>OZ035824.1:10610072-11210072 GCA_964034765.1 Knipowitschia caucasica | reverse complement strand
ACTTTTACGTAGATCGACCACACATTTTACTTCCTTATATTTGTCTGTTTTACTATCAAAATGCCAAGATATTCAATTTCACCTATCTGAGCTAATTAACCTATGCCTATGAACACATTTGCTGATTCACATTGCTTAAGTGATTGGGATGAAGTTCTACCACAACTTTGACCAAGAATGAATTAAAAATATATTGCTATTACTGTAGATGTGTATTGTAGAAGATTTTTTAATTCTAATAATAATGCATCAGTTTTATATAGCGCTTTTTTTGGACACTCAAAAACACTGAAAAATACGTTCTTGTTAATGTAAATAGATCTTGAACTAGTTAATTAAAGCTGCACTAACTGACTTTATTTTCGTATTCATTACGAAAATGCAATCCATATCCATGCAGTGCATTGGGATATACGTCCTTTTGAAGAAAAAGTAGCGTAGGTTTCTGCTGGCGTGACATTATATTTTAGATCGAGTTTTGATGAAACAAGGAAGAGAATGTGTTTCGGGTCTCAGATTGTGACCAGTCACAGCGGACCACTGGCCCCCACTTTCTTGAGAAAACCCACAGGTCTCTCGATAGCACTGACAGCTGAGTTAGCACAGGGCTAACCTGAAACTTCCCGTGTCTTCGTTACTGCTTACACAGCGAAACATCCATCCCAAAGAAAGTCTCGTCCTCTCCGTGCTTCCCGGTTCTATCATTCTATGGTCACGTGCAAAAGTGCCATATTGTTCCATATTGTGAGACGCTAGCTCCAAAGCTAACAGCACGGAGCACAGGCTGAGGGGAGGGGGGTATTGGGGGGCGAAAGCTCCGTGGGTGCGGGGAGGGCGAGCAGAGAGCGCGAGTACAGCTTTAATCGCAACTAATTGATGTAGTGACCAACTAATTTAATAAATAAATAAAATAGGAAAAACGGTCTTGAAGAGGTTATTTGACTTAGACAGTGCTTCAATGACATGGAATTCTGTTTTAAAAAGTATTTCTAATCAAAATAGTGATCTAGTCTTTGAAAATGTTCTCGAGGTGCATCGCTTTAGCTTTGTTTTGCTCAAATGTATTAAAAATCCCTCATTTGATGGATTTAAACAACTATTAGATAATCACCCAACTAATTAAACGACCTATTGCAGCCCTACAAGTAAAGTTCAATATCTCATCTGTTCAGTCTCTTATACATCCTCTGACCTCTCACTCAACCAGAGCCATATTGTTTGGGTCTATAATTGCTTCCTTTGTCTGGATGCTACAATAGCTTGAGTCTTTGCGTATGGTGGAATCTGGAAACGCAAACATCCAGCCCCCAACTTTGAACGGAGCATGAACGGACAGAGTGCGGCTAAGGGGCTCTCAGACAGACCGCCTGGCATGAGTCAGCAGCCAAGGGCACGAGCGGGCCCTGCACCAGCCTGGTGATCTGGGTCAAACGCTCTCATTACAGCTGCAGACAGATGAGCAGTAATGAGTCTGTGAGCATAAGCTTTGTTAGCACCTCCCTAATTTTCTGCTGGAATAACAGAGGCAAGTTTGTTTGTTGTATTTTGCCTAAGATTAACAAAACTATATTTTTCAAAATACTTTACTGGAGGTACTATATACCTCTATATATTATCTACTAACTTTTATGGCAATTGCTTTTGATAATTCAGAGCTACCAGATCCAGGGTGGAGGAATTCTTGTTTCTCTAGATTTTGTAGGATGACAAATTATTAGGGACGCAGTAATACTGATACTGGTATCAGGTCTATACCATAGGCTTGTACTCGTACTCATATTCATACCATAGGACCTGATGCTGGCAAACCGATACCCACATTTTAATTTACATTAGCGTCACAACAGCAGTACATTTTTAAAAATCTGTTTAAATCTGGTTCAGTGAGCAGGTTTGGGATGCTCTGGATCACAGTGTATGGCGGCATGTTCCAGATCCACAACCTGAACAATTCTGTGAATACTGAATATGTTTCACATGAGACAAATGGTGTCATACCAGATACTGACTGGTTTCTTGACCCCCTGAAAAAGCATGAATCGTCTTGTGGCCTATGTCACCTGCAGTATTCACGCTGTCTGTTTAACAACTTGATGTGCCACACCAGTGAGGTGGGATGGATTGTCTCAGCCAAGGATAAGTGCACACTGAAACAGATTTAGACAGATTTGTGAACAACAAATAGCTATGGGTCTATTGAGCATATACTCTTGAATCTTTTACTTTTAGATTGAACCCATGTAAAATTCAGGCAAAAACAAAAGGCAAGGCAAGTTGCACTGTATTTCAATCAATCAATCAATCAAAGTTTATTCGTAGAGCGCCTTTCATACACAGGGCAACACAAAGCGCTTCACAGTCCACATCACAAATCATCACATAAAACAAACACCAGAATCACAATTAAAACATTAAAATCACACAAAAGATTAAAACACAATTAAAACATTAAAATCACACAAAAGAATAAAACCATTAAAACTTTCAAAATTACACAAGAAATTTAAAAAAAATAAATAAATGACAGCAGTGCATTAGAAATGGAGATAAAATCCTTCAGTTGTATGCACAGGCAAACAGAACAGTCTTTAACCTGGATTTGAACATTGACAGAGTAGACGCCTCCCTCACATTTTCAGGGAGATTGTTCCAGATCTTAGCTGCATGGATCTGAAACGCAGCCTCCCCATGTTTGGTTCTCACTCTGGGCACCAGCAGGAGGCCAGTCCCTGTGCTCCTCAGAGTCCGGGCCGGTTCATGACACCAACATGTCACTAATGTATTCTGGTGCAAGGCCATTTAAATGTTTTGATTGATTTGCGATTTTGTACTAACTCTTTGACATTGCATTTTATCCTTGTGCTATTTTATAAACCATTAGCTTTCGTTATTTTTGACTGAAGTAGGTCACTTTGCATCCAGCCCAAGGCATCAAGTACTGTACACAACTCCAGCATGTCTTCCCAGCAGTTGTAACTGCACTGTTCTAAAACCAGTGGAGTTGAAAGTCTTTTGCTCTCATTTCTTCTCTGTTTCATGTGTGAGACGTGTGAGCGCGCTTTCAGAACCGTACAGGTTTATAAATAGGAATCTGAAATGGTCCTCTTGAAGGCCACAGTCACTCCGACCAATGTGGGCTAGTCGTGAATAAGTCTAGCTTACGGAGAGAACCCCCGCACAGCAGCAATAGTGGTAGCAAGGATGAAGGACAGTGGTGTGATGAGTACAATGTGGAGCAAAGATTTATATTTGAATAACAAATAATAGACATAAAGGTTGGTATTTTTTAGTTTTTTTGCTTGACTGAAACCAGTCACCAGTTTTACATGTTTATCCAAGTGGTAACTTTTGTTTGTTACTTACGTGGCAATAAAAATGATTCTGATTCTGATTATGTTGCTGGGAATAAAGTGAAAACATTGAGAAAACTTCTGTGAGGCGAGATTTCTCACCCCTTACTCACTCAGATTTGCTGTATTTCACATTGCAAAATATTGCATAAAAACTTGTCACTTGTTTTGCTGGCAATAAAAAGTTGCTAATTCTCAGTTGCTACTTGTGGGAGTACACAGAATGAGGTTGACAAAGATAACCTGGTCTAGTGGTGAGATTCTGGTCTTGTAGAGAGTGCTAACGTGACATATATATTCACACAGCAGACTTTGCCGAAACAGATTAAGAATTAAATAAACAGATGAATTCTTTTGGATAATGAATTGGGGCACTATGCATTCAGAGTATGCAAACCCTTTAAGCTTATCAAGAGGAGAACCAATTTGCTGGTTATTGGACTGTTGGTTGTTTAATTTATTCTCACAACATTCATCTAAATGTTCTACTGACCACATAATCCTCAACCTTTATTGTTTCCCTCTGGCTTTCGCATGTCAGATCCCGTCAAACCTCTGAAGCTGTGCCGGGCAGGGCCTTGTTAGTACTGTGATGGGAGACCTTTAGGATCAACAGGTGCCACATTGGGGCAGCTGTAGGCAAGATACTTCACCCACATTGCCTAGAATGAGTCTGGTTTGTGTCTGAATGGTTGGTGGTGGTCGGCGGAGGGGTCAGTGTCACATATACTGGTTGCCACGCTTCTGTCAGTATGCCTACAGTAGTCGTTTTCCACCACCGTGAGTGAAAGAATGTCATGTGAAGCGCTTTTGAGTGTCCTGAGAAGCGTTATATAAAACAATGCATTATTATTATTATATATAATAGCAATATCCCATCAATACAAAATCCACATAGGAGAAGAAGATGGGGTGCAATTTCAGGGTGATTCCATGTCAAAGCCCTGAACGCTATGGGCTTAAACAGTCTCTAAACCATATGCACGCCCCCTGCATGATCCACTTTCCCTAATCAGCTGACCGCACCATATTGACGTGAATGGTGAGTGATGATGTGAATATGACAGTTAGTCAGTGGCAGCAGCTCTAACTCATGATTCCAATAGCTTTAATGGACATGTAAAGACCAGCCTATTTGGGTCTGCAGAAATCTGACTCAGCTTGGCGTACTGCAGCCAAAGGGAGGACTGAGGACGTTCGACATGGTTTATGCTGATGGAGATAAGATAGCTCAGTGTCTTCGGGCTAAAGCTGGAGAGAGGAGGTTAGAAGTTGAATGGAATTGCATTAAAATGTCCCAAAGAGTACGTTATGGTATTTGATTTTATGGAGGTTGCAATTTGAAAATCAAACAGCAAAGTACCAATTCAAACATCCTCTTACATTTGTATCTGTGTATTTCGTTTTTACATTGGTTAGAAATATGGACTTTGAGGAAATTCATTTGGGGCTATGTATTATCCTATTTTATCTTTGAAACGGTGTACCACTTCCCAGTGCCTATAGAATCATGCTACACCCCTGGTTGCAAGCACAAAAAGGACATTTATTCAAGAACTTTTATGGACATTGGTTATCTGCCTCCTATGGACTAAAGGCGTATACGTTTTGTTCGGGAGTTTTATTTAGATCCTCATTTCGCTACTGAACTATACAGTAGCTACTCTTGTGTGTTTGTCATTATTGCATTGCCATTAAAGAACTTTCACAGTGTCATCCAGCCAACTTCAGCTCCACCAATATAATCATGCTCATTGGTTTTTGATTGAGTCACCAAATTCTATTTATAGCGCTAATTAACCAGTAGTTTGATTCAATGTTGATATTATCCCCCATGTCAAAGTCCAGGACAGCCCTAAACCAGTCAAATCATTTTAAAATTCGTGCTGACCCTGGACAAGTCTTGTGAACTGAAGTTGTCCTCATACTAATAAGTGTGGACACCCCTGCTTTAAGGGAAAGTGTAAAGTACTGCACATGGGAAAATTATGATGAAAGATGCATGCAACTGCTGGCAATATACTATGATGACGTTGTGATGCTGAGTCCTGGCACATTTGTAGCGTATATATACTGTATATAGGCCAACATGCTGCGGTACTGTATATGCATTAGGCTTTATTTGAATAGAAATTTCATTTGGATTCTTGTTTGCAAAACCTAACTAACTATTCTGAGTTGTAAAGTATTCAAATCCATTCGCCTACTTATTGACTACAGCTCCAATAGATGAATGCTGTCATTGTGTCCTTTGGCAAGACATTTAAAGAAGGACTTGTGAATGCATAACGTTATGAGATATGTCATTTCAGTCCTGTCTGGTGCAACATCAGTGCTACAGTATGTGATCATTTTCCCACATTTCACACACTTCTTTCCATGTGGGCTACCAAAAACGGCACACAAAGAGACAACCCTGACAGTAGAATAAAGCTGTTGTCAGGGTGCCATGGCAACGGGACCCATGCGCCTTGTAGACCCCCCACCTCTGTGTGTCCAGGCCCAGACAGAGAGAGCCCCATGCAGCACTGGGGAAAGAGAAAGCAAGAAGTGGGATTTCAAAGATTATCTCTCCAGCAGATGGCAAAACATCCCGTATTCCTTTTGAAAGGCACCACGTGATTTAGGGGGGTGATTGTGGTGGGGTGGGGGGAGTAATACAGTGTTCATTCAATTAGGGACGGGTCATGTGATATGGATATGCTAATTATGACAATGCACTGTAAAACTGTTTTGTTGCCTGGAAGACACAATTACAATCTCAAATGTAATTATTAAACCACTGTGATATAGAATAAATACATATTAAACTACTTATTTATTTATTCTATTCAAAGTCTATTCCCATTGCGAAACTATTTGTTTTGTTATACATATGGCTTATGCAGTAGTTCAGACTGGAAATCACTGTGGTCACGATGTCAACTCTCAACTTCAACCCTCCAACATCTACATACCTGTGTCATCTGTGACTTTACTGGCTGCTTTTAAATATTGCTTCGCACTCGACAGAGTTTCAGTTCTTGCAGCAACCCTCCTCCTCCTCAACTATGGGACATCACCTCGGCTCTCAGCACCACCTGGGTCACTTTCATAATCTATTCTCATCTCTCATTCACCATGCTAACATCATGTCAATGGGTGTAATTCGATTGCATGTACTCTACGTCTATTAATCAGCTAATATACTACATGCAACCTAATACTTTTTCTTTCAGTCTTTCCAGATTGATATTATATTTGAATAGACTTTTCGTGGATTTTTGTTTATTTGCAGGAAATGTAAAGGCCTTTGTTTTTTACGTTTTAATAGTGGGAAAGGAAAGATGTATCCAGTATGATGACGGCTTCTGGGGGGAGAAAAAAATCACATACAAAGGGTTTTATTTGTATCGGAAATGTATACTTGATATGTAACATGGCTGATCTTTTGGTGTTGTAGATAAACCAGTGAACAATAAATTGTCATAATCCTGTTGATGTAGATTGATCGTTCCAACTTCTTAACTGTAAAACGCGCTCATCGCTCCAACCGTGGTTCCAACACATCAATGAGGTAATGGCAACCGCTGATGCGCCTCTCTCCCTCCTCCTCTCCTTCTTTTTATGGTGAAAAAAAAAAAAACCAACATCGTAACGTCACATTAATGCTGTGACCTGGTTAAGCCCCCGAACCGACTGTGTGTGTGTGTGTGTGAAGTCAAGACGCCCGGAGAAGGAGTAGGAGAAGGAGGAGGAGGAGGAGGAGACGTGGGATACTAGGAGGGGGTGTGTGCGTACGCGCGCGGACAGACAAAGCACGCTCCCACTACTAGTGCGCTCACTCACTCAACCGCGCGTCTGCCAGAGCGAGCATGGGAAACCACTCCAGCAGCACCCACACATAACCGGACTGTGGACTTAAACGCGTTTTTTTTTCAATCCCTCTTTTATTTCTTTCAACTTTATTTTTCTATACTCACCCACGCGCTCGGAACGCGTGGAAGCCCGTGTCGCCAGGCTGGACGGGATAGTCAGGACCCCCACCACCACCACCACGACCTCGCACCCACCTCTTCTTACATCCCCGTCACCTCAGCCCGCTTTTACGAACTGTCGGACCGATGCGCACACTCCCACGACTCCGACAACGCCAACTCCGCGTACGATGGTGCAAGTCCAAGGAGCGGTGACTCCCGGGAGGACGCGTCGGCTCATGCTGAAGCTGCCGGTGGGGACCCTACGGAGGAACAGCGGAGAGCGGGTAAAAGCAAGCAAACATGCAGCAACGAGGCTAATCCAGGTTACTATATTAGTTGGACGGCACGGGAGCAAGTTGTAAATCTTTTAATCTCCTGCACGCCGCACAGAGAGAGTATAGTTTGGGTCATTGTTTTGCGTTTTGCCGGGCTGTCAGTGCGCGCATTCCCTTCCCAGAGTGTTTTCAAGGTTACTATAGGAAATGTGACTGTGGGAGAGCTGTCTTTTGAGTGGCGCTTGTCATTGTGAAAGGCGCTCTGGTAACCCGAACGCGGAGAGCCCAGATGGAGCACTTTTTTATGGGGTTGGATAGTTGTTTGTGGTGGGTGATCTAGAGATTTGTTAAGTTATCTGCAAATGAAGTTCATATTTGTGTATGCAATTTGGTATACAGTCTTCAAATGGTTGCTTTTTTTGGATTTTAATTTAAATTCGTTTTCACACACTTCTATTCAAACAGATTTGCTGATGAGGCAGGCAGCACAGGTCACTTGTTAATCTGATGTAATGATTTATGTGAAATCAGCAGGGGATGATTTTATTCCCATGAGGTATATCAGATACGTGTGGTAACAGTAATGCCTTGAGACGCAGGTGAAGTGGATCTATGAAATATGATTGGAGCTATATGTATTTGTGTGGTCTATGTAATGTGCGTGTTCAAGTACAATGAAAGCAATCAGGACTGAGTTTGCTCCTGTCCTCAACGCAACTCCTGGGTTCGAATCCTGGTCGGACCAGGGCGTTTCTGAGTGGAGTTAGCATGTTCTCCCCGTGTCTGTGTAGGTTTCCTCCAGGTACTCCGGTTTCCCCTACCACTAAAAACATGTACAATAGGTCTGGCTTGCGCCTCCTGTACTGGCGACCCTGCTCCCATCTCTGTGTGGAGTGAGAGGACAAATGCCCAAAAAAATAACAATTGTTAAACTGCTTTGTGACTCTGGTCTGTGAAAGGCGGTATATAAATAAAGATTACTTACTTACTTACTAAAATAGAAATCTTGGTTACATCCTCAAGTAGTCTTTATTTGCATCATAAATCAATGACATTATCTATTTTAGGTTTGTAAAACGTGTTGTCACCTATACATTGTGCTCTGTTCACACTGTACAACTATCCTGGCCTATGTGTTTGGAATGTTTTGTTTAAGTCCATCTTTAAACGACAACACGCCACATCCTGCCTCTGCAATCACCTCTCCGTCACCGCTGTTGTTTACTGTACATCATGAGAAAAGAGCGTATGTTGAAAAGCACGCAGCTGCAGCTACTGTAATCGGTTCCTATTGTGCGCTTCCCTCTTTGCCATTCACCACCGGGGCGCTTTTATCTTCCACATTCTTTGGCATTACGTTAATCAGACTTTGCTGGATTTACAGGTTACACAAAGAGTCAATTGAAAACCAAACAGAAAGTGACTTTGTAGTTTGAGACTTTGATTGATAGACATGAAGGCTGTATTATATAACACATTTTATATAATCCTTTGTAAATTCAGTGAAACACAAGTTATTGATTGAAGATGAGAGAGAGGCAATCCAATCAAATATCAATTTTTTGTATTTATTTATTTCAAAAGACATCAAGTGGATCATCATCATGAAACTTTATTACAGACTTGTGGATAAGACAAAAACATCACATAAAAAACACAAAACAACACTCACACAATCAACATCTGAAACAATACAACATTTGCAATGAATGTCCCTAGAAAGTATTTTACCATAATTTAAAAACACATTTTGCAATCACATTGTTACATTCACATTATACAAAGGCAGGTGTCCCTCAAGTCATATATGGTCACACAACTGTCTTCTTATAAGAAATTGCTTCAGTTGGTGTACAAAACTAACCTTGCCTGCAAGCTGAATTCTCGTGGTATTTGTGAGTTCACAAACACTCGAGAATACATCTTGCCCCGCTCCCGCCAACCCTTTTCGAGTTTTCGGGTTATCCAGGTTTGACGAAAGCAAGAAGTGCCGGGCCGAAGCAAAACAAACATGGCTACGCAGGAGGACGGACACGTAGCTGAGGCTATCAAGTCAGCGAGAGGCGCTTTGTGCATTTCTGGACGGCAAAGATGTTACCGGGATTGGTTTAAGTCAAACCTTGGTAGGCGGGCACACAGCGTCACTTCGCCCAATCAGCTTGAAGTATTCTGCTGCTTATCCCTCCTTTCCCCGAAAGGATTCTCCTGCAGAAGTCCCAGATTGATATTGTGGATAACGCATTAGAGTTCTGCACAATCATCAATCTGGCTCTTGCCAGGTTAGTACAAAACAAGTCAAGTTGTAACTTTCAGTAAACATATTACATTAAATCGGGGCTCTCCAACCTGTGGCTCGGGATCTATCAGTAGCTCGCCAGCCCCTTTCAGGTAGCTCGCCAAATGATTTAGAATTTAGCAAATGATCTTGAATTAATACTTTTTGAGCCCTCACACATGTACTGTAAGTATTCGGTTACACAGCACTATGGTATAATTATGTGTTCTCCATGTTTTGTCGTAATCATTAGATAGATTATTAATACGACTGCAAAAGGAGTAGCTCTCTGTCTCTTTGTTTGTATAAAAGTAGCTCTTTGATTGAATAAGGTTGGAGACCCCTGCTTTAAATGATGGTGATTTTTTGTTTTTAGTCATACATTATTTGTTTTCAGTGAGGCAGCCACATGCATACTATATTGTTTCAGTGCCTGTCACTGAAAGTATTGTTACATGGAGAACCAATGTATTCATGTATGCGTGTGCAATTTGGTCTCCATTACAATGATACTCTTCCTCTATCTAATTAGTGTCACATGAGTTAGATTTGTTTGTACCGTGCATTCCACATTCTTTGGCATGCCCTGCGTCAGACTCCTGCAGACTTACAGGTTTCACAAACTCGATAAGATTTCATTGGAAAAGCGAAACTTTGTGTACTGTAAGAGCTATGCTCAATTTTCTTTTGATTAGCTCTGCATAGGACACAGTAAATCAGTGTAGCATTCTCACATGAATCAGCTTTATTGAAACTATCTCTAAATGATGATGTTGATATTCTTTGAGGAGCATGCATCCCTGTAGTTTTTTTCCTCCCTTTGATTAGCCATGCACGTGATATAGAGAAAGTCACCGTACATTACTCAGGGGGCTTATACCATGTGACAGCTGGCTTTCATTTTAATAAGCTCGTATTCCCATATTACATCAGCATAAAAATAACCGCATCACCTCTTTGTGCCCTCCACTAACAATTATGGAATGACAGTGTTGGGAATAGTCACATGGTTAAAATAGAAACTAAAATCCATAAACATGGCAGAGCTTATTATTCAAGGCATTTTACATGTCACTAGCAATTGTTCCTTATCTACTTACTGTCATTCTAAGCATCACTATGTATTCCTGTTGCCACTGGGGTTGCCCTAGAGCGGCAAGATTAATTGCAAACCCAAATTGTAATCAGGACTGTGATTGTAGAGATCCTGCAAAAAAAACCTGCAAAATTGATGAAAAGATGAAGATGAAATGATTCAATTACGATAGGCACATTGTAGTTATTTTGTGAGGTATAGTTTGCCATTTTCCTTCATATGAGAAATTGTGATTATTTTAAAGATTTTTTTTTTTCAAACTACTAAATTCAATATTCTATATCTTCTACTGTGTATCCATTCTTATAGTTTAAACAGTGTTGTGATATAGTTTATAAATTGTAACATATATTCAATTCAATTCAATGTATTTTTGTATAGCACTCATTCACAACAGCAGTCGTCTCAGAGGACTTTTCCAAATTGTAATATCGCCAATCAGAGAATCAAACCATGAGATCACAGGAAATGCATTAATGAAACAAACACATAGAAGTCACTGGTCCATGGGCAGCAATTTAACTGCCAATTTAATGCCCAATTAATCTGTTCGAAATGTCTTTAAATGTCCTTTCCGTGCAATATCATACATTTTATTACATTTTTATCAGAAAAGGATATTGATCATTAGATATTAGAATCTTGCAGCCTAATGTTAGGCCAGGGATCTGCGGCCTTTTTCACCGAGGGAGGTACTTTCTCAAGACCAAAATAACAGCATGCTACTATTTGACCATTTGGGGCAGAAAAAAAATCTATTTGATTATGAGAGTTACTGGTAGCTCCCAGGCTACAGGTTTTTAGCCCCCCGTGTTAGGCTATTCCTTTTCTGGGACCAATTTAGGATCAAATTGACTAATCAGTTGATGAAGTGTGATTGGATGCTTGGTCAGCTCCGCCCCATACTGCCCACAGTGCAGAATGTCCCCTGTCCCACTGTAGCTGGACACACTGATTAAACTCTTGATGTTGTAACAAAGCGCTGAAGCATCCTAATAGCACCTGATTGGGAGACACATCATCTCCTCTCTGTAAAAGTCATTGCGCAGCTTGATTGTGGCTGCGCTCAGGATTTCAGAGGGAGGTCTCACTCTCCCTTGATTACACTCTCACGTCTGTCTCTCAGCCAGCTGTGCCCAGGCGGAGTGAGGAGAGGGGATAATGTGTGCTGATTTACATGGCCACATCCACACGCTTTCACAGGGCTGGCTAAAAGCGTTGGGTGGAGTGGAAAGTGGTTTTTGTCCTGGATTTAGATGTGACTGAAAATTAAGTCAAAGTTCCCTACGGGTATAAATAAAGTGCAAACACACATATACAGTAGGTGGTGTAGGTACCATTATCCAATGAGTGAGCTGGGTTATTGCTCCTAGCTTAAATAATTCATGTTATTTCCCAACAGAAAAGATACACAAATTACACAACATGCTGGCTTCATCTTGTTATAAAACTTTTGAATACTTTTAGTCCAATAAGTCACTATTTGATGACCTAAAGATGTGACAGAGGCCAAAGAGCACATGTGAAAACTACATTTGTTATGTTTTGGAAATTAGGTTCCCCTGCTTTAATAATTAACCAGAAAAGCATGTTAACTTACTTTTCACACGAAACCCCAGATTGAAAATGGCAACACACAAGCTTTTTCATATTTCATGAGTAAAGAATGCAACATCTTGGAATATTTTCAAATAGCAGACAAGCAGCTGTTCCCGGGACTTAGAAAGAATGGATGTGTCTTTTGATTTGCACTGCATTAGTAGTGTTCAAATGTGTAATAATAAGTTGTATTGTTTGTATAATGATAGCCCTGCTTTCTCACGACATCAGGACAAAACCAGAACTAAACTGGGTTCAAACCAGGATACATTTGAGGGATTGAAATGCACTGAAAAATACTTGGTACTGTACATTGCAAAAAAGAAAAACAAAAAAAACATTAGTTAAAGACTGCAACACATTTAAGAGCTTTAAGATGTGATTTTAGGACTCAAAAAGAGCAGTAACTAAAAATAAAAAAAACAAGATATGCATGAATATATACTGTAAATTCACAAGTTTTGGAACTTTCTTCTGGAGTACATTCTTTTAGAATGTACTCCAGTGGCTTCACTTTAACTTTTCTTTTTATCAAACGGTAAACAGAAAATCTAAAATCTGTGCTCTAAACAAACAATATATTTCAAAGGAATAATTGCAAGATTTAGTTTGAAAGAATACCAAAGAACTCAAGTTGCCACATGAGTCACGCATTGTTGTTGCCTAATGTGCGGCATGTTGTTAGAAGTTAGCTAATAGGTTTTCTCCTCCCAATAAAATTTGTTCATCAAAAAGACTTCGTATGAATTGCATTTCGTTACAAGACATCATTAAGCACAGAAACCCATACCACTTCATAGACTACCAGTACAAAAGCATTCTGCAAACATATATACTGTTCCACCCAGTCTAAACAGTTGGCAACCCCACAAACACATCAACCGAAGTGTTTTGCACAATCTCTCAGCGCTCGCGGGGCTGAGGTAAGCCACTGTATGATCGGACAAAGACATTTCTTAAATGAAAAACCATCAGAGGGAGCTGGCAGGTGAACAAAGCACAGTTTCAACCCCATAGGCGGCTGTGTATAGTAGGCTACAACATCGCCCCGTCCCACGAATGCTTTCACTGTCCATCCTGCCGCAGCATGTCAGCTTGGGGAATCGACATTATCTACTTGTTACGCAACTTCAGCCCGCGGGATAGGACAATTTTTTTTCCCTGTGCAATATTAGCATAGCACTGTATGTCTATAAGCAGCTGACATGGCAGAGACTTGCTGTGGGGATGTTTATTTTTCGTTACAAGCTTAGATCCAGTTGAAGGAATTTGCAAACTTGGAGATTTCATATCCTCGAGGATTTAAGCAGGCGTGAGAGGGTGGAACCATATTACTTTGAGCCAAATGCATCATTCTATTTAAAAACGAAAAAAAATTGCACCATTCAGCAAGTCACATAGTGGGAGAGATTTGGCAAATTGGCTTGTAGATAACAAATAGGGTGTCATTCATGTAACACAGACGAATGGGTGGCGTCTGCTGTCATCTATCACGTGTAATATCGAAAAAGTAGAGATGTCATCATAATGGGGCAGCAGCGACGGCACGTTTGAACAAAAGATGTCTTGGTAAATGCGGAACAATGTGAAGATGGGGAGGCAAATTGATTCCTGTCTTCGCGACGAAATCACATTTGTTATGGTGGACAATGTCATTACAGATGGACTCAGATAAGTTCGCTCCTTCGAGAAGACAAAGAAAAGAGAGAGCAACCACTATCACCACATTGACCATACTATAATACAAAAGAAATGACCAAATGTCACAAATTATGAATGTCAAATCTAAGAGCATGGTCACCTGATGATCAGAAAGTCAGTCGTCAGTTTTTTCCGCAGATGTTGTATGGAAGAAACCAATTTTCAGACTAGAATGTTTGGAAGACTTGATTTGATTTAGTATAATATTGTAAACTGCCAACTGTTATCAAGCTGCAAACCATCTTTGCCTTTTACTTTTCCTGGACTTGTTCTTGTCCTTACCGGCTGGTTCTTGAAGCGGCCAATCACTTAGAATTAAATTAGCACAAGTTTTTCCAAGCTGAAGCAGTAGGGTCAATGACGGAGGATGATCCGGGACACTTATGAACTTTTATAGACACTGGTCAACGGCTAACCTATGGACCAATGACTCCTTTGGGGAATTGTTTTTGTATTTCTGATGCCTTCTAATTGTTTTATTTTTTATCAGATCAAATGTGCAAATCCGTTTTGTGATGCCCTACTGCTGATGTGATTTCAGCCGGAACAAAACATGACTCCGGTTATGTTACAACATGGCCAAAACAGTCTGTTACCAAAATATCTAGGAGATTTAGACTTCTATTCAAAATAATCCATCCTGGGGCTATGCTTTTCTGTCTTATTATGACAGTTCCGTCTAATTGTGCTCATTCTGTGCTCTATCACAACACAAACAAAGTCAAAGAAAACCATCAATAGCTTATACCTACTGTACAGTAGCGGTTTTAAGGGATATAATACTTTAAATCAGGCAGCTGCTGTTGACAAGTAAGTGGGAGAGAGCTTTTTTAAGGGATGTTTTTGTTGAGATTACCCCAGGCTGAATTAGGATTATCCCCCATCTTTGTTATCCCAATATCCTGCTAAGATGCTCAGCGCTTTTCCTTACTGTGAAATTACCAAACGACAAACAAACAATAGGCCGAGGTAAATGGCTTTAAGTGCGAGTAGGCTTGAGACAGCTACCGCCGTCTTATAGAGGCTGAATCGGTCTCCAAGGAAACGTACTGTTGTTGTTCTTCAGGGCTCCGAGGGGGGAGTTTGGGGGTGTGGAAAGTTCACATGGGCAGCGTCGACAAAGGTGAAAACAACACATCCACCGGGGCTGTATAGGGGGAGACAATGGAGATGTAGTAATTCGGAGCTATGGGTTTTGCGGGTGTTAGGGGAGGAATGCTAATCGCAGACAGGACAGGGGAGGGTCTATGGTTGCAGGGTCTGGAGGGAGAGAGTTTAGAAAGAGAATAAATCCCAGAGAAAATTCGACAGAGAAAACAAATAATGTACGTGCAGTGCCGTGCCATTGTTGGTTTAATCAATTAGTATTTGTGCATTCATACATAAACCATGAGCCATAATAATATCAGTGTAGGTTTGTAATGTGCAAAGAAACAAATGCATTAGCCCAATTACTCCACAGTCACCAGGCTTCATCACGAGGCTGTCATTGTGAAGCATCAGGTGCTTTTTATCCTGCTGTAATGAAATAGACATACAAATAATAGGATTTTATTATATGGTGTTTATTTATCATTGTGGGATTTTCAGATAAAATAAGAGAAACCTTTATTTGTTGCACCCTGGGGACCATTCAGTGTTGCAGAAAAGTAGGAGTAAAAGGAACACTGAACAAGATAAATTAACAATCTTAGCCGAAGTTGAAGACGCTTACGGAAAAGTAACCGGCATAAATGCCTTTTGAATATTTATACACTATGCAATGACCATGTTTCAGTATAAAACTTACAGACTTGAATGTAATTTTTTGCTATTGTGATAATTGCTGGACGTAGCACAATGGCTAAATGTCATCCATTGCCCTAAGGCACATAAAAAAGAAGAAGAAAGGCATTCAACTAGACAACATGTTAGTGAAAGGACAACATTTGACCTAATGAACAAACAAGAACCTGATTTGACGTAGAATTATACAGCATAAAGACTCACAACGTTTATGATGTGCCCAAGGAAAGTAAGTAAGTAGTAAGTAATGTTTATTTATATAGCGCATTTTACAGACCAAGGTCACCCAAAGCGCTTACAATGTTCAGAGTTCAGATATTGTTCCAATCATTCCACACACGGTGATGACGGAAGCGAGTAAGGAAAATTTCAAGTTTATCCATAGATACATGTTGTTTCTTGTTGTTTTTTTTGCCACAGCTTCTCATTAGCATTCGCTCTCATAATGGCTATCATATACTGTAGAAGACTATTATAAAACTTCTCATGGCAAGTTTAAGTGATTTTCTTTTGTTTATCTACCTTATTGGAAACATTTTCAAAAACCTCAGCGAGTTTATAACCCCAGTTTTTGTACAAAGACAACTAAAAAGTTCAATCAGAGACATGCATAAAGAAGGCAGGGTGATTTATTGGGGAAAGCCTCAGATTGAAAGTGTAGTCCGTGCGTATCGCCTGGAGGTATGTGTCCACCACTGCTAATTTATTTTACCTTTAAGCCTGTCCAATCACAGTGAAGGTCAGCAGTGGGCCGAGGGCGCCAGTTTGGGTCAGCTTGTGTTTTCTTATTAGCCCTATCTAATTGTTCAGACATTAGCATCACTGTTCATTTACAGAGATGCAGCTTGGACCACAAATGTTAGCCGACTTTCACCCTTTAGATCCGCGCACGTCTTTTGCTCCAGTATCGATTCCCAGAGACCTCTTAGTGCCTGCAGGTGAGTTCGCCGCGGCCAGTCTGTCCAATTACTCAGACAAATAAAAGAACGGACTCGTACTTCTAAAGGTTATGTGGATACCCCACCCCTGTTATGGTTTGAAAGCGGACCCCGATTCCCTCCCTTAGGCGGCTTGTGGAATGTTTTTGGAGTCGTAAACGCGGGCACCCGGGAGACTCCCCTACGCTTTCATCACCGTCGGGTATTGGGTTCTTCTGCTCTCTGAATTCAAGTCCAAAATCAACGTCAAAGATCTTGTGTAGTTCAAAGCGGATCAGCATGGGAGGAGATGTTCATGATGGCCAGACGGTTGATTTATGGATGCACGCTTGAGATATGTTTAGTGCTTGTAAATATAACTGTGTGTTCAAACGATGGTTATAAGATTAATGCAAATGTATCTGCAAACTCGTGAAAGAGTATATTTATAAAAGAAATACGTCTCGATCTTGACTGTACATTTTACAGCACAATTAGTGATATTGTCCTCTGTGGATTGGAGGCACGGGCCTGAGTGGGTTGCATTTATGTTTCACAGAAAGAAGGGTTAGGGTTCGATACCCACATTGACCCGAACCTCTCTGTGTGGAGTTTCCATGGATTTTCCATGTATGTATGGGTTTCCCTCACCACTCAAAATATGCAGCATGGGAAACATCTTCCAGCTCTGGTTGTTTTGACCCCGCTGATCATCAACATCTGGAGATGGGTCCTTCTCCCGATGAGCCATTGAGGGGGATGGGTCAAATCCAGAGGATCAATTTCCCCACAGGGATAATAAATTAAGTATGCCTACCATACTTAATGGAAGTTAAAAAAAAAACAGTAGACGTGTACAATGCAGTCAAGTAAATGTTACTCAAACTTGAATGGAATACTCTAAACACAGGATTTAGAAAGAAAAAAATATGTTATATAGTTAAGTTTGTATGTCCCCTTTAAAGAAAAAATATGAAAAAATGTGATTATAATGATGATGATTTACTGACTGCAAACACTGCCACGTAATTGTAAAGAACATCATTTTACTTGAGAAATTGCACATTTATGGACATTACTGATATTAGTGTGGATACATTTCAAAACAACCCCAGGTCTGTTCATGATTTTGTATATTATGTCTCCTTTAATATTTGATCATTTGTAGTCAAATAGTAGCCTACTAATTAACAGCGTTTATTAGCTTCGACAGTCAACAGTTGGAATCCTTGAGAATACTGTTGAGAAATTAGCAATTCTGATGCATCAAATGTAAACATGTCACTCCTGGCACAAGATAAGAAAAAGGGCAAACTCCGATTCCAGACATATTTTTGATTCTCTGCCTCTCTTTATGCTAATGCTGGGAATGACAGACTCGGGAGATGCTTGCTTGATGGGAAAGAAAAGTTGAATTCCAAAACAGGATGTGCAGACACCCCTTGGATTGTTCCCAAAATATCCTGACACAATCTGCTGTCTTTGTGAGAAGCAGATAACGGGACTCAGCAGGGAGCAGTGAGTCAGTCATAATAAAGGGCAGCATTCATATTATACAAGCGTGGGCTGTGTGCATGGAGACATTAGGAGAGGAAGAATTAGGGATCCCAAAATACTGTTTCCCATGAAGAAGGTTCAGGTTTTGAATGTTTTATGGAAGCAGGAAATTTGATTTGTCAATTTTACAATTAAATGTAGTTCAAAAATGCAAAAATATATGATTGAAAACTCCAAGAAGAGTATAAGATTTCTGGGTGATTTATTACAGACAAACTGTAGCTTCTCTCATTTGGTTAACTCCCCTGTCAAATGAGGAATTATATTGTCACGATTATTATTTCTATACAATATATTAATATTAG
Organism: Knipowitschia caucasica; assembly: GCA_964034765.1. Taxonomy (NCBI): domain Eukaryota; kingdom Metazoa; phylum Chordata; class Actinopteri; order Gobiiformes; family Gobiidae; genus Knipowitschia; species Knipowitschia caucasica. The sequence goes on along the minus strand of OZ035824.1, from coordinate 11,191,253 downwards.
GGGTGTGAATTGGCAAAAATGTATTGATTTAATTTGTGTTGCAAAATATCTTAATACTGAACAGACCTTGTCAGTATAACCTGGGGAACACTGACTGATGTGAGGCAACCTGTATGTACCATCAGCCCCTCCGACCACCACCAACCATTCTCGCACACACCAGACCCATTCTAGGCAATGAGGGTGAAGTGTCTTGCCTAAGGAAACAACGACAGTTTGACACTTTACAGAGGTCTCCCATCACAGTATTAACCAGGTCCTGCACAGCTTCGCTTCTGATGTCTGATGGGATCTGCTTATTTGATTGCTATACTTTTTCAATACATTTTCAGTGTTTTTTTCAATCAAAGTCAAATTCAAGGCACAAACTTCATATTTTATAAAATATTAATCACACTCTGCAGTCATGCAAGTCTTCCTTCTCAAGTCTATCCAACATGTTGATGACACTGCTCTCTTAGGAAAGCACCACTCTCTATTCATTTCTCTGCAGCATCAGAAAACTGAGATTTCTTTTGAAAACAATACAGACTTTTTAACAGAAGTCACAGGCTGTGTTTTAATGTCTATCAACTGAATCTCCTACAAATTACGTCCCACAATACTGTTGCAGTATATAGGATTACACCTGTGTTCATTTGCGACAAGACGTTCAGTCATTCTTACAACCGCTGCGAAACACAATCGCTTGGAACATTTTGGTGTGAAAGCTGTGTGGGCTGGCGAAATGACAAAGTAGATCAAGAGGTTAGCGGCACACTGGAGCGAGAGAGAAGTGTTTTAACTTTTACTTGCTGTGGGCGTAGTGCTGTATCGTAATAATCCTCTTTAACATTCCTATTCCAGGCAAAGTGCTTGCGATGATTAGCTGTATAGATCCGGCATGCATACGCCACAAGCTATTAGATGTTTGCAGATGTTCTCCTCTGTGGGTTCCCCTTTGTAAGAACGGCGTATCACAGCGTAGAAATGAACTAGGTCAAAGCATATACCTCAAGAGAGCCCCCAGTCCCCTCACTTCAAAGGTTGGATGCGTCTTGAGGGATTCTCCCAGCCCGCACTATTTCATATGAATTATTTCTGGTATTAATATGGAGTGGAAGTATAAGGCTCTTGACATTTGTAGTGACAGTGTGGTGGCATGCGAGAGAAATTAAAGCATTTGAGTTGTGTGTGTAAATTGTATTACTCGGGACGAAATAGAGAATATGGGAGTTAGGCCAAATTGGATTAGTGCACCTGGATAATGGAATTTCATGGGCACTTGGAAATCGAGCTAAAGGCGGATTAGGCACTCCCAGGTATTTTCCAGTCCTTGCAGAAATTAAACTTGTTAACGGAAGTCTGGTAGTCTCTTATGAAGTGCGTACAATAAGCCTAATTACGCGACAAAATGTGCCGAGCTTTATATGATTGGTTTCTTTTTGAAACTGTGGATAGTTTTGTTCAGTATGTCTGTCTGGTGTAGCATTAACTATATAAGAATAATGGCTAGTTCATGTACAGTGGGGCAAAAAAGTATTTAGTCAGCCACCGATTGTGTAAGTTCTCCCACTTAAAATAATGACAGAGGTCTGTAATTTTCATCATAGGTACACTTCAACTGTGAGAGACAGAATGTGAAAAAAACAATCCAGGAATTCACATTGTAGGATTTTTAAAGAATTTATTTGTAAATTATGGTGGAAAATAAGTATTTAGTCAATAACAAAAATTCAACTCAATACTCTGTAATATAACCTTTGTTGGCAATAACAGAGGTCAGGTTTGCACACACAGTAGCTGGTATTTTGGCCCATTCCTCCATGCAGATCTTCTAGAGAGCAGTGAACACAGACTTTCAACTCCCTCCACAGATTTTCAATGGGGTTGAGGTCTGGAGACTGGCTAGGCCACTCCAGGACTTTCAAATGCTTCTTACGGAGCCACTCCTTCGTTGCCCGGGCGGTGTGTTTGGGATCATTGTCATGCTGGAAGACCCAGCCACGTTTCATCTTCAAAGCTCTCACTGGTGGAAGGAGGTTTTGGCTCAAAATCTCACGATACATGGCCCCATTCATTCTTTCCGTAACATCGATCAGTTGTCCTGTCCCCTTACCAGAAAAAAAGTCCCAAAGCAAGACATTTCCACCCCCATGCTTCACAGTAGGTATGGTGTTCTTCTTCCTCCAAACACGACGAGTTGAGTTTATACCAAACAGTTCTACTTTGGTTTCATCTGACCACATGACATTCTCCCAATCCTTCAGACGGGCCTGGACATGCACTGGCTTCAGCAGGGGGACACATCTGACACTGCAGGATTTGATTCCCTGTCGTCGTAGTGTGTTACTGATGGTAACCTTTGTTACTTTGGTCCCAGCTCTCTGCAGGTCATTCACCAGGTCCCCCCGTGTGGTTCTGGGATTTTTGATCACCGTTCTAATGATCATTTTGACCCCACGGGATGAGATCGTGCGATCGAGGGAGATTATCAGTGGTCTTGTATGTCTTCCATTTTCTGATAATTGCTCCCACAGTTGATTTGTTCACACCAAGCTGCTTGCCTATTGTAGATTCACTCTTCCCAGTCTGGTGCAGGTCTACAATTCTTTTCCTGGTGTCCTTCGACAGCTCTTTGGTCTTGGCCATAGTGGAGTTTGGAGTCTGACTGTTTGAGGCTGTGGACAGGTGTCTTTTATACAGATAACGAGTTCAAACAGGTGCCATTAATAAAGGTAACGAGTGGAGGACTGAAGAACTTCTTAAAGAAGAAGTTACAGGTCTGTGAGAGCCAGAGAACTTCCTTGTTTGAAGTGACCAAATACTTATTTTCCACCATAATTTACAAATAAATTCTTTAAAAATCCTACAACGTGAATTCCTGGATTTTCTTTTCACATTCTGTCCCTCAGTTAAAGTGTACCTATGATGAAAATTACAGACCTCTGTCATTATTTTAAGTGGGAGAACTTGCACAATCGGTGGCTGACTAAATACTTTTTTGCCCCACTGTATGTGTCCTTTAGGAATGATGACAGATACATTGTCTTGGTCTAGATAATAACAAAATCTTCCCAGGTCTAAAACTATGTTTTACAATCCATAAACCCCTCGCTCTCAAAACATTTTGGTTCATCACACCTTTAGATCATCTTTTTTAGACCAAAATGTGAAATGAGAAGACCTCATCCAGTCCACTCTCAGTCCAAAGCATCAAACAGTGACTCACATGGCTCTTTCTTGCAAGTATGCAAAATGAAACGTGTTTGACAGCATGTTTGTTTTACTTTTACTCTTCTTTCTGTTGGGGAAGAGTTCTTTCCAACATAAAGCAGTTTTTGAGATAATCATAAATAATACATAATCAACCTATCATCTTAGCTACCATGATAGTTGATTCATAGTGAAATCAGTTTCTTTATGATTTTTTATGATAAGTTTTTACCCATGCGTGTCAGATAAAAAGTTATCATTGAAGATATGCATACTTTATTGTCTGCATTTGACTGATTGTGAAATTCCAAATCACATGTCTTTTTTTCAAGTATTTTATCACAGGATGAGTGTGTACATTGACAGGTTGTTACAAAATACAGTTTTCCCCCCCTCAAAAAAACCATGATTCTTTGCTCCTTCAAAATAACACCTGGAATTCTGATCCCTTATCTTTTAATGCACAAACGTTATGAGCCTTTTTCTTGCCACGTTTAACTCTGTATATTATGTTTTGTATATGGGCGTCCACACACCATGCCCCCTTTTCAACGCTTGTAACATTGACTAAACCAGACATATAGTTCCTTTAATGGCACTATTTCAGCATCAATATGTTACCATTGATTTTTTCCCCCCTTCCTTTTATTACATTAAAGAAAACCGATTGAATTCTTTGTCGGTTGCAATCACAGGGACCCAGGTGCACAAGTAAGTTCATAACTAGAATCATTCCAATAAGCCATATTTTTTCCCGATATCACATCTGCCCTTCATTCTATGCTCTAGTGCCCTGGCTGAGAATGCTTTTGACCTATTTCCCCTTCACTCCCGCTCCTCCCAACTCTTCCATCACATGCTTGAGCGAAGATCAGAAGCCAAAGAATAACCAAACCATTGAATAGCATTACAAAGACAAAAGGGAAAAGTTAAGAGACATATTGTGCTTTATTAACCATTATTAGATTGCCTGAATCCACTTCAAAGTCATCAAAATGTTCTGCAGAAAATATTGACTGAGGCAAATGTTATTGTTTTTACCAAATGCTGTTTTTCTCACTCAGGTTTGTTTCTTCTCAGGTTGTTTCAGCTTGTTCGACATTTTGAGAGATCTTTTTCTTGTTTTTTTATTGAATTGAATCACTACAGCATCAGACTCCTTTTCCTCATTGCCCATTGATGAACACCCGTATGTAACACCAATTAAAGCAGGGGTACCTCACTTTCAAACCACAAAAAAATATGACTATATATCAAAATCCATCTAACAAGTTTGGTCCTATCACTATAGTTGTCAAAGGCATGTATTTTGGCTTCTGTCATTTCAGTTTTTTTCCAGGTAGACCACCCTTACCCAGCCAATCAGGTCTCACGTCCAAAGGTTCAAATAGTGACTCACAGGGCATGTGTTTTGAATAAGATAAAGACAGCAAGGTGGTTTGTGGTTTGAATTGTTCACAACATTATAGTTTTTTAAAGCAGTTTTTTCCTGTTGGAACAAACTACATGGATTATATATAAACCCCAAAAAGTGACGTACCCTGGCTTTAATAAAAAAAAAAAAAAAACATCATCTGGATACCCTCTATTATAACCTGTAACATTCCTATACTCGTTTAGATCAGTGCCACAGGTTTACTAGTTAAATTCAATATTTCAGTATGAATATAAATATTTAAATTTTTTTCATGCTGAAATATTGACTGAGAAAAAAGTCAACCTCAAAACCTACTTTGTACTCTCAAGTACTTGATGTTTTTGGCCTATTTATAATCGCCAATATCTGCATGGAGGAAACTTATTTTTATACCAGGTCTCCGTGGTAACAAGTGACCAACTGACACGGCCTGTTTACACGATTGGACGAGGGTGACCTTTTCCCAGGATTCATAGCGGCTTTGCAAACACATTTGAGGCATGGGAACCCGACAGTTAACATTTCTTCTCTCAGACGCTACAAATATTGACACCCCTTGTAAATAGCAGTTTTGATGTGGTATGCGATTCACTCTGGAGAGGAAGATTCCACACGTGTATCACAAGACAGCGCCATTTACCATCTCACAGATATGTGCTCTCTTTAATGCTGGTATGTATCCCTGGTGATTTTGTTGTGAGTTTGGAGGCTTTGTGGCCCTCAGCTCCATCTCAAGCATTTTACAGGCTGATTCATGACATATTTAGCTCATTTTCGAGTACTTTTTTGCGGCCAGGTGCGCTGGAGAGACCATGCGTAATGCTTGTGAAGCGTATTGTAAACGATGCATTTTGTGACTACAATCTGCATCCAATTAGAAGAGGTTTCTTCAGACACAAACTTGTACAAAAAAGCAGTTGCAGCCACTATATGACTCTAAGGGATGAGAGCTATTTGGCTGTTCAAGGGTGGTCCATGCAGGGTGGTCCACTTCTTTTTCTCCATCTAAAAAAGCTGATCTTAAATCTGGGTCTAAATCTAAGTTAAACAGGAACAGCAGAAACAGGAGAACCCGGAGGAATCCTACGCAGACATGGGGAGAACATGCAAAGTCCACCCAGAAAGACTCCTTTCCGGCCGGACTGTCTTACTGAGAAGCGAGACTAACCACTGAGTACCTATATTTAAAACCACAAACCATCTATCCATAGTTTTCATATGCACATAGTTTTAAACCCCTGTAATATTTTGCAAAATCAGCTTTTTCAGGCAGAAACATGCAAAATAGAGAACCACCGACAATCAGCTCTCTGCCCAAAGTGTCAAATAATGACTCACAAGGCTCTTAGTTTGCAAAAGATGACATGTTTTCTAATAAAATGAAAACGGCATGTTGTGGTCAGATTTGTAGGTCTTTCTGTGGGGGCAAACAAAATGTCTCTTTTTTTAAAGTTTGCTACACCGGCTTTAATAGTAGTTCATAGTTATCTTCATCATTAGATAATTAGCTGATGCTTTAAAACTGATAAAGCACAAAGTCCTCACTGGCATAATTACATTTCAAAACTAAAATATTCATTGAGAATTTTTTTTTACATTTCTGTGTCCAATGTTAGTGAATTGCACTATTTTCCTTTGCTGATCAAAAAGCAAATATAATGCTCTCTATGACTTCAATAAGGTCAGAATCCAGTCTGTTGGATCAATAGAAAGGAACAGACTTACTGTACTCTGGGCTTATTGAATTTCTGTTGAAACACACACGCAGGAAGGTGTGAAAAACTATACATACTCCACGCACGTGTCTTCAAAACTATTATCATATCACCGTTATGAAATTCATGAGAAAGTGCTCGTGGAATGCAAGGCGAGATTGCGAACGAGGAGGTTTCTTTGCCTCCGTGTGGCCACTCTCTGCTGAAATGTAGGCCAACAAAACACATAGCATTGTGAATCATAGTAGTACATTAATATTTAAACATGATGTAATTAGCGTTATGCATATTTAGGGCAAGGATATTGTGCAAGCTTAATGAGGTGGAGGAAATGTAGTGAAATAATTGCTGCATGTGCGAACGGTGTGAGTACAGTAGAAGAGAGCGGGGGAAATGTGGTTGCTATGAGAACAGCTTATGTTTAGAACGATTTTATTTGTTTTTGTATGTTGATTCACCATTAACAGATCAGAGAATCAAAATCAAACAGTTGGAAAACAGGAAATTCAATAATAACAAACACATGTGAGCCATTGGTCTATTGGGAGCGGGGTGACCAATGTCCATAAATGTCCATAAACGTCCATAAATGTCCCTTTGAGAGGCCCATATTCAAAAAAGCTTCATTAACCAAAATTGTGTAAATGTATTTAACTACTCTGTGAAACTTTGCGCTGTGAAACTTTGCACATGAAATTCAAATAACTATTTTTACACTAGTTTGCGCCTATGATCAATCATACTTTAAAATAAAAAGTGGAGCTCTTTAACTGTATAAGATATCAATGACTACATACATAAAAGAAAAACATGTATAAAAAATGTAGGGAAACGTTTGTGGGAAGCCAAGTCGCTGTATAGAAAGTGTCAGAAGCAATTCTGCTACTTTGGCGCCTAAAGGGTTAAATACGCAGAGAATAATGTAAAACCAATTAATAGAATACTGCATCAAAGGTAATAATCGATAATTGTTTGTGAATGTTCTTTTAGTCAATTAAGTCCTGTCCCGACATCTCTTTTCACCTGAATGTAAATAGATTGAGTTTGGCTTTAGTCCAATCCCATTCCTCTGTCAATATAAACCTGTTGACTGTGATTGTAACATTATTCCTCTTTAAACATTTGAGTCAGTCACCGTCTGCACCACCTTCTCTCTCTCTCTCTCTCTCCCTCTCTCTCCCTTTTCCCTCCCCCTTTCCCTCCCTCCCCTTCCCATATCTCTTTTCAAGCAGCCACTTGCTCACATCACCACCACACAACTGCTTCTCCTGCAAAACTCCGCACAGAGTCCATCACTTCTCAATCACTGCCAATACTGGAACTTTGAAGTCTCTGTTCCGGAATGATTTACTCATAGTTACATAGGAAGTTTTTGCCAGTTTATTGTCAGCGATGGAAGCGATGCTGTTTGGATTAGATGAGGTGGTGTGCACGCGACATGGGCTCTTGTGGACACTGACATCCACAGCTCTGAAGAGGCTCAGGAGCCCCACCAGCACTCACCTGCCAGGGCCCCTGAGCCGGCTGCACTGTCACAGAGGGCTGTCCCGGCCGCTATATCAGGTATGGCTTCAGTGGAGGCGGCAGAAACATTGGTTATGTATCATTTTGAATATCTTTCTGCATTTGCATCAGGCTTGGAATATTTTTGTTATCAGTCATGTTAAAAAGGGAAGAAGTCTGCTCTAGTTATTCTAAAACGTGTTGCTCAGTAGCATGTGATATTTGGTTGTTGTGATGATGACTAGTGTTTTCCTAGTTTGCACTGGACTTACTGGACACTTTTTGTGACATATTTTGCTTTATTATCAATTTGCATTCCTTTTGATAAGAATTTAGCTCTTCCTGGTTACCATCTGAGAGATATAGCACATTTGCGTGTGTACACATGGCTGAATTTCCTTGTCAGATGTGATCGCCCCATCAATATATATTCTTACAAATCTTTTGGAATTTTTAGTCTATTGAATTTCCTCTTTCTCATTAGGCAAAATCCGTGCCTTAAGCAGTGATTCAGCAGAAATGGTTGATCAGTATTCTCTCTCTATGTCTCTATCCTCATACTCTGTTCTTTCATAGGCTTATTTGTATGCAGAGCGGGTGTGAGGAGGCCTGTGTGCAGCTGGACTTTTCATTCTCGCCAAAGTAACTGCTTTACCAAGAGCTAATAATGAGCGTAATCGCCAAAAATATTGTGCGTTTGCTTCACGAAAGGTGACACATGTTTAAGAATTAAATTAGGCAGTAATGGCAGTGGATTTTACCATTTTATTAGTATTGTGACATGGGTAACACGTACCTAGATTTAATACTATAACAATGGCCATAGCTCACCCGAAGATTTTTTTTTTGTAATACATTTTTGTCAGATGTTTCTAAATTGTTTTTGTTATCAAATGTTTTATCTTTTTCAGATTAAGATTAAGAGATTATTTATTTGTCCCACAGTAGGGAAATTTCAGTGTTGCATCACCAGTAACGAAACAGTAGGAATGAGGAGCACACAGCCCAAGACCCCTATTATTTGAAAATACCGACAGAGAATACAGTTGCAGAATATATAAATGTAAAACCAACAACAGGTGTCCTTTCCTGTCATACCAGCATTCCGAGTCCTCAGAAGGAGAATGTTGTTCTTACTTTTATCTTGGAAACAAAGCTGTGTTGGTGAGAGCATCCTCCAAACCCAGTCCAGGACAATCAGAGGAAACACATTATACCAGCCCACAGCAGTGAATGTCTCCATAGGCTTCGACTGACAGACTTATGACTTGTATTATGGTTTTATGTGTTGGAGAAAGGAATTGTTTATGCCTATAGTTCAGAGTCAGATGAGTTTTGCTGGGACAAAACAACACAGCAGACCTGAGTGATACGTTTAATGAATCAAATTGTGTAAAGAATCTAGTACTGCTTAATTACCTGACATGTTTTGGCGGTGGACTTCCGCTTCGTGAACCGACAAAATATGTCAAGTAATTAAGCAGTACTAGCCTCTTTGCTCTACCTGTCACAATATCACATTTTGATGGATGGTATGTTGATTGACATTGATGGCTAATACTGAAACAACTTTAGTTAGTTAGTTAGTTAGATACTTTAATGATCCCTCCCTGTAGGAGAAATTCAGGTGACCAGTAGTAGCAAAAACACATTCATGCACACAAACAAAATAAATGAATTGATTATTCTAAAAATCAAACAAAGGTAATGATAAGCAACAGCAGTTCAGGTCACAGCAGCAGAAGTTGGAGCAGGACAGGTCACAGTAGCATAAGTGGACCATCCGCTGGGTGGAGCAGGTTGGGTCACAGCAGCAGAAGTGGACCATCCGCTGGGTGGAGCAGGACAGGTCACAGTAGCATAAGTGGACCATCTGCTGGGTGGAGCAGGACGGGTCACAGCAGCAGAGGTGATGTAGCCTATGGGTGGAGCAGGACGGATCACAGCAGCTGTGGAGGTGTAGCCTCTGGGTGGAGCAGGACGGGTCACAGCCACGCTTGCTCAATTTTCACAACTTTTAGCCGATGGTCAACTTAAATTACAGCAAGATAATCTTAGTAAACCACTTTTTAAAATGTTGTATTTAGACTTAAAAGCTATCAACAAAAACAGCAGAATAAATGAATGAATAGCCATAATGAGTTATGCAATCGTAAAAACAAGTAAACTAGCAATTTCTGTATCTTCTCATTATAGCAGGAAATTGTACACATGATACAGAGTCCTAAAATATATTTTTCCATCCATTAGTTATTGTATGTAGTGATGTAACTTTTGTGACCGGCCTTTGAAGAATCACTAAAGTTTAATCAGAAAGAACAGATAAGGTTTAAAGTAATTTAAGTGTGATAATAGAATGCAAATGTTATTTTGTAAAGATAAATTAAAACCGTTGCATGTAAATGGTTGTTGATAGATAGATAGATGGATAGATAGATACTTGATGTTAGCTTTACTGTGACATATTTGCGGAAAAAAAGGTTTGAACTGTTGTTTTGAATTTGCTAAATTAATTAATACATATTTTAGCCCAAATGTGCACTGATCTGCCTTTAATGCCAACATACCTATATTAGCATTTCCATGAAGACAGACAAGCACACCTCTTTAAGGCCTAAGGCGCATCAGTGATAAGAATGTTGCCTTGGTTTAGTCTCAGTGCAGCTTTTATGTTAATGAATGTGATGTGTGAGAGCTTTGTGCACAACCTTTAAAAAATGTATAGTTTTTACTAGACTAGAGTGTTGCTTAGAAACAGTCTGTTGTTGAGTGTATGGGCTATAGAGGAGCAGATGGAGCTGTTTTTGCAAATGTAAGTGCAGTGTCTCTTATCTCCCCTGTCTGCTCAGAGTCACAAACCCCAAACTTGTACCTTACACCATGTTCTTCTGAATATGTTGTTGTAATGACAAAAAAATAAAAAAATCACTTAAAGTTTTTGCCAAGAAGTAGAAGTTTCAAAATCTCAAACTCAATAGGGGAGTATGTATGGCAGTCAACATAAAAAAGAGCACCTGCAGTGGTTATTTTTGACCCATTTACCACAACAAGTAGAAAATATTCTTTGGAAATCCAATACCATTAACTGTCTAAGTGAAATATGAATAAACATAACTCTGGTTTTAAGGAAAAACACATACGTTTAATACCGCATGAAAAATGTTGGTACTTTTGGGCTGATTTTGCTTAAAACTATAAAACTCTTAATTCTCAAATCCAATGCTGGACTAAACTGGGATCCTTCGAGCCACTGGAGGGGATTCATATTAGGAACTCAATTAATCTTTTAAAGTATGAGGTTTACATGTTTTTGATACATGATTAATTTATTTATTTGTTAGAGGGCTACAGCACTCTAATCTTATCACCATGAAACTACTAAGAAAAAAATTGTAATACAACTCTAATTCATTTGGAAGAGAACAACATTGATTTGTCCAATGACATTACATTACAACTCAAACTAAAAGTGGACACAAAATAATGTTATACTGTAAGATGTATGACATTTTTTCTAGTTGTCGAAGAGGAGCAAACACACTAACGGATCCGTTAGATACCAGCCGAGTTGATTTTTTTGCAGCCTGGACTTAACAGACACCTTTACATCTCCCTGGTTACAAACAAGACGGGAGATGGCTGATATACATATATATGACCGGATATTTGCAGAGCGTATTACCGTGCTGCTTTACATTCCTCGCATCCACTTTTAATGGGAGGAAATCCTGGAGAACCACAGCAAAGTTCCCTGCGTAGCCCCTAAAACTAACACAGCTGCTTAAACCTGCGCGCTGCCTGTACGCGCGCATTGGAAGTGACAGCCTCATAAACCCAAATACATCTTCTGCTTGTACGTTTAGTTTAGTTTGTTCTTTCCTGCAACACTCCTGCTATGAGATGACAAACATAGCCAAAGGGAGGCTGTTCTCAAGACTGTTTGCTAAACCTGTCAAAAACAACAACAAGGCAACAAGACAGTATAGGTAGGCACTTTGGTAGAAAGTTTTATAATCCAATCTAAGTCAGTTCAAATCCAGCTCCTGACATGGATGAATTTGGTAGAGCTGGTTCTGTGGATGGATGCCGTCTATGACTGCATATACATGAAATGTGTGTCAAAGGAAGAGAGGCTCTTTGATATTTTATGTCAACAGTTTTGAGTGCTTTGAAGGTAGAAAGCGCAATTCAAATAAATTGGTTGGGTACTGCTTTTGCATATGTGTGAGTGAATGAAAACAAGTATACAATTTGTAAGATTGGAAATAGGGCCGGAACAAGTTAACTGTTACAGCCCTAAACAGACTTAAACTGACTGCAGAATGAAATGAAAATGAGTTTAGAAAGTATCTTAATCAAACAACCCAATGATTAACAAGTAATCTCTATGAAGATGTTATCCAGGGGCATCACTTGATCCTGTTTTGGTCAGATGTAGAAAAGATTCTAAACAACTACAGTAATCGATTAATCTAAAGAATAAAGTAATTGTTCATTTCAGCCTGAGTGTAAATTATAGAGTTATGAGCGCTTTGGATGTAGATAACTGGTTGGTGCTATACTAATGCATTTGTGTCCATGAATCTATCTACTATACAATTTGTCATATTTGAAGTTTCACATAAAATCACTAAACAAGATTGAATAGTATAAATATGCTTCGATGTGTCTGGGCCGTCACGATGGGTTTTTTTTACTTTCTGGTAACAAACAAGTATGAAGGTTAAATAATCCTATACGCCTGCCCTAACCCATGCTACCACCAGAGGGAGATGTGAAAGTTGTTTTATGCAATTTTTCCACATTTCCAATTGCAACCATTGCCATGTGAATGCCAAAAAATATTTTCACTTCATTAATTGCCAAAACTAACAACTTTGGATTTTAAAAGACTGAAATCTGATTTGTGCCAGAAGTTCCTGATATTAACGTAGATGTAACAAACTGTTTTGGATTAGTGACAAAGTTGTCATATGGTTAAAAGCACAACAAGTAAATATTGCATCATATGTCTTCTAGAACAAATCCTGGGTAAGTTGAACAAACCCAATATTCAGTAAATCACTATCGATTGCTTTTCTTTTATTGAACGATTTCACATTTTGCTTTTAAAGAACCAGACTTCTCAGTACACAATGGAAGTCAAACTGTACTCCAATCAAATCCTGCTGATTTGGCAACTGCGCCTTCAGAGCTGGCAACGTTCAACTTGTATTTTTCGGCTTCGAGCCTCTTTCAAAATCAGTCACAACCGTGGTCCAGATGAGGTGTCCCTGGAAATCCCTCTTCCTCTCCACCGCCTGAACTCTTGACATCCTGCTGTAGTATTTTGATTGCGATCCTCACGTTGGCAGCCATCTTTGTTCCCCTTGCCAAAGTCTGGATTTGAAAGTCTTTCCCATGAACCTTCAGCGAGTGCATTAGCCATGGGACTGGAATGAGGAGTTCTTTTTTCTTCTCTCCTTCGTTTATCTTTCGAGTAGTAGCCATTTTTTATTCTGTGAACTTGCTGCAGGCATGTTTGGCTTTGGCATTAGCGGACTGGGTTTTATTGGTAGAAGCTGTTAGCTGCATTTCCCAAAGGACAACAGTGATTTGCATAAACATTTCCACTCTAGAATTCCCAGGTTTGTGGAATGCAGGATGCACTGAAAAAAAAAGAAGGAATTTCTATCTCTTGAGACCACTGAGTAAGTTGGCGAGGTTTAGTCCATACTATATATTATATCTGGTTTGGTATGGAGTTGTTAAAGGTATTTAGGAGGATTTTTCACTTCCGGGTGGATCATCAAGATTATTCTGGTGATATGTGCTCGTCAAATAAGACCAGAGAGTTCTATTCAAATAGTCGAGAGGGCGTTTCTTTCTTAAAATGTGGGAAAATACGCCCAGTTTTAAAGAAGTAAAATTTCCCATGCAATTTTTCCATTGGGATTTAGAAAAATAAGGATTGTAAAAGATTTAAAACTTTAGTGATGAAAGACCACAATATGAACATTGATATATAACGTTTTATTTTATTTGAAATTATAAATTTTGTTTTACATTCAATCCGATGCAGTATAAACTTTCATTCAAAAAGGACGATAAAAAACATCTGTTGGGGGGTACAATAAAAGTCCTTTATTGTTTCACATGGGACCAACGCGTTTGATACAAAGTGTTTTCACCAGGGCATAACTGCCTGCTGAGAGACTGAATTGCGTTATCAGAGTGCAATACATATACATAGTCATATTATTTATGACACACAGAGAATACAAGCACATAATTTACATGTATACGTAGTTTACTAAGGAGAAGAGAAGATCATTGGATTATCTTGAATTGTTTTATGTTTATAGTAAGTGTATATCCAATGAAGACACAAAGATATAAAACTTGCTCCATCCAGTTTTACTGAAGTAATGTGAACCAGTCAATCAATCAATGTTTCTGTTGTTTTTTTGTATGTTGTTTGTTTGTTTTATTTACAGAAAGACACAGAGTTCAGAAAAGAGAAACAGAAAAGTCTCAGGAGTCGAATTTTCGAGGAAAACTTTGCTTTGAAAACAAAATTGCCAGATGTGAGAGACATTTTAGAGGAATTCTGATTTACTTGCATTTGTCCCAGTACATTAGATAACTATTACTATACATTGATTAATCCCAGGCCTCTAGAAATCAACCAAAGCTATAATTCTGCAAAGTTTGTTGAATTTTTTAGATCCATTTCAACCCATTCTAACATTGCAATCATAAAAGCTTTTAACACGTTGTCATATCTATCACAGTAAGCTTCTTAGAGCTTTGAATCCAATTTCTTTGCTAATAAAAAAAAAACCATGGCACATGGCGAGTCATTTAAATAATATCATGCTTGCTTGGGGGGAAATGTATTTTGATATCCCTAAGGACTACTTTTCTGAGTAAAGACATGGGGGGACGCTTCAAAAATCCATACAAGGGCAGATTGGCAGCTAATTTGATGCTAAATGTGAAGAGAAGTGAAACTGTTATTATAACTATCAATATTTTGAATTTAGTCAAATTCAAAATTGTTCCCAAAATTGTATTCTTTTTTTTGGATTTTTAAATCAGGTGTTGATAATCGCAATCTAAAAAACCTGAGATTGTAATTTTTGATTTTTGATCTTTTGATTGTGATGTGCCCGTACTTCCTGACTAGAACCAGGAAGTACGACCACATTAGTCCAGTTCTCAGGTCTCTGCACTGGCTTCCTGTGGCTCAGAGAATAG
Organism: Knipowitschia caucasica; assembly: GCA_964034765.1. Classification (NCBI taxonomy): domain Eukaryota; kingdom Metazoa; phylum Chordata; class Actinopteri; order Gobiiformes; family Gobiidae; genus Knipowitschia; species Knipowitschia caucasica. Next base: position 11,176,184 of record OZ035824.1, on the reverse strand, counting down.
ACTTTAAAACAGCTCTGCTTGTGTACAAGTCTCTCCATGGCCTCGCACCAAAATATATTAGTGACATTAGTACCATATGAACCAGCCCGGACTCTGAGGAGCACAGGGACTGGACTCCTGTTAGTGCCCAGAGTCAGAACTAAACATGGGGAGGCTGCTTTTCAGATTCATGCTGCTAAAATCTGGAACAATCTTCCTGAAGATGTGAGACAGGCCTCCTCTCTGACAATGTTTAAAACCAAGTTAAAAACGGTGCTGTTTAGCTGTGCATACAACTGAGGGATTTTATATTTTTATCTTTCGTTTTAATGTTCTGTGATTATTTATGATTTTAATGCTATCTTGTTCAGCACTTTGAGTTGCCTTGTGTATGAATTGTGCTATACAAATAAACTTGCCTTGCCTTGCCTTGCCTTGCCTATTGATAGCCCTAGCATCAATAGTTTTATATTTTTTCTTAAAATGCACTAGCGCATAAGATAAGGGGCCCGCTTGTTATTTGATATTAAATTGCATATACTGGTAATACTTTAGATAGATATTGCATCGAACCATATCAAAAGGAAAGTCTCCTGTATCTATCTAGATACATATCGTACTGTGTCATGTGTTTTGAGATATCGTATCGGCAAGTTCTAAAAGATACCCAGCCCTTGTCTAACCATAGCATAATTTCTAATATATGACGTTATAGTATTGTGTGGCATGCTGTGTCTTGACATTTTACATGTGAATATCTGACCGTTTTTGAGGCCCATAACCTGGGCTGGTCTAAATCCATTTGAGTGTGTCCAAAGGCAAAGCGCGTGGCGGGGCTGACTCGCTCGTGCCTTTTAGTCTGCAGTGGTCCCCCGGTATTGAGCGAACTGATAGGCCTAAGTGTGGCATTAGTGCTGCTGGCTGGAGGGGCTTACAGTGTTTGGAGTTCAGGGGTTAGGTCTGCGTATAGAAAAGTAATCCGGCCAGATTAGGAGGGAGATCCTGGGGAATATCTGTGGAAATCCTGATCAGGCCTGTTACATTGCGTGTTTGTGCGGGTATTATAAAGCCAAGCTGGTCTGAGCACATGTGTTTAAAGGAAAGGGGTTTACTGTCTGGTAATATTACATTCATCTTGATTCTGCCAGTAGATATACTGTATGTATTCATTTATTAATCTATTTGAGCATCTGTTAAACGTGCAAAACATTATATTCACAATGTCAGTCAATGGCAACAAAATAGAGATAGAGATTGACAATGAACACTAAGAAGCCAGAATACGTAGCCTAGCCCTCTTGAATTATTTGATATGTTACAACATTCAGCTGTTTCCTGTACAATGAACAATGTTTCCATCAGTATAGTTAAGTTGTTTCTATACCTGTATCATAATTCAGCATTTTTTTTCATGCAGGGATATAGAACAACTTATAGACATAACATGGTCCATGAAAGTACGTCAGCAACCTCTTCCATAAATTTCCTTTTTAAATCGATTTTATTCTTAGTTAGTTCATACTCAGACTATTCCATAACTTAAAAGGTTAACTTTAAAAAAGATGTAAGTGGTTTTGTCCTGCCTGTCCACTGTAGTTCTGAACATGTGTCTTACCCCTTTGAGCAGCCTGCATTTTAATACCAGTGACCTGAAACAAAAATCAATTGTATGGCCTCTGCATTTGGGTTATTTGGTCTTATATATTCTTCTAAGTTCAAAGGTCACACACATAACTTTAAAACATAGATATCAATGTACTATGAGTTGATATTATTAACCGTCTTTTCCCCAAGGTCAATTTGTGGCTATGAAGTTTGAAATACACACACTCAAATCATGTGTTATTATCAATTGGATCATGACAGTAAAGCAAAGCAGATTATGTGCATGGCTGGAATAAAACTTCTCAATAGACTGACTATTTGTGGATTTTCCTTTTTTCCTATCTGAAAACTAGTCGTCATCCCGTTCTGCATTCTCAGTAAAAATGTCCCACCTGCTGTAAAGCCTTTGTGAACAGAAACTGTAAAAACATGCTTTACCTCATGTGTAACTTTAGCAGCTGATTGATCGGCTCTTTTTCCAAGACAGGATTTTCGTCTCTCAGTTTTGGTTTTCTGGCTCTCCTTGGGGCCAAATGGCTAAATGGAGGACATTCAATACCTCTTCGCTGTCGGGATTCCCTTCACACACACACTGGCACATACACACACAAAGAAAGAGGGAGGGGGGACAACAGAGCTGCTACAGGGCTCTCCCTGCAGTCAGCTGGATCAGTTTACAGAACTGGAGGGTTTAGTTGAGAAATTTGGATGAAAGTATCAAATACCCTTTCTCGGTTTGTTTGAAAAATACATACAGTACAATGCTGTGGTTAATGCATGAACTAGAAAAATACTAAGCATAATGTATAGAAAGATAAGTTGAATATTTCGATTGCACTAAATTAATCCGGTTTATGTGTTTATAGCAATACAATCGCAGTAGAAATGATTCAATCCAGTTATTCCAAACAGTTTTTTTGCACACCTCAAGTTTACAGGCCTCTAAGCGAATTAAATTTGAGTAGGTGAAGAGTCCGGTTATCACTAGAGATTTGTAAACGCAGGCAATAATACAGCCCTATTCACAAAACACTCCCGGAAAGACTTTTCAGACAGATTAATGTTAACCTGGGCTGATTAGAATGCTCCTTATTTACATGAAAATTGCCCGACCAGCTTCCGTTTATCTTTCTTCTGTCATGACTCACAGTGGAAGTGTTTTTGTTTGCCCGGATGGCTTCCTCTCCCAGTGGGACCCCATGGAGAGGTGGTTACGTCATCTGATCTGCGTACCCTGCAGCGGTGTGGGTGGTGGGCCTAAAAGTGCCTTTGTAAAAACATCTTCATGCAGCCTTAATAAGCAGGAGAATTCCCCTATTGCATTAATCAATGCACGCTTTGCCCTATTTTTATCAGTTGGCATGCATTTCTACATTTTCTTAGATTATTTCATGCATTTTTCATGATATTCACTTGTATGACGTTGCATATGGTTCTGTTATTGTCATAAAAACAAGATCATTTCCATCCATTTGTTTGCCTTTTGTGTAATATCCTTATAGCAGTATATTAACATTTTATACTTGACTTCATTGTATAGCCTTATTATTGGGAGTAGAAAAAATGTGTTTTAATAACTTTTACACATATCTTTTCCCATATTTTGTTCTTAAAAAACCAAATCTTCAGTTAATTTTGAATTCAATTTATTTATTTACAGTCCTACAGTCCTAATTCACAAGACCCATGTTTTTACTATATTGACACATTTTCACAGTCCAATTCCAATCACTTTCTACATTATTCCTTTTTACAATAATTTGAATCAAGCATACTGAGTGACCCCAACTGTTTTGTTTGCTCGTTAGAGTTATGGACGAGGGGTGGGAGCAGGTTTAAACATCTTTGTGAGTCTTAATAATGGAGAATTTAAAGGCCTTCAAATACGTAAGTGCTTTTGAAGGTGTATTATTTATTATGCAAATGGGATCTGGCAGTGCTCCTGTAAAAGCTGCCACCGTGAGTGATGTAGTTCTGGCTGTTTTTCTAATTAGGTTGCAGCCTCTTTGGGACCCCCGAGCACAAGGGGGAAAAGAAAAAAGGATTTGGAACGCTTTTACCCCTCAGAGCTCTTTCTCACTCCTCCCTGCTGCTATGGTCCCAGGCTATGCACTGTAAAAATACAAGAAGTACATTTTAGGATCATATTCCAGCTGTTGCTTGTTTCTCAGCCTAAACGTGTGTGTGTGTCTATGTGTGTGTGTCTATGTGTGTGTGTATCAAGGGTTTAATATAGAGGTAACTGATACATCATGCACATGCAGGTAGAACTAAATCAGGGACATTTCTCATGCTATCTGCACACACAGTTTTGAACCTGGATTGATAAATATACCACATTAACATGGAGAGCATGGAAACTATAACAGAACTAATCAAATGTTGATAAATATTTCAGAATATTTGTTCCATACGTTGGTACAAACCCCCAACAGAGTACTACACGATAAATGCAGAAGGAGAGATCAAATAGAGATTATGAGATAAAGTCCACCTAGACCATGGTAGCTAGTGATGTGGAGGAGGAGGGTTACTGCACGATATGAGCGGCATGCACACTTCTTCTGTACTGCTGTAGCTTTATTTGTATTCCATAAATATTTCCACTTACTGCTACTTATCCATGTAATTTAAGATATAGAAATGACTTTACTTTGCTTATGAACTTCCATGTAGCGCATTTTACAGTGTCCTTACAGCAGGCCAGTAGCATGCATTACTCAGTGACACACAGAGGAGATTAGAGTGCCTGGTGTTTAATATGCAGCACACTGTGTGATTAGGCCGTTTGGTATTCTGTCCAGCCCCAGGACCTAGCCTCGGCCGGCGGACTCCACTGCCTCCTATCACAGTGTCCTTGAGTTTAACATCGCGCCTATGTTTATTTGTTTATGACAGACTCCGCTACGATATGAGAGAGTTCAAGGAGGAAGAGCCATCAATCAAACAGGGCTGGTGGATTTGTATGTGAGAGGCTGCAGCGAAGACTCAGCAGGGAAGGGATTCTCAAATTCACCACTACGCCAAAACATTTTCACAGGATTAAACTGTTTTTGCATCAATATTTCAATACATATGTCTTTCTCTCGACACGAAGTAAACATTCAAATCAATAGCAACTCCTAACTACATTGCCATTTATTTCAAAAGCAAAACAACGCACATTCCAGTGAACTGTTCGACCCCACCGGTGAGAGCTTTGCATGTGATATGGGATACTGCCACTGAACTAAAGGGTGGGCTCAGATTTGTGCTGTGAATAATAGATGGAGAAATGGTGAAAGAGTAAGAGATCTGTCCCCACGAGCCCACCACACTTCCTCCCGATCCTGCTCAAAGATAGGCTTTTCATTCGCACAATACTTAATAATTAAAAGTGAGCATATTTAATGTTGGACTTTTTTCATCATGGGTCGATAAATTGTATTTAACCCATGCCGTTTAGCTGTGTACTGTATCTCAAGGGTCACACCTGCAGGACTTAAATACAGTTTGATCACAGCACATTGAGGAGACCAAGCGATACGCAACCAAAAGACATGACATTTCTTTCTTTAACATTACCTAAATCTGGGGCATCACATTTTTTCTCAAATGTAATCTATGCTGTTTGCCTCAACATAAAGAGTCTTGTAAAAGGAAAATGTTTTGAACAAATGAAACGACAACATAAGAAAGAGCCATTTTTCTGACGCTAAGGGCTTTTAACGTTTCCATCTGAACTATAGATAGATGTGATGAACTAGTTAGATGGACTTTATTACATAATTAACATTGTTGTGGATTTAAAGTTGGTTACCCCAGCTTCAACAGAATATCATCTTTACGTTTAATGCCAACACGTAAAGATGATATTCTATTGATATTGACTTTTTAAGTCAGGCAAGAACGCGTCTTCAAGTTATTGCATTATCACCAGCATCTTGTAATGTATAAATGCATTAAAATGTTATGTATCATTTGCCAACATTTCTCGCAGGCCTTCTTGCAAACCAGGACTGCACAATACAAAGTCCAAGTATTAGTTGTGTATGTTTTGCAGCTATCTGTAAATACTGTAACATATCTGCACAGACATTTTGACATTAGAAATTACACTCTCCAATCAACAGCTCAATCAAAACTACTTATATCTTGCCCGCTGCTGTGAGGCTGTCTGTACACACGGTGGCGCTCTCTCCACCTCCTCTGCTCTGGGTGTTCCTGGATGACATTGCAGCAGGAGCCTGGTTGTTCAGCAGCTCGGAGTGGATATAACTGTAGGCTTTCTCTAGGAGCCGGTTTGAAGTGTGCACACATCAGCGTCAACTGTACGTGACCCACTTCTCATTCTGAAAGCCTGTCAGGGGCAGAGTGAGCGGCAGAGGGATGCATGATGAGCCTAAGGACAAGAATTATGGAAGATGATAGAAAAGTCAAATGCATGACTTCTACAATTTTATATGGACCGTTTATTTGCATTACCCCCCCTCTATATGTAGATGCATTGTAACTTTTTCCTGTTGGTGTTTGTACGTTCTACAATATACACATATGTCTATTTACACAGTCTTTTTTGTAAGGATTTGTTCTTAAAACTGCGGTACGCAAATGTTTTCTCCATAAACACTACATTATATTTGTCCCAACAGAAAAAGTAAACAAATCAGACTTATTAGAAAACATATTTTTTGAGTTAGGCCTGTAAGAAAGAGCTTGTTAGCCTTGTTTTTGAAGCTTTGGTCTCAGAGTTTGTTGGCTGTGTGAGGGTGGTCCTCTCTTTTTCCCTTTTCAGACTGAAAAAGCTGATCTGAAGATTAAGTGGATTTAAAATATACATGCGGAAACTGTTTTGAGGAACTAGTTGCATGGAATGAAATGGCAGGGTCAGTCATTTTCCCACTTGTAACTTGACCTTGTGTCATGCCATACTATGGAACGTTGTAGGCAAAGCATTAGTATTTCAGTGTGTTGAACCAGAGTCAATGATGCTAGTGCTCCCTGAAGTAAATCATATTTGTTTACACATTACATTGACAGTGAAAATGTTGTTCGTCAGTTTTACATTTGATTGGAACATTGCACATTAAAAATGTTAACAATGTTGTTAGAACATGTTGTTTCGGTTAGTTAGAAAAGATAACTTTTTTGATCTCACAATGGAGAATTTTACAAAAACTGCATTCAGTCTGTCAGAACATGAAGCATCAAGATCTGTGTGCTTTTGCTGTTGCCCAAAATCACTATTTCTGACTGATTTCTATGGCTAAAGAATTGTTCTGGTCTGGAGAAATGCAGTTGTCCATTTTACCCACAGGAACCACAAAGTTCCTGCTCTCCCCTTGAATATGTCACCCAAGCATTTAAAAGTAGAATGTATTTGTTCGGATGGCCAGTCTAAATACCCTCAAAGGTTTGTGTATGTAATTGTTTTAACTTAGAAAAACCTTATGAAGTTCAATTCTATTCCAAATTATAACAAATTATCAAAAGTCTGAGGAAAAACTAACTGTCTCTAACTGTCACTTATAATCCTGCATTATCATTTCCCATCCTCTAAGCTGCTCAACCCAAAATTACCCATCAGTCTGGAGAAGCCGTTTCGAGTAGAACAAAGCAAAATCGGACACAAAAATATCTTCCGTTTGTTTGAAGTGTTTTGGATTGTGAAAACAGCCCGTCTAAGTGGAACCACATTTGGAGCCCGTCACAGCAGCGCGGGTGGAGCGAGCCCACATGACACATCACTACCATAAACAAAAAAAGAAAGAACAAAAATCTCTCCCGGTTCATTTCCCTGGACATTCTTGGCTGCCTTTGCGTGACCCTCCCTGCCCTGCTCCACCGTCAACAAAGAACGCATATTATTTTTCCATGACGTTTTTAATAAGCTGGTGACGTCTTCTGTTGTGAAATTGTATATAACAAAACATTGACTGAAAAATAGCTCAACTCGGCTTTGCCTAGGACTGCTTGGATAGACCAAGACTATTGGGAATGAAAGTGATACTATAAATCAAAAAATGGAGGATGCACTAAACTCTAATCCATTATCAAATTATCATCCCAGAGGACGGAAAATGGACTAAACTACAGCTTTACCCATACCAACCATGTGGCTATAAACGCACTTAATAATCTTGGACATTTTCATTAAATGCAACCAAATCTGAACTTGGACACACCCGTCTTGGACCCAGCTACAGTCTGTCCGTTCATGGGAGTGGATCTTTCTCTCAGAGCTTTCTTTTCCCACAAGGATATTTTTTGCAAAGAAGATGGAGAACAATATATGTTCATCCATTAAGTGCTGTCTTTTTCCCCCTTTTTTATTGTTGCTTTTTACATTACAAAAAACATAACAGATAAAACAGAACAAAAGGTCAGTAATCATATACATTTATTGCTCAGTTTTTACAGTGGTTTTCACATTGTAGTAACCTAATGATGTATATAAGTCTCTCCACAACATCCTTCCAGTTGTTTGGTGTACGGAAGTCTTCTTTGCAACAATTTCCATGTAATTGCTTTTTGAGGCTTCCAGGAAAGTGTCTCGTTGTTTGATATTCTAGTTCTCCATATCAGCTTTTGTTCCCTCGGACGATTGAACACATCCCTGGTTGATTGATTGGTCGGCTAAAAAGGGGCCGTGGTAAAAGCTCTCATACCTATTACAGTTACAACAAGTAGAGAACCTGAAAAATTAATCGTGAATTCAAGTTTTCCTGTATTCTGGGATTCCAATCGTATTGATCTAGATTGAGATATGCTTTTTTCCACCATTCCAGCATGTGCTCTAATGTACACTCCATGTGCATTCAATATACATGGAAAGTTTGACATGGAAAGTGATGACTAACCCTTAAGATGCATCATAAGTCATTAGACCAAAGTGCTCACGTATGGCAGCGGGGGAGAGCTTCAGAAGTGACATGTTTAAGACTTCTTGTTTAGTCTCCAGAAAGACTCACTGAAAGAACCCACAATTCGAATACTCGCCGTCTCACCCGCCTACTTAGTTTTAGAAAGATTCCACCAGAAGTCCAACAGCTCACCCAATCTGTCTCTGGGTGGAAGATGTCTATAGATTACAGATTGCAAATTTTGGATTAATTCGACTACCACTGCAAAAAAAATATTTTTCTTTGAAGTTGACATTATCTTATTTGTTGGAGGTCACATTTATTTTCCCATCTTTTTTGAGAATGGCTTTGCTTCACATGAAAACCATACATTGTTTTTATATACAATGCTATTCTTGTCATTCTTATAAATATAAATTACTTTATCAATTTAGTATTTCATTTAATCAATAATTAATAGTAAATTTCAAACTCAATTGATATTAGAAAAAATACAATTGGGATGTCATGGTAATTATTTATAAATGCTTTAATGGTATATATAGTTTTAGTATCGATACTTAAAATAGCTCAAAATAGCAGCTAGTTTTGACGCTGGCTTCGTCAAATCGTTGAAATGTCAGGGAAAATAAGAACACCTGAACCGCATGAATACAACTAACAGTTCCAATTCCCAAAACTAAGCTTGTCACCTTATAAAACAACTCCTAGTCCGGGACCAGACTTGGCCAGAGCAGATGCCACACTTCCACCTGGCTTGGTTGTGTGTGGGTCATTGTGAGGTGAGTGGGCACAAGGGAAACTTAGGGTGCACCCGGCATGAAACAAGTCACTAAAACCACAGCTGTTCAGTCATGGTCTCACTACTTTCTCACTCCATCGGCCATTTAACCGGCTGTACTCACGGGATGTTGATCCTGAACGCCAATAGTACAACTTTGGGGTTAAAGGAGATTGACACTTCTTAGTTTGAACTGGTCTCTGGTCATCAGCAAATTGTTTAGACTTACAGAGTCAACTAGTTTTGGTTTCAAATGAGGGCCTTTTCCAAGTATTCATTATTTGAAGTAGTTGTCAACTCATTTTGTAATCAATGAATCAGTTTTTGAACTATGCCTGGGCCCAAACCTGTCTGGATGAGATTATATGGTAACAACAGAGCTATGAATACTGCATAATGACATAGAATTGTGTTTAAAAAGTACTTCTAATCCAGCATCTTGTAGTCTATATCAAGAGTGCTTTGTTTTTGTCAAATGTACGGAAAAATCCCATCTACTGACCTTTCAGGAAAAACTACTTGGTTAATCAAAAGCATAATTGGCTATGTAATTGATTATGAAAAATATCATATCTACTGCATAGAACACAAGGAGAAAATACATTGGCTAGGCTCTCATCATTTTTGCTCCACTCAAGCTTTTACATAAACAAACGAACACAATTAAAGTATTAAAACATATGTTGATATTGGATTTATTGATCTTTGAGCATGAGGATTCATCCTTTCGAAATGTCAGCTTCAAATCGTGTCTTCAGATTCGACCATCTTGCACTTATTATGTTTAGCCTTAAATGGCTCCACTCCCGTTCTTGGCCTCCTGCCCTCGATCTAAAATATTAACATCACTATATTAAACAACTTGAACCCAATCCCGCTGCCTTCATCTATACCTACCGTACGTTCTCCCAGCTTGGCTTTTTGAATATTTTTCCACAGGGTTTTATTGATAGAACATGGTGGAAAAACTGCAAGTAAATAGTTGTATACTGATCCAAGGGAGGAGCTGATGTATTTAAGCCAAAAGGAGGGAGTCATCTGGAGATGTTTAAGTTGGACAGGGAAGTTTCCGGTGTCTGGAAACAGCCAAAAATATCCTCACTTAGAATTATTCAAGGAACAAGTGAGAGAGAGATTTTTAGCTTTTCCATGTGACTTTTCACATGCTAAATATGTTTTGCACCGTTTTAGAAACTGTTAGAAAAAAGAATGAAGAAATAAAAAATGCCGAAAACTTGGGAGTGCCAAATGAACGAATGGTTTCAATTATATTTTGCTTCGCTTGCCATAAATGGTGCAATAAAACTGGTAATATACTCCAGCTGTTAATTGTGTAAGTAAACACTTGTATGGATGAGATGCATAGAATTTGGTTTTAGGAAGGGAATTCTGGATCTATTCTTTTGAGTGTAAAAGAATAGATCCAGTTAAATAGCAGCGAAGGTGATGCTAGTTTTGATGGTTTTGCTCACCTTTGGTCATGAGCGTTGAGTAATGATCGACTCAAGTTTCCTCTGCAGAGTGGCTTTGAACTCGCTTAGTAATAGGGTGAGAGGAACTCAGAGTAGAGCCGCTACTTCTCCAAGTCGAGAGGAGTCATTTGAGGTGGCCTGAGCATCTGTTTTGAATGCTTCCTGACTGCTTCTGAGTGGAGACCAGGGACATGTTGGAAGGACTGTGTCTCTCAGCTGGCCTGGGAACACCTCATGAATTCCCCCAGATGAGCTGGAGGAAGTGTGTGTGGAGAGGGAGGTTTTGTGACTCTCTGCTGAGACTGCTCTCCCCATGACTTGGCAATGGATAAAGCGGAAGCAAATGGATACAGTCACATAACAGCATACTCCACCTGCAGCCATATGGTTCAGTGTTGCTATAGATAAATGAATGATTATAAGATATGAAGATTATTGATATTGCTCACCAATTCATTTGTGTTTGTACTCCGTTTACATAGGTCTATTCCAATTCAACCGTTAACAGAAGCACACTTTTTCCCACCAGACGTCTGCTTTAAGATTTCAAACCATAACAGTCTCTCTCTCCAGTATACAGTTGCAGTCACCTCATGTTGTTTGAAATAACAGTCTCTCTCATGAATCACTTGGGGTCTGCTGTACTGGCTCAGTCCGGCCTTAGCCCAACCTCACATCCTGTCTGCTTTCCCAAACATCCAAACTCTTGTCCCACTGCAACGGTCACCCCGGAATGCACACCATTTTCTCCTAAATTGGGCTCCTGTGTGCACATTCCCAGCTGGAGTTTGGCCAGAACCACAGCTGTAAAAGGGCATACAGTATAAGGTTGGATGGTCTCTCTTGACTTCAGTGAGAAGATTTGCATTTTGACTTGAAGAAAAAAGAAAAATAATAATAATTTTTTAGAGTTAAGATTCTCTATTAATAGTTTGCTTTCAGGAATTTGACCATGACACAATTTTCCAGTAATGGGCTGGGTCTTATGTTAGTTTATGGAAAAGTTTTTGAAAGACATTTCTTTTTGTCAAAGCCCTTCACATACTTGTCACATTAATACCACATCAAAAAGTCTGTACAACTGCTAGAAATGATGGCTAAAGTTTAGAGGTTGCATTCATTGATAGTTGTGGAAAAGTCAATTCAATTTATTCTGACAAAAATATGTGAATATGTTCAATAATTGAATCTTGCAATGTCACACGAACCCAAACTATTTCATTCTTTATGTTCCTTGTTAGTAAATTAAGTACATAAAATACAATACACAAGCAAAATGAGTCATATATTTCAAACAGTGGCAGTTAGAACCATTCAGCTGATGTTGGATAAGCTGCAAATGTTGGATAAGCTTAAACAAACAGAGCAGGTGAAAGCTATAGTACGATTTTATTACTCGATTAGTCTTTATGTTATGAAAACACAGCCACGCCAGAGGGGAGGCGGTGCAAGCTTGTCAAATGGAATCTATTCTGTCAGTTAGTTGGCATAAGCCCCATATAAGCATTTCATTCATGTAATAACAGATGAATTGTTGATCCTATAAAAGAAGGGCGTCTTTCCTACACAAGGCAACACAAAGAGCCTCACAACCCATACATCAGGCATAAATCATAAACATTAGAATCTACATAACATTAAAAAAAATAAGATTAAAATCCCTTAGGGCGTTAAAAATAAACATCAAGATTACAAAAAATATTAAAAACATGAAAAATAAAATAACACTTGGAATTCAAATGGCTAGTTATTTATGCCACCCAAGTCTGGTTATTTATTATTGAAATTCTAAATGGCCACAGTGCATTAAAAAGAGTATGCACAGTTGTATGCACGGCTAAACAGAACTGTTATTAACCTGGATTTGAAAACTGCCAGAGTAAATGCCTGTCTCACATTTTCAGGAAGACTGGTCCTGATTTTTGCAGCATAAATCTGAAATGCTGCCTCACCATGTTTAGTTCTGACTCTGGGCGCCAGCAGGAGTCCAGTCCCTGTGCTCCTCAGAGTCCGACTTAGTTCATATGACACTAACATTTCCCTGATGTATTTTGGTGCGAGGCCATGGAGAGACTTGTAACAAGCAGAGCTGTTTTAAAGTCTATTCTCTGAGCCACAGGAAGCCAGTGCAGAGACCTTATTTAGTTCTTTTACTCTAGATAAGTGTATAGCAATGGTATTAACTTGAATTTGGAACAGTATTCGCTGATGAAAATATTGCATGTGAGTGTGCTTTGGGGCTGCTCCTCGCCTTCATTGCCCCAACTTAAGCAGAGAAGGTTAATCCTGCAGCCTTGTAAGGTGCACTGTCACTGCTCAAGTAGAAAGACTTAAAAATGCATGACAGATGGAGCCGGACTGACTTTTTCTCCGTAATGACACCGGCCGTGTTTGTTTACACATATCCCCATGTAAATCCTACATAAGACACTCTTCCCCTTCAGATTTAGAAAAGTGCATTCTGTAGTTTGATTCTGGTTGTTCAATCCAGACACAAAGGTGATATAGAGTCAAGTATTTGGAGAAACTACTACTACTAAAGAGTTACTGATTTATCATGTCAGGTTAGATAATACATTGTGTTTGTCTGGTAAACTGGTAAAAAACAAAAACATATTTGTAGAAAAGTGCATTTTGGATCACAATTTGATGTTTCAGGCTGAGAGCTGATTGGCCGTGCTCTCTCTTTCACTTTTCTATCTGAAAAAGTTGATGTGACAGAGGCCAAAAATAAACATTCGCAGGAACATCAGTGAGCGCAAGGAACTTCAATGGATCTCATGACATTGTTACGACTTTTTTGCTAAATTTAGGTACCCCTTCCAAATATTTTTTTTGTGTGTGTTATTATGTTCTTATTGTCAACATTTTGTAATTTGTCATACTATATATTCCAAAGGTTTTTTCAAATTAAATTTCACTGCCCTTTACCTACCTCGGTCTGACTTGTAGTGAGTAAGTAGAATATACTAAATTGTATGTTAGTACTCTTTCATTGGGTTGTATTTACAAGGTAGGGAATCAAGCAGCACAATATTCTAGAGAAAAATAGGCCGCTCTTGTAATAAGTGCAGGTGCAATATTTCATTCTCTAATCTGTCATCTAAAGGCATAACAAATGATTCATCTAAGAACAAGCGTAAGCATTTTTTATTTATCTGTCAAACGTTTGTTTCCAATACACAGCATTACTCTTTGATTGTGCCATGCAAACACATCTGTTGCAAAATCCGTATTCTGGAACTTATTAGACTACTTATTTCACAAGTATTTTTTCCCATGGGTGTAGTGTAGAGCCATTTACTGTGATCTACATCCTAAGTATCTATATTTTATCTCATCATTCATTCTTTATCCTATCTTCGGTCACAGTAATAGCCCCTCTATACGTAGCGCGGGCAATTTTGTAACCTTGTAGAGGCTTCACCAACATCTGCCGTCATTTACCATAATAAACGCTTATTTATTTTCACGTTGTGCAACATTAGCCAGTGCTTTTGTTTTCTTCATGGTCAATGCTGCAAAAAAATCCCCCTCTACTCCCCCCCTGCCCCCAACAACATACTCCAAAGTAGCTCCGGCTTAGGATCTTTTTCTCAATCTACAGCCCTCTAACCCCGCTGCATATAGTAGCTATCCCCCTGGTCAACACTGGATGGTATGGTCCCCTAGCTGCAAACCACAATTCATCCTCCCATAGTTCCATAGTGACATTCTGCAGGCTCAGAGCTGCACTTTGAGGCCCGCTACACTCACATCACACTGTTTCGTTAGCCAAAGCAGAAACGTCCATATTTTGTAAAATAATGTACTATACTGAAACAACTCCTCTTCGTTTGATGTACTCACTGCTGTAAGGCAATTGTGCAGTTTTGAACACATCAAAACAATTTCAGATGTTTTTATATACATGTAAACAGCATTTCCTCCCCCTCTCTAGGTGGGTTTAGGTCCTTTCTCAATTGGAGGAAATCCTGAATCTCGGGGTCTTGTTCACGAGTAAGGGAAGGATGAAGCATGTGTGTAGTGATGCAGTCGCTGATATCGGAGTCCAATGTTGAAGAGTGAGCAGCGTCTGCACTCAAAGCTCTTGTTTTACAGCTCAATCTAGGTTCCAAGCCTCACCTATGGAGCCGGTTGAGATGGCTTGGGCATCTGTTTTGGATGCCGTGTGTTATCTTAAGTATCAGCTCTAATTTCTCACTGGTTTTAACAGAAGGGAGCACTTCACCCCTGTTTTAGCTTCCCTCCACTGGCTCCCTGTGCGTTTTAGAATTGATTTTAAGATTTTCCTGATTACTTTTAAAGCTTGTTTAGGTCTGGCACCAAGCTATATTCATGAACTTTTAACCCCCCCCTCCCTGCAGCCTTAGATCCTCAGGCAGGTCCCTGTTGACCGTTCCAAGGTCGAGACTCCGGACGAAAGGTGACCGAGCCTTCTCTGTCCGTGCTCCTCGGCTTTGGAACGACCTGCCCGAGGAGATAAGGCTTGCACCATCAGTATCCTCTTTTAAGTCACTTCTTAAAACCCACTTTTATCAAACAGCTTTTAATTGTCAGCTTTAAAAACTTCTCATGTCGTATTTTACTGTCTGTCTTGTCTTTCTTCTGTTTGTCTTGTATTCTATCTTATTGTTTTTACTTTGTATTATGACTGATGTATTGTTTATTATGCTGACTGTGCAGCGCTTTGTAAACATTGTTTTTGAAAAGTGCTATACAAATAAAGTTTTATTATTATTATTATTATTATTATTATTATTTTATCTAATCAAGAGCAGACTATGTAAATGTCAACGTAGAGACTGCAGTTTTGACAGAGCAGCCCTGAACGCGCAGCTCCAACCGTACCGCTCCTCACGCACACGCCCGCCGGCCTGCCTGTGCTTTCCTCATCCCGGGTAGACGCACTCATCCGCGGGTTTGGAGAACAGGAGCGAGAGGGGGGGGCGGTGATGGGAGCGAGTGGGCGTTGAAAAGCGACACTCCTCCTTCTTCTAATCGGCCGTGTGTTCTCCAGACTTCCCCTGATACTGCTTTCGATGGGGATACGCGATGGAGAGCCTGGCGCAATTGGATTTACTACCGCTACAGCGCTAACTACGGAATAACATGGATGCTAGTTTACGCGCTGTTGCTGCTGCTTCTGCGCCTGCAACATTGGCGTTTTGTCACGGGGTTTTGCATTTGTGGAATTAATTGTGAGAATACATTGGTTGCGGCTGCGCAGGCTTGAATCAAGGTAAAACTCTTAATATTACGCGCGCTGTCTTTTTTACGCATTTTTAGGCAGAATTCTCATCTCCTGCGCTGTAATAGGATAGGGTCTTGTTACATTCTTCCCCTCGCTATGCTTCTGTCTGTTAATGCTCCCCGTTGCCGCTGAGCAAGACACCAAGAATGCTGGTTATTGTGTTGCCGGTTTGATTCAAGCTTGGCCAAGTGATGGTGTGCGTAATGTGTGCAGAATGGTCTTCTAGTTTCCTGTGAATCATAGGCTTCACTCCGCGATGATGCAGCAAAACATGTGGGCTCCATTCACTCATAGATCCACGTTTTAAAGGGGGGTGCTGTGGGTGGTATAAAATAATATGCAGGCGTTTATGATGCTGGTTTAGTACTGAAATAAACGGGATATGAGCATGGAAGGACTCGTTTTGGGGTTATTACATTGGTTTGAGCTTGCCCTTGTGCAGTCCTGGTTTAGTGGATCAATTGCTAATGTTAGTGTTGATTTTATCCCAGTTTTAAATGGAAGTCTGGGTTAGGCTATGTTTATTGTTTTTTTGTTTCATAATTTATAGATGTTGTTTGTCCCAACAATAGACCACAACATGCTGACTTTGTCCTATTGGAAAACATCTTATATTTTACATACTTGCAAACAAGGAGCCCTGTGAGTCACTATTTGACACCAGAGCTGATTGGCTGAGTGAGTTCTTCACATTCTCCCCTGAAAAAAACGAATGTACTGATGTGACAGAGGCCAGTGTGTGAAAACTAGTGATAGAACCAATCTGTTATGAGAGCAAGGAAGTATATTGATTTGATTAGACAATTTTACCACAGCTTTAAGAGATTTGTATAAAATACTCAATAAACTATATATACACTTTTAAATGTATTGTTAGCTCTGTCATTTGTAATGATGCACTGCAATAATGGACGTTGTCACTCCCCCATGTGAGACCTGCTTTAGACCTTCCATAGTCATTGTTTTGTTGTTTTTTTGCCCATCCCTATGTTTATTACCCCTTTATTCATGCTTAGTTATATCCAAGTAATGATTGGTTGTTGCAACAGTAATTCTTAGCATGCCAAAAAGATACTGACAACTGCTTGAATTCAATCCTTGTTCATGCTTTGGAGGCAAATGTACTTACTTTTTAGCTACTAACAACATAGCTCCTCCAGCATGTGGTCGGCTGAGACACATACTGGTTCTCTATCTTATCTTATCTGATATATTCACTATATTGCGGTGGATTTGATGATTCTACAAAGCCTTATCTCTCAGATTGAGGTAGAATCATTTAGATACTTATGCTTTGTGAGTGCTATTCTCACAGTGTGACATTGCAACTTCTACATTGTCACTTGCACAAATCCCTGGTTCTAATTATAATCACTTCACTTTTGTTTATTCATTTTAAAGCATGTCCTTTGCTTTGTCAGATACTGCAGAGTGTGAGTGCAAGTCTGCCAGAATAAGATAGATTCAAACAAACAAGCATCATTATTAAGACAAAGCTCAAATAAATATCTGTTTATGCCATCCGTACTAATGTCTCCAGCAGTTATTAATATTGACTTTATTACATCTGGTTTCACGGTCGGTTGCAGCTCCGAGGCTTGTGGCCAAACCACAGTTTTTGAACTCAAAAATAACGTGTGGATGTTTCTGCCAGACTCTGCCGTCTAAAACAGGCCTCAGGCGGGGATTTGTTCCCATGGTTTAAGAAGCAGCATGTTCTCCAGGGGTTGGAAAACTCAATGCTGTGTTTACCTTACAGAGCTTTCAACTCCTGGATTCAGTGGGGCTTGTGGAGGGGAGTTTGCATGTTCTGCCTGTGTCGCTGTGTGCTGGTGAAGCTCTTCCTCTTTTCTTGGATCAAACAATAATTATAGGATGGGTTGAATGCCATTTAAATTCATAAGGTACAAAAATGGAAAAGAAGGACATTTTTGTTATTATCTGCTTGCCATAAGTCAAAAAGCATTAGCTCTTTAGTGGCAGTAGAAAGCATAATGTGAAAAATATTTTGAAAGATGTTGATGTTGAGCTTTGTTGGGCCGGGAAATAACTCTAGATCCCAAATAGTGTAACTTTTCTTGTATGCTGTTCCAAGTCCGCCTTTTAGATATGTCCAAGAGGATTTGAGAAAAGAATGAAACCTGAACTGCTAAACTAATACAACACCCCATGTATTTTGGAACACATAAGAACACAACTGGCATCTGTAGAAGCCAGTTGTTATTTGTCCATCTGTTTTTTTCCCCCAACAGATTTACTCTAAGCCTATGCTGGCAAAATCAATACCAAAAGAGTAGCCAAGATTATGTCATTGAATTGAGGCACCTTTTTCCCCTCTTGACAAGTAACGTGCTTACTTACTTATCGCAAGTAAGTCCGAAGTAAGTCAAACTGAAGTACAAAAAACGGGATGCGAAAAATATGAAGAGAAATACATAGTTTAATATTGGTTTGGACGAACCCTATCTCTCGCACAACACACACTCCCTCAGGCAAGACACTGGTCCAAACACTCTCTGAATCTACACCTATGCATCCCCCATAGTCTGTAGTTATGGTGAGCATCTCTATCATGGAATCCGTTTTGGGTGGAATAGGTTGTTTAGATGTCCTGAACATTATTTGAGCAAGATAATCAAGCCCTGCAGTTTTAAGGTTTTTGAATATATGAACAGTGGATTAGGAGCTTATAGTGTCTATAGTGGACCTTAGATACAATGCTAATGGCTCTTTTGGACAATGATTAAAGGCTGTAAGTGAGATTTGTAACAGTTTCCTCATCCACTCTGCATACAAATAAGGAATATCTCCACAATCTAGCCTGAAGAATACATTTTCTCACTGCGGCCCTAAAGTCTCTGTCGGAAACCTCGCTCCTACTTGTTGCTTGCACAGGTGTGGTGTTATGTGGACCACCAAACCACGGGAGATCAGTGCGTGGGAGACTGGGGCTTCCAACCACACCATGACGCTGGCTCCTCTATTTTCCATTTCTTCGGCCCAGCGCGAAAAATCCCACTCTGGGCTGACACCTGAATGCAACTTGGCCAGGGCGATGAGAAAGTCCGGATAAGCTTGACTGCAGCTCACACGCCCTTACCAGATTGCAGGAAACTAATATGATACGGCTGAAAAGTGTGTGTCTGCGAGTTTGCTTGTGAATAGCTATATTATTCAAGTTTTGGATTGGCAGTTGAGATAGAATATTGTCTGCTTTTGGTCCTTTTGAAATGAATCACTTGTCCTTTGACTCATATTTAATTTTTCATAAACAACCCATTGCTAGAATTAGCTTTATTTCAATAATACATTTTACATGACATGTTGAACAGATACAAAATAGATGTTGACAAAACTAGAGAATGAATGTATGTTGCTGCAGTGTGCACAAAAGAAATTGAAGATGTGTTTTTTGAATTCTGTGGCCCTTGGATGCGTTTTCCTTTCTCGCAGATGCAGTGTTGCCAACTTAGCGACTTTGTCGCTAGATTTAGCGACTTTTCAGACCCCTATAGCGACTTTTTTTCAAAAAAGCGACTAGCGACAAATCTAGCGACTTTTTCTGGTGTTATTGGCGACTTATCTGGTGTTTTGGCGACTTATCTGGTGTTTTGGAGACTCGTGAAGCACGTATTGTTCTGCTGTCCTCAACGTGAGCCCCTCCCCCGTCCCAAAGCACTACAGGCGGCCAGTCTCACAGTAGCCTTGCGCAGCAGTCCCAGCTACAGTCTATGGGCGGAGCAGAGAGAGAGAGAGGAGACTCAAAAGCACAGGAAGTTTTCAGGCTGCTGCAGACTGAACTTCAGCTCCACCACCACCACACATCCAAAGCTCCCCGGCCACTCCTACCACCGCCACCCCCCACTACCCCCCACTCCATCCGCGGCAGCTCTGTCCGTGACTCTGTTTTCTCTCAGTAGTGGGTCACATTAAATCATTTGTTATGCCAAACTATGAAAAAAAAAAAAAACTTACAAAAATAAACCTAAGTAACTCTGCCAGAGTGTGTCTTTTGGGTCACTTTGCCGGTCCCAAGCCCGGATAAAGGAGGAGGGTTGGTTGTAGAGCTAGCAATTTCACCCTACATAACAATCTTTTGATTACATTTGCTGTTATAACATTTAACAATACAGGACAAAACTGATGTGTGTAATGTGGATCTAGACAAAGCATTAAAATCATTAAATGTTGTTAATGTTGAAATTATTTTTGTACATTTGTAGTTCTAAACATATTTAGGGTGTTTTTACTCACTTTTGTCTCTCCCACAACCTTATTTCTCTCTCCTACAGCGTCCGTTACAGTTATTTGCAAATGGCAAATTATGCAAATTAGGCGATGACGTCATTTAGCGACTTCTAGCGACTTTTGGGACAGCCAATAGCTACTTTCCTTACTGAGGAGTTGGCAACACTGCGCAGATGTGAGGAAGTTAGAAGGGCCCAAAGCAGTTCCTTGGGGGCCCACACTTCCTGTTTCCAGTTAACAAAAACGCACCTGTTGACAAATGTAAACAACACACACACTTGGAATGTGTCATATGTTCTTTAAATATTTATTAATTTCAGTGTTCTTTCCTCTTGAAATTAATTACATTTTGGTCTGATTTCATATCGTGTGTGCCGAGTCTTTGAAAGGCAAACATATGCAAATGTTCTTGTGTCTTGTCATGAGACTGTGCATCACTCTTTATAAGGAACAGAGCAACTATAGATGTGTAGTGAATGTTTTGGGAAGATTTATTATTAGAACATTATGAAGGTGAAAGCAGGACAACTTCCAATGTCAGATTAATATTGGAATCATTTATATTCAACTCTTTTCAATGCACTTTGGGCCTTTGCAAATTACTAAATTATGGAAGAAGTGATTGATGCCCCTATTTGTTGATTCATTTTCACCTAGACTAGGGCAGAAGGATATATCGTTATTTTCAAGATAAGAACATTCAAGATATTGAATTGATTAGATTTCTCATAAAACTTAACTCTGTATTATGAACCCGTTGTTATACAGGTTAAAATAAATGTACTCTGAATATCGTTTAAAAGTTTGTTTATTTCGGGAGTTTTCCAAGATGGCGTAACAAAGCCAGGCGTGGGTTTTTGCGTTCCCCTGACTTTAGTACTTCTACTCGGTCTTTTATTCATTAACGTTGCCTTAGAGTAACCACTTCTGATTTTGAGTTGGACCGCTATCATTTCGCCCAGAATAACGATGTCTAAGCCAACGAAGAGAGACCGAGAACGAGAGGAGGCGGCTAACATTAGCGCATTTACCACGGTGCTAACTGATAAGCTAGCCGAGACAAAAGCGGAGTTACCGGCGGAGATTAAAGACACTTATTCCAAATACGAGACGAAGCTGAACGCTGTCCAGGCCACTGTTGACGACCATGCCACACGCATTTCTGGTTTGGAACGGTCTGCAGACGATACTACCACTGATGTAACGGATGTCCAGGCTAAGCTATCTGAGCTGGTCGGTGACAATGCTAAGCTCAAGGCTAAAGTAATGGATCTTGAAAGCAGGAGTCGTCGTAACAACATCAGAATCGTCGGGCTACCGGAGGATGTTGAGGGCGTCAAGCCAACAGCCTTTTTCTCCCAACTACTTGTTGATGTGCTTGGTGCTGATACTCTTCCGTCACCCCCGAGGCTGGATAGGGCGCATCGCACGCTAGCTGCTAAGCCAGGGCCCCAGGGTCGACCACGGGCTGTCGTGATATGCTTCCACCACTTCGAAACACGGGAGCTGGTTGTGCGAGCGTCCCGGAAACTACGAGGCAAGCTAAAGTATAAGGACTCTGCCATCCACATATTTGAGGATTATATTCCGGAGGTTATGGAGCAACGCAACCGGTACAGAGACGTCATGAAGTCACTCTACGAGCTGGGATGCAGACCTGCTTTGAGGTACCCTGCTAAGCTATTTGTTGTGCTTGAGGACGGCTCGAAGAAACATCTCTCCTCCGTGAAAGAAGCCACTGACTTTATCTCTCGTCGTCAAAGAGCTGCAGAACGTGAGACTGAATAGTTGTATTCTATTTTTTGTGGTTATTGCTACTTCATGGCGGCGTGCTGTGATTTAAGTCCCATGTTTCATAGTTTTGTACAAGTTATTGTTCTTTGTTTTAGTATTTTTTGTAATGTTTAACTTTTTGGTCTTTTTGGTTGGATATTTTTCCTACATGCTGTTTCTGGACCCTTGTTATTTGAACATGTTTATTTGTGATAGAAATGAGGACTATAAGTTACTTAAATACGGTTTTCTTTTATGTTGCTTTAAACAAATATTTCTACTACCTCAGTTCATATACTTATTCCCAAGTGTGTTTGTTTTTATTTATTTATTATTATTATTAGGCCGAGCCAATACGAAGTATTGGGGAGGCCTATTGTTATTCACCGGTTTCATATTATTAGGCCGAGCCAATACGAAGTATTGGGGAGGCCTATTGTTATTCACCGGTTTCATATTATTATTCTTTTTCTTTTTCCGCAACTTCAATTCGATTTTTGACCCTGAAGACATGCACGAAAGTCTGCACATGGGGGGTCTAAAACGACCGGTTCGGCGAAAAAATTTGATAAAATGAACGTTTCCAGATTGTCCGACGCTCGCCGACTCTATAACGCCCCCTAGAAATTTCATTTTTTTTGACCCTCTGGGGATTTTTTTTCAAATTTTTGAGTAGGTATACGAAATTCGGATGAGTGATAGATCTCTATGAGACGAGCATAAAAGCCGTTCTAAGCACATGTCTGGGACCAACAGGAAGTCGGCCATGATGGGCCAAAGTTTCGCCACTAATTTGACTTTTCATTTAGAAATTCGAACTAGTCCCTGGTTTTTCATCACACACAGTTCTACCACGTCATTTCCCAATCTGGACGGATTGAAGTTATATAATCATCGAAAAAAAGTTAGAAAATCTTCACCGTTTTCGTCCCTCGCCATGGCGAATAAGGCCTTCGTTTTGGCCATTTTCGCTGAGCCCTGAGGGCCACAGGCTCAGACCTACAGAGCTGAGACTCACATCAGTAATATTAGGTTATGGCCTGAACGCAATGACACTAAAATCATTCGCCCAATTCGAGCTCTTTAGCGCCACCTGTCGGAAAGTAATAGGGCACTAGTGCTCGGATCGGCCCGAAAATCGCTGAGTGTATTCTCTGGACCGAGACGAGCAAAACATTACATTACGCAAAAGTTGTACGTCCCACACCTGACCACTGGGGGCGCCGTAAAGTGAATAAATGAGCTTTTTGGGGGCAAAATCTTTGTCCGATGAGGCTAAAAATGAATTCAGAAATACAGCGTATGACCCTGAACACAACGATATGCAACACACAACTGTGAGTGCAACAGCGCCACCTACAGGCAGTTCAATGTGTCTCATTTTTGGCTTCGTACTAGTCCCTGGATTTTCATCGCACAGACTTCTACCATGTCATTTCTCCATCTGGACGGATTGAAGTTATGCAATCATCGCATAAAAGTTAGAATGTTGTTATCGTTTTCATGCGAGGTAGCGGGGAATTTCTCCATGTTTGATGCTCTCCTGACCACAGGCTCAGACCTACAGAGCTGAAACTCACATCGCTAACAGTTGGTAATGGCCTGAGAGTAATGGTGTGAAAACACACACCTAATATGACTCTACAGCGCCACCTATGGAAGGCTTCTGACCTAAACTTTTCCGATCTTCACCAAAGTTGCAAAATCAAATCTTTACATCTGTACGAGCAAAATACTACTCTACGTAGAGGGTGCATGTCCCGGAGGTGACCACTAGGGACGCACTTTATCATATAAATGAGCTTTTATATACGTAATCCTGGTCAGATCGGGCTGCCAATTCGTCGGCGTGACGCTTGTGGGACCGGCGCCCGGGAGGCGGTCGCAAGAGGGGCGAGGCCTTTCATCGCCGCTTGCGGCTTTAATGAAAATTGTTATTCGGTGGTTTCATATTATTCTTTTTCCGCCGAAACAATTCGATTTTTGACCCTGAAGACATGCACGAAAGTCTGCACATGGGGGGTCTAAAACGACCGGTCCGGCGAAAAATTTGATAAAACGGACGTTTCCAGATTGTCCGACAAAAGGCGAATCAATAGCGCCCCCTTGAAAATTCAAAATTTGCCATTTCTATTGTAGGCAGGATTGCATATTTTGGAGTAGGTACACGAAATTCGGATGAGTGATAGATCTCTATGAGACGAGCATAAAAGCCGGTCTAAGCACATGTCTGGGACCAACAGGAAGTCGGCCATGGTGGGCGGAAGTTTCGCCGCTAATTTGACTTTTCATTTATAAATTCGAACTAGTCCCTGGTTTTTCATCACACAGAGTTCTACCACGTAATTTCCTAATCTGGACGGATTGAAGTTATATAATCATCGAAAAAAAGTTAGAAAATCTTCACCGTTTTCGTCCCTCGCCATGGCGAATAAGGCCTTCGTTTTGGCCATTTTCGCTGAGCCCTGAGGGCCACAGGCTCAGACCTACAGAGCTGAGACTCACATCAGTAATATTAGGTTATGGCCTGAACGCAATGACACTAAAATCATTCGCCCAATTTGAGCTCTTTAGCGCCACCTGTCGGAAAGTAATAGGGCACTAGTGCTCGGATCGGCCCGAAAATCGCTGAGTGTTTTCTGGACCGAGACGAGCAAAACATTACATTACGCAAAAGTTGTAAGTCCTACACCTGACCACTGGGGGCGCCGGAAAAAATGAATGAGCTTTTTTGGGCAAAATGTTTGTCCGATGAGGCTAAAAATGAATTCAGTAATACAGCGTATGACCCTGAACACAACGATATACAACACACAACTGTGAGTGCAACAGCGCCACCTACAGGCAGTTCAAGGTGTCGCATTTTTGGCTTCGTACTAGTCCCTGGATTTTCATCGCACAGACTTCTACCATGTCATTTCTCCATCTGGACGGATTGAAGTTATGCAATCATCGCATAAAAGTTAGAATTTTGTTATCGTTTTCATGCGAGGTAGTGGGGAATTTCTCCATGTTTGATGCTCTCCTGACCACAGGCTCAGACCTACAGAGCTGAAACTCACATCGCTAACAGTTGGTAATGGCCTGAGAGTAATGGTGTGAAAACACACACCTAATATGACTCTACAGCGCCACCTATGGAAGGCTTCTGACCTAAACTTTTCCGATCTTCACCAAAGTTGCAAAATCAAATCTTTACATCTGTACGAGCAAAATACTACTCTACGTAGAGGGTGCATGTCCCGGAGGTGACCACTAGGGACGCACTTTATCATATAAATGAGCTTTTATATACGTAATCCTGGTCAGATCGGGCTGCCAATTCGTCGGCGTGACGCTTGTGGGACTGGCGCCCAGGAGGCGGTCGCAAGAGGGGCGAGGCCTTTCATCGCCGCTTGCGGCTTTAATGAAAATTGTTATTCGGTGGTTTCATATTATTCTTTTTCCGCCAAAAATTCGATTTTTGACCCTGAAGACATGCACGAAAGTCTGCACATGGGGGGTCTAAAACGACCGGTTCGGCGAAAAATTTGATAAAACGGACGTTTCCAGATTGTCCGACAAAAGGCGAATCAATAGCGCCCCCTTGAAAAATTCAAAATTTTGCCATTTCTATTGGAGGCAGTATTGCATATTTTGGAGTAGGTACACGAAATTCGGATGAGTGATAGATCTCTATGAGACGAGCATAAAAGCCGGTCTAAGCACATTCTGGGACCAACAGGAAGTCGGCCATGATGGGCCAAAGTTTCGCCACTAATTTGACTTTTCATTTATAAATTCGAACTAGTCCCTGGTTTTTCATCACACAGAGTTCTACCACGTCATTTCCCAATCTGGACGGATTGAAGTTATATAATCATCGAAAAAAAGTTAGAAAATCTTCACCGTTTTCGTCCCTCGCCATGGCGAATAAGGCCTTCGTTTTGGCCATTTTCGCTGAGCCCTGAGGGCCACAGGCTCAGCCTACAGAGCTGAGACTCACATCAGTAATATTAGGTTATGGCCTGAACGCAATGACACTAAAATCATTCGCCCAATTTGAGCTCTTTAGCGCCACCTGTCGGAAAGTAATAGGGCACTAGTGCTCGGATCGGCCCGAAAATCGCTGAGTGTATTCTCTGGACCGAGACGAGCAAAACATTACATTACGCAAAAGTTGTAAGTCCCACACCTGACCACTGGGGGCGCCGAAAGTGAATAAAGATTTTGGCAAAATGTTTGTCCGATGAGGCTAAAAATGAATTCAGAAATACAGCGTATGACCCTGAACACAACGATATAACACACACAACTGTGAGTGCAACAGCGCCACCTACAGGCAGTTCAAGGTGTCGCATTTTTGGCTTCGTACTAGTCCCTGGATTTTCATCGCACAGACTTCTACCATGTCATTTCTCCATCTGGACGGATTGAAGTTATGCAATCATCGCATAAAAGTTAGAATTTTGTTATCGTTTTCATGCGAGGTAGTGGGGAATTTCTCCATGTTTGATGCTCTCCTGACCACAGGCTCAGACCTACAGAGCTGAAACTCACATCGCTAACAGTTGGTAATGGCCTGAGAGTAATGGTGTGAAAACACACACCTAATATGACTCTACAGCGCCACCTATGGAAGGCTTCTGACCTAAACTTTTCCGATCTTCACCAAAGTTGCAAAATCAAATCTTTACATCTGTACGAGCAAAATACTACTCTACGTAGAGGGTGCATGTCCCGGAGGTGACCACTAGGGACGCACTTTATCATATAAATGAGCTTTTATATACGTAATCCTGGTCAGATCGGGCTGCCAATTCGTGTCGGCGTGGTGACGCTTGTGGGACTGGCGCCCAGGAGGCGGTCGCAAGAGGGGCGAGGCCTTTCATCGCCGCTTGCGGCTTTAATGAAATTGTTATTCGTGGTTTCATATTATATTTTTTCCGCCGAAACATTCGATTTTTGACCCTGAAGACATGCACGAAAGTCTGCACATGGGGGGTCTAAAACGACCGGTTCGGCGAAAAATTTGATAAAACGGACGTTTCGAGATTGTCCGACAAAAGGCGAATCAATAGCGCCCCCTTGAAAATTCAAAATTTTGCCATTTCTATTGGAGGCAGGATTGCATATTTTGGAGTAGGTACACGAAATTCGGATGAGTGATAGATCTCTATGAGACGAGCATAAAAGCCGGTCTAAGCACATGTCTGGGACCAACAGGAAGTCGGCCATGATGGGCCAAAGTTTCGCCACTAATTTGACTTTTCATTTAGAAATTCGAACTAGTCCCTGGTTTTTCATCACACACAGTTCTACCACGTCATTTCCCAATCTGGACGGATTGAAGTTATATAATCATCAAAAAAAGTTAGAAAATCTTCACCGTTTTCGTCCCTCGCCATGGCGAATAAGGCCTTCGTTTTGGCCATTTTCGCTGAGCCCTGAGGGCCACAGGCTCAGACCTACAGAGCTGAGACTCACATCAGTAATATTAGGTTATGGCCTGAACGCAATGACACTAAAATCATTCGCCCAATTTGAGCTCTTTAGCGCCACCTGTCGGAAAGTAATAGGGCACTAGTGCTCGGATCGGCCCGAAAATCGCTGAGTGTATTCTCTGGACCGAGACGAGCAAAACATTACATTACGCAAAAGTTGTAAGTCCCACACCTGACCACTGGGGGCGCCGAAAGTGAATGAATGAGCTTTTTTTGGGGCAAAATGTTTGTCCGATGAGGCTAAAAATGAATTCAGTAATACAGCGTATGACCCTGAACACAACGATATACAACACACAACTGTGAGTGCAACAGCGCCACCTACAGGCAGCAGTTCAAGGTGTCGCATTTTTGGCTTCGTACTAGTCCCTGGATTTTCATCGCACAGACTTCTACCATGTCATTTCTCCATCTGGACGGATTGAAGTTATGCAATCATCGCATAAAAGTTAGAATTTTGTTATCGTTTTCATGCGAGGTAGTGGGGAATTTCTCCATGTTTGATGCTCTCCTGACCACAGGCTCAGACCTACAGAGCTGAAACTCACATCGCTAACAGTTGGTAATGACCTGAGAGTAATGGTGTGAAAACACACACCTAATATGACTCTACAGCGCCACCTATGGAAGGCTTCTGACCTAAACTTTTCCGATCTTCACCAAAGTTGCAAAATCAAATCTTTACATCTGTACGAGCAAAATACTACTCTACGTAGAGGGTGCATGTCCCGGAGGTGACCACTAGGGACGCCTTTATCATATAAATGAGCTTTTATATACGTAATCCTGGTCAGATCGGGCTGCCAATTCGTCGGCGTGACGCTTGTGGGACTGGCGCCCAGGAGGCGGTCGCAAGAGGGGCGAGGCCTTTCATCGCCGCTTGCGGCTTTAATGAAATTGTTATTCGGTGGTTTCTTATTTTTTTTTCCGCCGAAACAATTCGATTTTTGACCCTGAAGACATGCACGAAAGTCTGCACATGGGGGGTCTAAAACGACCGGTCCGGCGAAAAATTTGATAAAACGGACGTTTCGAGATTGTCCGACAAAAGGCGAATCAATAGCGCCCCCTTGAAAATTCAAAATTTGCCATTTCTATTGGAGGCAGGATTGCATATTTTGGAGTAGGTACACGAAATTCGGATGAGTGATAGATCTCTATGAGACGAGCATAAAAGCCGGTCTAAGCACATGTCTGGGACCAACAGGAAGTCGGCCATGATGGGCCAAAGTTTCGCCACTAATTTGACTTTTCATTTATAAATTCGAACTAGTCCCTGGTTTTTCATCACACAGAGTTCTACCACGTCATTTCCTCTGGACGGATTGAAGTTATATAATCATCAAAAAAAAAGTTAGAAAATCTTCACCGTTTTCGTCCCTCGCCATGGCGAATAAGGCCTTCGTTTTGGCCATTTTCGCTGAGCCCTGAGGGCCACAGGCTCAGACCTACAGAGCTGAGACTCACATCAGTAATATTAGGTTATGGCCTGAACGCAATGACACTAAAATCATTCGCCCAATTTGAGCTCTTTAGCGCCACCTGTCGGAAAGTAATAGGGCACTAGTGCTCGGATCGGCCCGAAAATCGCTGAGTGTATTCTCTGGACCGCGAGAGCAAAACATTACATTACGCAAAAGTTGTACGTCCCACACCTGACCACTGGGGGCGCCGGAAAGTGAATAAATGAGCTTTTTTGGGCAAAATGTTTGTCCGATGAGGCTAAAAATGAATTCAGAAATACAGCGTATGACCCTGAACACAACGATATACAACACACAACTGTGAGTGCAACAGCGCCACCTACAGGCAGTTCAAGGTGTCGCATTTTTGGCTTCGTACTAGTCCCTGGATTTTCATCGCACAGACTTCTACCATGTCATTTCTCCATCTGGACGGATTGAAGTTATGCAATCATCGCATAAAAGTTAGAATTTTGTTATCGTTTTCATGCGAGGTAGTGGGGAATTTCTCCATGTTTGATGCTCTCCTGACCACAGGCTCAGACCTACAGAGCTGAAACTCACATCGCTAACAGTTGGTAATGGCTGAGAGTAATGGTGTGAAAACACACACCTAATATGACTCTACAGCGCCACCTATGGAAGGCTTCTGACCTAAACTTTTCCGATCTTCACCAAAGTTGCAAAATCAAATCTTTACATCTGTACGAGCAAAATACTACTCTACGTAGAGGGTGCATGTCCCGGAGGTGACCACTAGGGACGCACTTTATCATATAAATGAGCTTTTATATACGTAATCCTGGTCAGATCGGGCTGCCAATTCGTCGGCGTGACGCTTGTGGGACTGGCGCCCGGAGGCGGTCGCAAGAGGGGCGAGGCCTTTCATCGCCGCTTGCGGCTTTAATGGAATTATGCTTCGTTTTCATTTATTCTTTTTCCGCAAAATTCGATTTTTGACCCTGAAGACATGCACGAAAGTCTGCACATGGGGGGTCTAAAACGACCGGTTCGGCGAAAAATTTGATAAAACGGACGTTTCGAGATTGTCCGACAAAAGGCGAATCAATAGCGCCCCCTTGAAAATTCAAAATTTTCCATTTCTATTGGAGGCAGGATTGCATATTTTTGAGTAGGTACACGAAATTCGGATGAGTGATAGATCTCTATGAGACGAGCATAAAAGCCGGTCTAAGCACATGTCTGGGACCAACAGGAAGTCGGCCATGATGGGCCGAAGTTTCGCCACTAATTTGACTTTTCATTTACAAATTCGAACTAGTCCCTGGTTTTTCATCACACAGAGTTCTACCACGTCATTTCCTAATCTGGACGGATTGAAGTTATATAATCATCAAAAAAAAGTTAGAAAATCTTCACCGTTTTCATCCCTCGCCATGGCGAATAAGGCCTTCGTTTTGGCCATTTTCGCTGAGCCCTGAGGGCCACAGGCTCAGACCTACAAGGCTGAGACTCACATCAGTAATATTAGGTTATGGCCTGAACGCAATGACACTAAAATCATTCGCCCAATATGAGCTCTTTAGCCCCCACCTGTCGGAAAGTAATAGGGCACTAGTGCTCGGATCGGCCCGAAAATCGCTGAGTGTATTCTCTGGACCGAGACAAGAAAAATTACATTACGCAAAAGTTGTAAGTCCCACACCTGACCACTGGGGGCGCCGAAAGTGAAGAATGAGCTTTTTTGGGCAAAATATTTGTCCGATGAGGCTAAAAATGAATTCAGAAATACAGCGTATGACCCTGAACACAACGATATGCAACACACAACTGTGAGTGCAACAGCGCCACCTACAGGCAGTTCAAGGTGTCGCATTTTTGGCTTCGTACTAGTCCCTGGATTTTCATCGCACAGAATTCTACCATGTCATTTCTCCATCTGGAGGATTGAAGTTATGCAATCATCGCATAAAAGTTAGAATTTTGTTATCGTTTTCATGCGAGGTAGTGGGGAATTTCTCCATGTTTGATGCTCTCCTGACCACAGGCTCAGACCTACAGAGCTGAAACTCACATCGCTAACAGTTGGTAATGGCCTGAGAGTAATGGTGTGAAAACACACACCTAATATGACTCTACAGCGCCACCTATGAAGGCTTCTGACCTAAACTTTTCCGATCTTCACCAAAGTTGCAAAATCAAATCTTTACATCTGTACGAGCAAAATACTACTCTACGTAGAGGGTGCATGTCCCGGAGGTGACCACTAGGGACGCACTTTATCATATAAATGAGCTTTTATATACGTAATCCTGGTCAGATCGGGCTGCCAATTCGTCGGCGTGACGCTTGTGGGACGGCGGCGCCCGGGAGGCGGTCGCAAGAGGGGCGAGGCCTTTCATCGCCGCTTGCGGCTTTAATGAAAATTGTTATTCGGTGGTTTCATATTATTCTTTTTCCGCCGAAACAATTCGATTTTTGACCCTGAAGACATGCACGAAAGTCTGCACATGGGGGGTCTAAAACGACCGGTTCGGCGAAAAATTTGATAAAACGGACGTTTCGAGATTGTCCGACAAAAGGCGAATCAATAGCGCCCCCTTGAAAATTCAAAATTTGCCATTTCTATTGGAGGCAGGATTGCATATTTTGGAGTAGGTACACGAAATTCGGATGAGTGATAGATCTCTATGAGACGAGCATAAAAGCCGGTCTAAGCACATGTCTGGGACCAACAGGAAGTCGGCCATGATGGGCCAAAGTTTCGCCACTAATTTGACTTTTCATTTATAAATTCGAACTAGTCCCTGGTTTTTCATCACACAGAGTTCTACCACGTCATTTCCCAATCTGGACGGATTGAAGTTATATAATCATCAAAAAAAGTTAGAAAAATCTTCACCGTTTTCGTCCCTCGCCATGGCGAATAAGGCCTTCGTTTTGGCCATTTTCGCTGAGCTGAGGGCCACAAGCTCAGACCTACAGAGCTGAGACTCACATCAGTAATATTAGGTTATGGCCTGAACGCAATGACACTAAAATCATTTGCCCAATTTGAGCTCTTTAGCGCCACCTGTCGGAAAGTAATAGGGCACTAGTGCTCGGATCGGCCCGAAAATCGCTGAGTGTATTCTCTGGACCGAGACGAGCAAAAAATTACATTACGCAAAAGTTGTAAGTCCCACACCTGACCACTGGGGGCGCCGGAAATGAATAAATGAGCTTTTTAGGGCAAAATGTTTGTCCGATGAGGCTAACAATGAATTCAGAAATACAGCGTATGACCCTGAACACAACGATATACAACACACAACTGTGAGTGCAACAGCGCCACCTACAGGCAGTTCAAGGTGTCGCATTTTTGGCTTCGTACTAGTCCCTGGATTTTCATCGCACAGACTTCTACCATGTCATTTCTCCATCTGGACGGATTGAAGTTATGCAATCATCGCATAAAAGTTAGAATTTTGTTATCGTTTTCATGCGAGGTAGCGGGGAATTTCTCCATGTTTGATGCTCTCCTGACCACAGGCTCAGACCTACACGCTCACATCACTAACAGTTGGTAATGGCCTGAGAGTAATGGTGTGAAAACACACACCTAATATGACTCTACAGCGCCACCTATGGAAGGCTTCTGACCTAAACTTTTCCGATCTTCACCAAAGTTGCAAAATCAAATCTTTACATCTGTACGAGCAAAATACTACTCTACGTAGAGGGTGCATGTCCCGGAGGTGACCACTAGGGACGCACTTTATCATATAAATGAGCTTTTATATACGTAATCCTGGTCAGATCGGGCTGCCAATTCGTCGGCGTGACGCTTGTGGGACTGGCGCCCAGGAGGCGGTCGCAAGAGGGGCGAGGCCTTTCATCGCCGCTTGCGGCTTTATTAGGCCGAGCCAATACGAGTATGGGAGCCTATTGTTATCGCCGAGTTTGAGCTATTTATTCTTTTTATTTCTTTTTCTTTTTCCGCAACTTCAATTCGATTTTTGACCCTGAAGACATGCACGAAAGTCTGCACATGGGGGGTCTAAAACGACCGGTTCGGCGAAAAATTTGATAAAATGAACGTTTCCAGATTGTCCGACGCTCGCCGACTCTATAACGCCCCCTAAATTTCATTTTTTTTGACCCTCTGGGGATTTTTTTTCAAATTTTTGAGTAGGTATACGAAATTCGGATGAGTGATAGATCTCTATGAGACGAGCATAAAAGCCGTTCTAAGCACATGTCTGGGACCAACAGGAAGTCGGCCATGATGGGCCAAAGTTTCGCCACTAATTTGACTTTTCATTTAGAAATTCGAACTAGTCCCTGGTTTTTCATCACACACAGTTCTACCACGTCATTTCCCAATCTGGACGGATTGAAGTTATATAATCATCGAAAAAAAGTTAGAAAATCTTCACCGTTTTGTCCCTCGCCATGGCGAATAAGGCCTTCGTTTTGGCCATTTTCGCTGAGCCCTGAGGGCCACAGGCTCAGACCTACAGAGCTGAGACTCACATCAGTAATATTAGGTTATGGCCTGAACGCAATGACACTAAAATCATTCGCCCAATTTGAGCTCTTTAGCGCCACCTGTCGGAAAGTAATAGGGCACTAGTCGGATCGGCCCGAAAATCGCTGAGTGTATTCTCTGGACCGAGACGAGCAAAACATTACATTACGCAAAAGTTGTACGTCCCACACCTGACCACTGGGGGCGCCGTAAAGTGAATAGAATGAGCTTTTTGGGGCAAAATGTTTGTCCGATGAGGCTAAAAATGAATTCAGAAATACAGCGTATGACCCTGAACACAACGATATACAACACACAACTGTGAGTGCAACAGCGCCACCTACAGGCAGTTCAAGGTCGCATTTTTTTGGCTTCGTACTAGTCCCTGGATTTTCATCGCACAGACTTCTACCATGTCATTTCTCCATCTGGACGGATTGAAGTTATGCAATCATCGCATAAAAGTTAGAATTTTGTTATCGTTTTCATGCGAGGTAGTGGGGAATTTCTCCATGTTTGATGCTCTCCTGACCACAGGCTCAGACCTACAGAGCTGAAACTCACATCGCTAACAGTTGGTAATGGCCTGAGAGTAATGGTGTGAAAACACACACACTAATATGACTCTACAGCGCCACCTATGGAAGGCTTCTGACCTAAACTTTTCCGATCTTCACCAAAGTTGCAAAATCAAATCTTTACATCTGTACGAGCAAAATACTACTCTACGTAGAGGGTGCATGTCCCGGAGGTGACCACTAGGGACGCACTTTATCATATAAATGAGCTTTTATATACGTAATCCTGGTCAGATCGGGCTGCCAATTCGTCGCGTGACGCTTGTGGGACTGGCGCCCAGGAGGCGGTCGCAAGAGGGGCGAGGCCTTTCATCGCCGCTTGCGGCTTTAATGAAAATTGTTATTCGGTGGTTTCTATTATTTCTTTTTTCGCAAACAATTCGATTTTTGACCCTGAAGACATGCACGAAAGTCTGCACATGGGGGGTCTAAAACGACCGGTCCGGCGAAAATTTTTGATAAAACGGACGTTTCGAGATTGTCCGACAAAAGGCGAATCAATAGCGCCCCCTTGACAATTCAAAATTTGCCATTTCTATTGGAGGCAGGATTGCATATTTTGGAGTAGGTGCACGAAATTCGGATGAGTGATAGATCTCTATGAGACGAGCATAAAAGCCGGTCTAAGCACATGTCTGGGACCAACAGAAAGTCGGCCATGATGGGCCGAAGTTTCGCCGCTAATTTGAATTTTCATTTTTAAATTTGAACTAGTCCCCTGGTTTTTCATCACACAGAGTTCTACCACGTCATTTCCTAATCTGGACGGATTGAAGTTATATAATCATCGAAAAAAAGTTAGAAAATCTTCACCGTTTTCGTCCCTCGCCATGGCGAATAAGGCCTTCGTTTTGGCCATTTTCGCTGAGCCCTGAGGGCCACAGGCTCAGACCTACAGAGCTGAGACTCACATCAGTAATATTAGGTTATGGCCTGAACGCAATGACACTAAAATCATTCGCCCAATTTGAGCTCTTTAGCGCCACCTGTCGGAAAGTAATAGGGCACTAGTGCTCGGATCGGCCCGAAAATCGCTGAGTGTATTCTCTGGACCGAGACGAGCAAAACATTACATTACGCAAAAGTTGTAAGTCCCACACCTGACCACTGGGGGCGCCGGAAAATGAATGAATGAGCTTTTTGGCAAAATGTTTGTCCGATGAGGCTAAAAATGAATTCAGTAATACAGCGTATGACCCTGAACACAACGATATACAACACACACACGTGAGTGCAAACAGCGCCACCTACAGGCAGTTCAAGGTGTCGCATTTTTGGCTTCGTACTAGTCCCTGGATTTTCATCGCACAGACTTCTACCATGTCATTTCTCCATCTGGACGGATTGAAGTTATGCAATCATCGCATAAAAGTTAGAATTTTGTTATCGTTTTCATGCGAGGTAGTGGGGAATTTCTCCATGTTTGATGCTCTCCTGACCACAGGCTCAGACCTACAGAGCTGAAACTCACATCGCTAACAGTTGGTAATGGCCTGAGAGTAATGGTGTGAAAACACACACCTAATATGACTCTACAGCGCCACCTATGGAAGGCTTCTGACCTAAACTTTTCCGATCTTCACCAAAGTTGCAAAATCAAATCTTTACATCTGTACGAGCAAAATACTACTCTACGTAGAGGGTGCATGTCCCGGAGGTGACCACTAGGGACGCACTTTATCATATAAATGAGCTTTTATATACGTAATCCTGGTCAGATCGGGCTGCCAATTCGTCGGCGTGACGCTTGTGGGACTGGCGCCCAGGAGGCGGTCGCAAGAGGGGCGAGGCCTTTCATCGCCGCTTGCGGCTTTAATTATTTTATTCGGTTTTTTTTTTTTTTCCGCAACTCAATTCGATTTTTGACCCTGAAGACATGCACGAAAGTCTGCACATGGGGGGTCTAAAACGACCGGTTCGGCGAAAAATTTGATAAAACGGACGTTTCGAGATTGTCCGACAAAAGGCGAATCAATAGCGCCCCCTTGAAAATTCAAAATTTGCCATTTCTATTGGAGGCAGGATTTCATATTTTGGAGTAGGTACACGAAATTCGGATGAGTGATAGATCTCTATGAGACGAGCATAAAAGCCGGTCTAAGCACATGTCTGGGACCAACAGGAAGTCGGCCATGATGGGCCAAAGTTTCGCCACTAATTTGACTTTTCATTTAAAATTCGAACTAGTCCCTGGTTTTTCATCACACAGAGTTCTACCACGTCATTTCCCATCTGGACGGATTGAAGTTATATAATCATCAAAAAAAAGTTAGAAAATCTTCACCGTTTTCGTCCCTCGCCATGGCGAATAAGGCCTTCGTTTTGGCCATTTTCGCTGAGCCCTGAGGGCCACAGGCTCAGACCTACAGAGCTGAGACTCACATCAGTAATATTAGGTTATGGCCTGAACGCAATGACACTAAAATCATTCGCCCAATTTGAGCTCTTTAGCGCCACCTGTCGGAAAGTAATAGGGCACTAGTGCTCGGATCGGCCCGAAAATCGCTGAGTGTATTCTCTGGACCGAGACGAGCAAAAAATTACATTACGCAAAAGTTGTAAGTCCCACACACCTGACCACTGGGGGCGCCGAAAGTGAATAAATGAGCTTTTTGGGGCAAAATGTTTGTCCGATGAGGCTAAAAATGAATTCAGAAATACAGCGTATGACCCTGAACACAACGATATGCAACACACAACTGTGAGTGCAACAGCGCCACCTACAGGCAGTTCAAGGTGTCGCATTTTTGGCTTCGTACTAGTCCCTGGATTTTCATCGCACAGACTTCTACCATGTCATTTCTCCATCTGGACGGATTGAAGTTATGCAATCATCGCATAAAAGTTAGAATTTTGTTATCGTTTTCATGCGAGGTAGTGGGGAATTTCTCCATGTTTGATGCTCTCCTGACCACAGGCTCAGACCTACAGAGCTGAAACTCACATCGCTAACAGTTGGTAATGACCTGAGAGTAATGGTGTGAAAACACACACCTAATATGACTCTACAGCGCCACCTATGGAAGGCTTCTGACCTAAACTTTTCCGATCTTCACCAAAGTTGCAAAATCAAATCTTTACATCTGTACGAGCAAAATACTACTCTACGTAGAGGGTGCATGTCCCGGAGGTGACCACTAGGGACGCACTTTATCATATAAATGAGCTTTTATATACGTAATCCTGGTCAGATCGGGCTGCCAATTCGTCGGCGTGACGCTTGTGGGACTGGCGCCCAGGAGGCGGTCGCAAGAGGGGCGAGGCCTTTCATCGCCGCTTGCGGCTTTAATGAAAATTGTTATTCGGTGGTTTCATATTATTCTTTTTCCGCCGAAACAATTCGATTTTTTCCCTGAAGACATGCACGAAAGTCTGCACATGGGGGGTCTAAAACGACCGGTTCGGCGAAAAATTTGATAAAACGGACGTTTCGAGATTGTCCGACAAAAGGCGAATCAAT
The DNA here is from genome assembly GCA_964034765.1 of Knipowitschia caucasica. Taxonomy (NCBI): domain Eukaryota; kingdom Metazoa; phylum Chordata; class Actinopteri; order Gobiiformes; family Gobiidae; genus Knipowitschia; species Knipowitschia caucasica. The sequence goes on along the minus strand of OZ035824.1, from coordinate 11,138,775 downwards.
AGCGCCCCCTTGAAAATTCAAAATTTGCCATTTCTATTGAGGCAGGATTGCATATTTTGGAGTAGGTACACGAAATTCGGATGAGTGATAGATCTCTATGAGACGAGCATAAAAGCCGGTCTAAGCACATGTCTGGGACCAACAGGAAGTCGGCCATGATGGGCCAAAGTTTCGCCACTAATTTGACTTTTCATTTAAAATTCGAACTAGTCCCTGGTTTTTCATCACACAGAGTTCTACCACGTCATTTCCCATCTGGACGGATTGAAGTTATATAATCATCAAAAAAAGTTAGAAAATCTTCACCGTTTTCGTCCCTCGCCATGGCGAATAAGGCCTTCGTTTTGGCCATTTTCGCTGAGCCCTGAGGGCCACAGGCTCAGACCTACAGAGCTGAGACTCACATCAGTAATATTAGGTTATGGCCTGAACGCAATGACACTAAAATCATTCGCCCAATTTGAGCTCTTTAGCGCCACCTGTCGGAAAGTAATAGGGCACTAGTGCTCGGATCGGCCCGAAAATCGCTGAGTGTATTCTCTGGACCGAGACGAGCAAAACATTACATTACGCAAAAGTTGTACGTCCCACACCTGACCACTGGGGGCGCCGGAAAAGTGAATGAATGAGCTTTTTGGGGCAAAATGTTTGTCCGATGAGGCTAAAAATGAATTCAGTAAATACAGCGTATGACCCTGAACACAACGATATACAACACACAACTGTGAGTGCAACAGCGCCACCTACAGGCAGTTCAAGGTGTCGCATTTTTGGCTTCGTACTAGTCCCTGGATTTTCATCGCACAGACTTCTACCATGTCATTTCTCCATCTGGACGGATTGAAGTTATGCAATCATCGCATAAAAGTTAGAATTTTGTTATCTTTTCAGCGAGGTAGTGGGGAATTTCTCCATGTTTGATGCTCTCCTGACCACAGGCTCAGACCTACAGAGCTGAAACTCACATCGCTAACAGTTGGTAATGGCCTGAGAGTAATGGTGTGAAAACACACACCTAATATGACTCTACAGCGCCACCTATGGAAGGCTTCTGACCTAAACTTTTCCGATCTTCACCAAAGTTGCAAAATCAAATCTTTACATCTGTACGAGCAAAATACTACTCTACGTAGAGGGTGCATGTCCCGGAGGTGACCACTAGGGACGCACTTTATCATATAAATGAGCTTTTATATACGTAATCCTGGTCAGATCGGGCTGCCAATTCGTCGGCGTGACGCTTGTGGGACTGGCGCCCAGGAGGCGGTCGCAAGAGGGGCGAGGCCTTTCATCGCCGCTTGCGGCTTTAATTAGGCGAGCCATAGAGTATTGGGAGGCCTATTTTATCATTTCATTTTTTTTTTTTTTTTTTTCGCCTCTTCAATTCGATTTTTGACCCTGAAGACATGCACGAAAGTCTGCACATGGGGGGTCTAAAACGACCGGTTCGGCGAAAAATTTGATAAAATGAACGTTTCCAGATTGTCCGACGCTCGCCGACTCTATAACGCCCCCTAGAAATTTCATTTTTTTTGACCCTCTGGGGATTTTTTTTCAAATTTTTGAGTAGGTACACGAAATTCGGATGAGTGATAGATCTCTATGAGACGAGCATAAAAGCCGTTCTAAGCACATGTCTGGGACCAACAGGAAGTCGGCCATGATGGGCCAAAGTTTCGCCACTAATTTGACTTTTCATTTAGAAATTCGAACTAGTCCCTGGTTTTTCATCACACACAGTTCTACCACGTCATTTCCCAATCTGGACGGATTGAAGTTATATAATCATCAAAAAAAAGTTAGAAAATCTTCACCGTTTTCGTCCCTCGCCATGGCGAATAAGGCCTTCGTTTTGGCCATTTTCGCTGAGCCCTGAGGGCCACAGGCTCAGACCTACAGAGCTGAGACTCACATCAGTAATATTAGGTTATGGCCTGAACGCAATGACACTAAAATCATTCGCCCAATTGCTCTTTAGCGCCACCTGTCGGAAAGTAATAGGGCACTAGTGCTCGGATCGGCCCGAAAATCGCTGAGTGTATTCTCTGGACCGAGACGAGCAAAACATTACATTACGCAAAAGTTGTACGTCCCACACCTGACCACTGGGGGCGCCGTAAAGTGAATAAATGAGCTTTTTGGGGCAAAATGTTTGTCCGATGAGGCTAAAAATGAATTCAGAAATACAGCGTATGACCCTGAACACAACGATATGCAACACACAACACATGTGAGTGCAACAGCGCCACCTACAGGCAGTTCAATGTGTCGCATTTTTGGCTTCGTACTAGTCCCTGGATTTTCATCGCACAGACTTCTACCATGTCATTTCTCCATCTGGACGGATTGAAGTTATGCAATCATCGCATAAAAGTTAGAATTTTGTTATCGTTTTCATGCGAGGTAGTGGGGAATTTCTCCATGTTTGATGCTCTCCTGACCACAGGCTCAGACCTACAGAGCTGAAACTCACATCGCTAACAGTTGGTAATGGCCTGAGAGTAATGGTGTGAAAAACACACCTAATATGACTCTACAGCGCCACCTATGGAAGGCTTCTGACCTAAACTTTTCCGATCTTCACCAAAGTTGCAAAATCAAATCTTTACATCTGTACGAGCAAAATACTACTCTACGTAGAGGGTGCATGTCCCGGAGGTGACCACTAGGGACGCACTTTATCATATAAATGAGCTTTTATATACGTAATCCTGGTCAGATCGGGCTGCCAATTCGTCGGCGTGACGCTTGTGGGACCGGCGCCCAGGAGGCGGTCGCAAGAGGGGCGAGGCCTTTCATCGCCGCTTGCGGCTTTAATTCTTTTTCTTTTTCCGCAACTTCAATTCGATTTTTGACCCTGAAGACATGCACGAAAGTCTGCACATGGGGGGTCTAAAACGACCGGTTCGGCGAAAAATTTGATAAAATGAACGTTTCCAGATTGTCCGACGCTCGCCGACTCTATAACGCCCCCTAGAAATTTCATTTTTTTTGACCCTCTGGGGATTTTTTTTCAAATTTTTGAGTAGGTACACGAAATTCAGATGAGTGATAGATCTCTATGAGACGAGCATAAAAGCCGGTCTAAGCACATGTCTGGGACCAACAGGAAGTCGGCCATGATGGGCCAAAGTTTCGCCACTAATTTGACTTTTCATTTATAAATTCGAACTAGTCCCTGGTTTTTCATCACACAGAGTTCTACCACGTCATTTCCTAATCTGGACGGATTGAAGTTATATAATCATCAAACAAAAGTTAGAAAATCTTCACCGTTTTCGTCCCTCGCCATGGCGAATAAGGCCTTCGTTTTGGCCATTTTCGCTGAGCCCTGAGGGCCACAGGCTCAGACCTACAGAGCTGAGACTCACATCAGTAATATTAGGTTATGGCCTGAACGCAATGACACTAAAATCATTCGCCCAATATGAGCTCTTTAGCGCCACCTGTCGGAAAGTAATAGGGCACTAGTGCTCGGATCGGCCCGAAAATCGCTGAGTGTATTCTCTGGACCGAGACGAGCAAAACATTACATTACGCAAAAGTTGTAAGTCCTACACCTGACCACTGGGGGCGCCGAAAAATGAAATGAATGAGCTTTTTGGGGCAAAATGTTTGTCCGATGAGGCTAAAAATGAATTCAGTAATACAGCGTATGACCCTGAACACAACGATATACAACACACAACTGTGAGTGCAACAGCGCCACCTACAGGCAGTTCAAGGTGTCGCATTTTTGGCTTCGTACTAGTCCCTGGATTTTCATCGCACAGACTTCTACCATGTCATTTCTCCATCTGGACGGATTGAAGTTATGCAATCATCGCATAAAAGTTAGAATTTTGTTATCGTTTTCATGCGAGGTAGTGGGGAATTTCTCCATGTTTGATGCTCTCCTGACCACAGGCTCAGACCTACAGAGCTGAAACTCACATCACTAACAGTTGGTAATGGCCTGAGAGTAATGGTGTGAAAACACACACCTAATATGACTCTACAGCGCCACCTATGGAAGGCTTCTGACCTAAACTTTTCCGATCTTCACCAAAGTTGCAAAATCAAATCTTTACATCTGCACGAGCAAAATACTACTCTACGTAGAGGGTGCATGTCCCGGAGGTGACCACTAGGGACGCACTTTATCATATAAATGAGCTTTTATATACGTAATCCTGGTCAGATCGGGCTGCCAATTCGTCGGCGTGACGCTTGTGGGACTGGCACCCAGGAGGCGGTGGCAAGAGGGGCGAGGCCTTTCATCGCCGCTTGCGGCTTTAATTATTATTATTTTTTAATTTAAACAACAAAACATTGGACTGAGAAGTGTTTGCTTTTCTTATTCTCTGACCCTTACTGTGAGTTTTTTTTTGGGGTGGGGAACTGGTGCTCTTTGAAGGAATGGAAGCTTTACAGAATGGTGTTTTATCACCTTTGTGCAATGGACACGCAATTTCATACGTTTGGGCGGAAGTTTGGGCCACTGGGTGTGTTGGGGTGTATATGTATATGTGTGTGAGTATGTTTGCAATCATTTATTTTTTGTTTCTCTTTCTCCAGGTCAGTTTTTTTAAATTGGTTTCTCTCTCTCCCTTACAACAGTCGACTACACGTCGGCCTCTCTGTGTTTTCCCAGGTTTCCAATTTTTCATTACATCTGAGCCTTGTTAATGGTAACTGAGGTATGACTTCCACTAATTTACTAAGATTGATATCTTGGAATGTGAAGGGGGTGGGGACTGCAACTAAACTGGGGCGGGTAATGTCTCATTTGAATCGACTTAAAGGTGATATATATTTTATTCAGGAATCCCATATGCTTAACAGTGAGGTTGTACGTTTTAAGAAACCTTGGGTTGGGGAAGTTTTTCACTCTACATTTAACGGCAGAGCAAGAGGCGCAGCTATAATTATTCGCAAGGGTCTTCCCTTTATAGCGGATAAAACTGTTTTTGATCCAAACGGTAGATTTTCAATGGTTTCTGGGAGGATTTTGGAGTTGCCTTTTTTATTTGTCTGTGTATATGGCCCTAATTGGGATGATAGTTCTTTTATAACAAAACTTTTTTCGTCTTTTCCTGATATTCAAAATTATTACATTGTTATGGGTGGTGACTTTAACCTTGTTTCAGGACCCTGCGCTTGATCGATCCTCGAACACCTCCGTTCCTCTTACAAAAGCAGCAAGGACCTTGCTCACCTTTACCCAACAATGTGGTCTTGTTGACCCTTGGAGGCATGGATCTCCAGGAACCAAAACATTTTCATTTTTCTCCCACGTGCATCGCACATACTCCCGAATTGATTTCTTCTTACTGGATATGAGACTAATTTCTAAAGTAAACTCTTCTGACTATCACAGCATTGCAATATCGGATCATGCTCCAGTTTCCCTTGACTTGTCCCTTCCTCTCCATTTTAGTCGCCCCAGACGGTGGAGGTTTAATTCTGTATTTTTAGCGGAAGATGCCTATTTTGAATTCTTGCAATCACAGATTGCTTTGTTTTTTGAATTGAATGACCTTCAGGATACTCGTCGAAGCAGTCTATGGGAGGCCTCCAAAGCTTACATTCGAGGTCAACTTATTTCTTTTATTTCTAATAAGAGGAAAACTGATTCTGCTCGTACTGACGCTCTTTTGGACAGTATTAAAGACATTGACCAGCGTTATGCTGCCAATCCGGACCCTGATCTTTATAAGGAACGCCTTTCCCTTTAAACGGAGTTTGATCTAATCTCCACTACTGAGACCAGAACTTTGTTACTGAGGTCTAGGCAGCGTTTCTATGAGTCGGGTGACAAGGCTGGAAAGCTCCTTTCGCACCAAGCGCGCGCAGAGGCGTCCTCGAGACTTATCCCGGCTATAAAATCATCTTCGGGTGAAACTCTTACGGACTTGAAAGATATAAATAATATGTTTGTGGAATTTTATTCCTCCCTTTACGCTTCGGACTCTCCACACAGTGCTGATGTTATTCTGGATGCTATACATTTTCCTCGTATTCAGGAAGAGTCTGCAGAATCACTTGGTGCACCCGTTACAATTACAGAGGTACAGGAGGCGATTGGCTCTCTTCAGGGTGGAAAGTCCCCTGGGCCTGATGGTTTCACAGTTGACTATTATAAGGCCTTCTCTACCCAGCTTAGTCCCCACTTGAAGGACATGTACAATGAGGCTTTTTCCTTTGGTCATCTTCCAGACACACTTTCTGAGGCCACAATCTCCCTGCTTCTTAAAAAGGACAAAGATCCTTTGCTTTGTAGTAGTTATAGACCCATTTCACTCCTGAATGTTGATTTTAAAATTTTGTCAAAAATTCTTGCTTCACGTTTACAGAAAATTCTACCATCCATCATTGACTTGGACCAAACTGGATTCATGTCAGGCAGGCAATCGTCATGCAACACAAGACGTCTTTTTAATATCATTACCTCTCCTAGTTCTTTGGTGCCAGAAGTCGTTGTCTCTCTCGACGCTGAAAAAGCCTTTGACAGGGTCGAATGGTGTTTTTTGTACAATGTGTTGTCCAGGTTTGGATGTGGAGTAGCTTTTATCAACCTGCAGCATCAAAGCGACTGAAAAATAAGTTCAGATCGTCAGCTAGCTTGTGGTCATCAGCACAGGGGGGGGCTTTGGGTTTGTAGTTGGTGATCTCCCGTAGGCCCCTCCAGACAGAAGCAGTATCGTTGTTACCAAACTGCTCCTGTAGTCGTTCTCTGTGCCGGGACTTGGCTGCTTTCAGTTCTTTCCTGAACTGATATTTAGCTGCTTTGTAGCCGCTGCGGTCCCCCTCCCTGGTGGGAAAGCAGACTCCTTTGCTTTCCTGAGCTGCCGGAGTTTAGCAGTGAACCAGGGTTTGTCGTTGTTATAGATGACCCTGGTCCTTGTTGGAATGATGCTATCCTCACAGAAGTGAATGTATGACGTCACAGTGTCCGTATATTCATCCAAACTATCTGTGGCAGCTCTGAAAAGGTCCCAGTCTGTAGATTCCATGCATGCGCGCATAAGAGGCTAAATTTAGCAGCACGCAGAGCCAAAGGGAAGATCCTCATTGTGCTCCTCTGCCGGGGGTCTGTAACATCACATAGAAGCCGATATATTGGATTAACTATGCATTTTGTAAAGAGGTGTCTAATGACAGTCTCTTCATTCTGTTTGTGTGTGATCTGTTTTGTTGCACTGTCTCTGTGGGGTCCTGACATCATGTCCATTGCATTTTTAAAATGGAGTAACTTTAAAACTTTTACATGTATAATCTGTATAATACATCTACAAGATGTAGATGTAATTGCAATTGAAAATATCAATTATATTTAAGTTTAGCAAGGATAAGAAACTTATAAAGCCATAGTTGGACTCAGCTTGTGAGCTTCTTGGTAACAAGAGCAACAGAAATAATTTCATACACAAATTAAGAATAGAAACACAAATACAACTTTTGCTGATTTTCTAATAACTTTATACGTTTGTTAATGTGACATTAGAACATTTCCAGATGATGCTGGGATTTTGTATCATACAAATTTACACAGATTTTGTTTTATGTAAGGTTAAGATTATAGTATACTTAAATGTCCCTGTAGGAAAATTTGTCCCTGCATTTGACCCATCATCTGATGTCACTGGGGCCTCTGTCAGGAGCAGTGGTCAAGTACAGTTCCCCGGGACTCATCTCCAGATGTTGATGCTGTTTGTCTAATAAGCATATGCATGTCATAGGATCATTTGGGCAGAAAGCGTGATAGAACTAGAGGCAGTTTCATATTATTCATATTATTGCAGGATTGCACTACAGTAACTTCTAATACTTCTAAAACAATGTTTCTTATCCTCCTGAGACCCGAGCATTTGTCTGGTGTGCATTTTATATATTTTTTTGCTATTTAGGATAAGTAGGACCCAATAAGTATAATACCTAAATTGTGATTTTGTACAGGAAGTAGTTTTTGAGAAAAAACATGTCCTCGTATGAGGACAGTGGGTCTCTCATAACCTAAAGAGAAAATGTATGATCTTTTAGGCCGGAAGGTCCTAATTAGTTGAAATTCAAAATTTCAGCTTGATCCAATTAGTACTTCTCTCAAAAATCAATGTCCTCACATGAGGACAGTGGGTCGACCTTACTATACAATACAAATAGACTCCATTGGTCTAAAATAGTATATAACAGTTTATTTGAAAAATGTAAACATCAAAGTTAGACATAAAATCCAAACAGCTCTATCTTCAAAGCCTAAAAATGTCATGGTGTGGACATTTTGACCTGGTTGAGTTTGAATCCTGCCTGTCCTGTTGATTGTTGCCCCGCCCTAATGTGATTCACCTGTGTGTCCCTGTGTGTGTGTATATACCCTGTGCCCTTCCTCACTTGTTGTCCGTCCATTGTCTCCACAATGTTTGTCCTGTCTTCAGTTCTGTTTTTACATTACCTTGGATTTATTTTATTAAATTACTTTGATTTTCAGTCCTGCAATTTGGGTTCCCTTTTTCTTCATTCATCCACATGACAAAAAATTGGCTATACATAAATAAAACCGCAAAATACTGTGTAAACTGTCTATTTCAAGCCTTCAATATGGCTGAATTGAATTGATAAATACAATACTAGAACAAATAATGGCAAATATTATTAACAGTCCTAAAACAGTAAAATTCTGCTGAACAGCTTATGAACCGGGGCTTTTTTCAAACTAGCTCCCTCTCTTTTTCTAGAAAGCAATCTGTCTGCCTGTTTGGAAGAGCCCTATTGGCAAGTGTGAAATGCTGCAAAGCAGTTGCATTCACTTTGCAAGCACAGGTACACATTGCATGTCATGCATCGGACACAGGCTTTTCCAATGCAGTCTTGTGCTCTGCAACGCATGGGGTTTTTCAAGGCTACCATCTCCGGGTTAGGGTTAGGATTACAATATCCCCAGTCGAGGTCAGCAGCTCTCCACCCGCACCATACACGGTGTTGGCAAAGCACTGCTTCCCCCTCCTGAGGCGCCGGAGGGTTTGCCATAACCTTTTTGAGGGCGACCGATAGTCATGCTCCATGGACTCTCCGAACTCCTCCCAGTCCCGGGTTTTTGCCTCTGCAACAGCCCGGGCCGCGGCACGCTTGGCCTGCCGGTACTGGACAGCTGCCTCCGGAGTCCCACGAACCATCATTGCTCGATAGGACTCCTTCTTCAGCCTGACGGCATCCCTTACTGCCGGTGTCCACCACCGGGTTCGGGGATTGCCGCCGGGACCAGCACCAGAGACCTTGCGACCACAGCTACGAGCCGCTTTATTGGTGATAGAGGAAGAGAACATGGTCCACTCGGACTCAATGTCCCCCTCCTCTGGGTCCTGGGAGAAGCTCTCCCGGAAGTGTGAGTTGAAAGTCCGTCTGACAGGGGGCTCAGCGAGACGTTCCCAGCAGACCCTCACTACACGCTTGGGTCTGCCAGGTCTGACCGGCTTCTTCCCCTGCCAGCGGATCCAACTCACGACCAGGTGATGATCGGTTGACAGCTCCTCCCCTCTCTTTACCCAAGTGTCCGAGACACGCGGTCGAAGGTCAGATGATACGACAACAAAGTCGATCATCAACCTCCGGCCTAGGGTGTCCTGGTGCCACGTGCACTGGTGGACACCCTTGTGCTCGAACATGGTGTTCGTGATGGACAGACCGTGACTGGCACAGAAGTCCAACAACTGAACACCGCTCGGGTTCAGATCAGGGGGGCCGTTCTTCCCGATCACCCCTCTCCAAGTGTCACTGGCATTTCCCACATGGGCGTTGAAGTCCCCCAGGAGAATAACGGAGTCCCCGGGAGGTGCACCGTCCAGTACCCCTCCCAAGGACTCCAAGAAGGCAGGAACTCGGCACTGCCGTTAGGCCCGTAGGCCGTCACAACAATGGGAGACTTGTCCCACCCGGAGGCGGAGGGACGCGACCCTCTCATTCACCGGGGAGAACTCCAACACATGGCGGCTGAGATGGGGGGCAATGAGTATGGCCACCCCAGCTCGCCGCCTCTCCCCGTGGGAAACACCAGAAGATGACTGACAGGTATGAGATGATGATACAATCATCCCCATCTGAGAAGTCCTCTATCTCAGAGTTGTCTGCAATTGCCAACAGCAATTGTTCTGCTCTTGACAATGAAAGTGTGCCTGTAATGATAATGTTAAAAACCAACATCAAAATCTACAGTATATCAGTGACACTTCATAGCTTGGCTATCATGTGCTAGCTATAGCCTAGCTATATTGTTTATGATTTAGAATTTAGCAACACTAAACAATACTTAGCATATACCACTTAGTACTTAAATATACTATTTACAACTGTAAACCACATAACTAAGCAAATGTGTGATTCAAAATAACTATTTACAACTGTAACTTCATCTAAATCTTCCACACGGTTAGCTAAACAGATAGCGGTACATAGTCCTAGCGTCCTCAAACGAGTGCTTCACTTTTACTGACATCCTAGCCTGCTACTACAATCAAAATTTGTCAAATTTCAAACTCCATATGAAGCTAGAGACATTATTGTGCATAAAAAAATTTATTTCATTCATAAAATGTTGATAGAATTTTTACCTGGGGCATTTTTCTTCTGTAAACTCTTGTAGAAGTCTTTTGTTGATATTGCCACCATTTTTTTCCTACTGCCTTAAGTGTAATTCTATCATATCACCACAAGATGGCGCGGGCAGTGTCCCTAAATGTGGCCATCAGGTCAAGGATGTAAAAAATTTAGTATCATTGTGCCAAGAGGCAAAAATGTAATGTCCTCGTATGAGGTCGCAGGGTCTCAGGAGGTTAAAGAACCCATTGTGAACATATGGAAGCCCGTTTCCGCCATGTAAAAAAAAAAAAAAGCCTACAGAAAGTCAAAATTTTGACTTTAAAAGTCAAAATTTCGACTTTAAAAGTCAAAATTTCGACTTTAAAAGTCAAAATTTCGACTTTTAAAAGTCAAAATTTCGACTTTAAAAGTCAAAATTACGACTTTAAAAGTCAAAATTTCGACTTTAAAAGTCAAAATTTCGACTTTAAAAGTCAAAATTTCGACTTTAAAAGTCAAAATTATGAGTTTTCAACTGCGCATGTGCAGTTGAAAACTCGTGTGTGTTGTTGTCTGGAACGGTCTCTGGACGTCCTTCACCTGCAGATTATGTGACGATATTGCTGACAGCGACCACTGCATCCTTGAAGTAGCCAGAAATAATGTTGTTTGATTGATTCTGTAAAACTTTCCTGTTTAAGCCCCAGACCGCGGTCGTAGGAGGCAGGGAGGAGCTGTCTTTTTATTTATTTATGTTAAATTCAATTTACATATATACAGCATTTAAATCAAACGACTTCTTATTTCGACATAGTAACAAATAATGTGAGTAATATGTTTTTATAATAAATCAAAGGAAAATGAGCCATCGAGACATTCCAATCCAATCTGCTATAGACCACTCTGACCAGACGATGGCGCTGAGAGGGGTCCACACGGAGCGAGTCTTTCCACGGCTGAAAGGATGCGCTTTCTACGTGTTGAGTACGGGGTTTTATTCATGCATCTATAATGGGTTTATCTATTTCTAACCCTTTTCAAAGACCCTCACTGTTATCTGCGGAGTTATTTCTCCGGATTGTTGCTAAAAGAGTCGTGGGCTTTATTTTGTCACAATAAAATAATCAGACAAGGTACTTATTCCCTGTATGTCTCTGTGTTCTTGCTCATACGCCAACAACTTTACCCGCACGCTCCATCAGCTCACCCCCGCATGCACGCAAACACGTCACATACTCTTCAATGCACTGATCGCAATTCCAAAAGGGTATTATTGTCAGTGCCCGTGACTGTGGTTCTCCTGCCTCTGTCTGTGGTTCTCCTGCCTCTGTCTGTGGTTCTCCTGCCTCTGTCTGTGGTTGTCCTGCCTCTGTCTGTGGTTCTCCTGCCTCTGTCTGTGGTTCTCCTGCCTCTGTCTGCGGACCTCTCTCACTGTCCTGTAATCGCGAACGGTCTCTCTGTCAGTCACAATATTATTCACTGCATTTCTGGTGCATCCATCGATAGCCGTGATACTGACCAGACGTCACCAGTTGATGCTCAATGACTTTGAGCAGCCACATGTGTTTTATTATTAATCTTCCACAGTCCGTTTAGGATAAACTAAATAGAGGCTTCTGAAGCGGATTCTAATCATAAACGGAGAGACCGTTTGCATTTTAACGCGATTACTACCACAACATTATTGCTGCTACTTCATGGATGTGGTCACTGTCTGTAGGCAAAATCTTCACATAATCTGCAGGTAGAGGATGACCCATGGTCGAGTTTTCAACTGCACATGCGCAGTTGAAAACTCGTAATTTTGACTTTTAAAGTCAAAATTTTGACTTTTAAAGTCGAAATTTTGACTTTTAAAGTCGAAATTTTGACTTTTAAAAGTCGAAATTTTGACTTTTAAAGTCGAAATTTTGACTTTTAAAGTCGAAATTTTGACTTTCTGTAGGCTTTTTTTTTTTTTTACATGGCGGAAACGGGCTTCCATATGAACAAATGGTTCTATGGTCACACAAACTATTTTAATGCTGAGCTGGCCCCGCCCACGGCCCCACTGAGCACGTGCAGATGAGACCTATCGACGGCTGCATGATTGCGTGGGGGTATTGAGTGAGTGCGATCGGGAGGGATCGATGCGGCGCGCTTAAATCGTGTTAGCCATTGAGCTGCGGAGGAGTAGAAGCATCGTCAATACATGCACTTGGGACATTTCATTATACAGAGGAGCTCCACATGGAGGAGGGAGGGAAGAACCAGCACGCTGAGTGGGTCACAGGTAAGCAGAGGGGTGGAAACTTTAAAGTTTAAAAAGATATCAGGCAATTTGCAAAAAACAGTAGTAAGAATAGGAAATTTACAAAACCTTTTGATTACAGATTCATGTTTCACGGTTCTTGTGTTCAAATCAAACCTACCATGCACTGCAAAAATAATAAAATATAAACTTTTTTTTTCATCTTAAATTGAGTACTTTTTTCAGTTTAGTCCCACAGTATTTCAAATCAAGTTGAAATATATTACTGGATAGAATTTCCTTGTCTCTTGAAAAATACATGTTTGTTTGACAAAGATGGCAAATCTTGGCTTAATAATGTTTTTGTTTAATTTTCAAGTTACATTGTATGAATTTACAATTTAAAATGTAAACATATTAAGAAAATGACTTGTTCCATAGTGACAAACAAAACTTACTCATTAACTTTCTCAACCTCAATATAAGGGGTTTTTCTCAGTAAAAACAGCTTTTTATATGTTTTTTTCAACTTATTCACTTACTCTTTGAACAAATTTCCTCTGAAGCTTGCTCCAAACCACTCGGCGGAGAATTGGTTACAGATCAGACGATAGAAAAGCGGCTGATTTAATTAATTGCGCAGTTCTACATTCGAAACACAACTTTTGAACGTTTACAAGCACATTTCTGACGAGCAATTTTGATCACAACATTGTTTTTTCTTATTGTCAATATCACTCACCACAATCACTAATTTATAAGATGCCAAGATCCAAGAATGTCATGCATTTCAAACCATTCAAAAAGCAATTCTTTCGACTCTATCCAATTTCAGCGTTTGATAAAGCTGGCCTTTCCGCGCGGCCCTTTGTGCGCTCCAGATATGAGTAGTGGTCTGTTGCGCTGATGGAGGGGTGAGGGGTGCTGACATTTTGAGAGATTGAGGTGAGATATAGGAGCGCGTCGGAGAAAAGGGCCCGTTCGAATGAGGTCAAATGTTCAAGCGACCTCAAACACCTATTAGTCTATGTAAATACTGGCTTTGAACCCCCAACCTGAGCCGTGACACTGAGACAAGAGGGTCGGCCCACTGCAACTGTTTAGAGGAGCAAATACCATCCATCCATCTATCCATCCATCCATGTTTGCGTCTGCATGGGTTCAGGTATTGATTAAGAATAATTAGAATCCTAAACAAAGGCCACCCCATGGGAATTCACTGAAAATACGCCAAAACATACATTTCTACATAATACTCAGCTAAAAACAAATGCATTAAAGATGGTAGACATAAAAATATTTAATAATAACCGAAAGCAGATTAGATCAGCATCCCTTTATTCTATTTTATTATTGACCTTTCAGAGATTACAGAATGTTTTTCTGAAGAGGGCAGCTACTGTACGTGTTGTTAGTAGCAGGGGAAGGGACGAGAGAACATGCAAACTTCACTCAGAAAGACCCAGGATCTTCTTGTTGAGAAGTGCAAGTTCTAATGGCTCTGCTACTGTCTGAGTGGTTAAAGCCATATGTACAGAGATGGGGTGGTTTCTCTGAGCTGGGGGCTTTCTGAATGAAGCTGGCATGTCACTCCTTTTGTCAAAATAATTAAATTAAGCAAGTTTAACATCCTTTATAACACTTTTCTACTTTCTTGGATGAAAGCAGGTTTCCAGACTGTCACCAAACGCTCACATTTTGTCCTTATTTATTATTGTACATTTATCAAGCACTCGTCTATGTGAAGGCAAAAAATGTTTGTGTCCATGTGAAAAAAAGTTTAGTTTGTTTTTTAGTTTGGATTTCCAATGTATCTCTTGCTGCCTAAAGCTGGGGTACCTTAAGTTTTGGTTTAATAAATAATACATATTTTTAACAACATGTCGTCTTCATCTTATGAGAAAACATGTAATCTTTTGCATATTTGATGCTATTATTTTTCTGTCTGGAAATGGCTGATCTGTGAAAACCTTTGAGAGCAAGAAACTATTATTAGACAATTTAATTAACATTCTGTAAACATATTTTTTGGCATTCTGACACACACTTTAATTTTTCCCTTCACACGACAGCATCATTTCCTTACACCTTGTTTCACCTTGAACGCACCGACTCTATGCGTGTATTGTCTGCTAAATAAGGCTCACAATAACCGCATGTGAGTTATCAGTGAGAACCTGACGTGTTTGGACTCATTGTGTAGAAAATGTCAAAGCAGTGCTACTCCTGTGGACAAGTCGGGTTTGCGTACGTCACTTTTTATAGCTCCAAATGTTCAGTATCAAGAAGAATGCATTGCGTGAGTCAGGAGATTTCCATTATGACTATCTATTGTAAGAGCAGCACAAAGGACTGCGCCTGTTTCATCTCTCTAACACAAGAGGGCAAGGGAAATTTGGTTTGGGCAAATGTAATAAAGAAAGAATATTTTAATGCTCGGAATGAAAAAAGGAGGACGAGATGAGACTGCTACTGATTGAAGTTCTGACAAAGCTCATCCATAGGGAAACAGTTTGGCAGTGGAAAATAACAGTTTGTGGTCAGTGTAAAGACAATTATTTGGGGTGACAACAGCAAATATGATGGGTCTGTGAATATCTTTGTTGGTAGAAGTGAAAACCAAAGGATTGTTGAATAAAACAAAACAGATTTTTGTTAGTTTTATCAACTCTATCCAGCTCTATCTTATCTCTTACAATTCACTTATGGTTTTAAATTTGCATTACTTGTTGCAGGTGTTATAACAAGTTGGCATATATTATAAAAAGCGTTTTGTTGGATATGGATATGGTGTTTTGGTGACTCATTTAGATGTATAGATTGCTATATGAACCCTAGGATACATACATCAATATGAATGAACCAAACTGACCTGACGCAGAAGTATAGGACAATGGGACCAGACTTCTTTGGAAACTCGTGTTCTAAAACCCTCCGGTCCAACTGCAGCCAGCTGAAGTGACTCCTGAGGGAACACAGAGAAATAAACATGAAACATAACAGTCTATTGGATTTACCTATATTGATTACATTGTAAATTGTGACATCAGTAAGCAACTTGGCAAATGTGAGGGGAAGGCAATTGTAGCCAGATGGAATGAGGTAGGATTACACCACCTGCATTCAGGGAGGTCTAATACAGTATATACAGTATAGGCAGGGAAAGTTTATTTGTATGGCACAATTCCCACACAAGGCAACTCAAAGTGCTGAACAAAACAAACAAGAGACAGTCACACAAGGCATTAAAATCATAAATAATCACAGAACATTAAAAAGAGTAAAGATGCAAATCCCTCAGTTGTATGCACAGCTACAACTATAACCTGGATTTGAATATTGTCAGAGAAGAAGCTTGTCTCACATTTTCAGGAAGACCGTTCCAGATTTTAGCTGCATGAATCGGCAGCCTACCCATGTACAGTATATACACACCTATACACACATACAGAATGGCTGCAGCAATTGAATCCTTGACCATATGACTTTCTCCTAAATTAGGTATTTTTGAAAGAGTTATGATTTAGAAAAAGTGTATTTTAGCATTCAAATTGACGATTCGTTAAAGACTGACTGCTGTTTTGAATTACGGCTATACACAAATACTTTGAATTGAATACTTTTCTCACTGCTTGAAGTTCAAAGATGGCAAGGCAAGGCAAGTTTATTTATATAGCACAATTCATACACAAGGCATTTCAAAGTGCTGAACAAAATAAGAAAGCATTAAAATCATAAATAATCACAGAACATTAAAAAGAAAGATAAAAATATAAAATCCCTCAGTTGTATGCACAGCTAAACAGAACTGTTGTTAACCTGGTTTTAAACATTGTCAAAGAGGAGGCCTGTCTCACATCTTCAGGAAGACTGTTCCAGATTTTAGCAGCATGAATCTGAAAAGCAGCCTCCCCATGTTTAGTTCTGACTCTGGGCACTAACAGGAGTCCAGTCCCTGTGCTCCTCAGAGTCCGGGCTGGTTCATATGGGACTAACATGTCACTAATATATTTTGGTGCGAGGCCATGGAGAGACTTGTACACAAGCAGAGCTGTTTTAAAGTCTATTCTCTGAGCCACATTTTGAATGTACTGCAGCTGTTTTACAGCCTGTTTGGACAGACCTGTGAGCAGGCCATTGCAGTAGTCTAACCTACTGGAGACAAATGCATGGACAAGAATCTCCAAGTCTGCTTTAGACACTATGTTTTTGATCCTGGCAATGTTTTTTAGGTGGTAAAAAGCTGCTGATGTTACTGATTTGATGTGGCTATTAAAATTTAAGCCTGAGTCCAATATTACCCCTAGATATCTGACCTTGTTTGAAGATTTTAGAGAGAGAGACTGTAGGTGACAGATGACGCTCTCTCTTTGTTTCTGGGGACCAAAAACAATCAATTCAGTTTTGTCTGCATTTAGCTGAAGGAAGTTGTTTTGCATCCACTCACTGATCTGTTGGATACAGTGAAGGAGTGAGTCCACTGGTCCATGTTCTCCTGCAGTCAGTGAGACATAGATCTGAGTGTCGTCTGCATAGTTATGATAGGAAACTTTGTTTCTGCGTATTAACTGACCTAACGGCAGCATGTAGAGATTGAACAGAAGAGGTCCCAGGATCGACCCCTGTGGTACTCCACAGGTCAGGGCCATATGATCTGAGACACAAGATCAACTGTTCTCTTGCACTAGCTATGTCTATTACTCTAGTATTGTATCAGCCATTCAAGATTAGATCCATGACATCCCTAATATATGAATAGAGCATTATTATAAGTGTACATTTGAACCATTATCCTTTCCCTTGTTTCCCCCCCCCCCCCTCTCTCTAAAATAGGACCTGACTGGACAGCTGGTCTCCATGGCGACTTTGCACGCTTCCCTGAGCAGCTCAACATCTCCGTCTGCCCTACTCTCGCCTGATGTCTATGGATTAATGTTTGGTAGTAGTACACACACACATATATGAAAGGGTACATTAAAAAACATATACATTGAATCTACATAGTTATATTCCCAGTCACAGCAGGTGAATGCCAGTGCCACATCAGGTCTTTGGTGCTGTCTGCAGGCCCGTGAGATGGGTCCATCCTGGGGAAAGGCCAGACAGTGTTTTCCTGTATGTAAATGACTTTCACACAGGTTTGCATGAGCCAATCTGTCCTGTGCCTTTGTTTCCCCGGCTCGCCACACTCAACAAAGCTCAGCTGAATGTCACTGCAGCATTTCAAAACAATATGGCGGAAAAGTTCAAAGCCAACTTATGTGCAGAAGATGTTTTTGATTGTGTATGCTGATTTCAACATATGGTGATCGCACAAGAATATTGTATGGATTACAAAACCATATGGATGAGTCTGATACCTCACTAAAACCAAGCTGTGCATATGCCCCATATTGTCAATTTAATTCAAGTAATTTGTCGGTTGAAGCTATAATGAATTTTCCCTTTGAGGTTCATGTTTATTGTACACTGTCCCTGTCATCTTAAATAAAGAAACTAAACAAAGCTAAACTAATAGAGTCATAGTTCAAAAATAACACGGTCAGAAAACAATTTGTCACCACTTCCTTGACTTATTTATATATAGTGTTTTTGTCCTGTTTGGAAACCTGTATTTCTTACTTTATGACTGTTCTGCTGACCATAGAAAAACAGAGCTACGGTCAGAGCAGTGAACTGACTGAACTGCCACTGGTCTATTTCTGCGTTTTTGTCACGTTCGCTTAGCATCAACGTGCCCTCGCGGAGCACATGACTTTGGGGCAGCATTTTTCATAGTCAGAAGAAAGTATTATAACCGGCCGATGTTGAGTTCAGTTTGAATGCCTGTTTTATAAGCCATTAAAGAAGAAATATGATGCATTATATCCCTATGCTACCCGAGAGATGGAAGAAGAGAGATTTGTTTTATTTTTTTATAAATTAGAAAATGACTGCCTGCAAATATAGACATGTAAAGAATGTAATTTTATCTCAGAAATTGCAAAAACTAATTTATGGGCAATCTTTTTGTTTTGATCTGCAGAAAAGTATGGTGTCATAGTGATACAATGACATTATACTATTACAGGACTGAGAAAGGAGCTTTTCGACAGAAGGGGCGGAGTTAAACGTTTGTATCAAAGTTCCTGATTTTAGCATGGTTGGACCTGATGAGGACCAATGCTGTAGCATGGTTAAAAGCTAAAAAAAGTCGATTTAGTGAGTAATTTTTATCGATATAGGGCCTTTCACAGACTATTTAGCATTATAGGTCTCCTTTAAGCTTTGATATGAGGCCTGTGAGTGCCTGAGAGAGTGTGATTAATATATTTTCTTTTTTTATTGTAACTGTTCAGGGCAATAAGTGCAATCACCAAATTTAAATTCACCCTCTGCACAAACTTACGTCTCGTCTACGTAGGCGATGCCAAAGTACTCCTTCTCCTTGAGGTTGAAATGCGAGGCCACCAGGTCCAGTAAGTCCTTGGCCATCAGCTTGGGCTGGAAGACAAGAGAAACACATTACAGACACGTTACGTCAGGCGCCATGATGATGTATTAGCCCAGCTATCGATTTGAATGCAGTGACTAAGCATTGGGGCCCGTGTGGAGCTGGGGGGAGCGGGCGGGAGCAGGGGAGAGATGGGTGGAAGCTGCTGACGGGGCAGGTACACGGCCCTCCCCTGTCCCGTCTACGCTCAGCCTCAGTGACCCACACCACCACTGCAGTGTCATGGCTCCAGGCTGGACCACTACACTGGAGAGTAAGCAGCAGAACGAGCTGAGGATAGCAGTCAATGGGTCAATAGGACAATGTTGATTTCGATTAGGGCTGGTTCAAGTTAACTAAGGGCAGTTTCACACAATGTCCTGTTCGGTCATAGTTTGAACACAGTTTGGTTTTGTGTTGTTTAAAGCCTGACTCAACAAAACTGGTATCCTTAAATACAGTGTTTTGTTGCAGCAGCTAAAGGAGTGGGGAACCATTGACCAAACGCTGAAGAAAAGATAAAAAATAAATATCGTTTGATCCAACAGAAAGAGTCTTGTATAAGTAAAATATTGTCAGACCAAAGCAGGCTCTCTTCATCTAAGAATATCTAAGAGGTGCTGATTGGCTGTCTAAGGGTGATTCTCTCTTTTTCCATTTTCTGTCTGAAAAAGTTGATCTAAAGATACATGCGTGTAAAACTTGTAATGATTGAACAAAACTATACAAATAATAGAAAACTCTTATAACAGTATAATCATTATAATACAATTCTGTAAGCTGATTCATCTTAGATGTAAAGTACGGAGAAAAAGAGTAATACCAAGTTTGATACATTTACAAAGAAAGTAAAGTAAGCAATGAGTAAGTAAACACAACGATAACATTAGACATTTAGACAAAATACTGTATATTGAGCCGCAGAGGAAATTACATGCAAAGCCAAAAAGCTAAATGAATACTAATTGAAATTCAATGCTAAAAAAGCAAAACACAGCTACACAAGTTATGGATAATCTGTGTTTAGTTGTGCATAAGTCCAGGGCTCCAGGCTCAGCAGAGGAGGGGCACTGGCCGACATATGGAGCTGGTTTGGGCCTCCTCACCGCCCCACACGCCCCGAGGTCTGGCCTGGACCTGGGTGTGCCTCTGCCACAGCCTCATGTGACTCTGGGCGGACACGGGACCGGGCACGCTGCCACATAAAGGAACACTGCACACTACGTTTATGCGCTTCAAAACAGATTAACACAAAAAACATTACATATACGAGAGAAGAAGAGGACGCAAATACATTCAGTGTTGTAATTGTTGTTGAAATATGTGGTTTCAGACAAATGCAATTAAAGCTGGGTTACCTAAATATTAAACTACAATAACTATGTAATAAAGTCTGTTTAAGCGCTCGTTAGCCAATAGTTTTCGAATGCATACATTTTTGGCAGAAAGGTGAAAAGTGGAGGACTACCCAATCAGCTCTCAACCCAAACAAACAAATAGTGACGCACAAGGAGCTTTCTTACAAGTATGCAAAAGATAACATTTACCCTTACCAGTATACATGTAAAACTATTTTTTTTAGCAAACCCATATATACATTGTTTTTCATACATAACACAAATTAATGAACAACACTATGATTATCTGATCTGACACTATTACACTTCTGATTATTAGCGAATATTTGTTCCACATTCTCATTTGAATGTAATTGTCCCATCCAAACCTCCACACTACTAGTACCAGGGCTGTGTGACGGAAGTCTTTCCGGTGAATTGCACATTTACGTCATGAGCGCCCTCCACGCTGCTCAGAGGTGGATTCAAGAACCGCACTGTGACACAATGAGCTCCTCTCTCTCCTGACACTTCATCACAGGCCACAACATCTCCTCACCGCTGTTCAGAGAGCAAGGCCCGGTGATGTCATGTGTACGCGCCGCTGGCTCACGTGCACTCACATCTCCACTGACCTAGATCTGAAAGAGGGGAGCGGAGGAGAAGCTATATGTGTGTGCAGCATGCATCGGTGTTACCCACTCCTTCAACGTTCATTCAAGGTATCTGGAAATTCTCTACCACATATTGTCATAGGCCGTAGAGTAGGACAGGACTGACCGAGTGCCTACGTACCCATAGAAGCCGATTTGGACAAAAGCTAGCTGGAGCCAATTTCCTTATATGAGCCGACTGTTGCTAATGGCAGCTAAGCCAAGGTACTGAAGGCATTCTTAGGGCTCATATCTGGATTTACAAAGTCAATATCAAAATTAAAAACCCAGGATCATAGAGAGTGCTAAACAACAAACTTGTTTATCCCAAAATGTTGAGTGTGACATTAACGGTTACTGAGCGAAAGAAGCTACTTGTCAATGTAAAGTCAATAGATGCTTGGGCAAGTTGAAAAACGTATTCCATTACAGAGATGCTCGCCATGATTACAGACTAAGAGCAAGCCAAAAAGTGTATGTGCCTAACTTTCGTCATCCAACCTCTTTTTTAAACCTGTCTGTCTGTTCTGTAATTTTGTTCTTGAAATCCAATCTGGATTAATTGATTGATGTAGTGCACATGTACATTTTGTATCTATTGCTTTTCACTGTTAAAACTGATTTAGAACTAGTGAGCACATGGAATCCTGTGATAAGAAAAATCCGCAGTGTTGCACAAGAAAGGATTAGCTAGCTTCTCCCCAAATGTAATTGCATCATTATCTGTTTTAGTGAGGAAAAGTAACGCATCATCAGACAAATTAACTACAAACCTGCATCATTTTGAGATTGCACATGCTTCGGTCATAGGCTTGTCTTGGCCAGAGACCTCAAAAACCCGAAATTGTTTTGGGGATATTGTGATTCTCAATATTCGATTATCACACAATCTTCCAATTGGTTCATTTCTGGACTCTGAGCCTGAGGCAATTGGTGAGGATTAAACCAGTTACAGTGACTGGCGCACGTTCTACACAAGCACAGAAAAAAAAAGAATGCTTAGATGTTGTGATGAAAGTTGATGAAAGTTTACATAACTAGAAAAATATGCATATCAATTAAATAGTCTCAGTTCCTCAAAAAATGTACATCCCAAAGCAAGTCTCAATAGTACCAGTGCAGTGACATGTATCTGGGTGTCAGTGTCAGCAGTGCGGCCTGGTATTTAGTTGGAATTGGATCGGCCCAAGCTCCCGCCCTCACCCATCCCCGAAGCACACGTGAGTAGGACAATGAAGAGAAAGTGCCTGACATCTCATTTCTGTGTGATTTCTGTGGAACTTGAGCTTCATCTATGTAAGGCTGCACGTCCTGAGTGGGGCAGGTACAACTGCTATTCTTGTTCCACCAAAGAGGTGAGACAGAGGGGAAAGTGGGCGAGCAGGAACGAGAGGGGGTGTGGGTAACAAGGAGAGGGGAGGGAGATTTAAGTCTGGGGGGGGAGTACAGAGGGGAGGAAAATGAGAATGAGAGGTGACGGTCCTCAGCACACCCAACACCTCCCAACCAACCGACCTAAGTGTGGGCCAGGGCCAAGTTTCAGTCTACTACAAGTGAATATAAAGGAAACCACAATACTCAAACACACACATATACACACACACACACACCTGAGGGAGCACTGTTAGTTATAAATAAAGTGTTTAAAACCTAAAATAAAAAGTAAAGTTCTAAAGAGGGATTTCAGTGGCACTCAAATTTGAAAAACTTTATTGCCACAAAATTACAAACACACTACAGCACTGGCAGCAAATCCTGACCCAAAAAACCCCTCATAAACTGATTACATTTTGGCTGAATCTATGAACAACACATTTCAAACTATAGAAACCTACAGCAAAGAGGGGACGGGCAGTGCTTGGGGATATGTCTCGTCTTAGCTTGTGCCCTCTTTAAGGATTCTAAAGCATTAAAACTTGGAGATTTAAGAATTGTATCTCAGTGGTATTCTTCGCCCATAAATGACACGTGCTGCCCCTCACTATTACGGCGGCTCTGTCTCATGCATAAGTGCAGATTCTCCACAGAGGTCTTTGAAGCACATGGATCTCTGAACGCAGCCTGTCTTTATGGCATCAGGACTAATGTGTGTTTGGGTTGAACTGGAGACACAAACAGCGCTGGTCCTTTATTATCACAGCAGCAGACAGCCGAGCCCATTGAACAGAGGGATGGAGGTTGGCATGATCTCTGGGGGCACTGTAGTTAAAGTGACTTGAGGCTATTCAACGAGTTATGCAGAAAAATGGCTGCAAAATTCAGTTAATAGTAAATAAGGATAGTATAGATCCAGGATTGACTCATTCTAGGCTGATATCTAGGCGGCACTAGCTTAGATT
Organism: Knipowitschia caucasica; assembly: GCA_964034765.1. Lineage (NCBI taxonomy): Eukaryota > Metazoa > Chordata > Actinopteri > Gobiiformes > Gobiidae > Knipowitschia > Knipowitschia caucasica. The sequence continues at coordinate 11,115,193 of OZ035824.1, read as the reverse complement.
TATGGCTTGGGTTTAAGTAAATGTTCCAATAATAAGTGATTTTTCTGGCTTGATTTCAGACACACTTTAATGATACAATCTTACATCCTGACGTAAAGCGCTAATTCTGCGTTTTTGACTGGACAAAAAGACATTGTGTTCCACATGAAAAACGCTTCTAAATAAAATATGGTAATCAATAATACAATTTTGAAAAATGTATCCGTCATGCCTGATTTTTTACCTAACAATACACCAGTCGTTGTTGTTGTTATCACTAATACAGTAGATACAGTACATTTCATTTCACCAAGTTTACCTTATATCTGCAGGCCCACAGGCTCTTTATATAATTCATTTAAAAAAGAAACTCCCTCAATCACCCCCAACATATAGATCCGACTGATAGCAAGTGAATCTATAAATCATTGTTTTATCATTTATTTAATTGTAATATCGCTTCAGCGTAAGTGGCACAGAAGTGATCATAAAACAACAATTGAAATGTTAATCTGTGGGTTAGTTGACAAATGATGCAGTCACAAGTACGGTGTGCTAAAAAAATATCTTGATAAATATTCATTTAAAATATATCATTTTATAATATAGACCAGTGTCTCCCAAAGTGGGGTCCGCGGCCCACCAGGGTACTGCAGGGGGGCCGCGGGAGGTCATAAAAAAAATAAAAAAATAATATAATTATTTAATGTTAAATTTATAATGTTTTGTTTGTAATATTAAAATATTTGTGTTCATTATTTGACTTGAATAATCCACTGTAATCATTTTTGTATTACAATGTTTGTAGCAGAGGCTATTTCCCCAAAATAAAATAACCAGAAGAGCCTATTCTTAATGTTGTCTTCTTGGTTATTATTTTGGGGGGCCACGCAGACCCGTCAGATTTTTAAGGGGGCCTCGGTGTTACTGAGTTTGGGAATGGCTGATATAGACCATAATGATGAATTAATAATATATTTTTTATACGGAAGATACTGAAATAAATGCCTTTATTTTCTCAACACATTTTTTTTTTATTGAAGAGCCATTTTAGAATGTGTCCACGACTCGGCCTTTTCCCATGAGAGAACACTGAAATATGAATGACTAAAAAAATAGAAAAGACCTATGCCGTTTATGGCACCAATTTCCTGATCGTAACCAGTTTTCCTCGAATCAGCCAAGCATTTGTCATCTCGTTCAGCTTAGACAGCACTACTCCAGTCGACAGTTCAGGCAGTTCTTCAGCAGCAACATAATTGACAGTGTGAGAATTATAGGGAGGTGCAAGTGCTTAAGTAAACCAATTCGCCCTAACGGCTCATTAGGCAGACCTGGCAACCCATCTCCCATCTATCTAGCTCCCAATATGTCCTTTGGAGGGTTATAAGGTTGAGGTGGGCATAGTTTCTTCCGATCTTTCTACATTATAGAGTTTATTTGTCGTGGTTGAGGTCTGTTTGGTCCCACAAGAGTAGTTTGTGGTCGCCTGCCATCATTATAGGCCATTGGTGTTATGGTAAGGAATGCCATGCTTCATAAACCAACCCCGGAGGAAGTGGAAGAGGAAAGAGGTGAAAGGCAAAAGACATAAAAAGCCACACTCTTGAATTCATAAATATTGTTCAAAACAGGATTTCTCGATAGTAGCTTGGGGCGTAAAAGACATTTGAGTATCGTTTGTGTGTGGATGAGTTGACCGCTTTTCAAATGTATTTTTTATGTTTATGATTTGATTGATGATGTATACTTCCAATTGTCTACTGTTTGTCTACTTCCAAGACAGAAATGTTTACGGGTTGCACAGAGGCGGATCAAACACATGAATGACAACTGGAAAAACTGAAGTACTTTGAAAAAACAGCCAAAACAACTGCAAACAATTAAATCGATTAATCCCTTCCGGCCTGAATGCACACAGAAGAAGGGGTTGGCCGTGTATTGCAGATTATGACACGGATAAACCAATATCTACAGATCAGCTGTTTTTAACCATTTGTTGGCTGGTCAAATTATTAGTCTCGTCCAGCCTACTGGTTAAAATACCAATACAACAAAAACAAACATGAATTAGTCTGCTGAACAAGATCATTCATGTTTAGTTTTTATTATTTCAAATAAAATATTTAGGAGAGCAATCCACCCCACAGCAGAGTTCTACCCTCCAACTTTGCAGCTGCATCACACCCATTCTATGCAGTAGGAAATATTATTTTGTCTATTTGTTATTTGTTTCTTTGATAAAAATGTGTCTCAGGTATTAATGCAAAGTGTTAGAGATTGTATTGTTACACATCTTAATGTCTTTTTTTGCCTCTACTTTAAAAGACTGCAAAAATGAAAGATATCTGGCGACCCCTACACAGAAGTATGCATTTTGGCTGTACAAGGACTACTTCAAAGAGTGGAGGCTGGTATGTCATATTCTGTATTGGTAATGAGACAACTTAGAAATAGCTGTTTTGTCACATCATGTTGACAATAAGATGCAAAATTGTACATTTCTTTGTATGGTACCTCAATTAAGGCATTTTGTTTAATATTTCTAAAGGAATCCATCCAACTCTACAGAAGCACCACGTGTACCCCACTGATTTTTTTACCGTGCTGCCTCACATAAAGTGGCACAATAATCGCTGTGTGCCAATTATCCTGTTTCCGTAATTGCTGAAATTTCTTATTATGATTAAAATTAGTGAAATTGCCTGTGGTTAATAATGAAAAATACAGCGGCATGGTCTGCTGTAACACGTCTTCTATTCGCTTTATACTAATGGTTTTCGGAGGTGCATTAGAAAGGCAGCCTGTGTGGCTCGTTTAGCTGCGTATTGTCATCAGCTAAAAATACATACATCTTGGTATACCTGCCGAATGAACTGCATTGATCGAGAGCTAATTTGTTTTTTACTGTTATAGCAGCTATAAACATGTAATTGTGTAACATTAAATGGCCCATCATGCATTTCATTGAGCCTGAGTCAAATGAAGCAGCATTTGTTAACAACATTCATAGATGACTCCATGTCTCATGAAGTTCCACTGTTAGTGAGTATGTTTACAAAGCAGCTTTATATTCCTAGTTCAATTAAAGTTGGAAAAGACCCAGGTAAATCCTGTTTGGCGCAACGGGATCCAACCATTTCTACTCCATTAACACTGCATGTATCCAGGAGAGGCCAGCAGATGCATTTAAGAGCACAGGGAAAAGGCATGTTTATAGACTATGGCTGGAACTAATGATATTTTCCTAAAAAGAAGGGTTCTCGCCAGGATTTTTGAGCAGGCGATTTGCAGTCGCTCACGCACACTGATGACTTTCCCCCCTCAGGTGCGCAGTGTTGCGGCTTTCGGTCAAAATACGGTAAAAATGTGAGCGGCACAGATGGAGCCTTGATATTGCCATTTCGACATAGTTGATTGTTGATTATTACAAAAGGGCCACATTGTTCAACTAGAACTACAACAAATCTTGTGATAACCAGCATCAAAGACAAAATCGCAGGAAAGGATGCAGCATAGAACTAGAAAATCAGAAAGCAGCTAAAACTCTCACCAGGAAATAAAGCGATTATTCCTTAGATGAATTGATTAGGAGTTTGACGCATATGAAGCTGAAGTGAAGCCCCCCGGAGGACCTTTCCTGAACAAACTGTTATACTCTATCAGGTATTTACAGAATTTCAGATTATTTTTCATGGTAAAGCCCAAAACTTGCATCTCTCAGCACATTCATGTTTTGCAGTCTGTTTATAAAGAAGTTGATGATTATTCTGTTACTACTCTTACAATTCATGTAAAAACTTGATTATTTGCGATTGATCAATTCACTGTTACAGCTCTATATCACTAATTTATGTATTTGAATGCATTCAGGCAACTCAGTCGTTTGGTAAAGTCCATCTGCACGAGTTGAGTGTGAGGCAAAACCAGGAAAGGAATGGTGTGTTTGATTGCGAAGTTAAAATGAAAGGACAATGTGTTGTTTACTTCCGTTTGCCAATAGTGTGGTAATACAGTATGCACAATAACAATTTTATTTACAATCACTGTTTCCAAAGTTTGAGTGCTGGGGCAAAAATACGAGGTACCTTTGAAAGCATCACAAGGCTCCATCATCTCAGCGGGGCACATGCAGACAGGACCTTAGAGTGGTCAGACCGGTTAGAAGCCACAAGGAATATCCTCCTCTGTATTCTTATGCTTTGTAAACATACTCTATGTTTAGTGTTGCCATTTTGAGACCATAATGATACTAACATATATTGGACAATGAAATATAACTTGTTATCCTGATGTCATACAAGCTTGAATATGGATGAAGGATGATGCTTTCCAAAACCTACAACTTTATCTTAATACACAGGCGGAAAAAGAACAAGCAGGTCAAAAAGTTGAGAAATTGAAAAAGTTTTCCCCAATTTTGAGGACAGGATGAGTTCTGTCAGGCTAATGGAATCAGGAGTCAGCAGACGGCCCCCGCACCTCCATCGTGCCTTGTCCACCTTCCCTCACGCTCCACTCACACATGCAGTATAACAAATGCTGGTGGTGTGCTCTGAAACCATGTCACCAATGCACATATTCATCTAACAACTTCAAAAGCACCCAGTGATATCATGGTACAATATCAAATTAAAGTTGTCAAAGTATAAAACTGTTGAAACCACAATCCACTGGATATAAGATTATGATAATAATATGATGATTATTATAAGATAGAATCTTTTAAAACACAAGTGCAATGATGTATTATGGCCACAGGCTTGTCAAGGCTATATTAATAGTCATCATAACAAATCAACACTGCAAGGCAATATTATGAATAATTCTGTGTCCTGTAGGGCTTAAGTAAGTAATGTATGTGTAGATGTATTTGTTTCTTCAAAGCTGGAGTACCAAACTTGTTTTTGTTTCATAAATACATGTTGTTGGTCCCAACAGAGATGTTTAGTAACATTTTATGACAAGTCAGAACACAGGATGCAGAAAGAAAAACTTGCATTCTGAGAGCCAATAGCTAAGTGAGGGTTGGTCCTCTCTTTTACACTGAAAAACCTCATCTGGATGTGACAGGGACCAAAAATACATGCATGTGAAAACGAGTCAAAGAACCAGTTTTGAGGGTGATGAACAAGCGACATAGACTTTATGACATGGTTAGTGTTTGTGAATTAAAGTGATGTACTCCAACTTTGATGATAGTGATGATCACCAAATGAACTCATCATGTGGGATCTAACAATACCCATTTACCCATGTATCATGATACAATATTAGTGATAATAAATGCAATATTATTTTCTTTTGAAAAGCCCTATCATCACCCACAATAAAGGCAATTAAGATGTAGATGTATTTCTTTTGGATCAAGTGAAACTGTAGCCTACCAAGCTGAATAAAATAGCAAATTCATGCAGAAAACGAATTATTTTAACAGATAACAGATCATTAAATGACTCAAAAGTAATAAAAATTGCTAGATTATTCAATATTTCAAATAAAGGATATCTGTTATCTCACTAAATTTAAAAAGTGATTACAATTGTATTTTTTAACTCGAAATTATAATGGTAATAACTTTAATGGGGCCATAGGGTTTTATGAAAATTTGTCCGATGTCTTTTGATATGTAATTTAGTAATCTAGTTTTTATCATAGCTTTCGATACTTTTGACATCCCTAATAGCTGCAGTCCTAAGTGTAACCTAATTTTATTCAAAATAGAGCAACAGATCATGGTATATGTCAGTCCCGCTTCTACTGCAACAAAACATACAGTATGATTTTAAAGAAAAGAAACTTGAGATTGCAACCTATGATATTACTTTGAGACTTTTGACAAAAACAGCATTTAGTTTGACCATTTTCAGAGGATTTCACTCAAGCTAAGTAAGGCTGAGTTTACACGGAGACAATGTGGCAGTAAAACGGTATAGTTGGATGTCGGTTCCTACCAACCGTTCATACGAAGACAGTGTTCCAGGGGGGTGAAAACGTAAGTGTTCAGATCCAGCCTGCAGAGTGGGACAACTCAGATACGCTGCACAGCAGGGAGCTTTTTCACACCCGCGAGAGGGAGAAAGGTGTGAAATCCCCCTCTGCTCTGACCCCCACCTCCGCGCTGCTCCCCGCACGTAAATTTGGACATGCGCAGTAGCGGAGAACAATCATCAACAATAATGGCGCCGCCCACACAAACTAGCTACGTGGACTTCCAGCGCGGGACAGAGGATAACTCTACTCCTTCGTTCGTCCAAACGAGACCACGCGAAGCTCTAGGTTCAGTTCCCATTTTCACAGCTGCTGTTAAAATGCAGAATGATGTTGGTACTCTCTGAGGGTCTGGCACAGGAAGTGAGTACACTGCCGAGGGGGGGGGCTGGGCACGGGGCTGGGGGTCGTGTGAGTGTTGTAAAGTTTCTCTGCCCACTACTGGCCGGGCGCTAGAACTACATCGTTTTTCAACCTCATGTGAACGCTGAGAAATTTGCATTAGGAGCCAGGTCGTTTCTGTTAATAGCCTGGAAACGTCTGCGCAGCGTCTCAGTATAAACAGGGCCTAAGTGTGCCTGTTCGTGAAGACACTGAGGAGAGGAGGGGGAGGGTCTGCTCACTGCTCCTGGACATGCTTCCATGGTCAAGGCTCTTGGATGTGCTTGTGTATGAAGTAGGGCAACAGGATGAATACATATCCTGTCCTTTACAAACATGTGACTCTTGGAACAGTCCAGCAGTTCATCATCACAGTAGTAAGGTCCAGTGCGTCAGGGTTTTACCTGAACAAGCAGCTCCAGCTTCCGGTCGTCCAGAAGGTGAACCTGACATCGTCGCCCCTCTGTCATCTGTAACGCAAAGGAAAAGTACAGATTAGACGGATTACATAAAACACATAATTCTAAAATCAGAAAACACACGGAAAAACAGCCTTTGACACGGAATCCTTTCATATCAGATAAAAAAACTCACAAACTTCTGCTCTTGTCTTTTCATCCAATGGATCTCTTCAATCAAAACACTTAAAGCTGGGGAACCTGACTTTCAAACTACGGAGTCCAACGAGGTTCATTTGGTCCTCTGATAGAATCTACAAGTTGATTTGCTTTATTAAGGCCAGAGCGTTTTTTTGGGACCTGGCATCTTTACCTTAGACTGCTGGGCCACGTGACGTTAAAGTGACGTGCCTTGTATGCAGTCGAAAGGTACGGAAAAAACTAACTATGGAATTAAATCCATCTAACTAGTTAGTCACTCACAGAACATTTGGGTTCTATCACAAGCATATATTTCTTGCCCTCAGTCACATTATTAGATCAACTTTCGCAGACAGAAAAGTGAAAATGACAGGAGCACCCTCACTGAGCCGATCAGCTCACAGGGGGAAAGTTTTTATAATAATATCAAGACAAATACTAATTAAGGAAAGTTTCAAAAAAGACTTCTTTAAACTGGTTTACAAGTATGATCAAAGGCATTACATCACCAAGCGAATTAAAAAGCAATGCAAACTTGTCAACAATGCATCACAAACCCAGTCTTTTACACAAATTCCTACTTATTATCAAAGTTTTATAAAATACAGTATAACCCCATCTATAAAGTGCACTTTTGTATAGTACATTCGAAAGGGCAACATCTTCAAAGGCTCTAGTCACTTTAAACATCTTTCCCCATAGCCCTAACCCGGAGACTTCAGTCCGTCTAGACTTCAGTCAGACTAGTGAGAGAAAAGCAGAGATACAATGTCTGCTTTGTCCTGTGATTCTCAGAGCTCCGCTGGTCCTGGAATATCAGTGAAATGTTAAGAAGGTTCACGGCCCCAGTCCTCTCTGTGTTGTCTAGCATTCTTCAGAGCGGGAAATCCACAGAAAAAAACAGTGGTCTATCCCACAGTACAAAGCAGAGTGCCTTCAAAAGCTCCGTAAACACTGCTCAAACTCAGACGTAAACACAGGCAGGTGTGGAGCAGGGAGAAGGACAGTCAAAACACGGGATTATGAGAGGAGAGTTCGTTCTGTTTGTTGATGGGTATATAATAAAGAGACATTGGAATAGCGACTCGATCTGGGACTCGTTTGACTTCATTGCAAAGACACAATATTTACAAGGGCTGCTGTAGTCAACTCAAAAGTCCATTTACTTCTGAAATCCAAATTAAAATGTGAAACTAATGTGTGACAGATACAGAAAATGCAAAGTCAATCAAATCAAGCCTTTATTAAATATATGGGGCACGAGGCTGTATTTAACCAACTGTAAAAAACGTTGTGTTGGTGTATTTGTATGAAAAGCATGATCTAAATTGATTGATAAAGTTGATCATTGGCACAGCTTGTAAAAACTCCGAATAAAACTCAGCTCAAATACCTCAGAAGAATATTATGAAAATGTATAGTAAGCCCTCAAAAGACCAAAAAAGGATTGCCATGTGTCACTTTGCGTGTGATGAGTCTACATCATATATTGATTTCACAATTTAAGTTAAGAAATAAACAAACTTTTAAACGATATTCAGAGTACATTTATTTTAACCTGTATAACAACGGGTTCATAATACAGAGTGAAGTTGTATGAGAAATCTAATCAATTCAATATCTTGAATGTTCTTATCTTGAAAATAACGATATATCCTTCTGCCCTAGTCTAGGTGAAAATGAATCAACAAATAGGGGCATCAATCACTTCTCCCATAATTTAGTAATGTGCAAAGGCCCAAAGTGCATTGAAAAGAGTTGAATATAAATGATTCCAATATTAATCTGACATTGGAAGTTGTCCTGCTTTCACCTTCATAATGTTCTAATAATAAATCTTCCCAAAACATTTACTACACATCTATAGTTGCTCTGTTCCTCATAAAGAGTGATGCACAGTCTCATGACAAGACACAAGAACATTTGCATATGTTTGCCTTTCAAAGACTCGGCACACACGATATGAAATCAGACCAAAATGTAATTAATTTCAAGAGGAAAGAACACTGAAATTAATAAATATTTAAAGAACATATGACACATTCCAAGTGTGTGTGTTGTTTACATTTGTCAACAGGTGCGTTTTTGTTAACTGGAAACAGGAAGTGTGGGCCCCCAAGGAACTGCTTTGGGCCCTTCTAACTTCCTCACGGGTCACATGTGAATGTGTGACCAGAGGGGGAATGAGAGATTTCATTAACACTTTTAAGCAACTTTTGTTAAGGAAAGTTTCTCCGTTATGTACATACTGACATATGGTTCTTACCTTACCTTATTAGACTAGATAAGACATACCTGTCTGGTCTTAGTCCGTAGGCGCTCTGTCAATGCAAACGGAGGCAAAAAACTAGCACAACCGCAGCCTCCCTCTATATTTTGTAGCACCAAAATGTATGCTCCCGCTAGAAGGCCTACCAAACTCGTCCAAGTGTTCCCTATTACCGTTTTTACATACTGACATATGTTCTTACCTTACCTTACACTAGTTAATACGTACCTGTCTGGTCTTAGTCCGTGCGCTCTGTCATGCAAACGGAGCAAAAACGGGAGCACAACCGCAGCCTCCTCTGTATATTTTGTAGCACCAAAAGGTAGCTCCCGCTAGAAGCTACCAAACTCTTCCAAGTGTTCCCTATTAAATGTATATAGTTACGTGACGTGTTACACTACAAAGTATAGTAACACAGAAATGTGAGAGAAGTTAGTGCGCAGAGAAGTTAGGAGCGCTACGTCCGCGCACTAACTTCTCTCCGGAGACTTCTCTCTCGCTGCTACTGTGTGTATTACAAGTCACGCTGCTTCTATTGACGGAAGTGAGCGAGAGAGAAGTCTCCGGAGAGAAGTTAGTGCGCGGACGTAGCGCACCTCAGATTACTACGCCTCACAATATAGTACCCGTTTTATCCGCTGAGAAAATCGACTGTTACATTTCTGTGTTACTATACTTTGCAGTGTAACACGTCACGTAACTATATACATTTAATAGGGAACACTTGGAAGAGTTTGGTAGTTTCTAGCGGGAGCTACCTTTTGGTGCTACAAAATATACAGAGGAGGCTGCGGTTGTGCTCCCGTTTTTGCTCCGTTTGCATGACAGAGCGCACGGACTAAGACCAGACAGGTACGTATTAACTAGTGTAAGGTAAGGTAAGAACATATGTCAGTATGTAAAAACGGTGAACTATTCCTTTAAGTTGGAGCGTCCGCCATTTCAATATGTGACCATTTCTGGAAGACTACTTTTCTCCATTGAGATGAAATAAATTGAATATGTTAGCATCACAGGTATTACAAATATGGGTTCTAGTGAAGAATCAATTTGTCTAAAACAATTTATACATTTCCAAGATGTGCTGTTGTAGTTAATGTTAGTGTCTGAAGGGGGCGCAACAATCTTGACTTATGAATGGAAACAGAAATGGCTTATCCTGCATGGTCACGTACAAATTATCATTAGTAATATTATATTTAAAACATCCTGTATACATACAGTACATTGTATTGATACAAAAATCCACATATAAATGTATAACAACCAAAACAACATTATTTCAAAGGCTAATAGAGGAAAGGTTTCCAATATTTAGATTAGAAAGCTAACTAAAATGTTTTACCCTTCTCAATGTTAAATAGATTGCTTTCAGACAGTCTGCTATATAATTATAATCTATGTATCACAGCATGATATACATTTTCAATATCACTTCACAAATATTTAGTTTTCAGTCAGGCTAATAAGTCTGTAAAATGCTACTGAGTTCTTGTATCACTGATACAAAAAATAAATCTAAAACACAGTAAGTAATTAAAGAACAGTGGGCGTGTCTCTTTCAGTGGCCGACTGTTGAAGCTCTTGAAATATGTGCATAAAACATAGTGTATACATGCATTTTGAGACTATAAATAAGAAGAGCTCAATTATAGGATGGTTAAAAGCTCTTTAAAGAGCTTTTGTAAATGTCTCCACTGTGAGATCAATATAGTTTATCTCATCTTATCTTATCTTTAGCCTCTTTAACCCCACATGGTCTCAGTCTGTTGAGGTGGTGAGAGACAGCACAGTGTTCACAGTGGGTGGTTTTCAGACCTGAGCGGTGTCTGTTCTGATCCTGCCTCTGATCTCCAGGCCAATTATGATCCTATGGAACACATTCCTGACATACTCCACCTACTCCTCTGCCCACCTTATCCCCTCTGCCCCCTCTCCCCCTCTCCCCTCCTCAACCTCACCCCCTACACGAAAACAGGCCTCTGCACTCAGGAGTAAGGTCACGTTTCCGCATAACGTATCAAACGCACTTCTCTCCCGCTGTTATCGTCTGCTTTTACTTAAATTATTACACCGTCACTTAAACGTGATTTAACCCATGATACAAGTTTCTCATGTTTAAGGAAGAAAACATTTGAAAGGTACATTGCTAAACAAATTAAATCACAGGAAAGTACTTTTTCCATCACCTACTACTTCTGATTAGTGCATTCTCTGTAATGCTGCAATGTCACCTCTTCCTCTGCCTCACTTAATTTTCATCCAAAAATAAAGAAACAAACCCTGTTCCTCCCAAACACTGCTCATGACATGTAAAAAACATGTACGATCTTCAATTCTAAAGTTGTTTTATAAAGTGTTAATGAAGTTCATTCATCAGTTACTTACACAAGAGTAGATTGATGAGAGTCTGCTGTTTTCGCCTACTCCCATCCCCTCCCACAACCATGTACTTACTTGCAAATTTTGACTAATTTCAGGTTAATGATGCCACTTTCTGTTATTATCCAACAATAAAAACTCTACCCAGTCAATCATGTGAAACCTAGTCTAATAAAAATATAGATTCATATGTGAAGTATAGTTTTTTTTCTATCTTCATCTTCATTTTCTATCTAAGTTCATGTGTTGGTGCTAATGCAAACGATTCTTTCTTAAAGGAACTCATTGAAGTGGAGAGCGACGTCGTCTTTGAACTGGCCTCTTACATTTTACAAGTGAGTACATATATAAAAATCCTTTTTGTTCATAGAATTACCAGCTCCACATGCCACATTTTCTTTGAAATCAGTCTGCACTTTTCTGTCAGTGCTTTAGAATAGCCTGAGATCACATTACATATAGTGAAGTGATTTCTGCATGTCCTTGGTGCAGGTGCATGTATGGAGTTTCGCTAAATGGCCAAAAGAGGGGTTTTTGACCTTGACGTCCGTTTGTTTAGCTGATGACTTAATTGTGTTTTTGTGCTCTGTTCCAGGAGGCTAAAGGAGACTTCACCAGGTAAACCCACACACATGTTACATCTCTGTTCAGTCGTTTAGGACCAGAGATGGAATGGGGTTGTTTATCTCATCGAGACAGCCTAGATGGTTTTCAAGATACTAAAAAGACTAATTTATAGAAACCAATTTAAATATGATCTCTTACTTAATTACCAGTAATAATGCCTTCATGAATGCTTCTCTCCACCCAGTTCAAAACCACACATTTTCTTCCACTTTTTCCTGTTGCTGGGCCCAGACTTCTCACTTCCTACATCTCATCCTTGGGTATCCTCATGCATTCTCAGGCCAGCTCAGAGACCACCATCTCGGGCGGATTTCGCACAGTGTGAATAGCGTCTCTAGTCCGAGCTCCTCCTCTGTGGCTGATCTCGTCCCTCTCCCTAAATCTCAATTGAAACAATTCTGAAACTCTATAATGTGGTTGCAAAAAAGCCTTCTCTAATCTTGTCTTAAAGCTGGCGAAACAGCACCACAATGACAGCCCAAATATTGAATTAATTATCTAGAAAATAGTGAGGCTCAAACTAAACACTTTAATTTTCATTCGTTGCTTGTCTTGTGGGAATGGCTGATACCATCTTTGTCACAACTTGTTTGAATATGGTCTGACAAATCCAAATTACTTTATAGCAACAGCCTCCCGATCAAAATCTAAATGACATGTTCTTTTGATACACCCTTGCAAGATAATTTTGTGGGAGTTTTTTTTTTTTCTTTGGCCTATCGACTCTCTCTCTCTCTCTCGCTCGCTCACTCGTCCTTAGCACTAGTCCAGATAAAGCTTGCTATGAGTTTGTATTACAGTAGGCAATCCCCCCACACCCCGCTGCAGCGTCCATGGGCCTGATAAGCACTCCACCTCTGAGCTCATTTCCTCCAGTGGAAGCAGCACATATCCTGCCCTGACCAGGAATGTGACACTACCAAGAGACATTCCTTCTCCCCCCCAAGACTTCGTTCGTTCCAAAATACAACAATATTTTTCACTGTGGGATCAATCAGTATAGAATTGATCCCACAGAATCAAAGAGTATAGAACGGACACACGTCTTCAGGGTCCAGAGAGAGGGTCCAGAGAGAGTTTTTATTTTACTTATTTTATATCATTAGTTATTCCATTCTTAGTTTCTCAGTCTTCTGACAATTACATAAAGATGATTTTGGTTTTGTGTTAGATTTTAATTCCTCTTTTCCCCACTGTCACAGTGACTCAGCTCATGGGTCTTCTTCACAGGCGTGGCCAGTCTGCAGGACCTGACAGGACCTTTTTTGTTTTGTTTCTTTGTGCAGTTCAACAGTTGTCAAACATATCGAAATTGAGATTTTAGACTTATATACTGGAACTACAGTTTAATCAATACTAATTTAAGGCAAATATAAGGAAATAAAGAAAAAACTGGATATTCAAAAAAACGAATAATTCATAAATGTGTACTATTGTTGAAAATTAAGAACTTTAGACGGGATCTTTGCGCCACAGAGTAACCTGGAAGTTTTATTCTCAGCTTTACAGTTTTTTTTTCAGACAGAATGAAGACAGAGCAAACATTGTATATATCAATTTGCACCGGAAAACCAACCCAGGTGTTAGTTAGTCCAAAACATACACATCTGGAGTCACCGTGACCTACAACAGGCCGGGTTTGAAATGTGGGTATCGTGATAATGATAATTATCACGATTAATTAACTGCGTGATAACATTTATCTAACTAGTTCCTTTCTCTCAAAACAGTTTGTGTTTCATAATGTATGTGTTGAGGCCAACGTCACATATTACTGTAGATTTTTCTAAATCTGCTCTCAACTCAAAGCATCAAAAAGTGACTCACTGGGCTCTTTCTTACAAGTAGCCAAAAGTTTTCTGACAAGATAAGGACAGTATACTACGACCGGATTGGTTCACAACATTTTACTTTTACAAAACTCTTTTGGGACTTAAAAAATGTATTATGTATGCAAAAAATAAATGGTAATTCAGCTTTAATATGACTGCATTGATCTGTCCTGAGACTTTTTTATTATAGAAAACTTGTTTTCAATGATTGCATGTCCCACATCACACGCTGTGGACAGATATATTATAGCGATAAATCACTTCTTTTATGACAGTGAGCCCAAAATCCCATTCTGATGAGTACTTTCACCAGGACCATATTCTACACTATAATTTGAGTTCTGCGATTAAAATCTTACTACAGCATTATTAGCAGTAGTTGAAATAGCTGAAGGGAACCAATGTTTTAAGACCTTTTTTTGCACTTGTGGTGTATTTTTTTCTCCCAGCCCACTGCTTTTCCGTTCAATAATAGCGCTCCGTCTATTTTTGCTTGACACACATTGACTGTTCCAGCTCATTCCCCTACAGCAGAGAGCGCCAGGTCTGCTTTTGCACTTGTGAATCTGAGCACGTCTTGTGGTTTGTCGTCTCCAGTAATGATGCAACACGAGCAGACCTGAAGAAGCTGCCCGCGCTGCCCACCCAGGCCCTAAAGGAGCACCCCTCTCTGGCATACTGGTGGGTTGTCAGCACTGCTTTCATCTCTAACATCAAAACGACATACATATAGTTGTAACAAGAACCCGACACAGCTTTGTTATATAGTTTCATAATATGGGCCTATGGAGAGAGTACATTTATTTTCGTCTTCATAAACTTACATTCCCATAGAAACTTTTCCAGGAGCTGTAACTAACAATTAGTTTCATAATAGATTAGGGCTGTAACAATCGTCACTAATCGTTTTGTCACTCAGATAATTCTATAATGACTGCATAATTATATGAAATTGTGTTTTTCTTTAAATCTACCAATCCAATGTGTTTGATTTAAAGAGGCAAATATATAAGAAATCTCCTGTTAACTGAGCTTTGAGGAATAACCGGCCAACTTATCCAAAATAAATTGTAATAACAACAACAATAATAGTATGAAGGAAAAAAACGCAATCACAAGAACAAAAAGTTTTATATTTACAAAATAAACTATTGGTGTAATCTTTGCTCTACCACAAAAATTCGCATTGGTGCTTGGGTGCCTGTGGCTAGTGCAAAAGACCTTTGCTAAATGTAAGATGAATACTTTATCATTTGCCTCAATAATTGATACCGTACAATTAATTGGTTAACTAGTTTCAGCGTGAGTCCAATTGCTGCAATGGTAAAACACAAAGTAAAAATGAATTCACTTTTTCATAGTTCCAAATGATGCCACAAGGTCCAAATACATTTCACATCACTTCTCCCCTTCAACAATGCAATGCTAGTCTTTGTTTCTAGCTGTATAGAGCTGTCATTACTGATGTGAATCTGTCCTCTTGGCTGTTGTGAAAAAGTACAATAGTATGTGGTCAATTACCTCCCGGTCAATTACTATTGTGCCAGAGCAAAACCATCTATTTATGACCATAGACTTCAGCTAAAAGCTTCCTGACACTGGACATAGTTAAGTGTGTTTTCTCTCCAACAGTGAGGACCGGGTCATCGAGCATTATAAGAAGCTGAGTGGACAGTCCAGGGGGCAGGCCATAGTAAAGTAAGTGTACACTATGGATTAGCGTAGTAAGGCTTTGATCTGAATACTTATGTATGCGTGTGTGTGTGTGTGTGTGTGTGTGTGTCTGCCTCTCACAGTTACATGAGCATCGTGGAGTCTCTGCCCACATATGGAGTGCATTACTATGCCGTAAAGGTACACTTTATTACTGGTTTTTTCTTTCACATATGCAACGCACATTCTCCTGTGGCTGGATTGGGGGATTTGTCTTTTATTGTAGGGATTTTACAGAGAACTGAACTGTTCAAATGGATTTCACATGATACTAAGCACTAGGCCTGCGACTAAAACAATTATTGTAGTAGTCGACTTTTTTTGAGATTGTAGTCAATTCCATGAAGAGATTCACTGCTGTTATTGACGTAACATTATTATTATGACGTTTGTAGTTGTTATTGATTGGTTTGTCTTTGTGGGTTCAGGACAAACAGGGGATCCCATGGTGGCTGGGGCTAAGCTACAAGGGCATCTTCCAGTATGACTATCAAGACAAAGTCAAACCCAGGAAGGTAAGAATCTGCTCTCAGTTTGAAGGCACAGAGAAAAAGGCATTTCATTCAGCATCAGTATTTAAAAACAGGAAATACTTCTATAAATTCAGTTAAGTTACAACCAAACTCATTTTAGATCAGCGTTTTTGAGTGATGAAATATTAATACAGTTGTGGTAGCAATTACAAAGAATATTAAAACAAGGTGAGAATCACTTAGAATAGCCCACCTTGACAATAGCTACGCTGCTAATTTAATTCATTTCAAAATTCTCATCCGCTTACCGTCATTAGTCCAGCAGAGGGCAGCAGAGAGCACTTTCTCGCTTAACAATAACAGCTCATGCTTCTATGCTCATTAGAAAACATAGGAAGTGTTTTACAAAGTCATAAAGTATAGGTACATGTTGAGAGGAATGTAATGTGTGGCAGATTCCCTCGCGAGTCAGTACCCGACACACAGAGGTTACTATGGGAGACTGTGTAGAGCCCTGCTGACCCCACACCCTTGTCTTGGTGTAAAAGTTATGCTCTGTGGTATTTGGCCTCGTCTCTGAGTGTTTATAGACTCCATCCTTTGACACTTGAACCACCATAACGTTTAACTCTAGTTCCTGGAGCTCACTTCCAGTCGGGACACAGACATCCTGTTTGTTAGAGCAGATGAGTGCAATCCCTGCCAGACTATGCAAGGGCAACACAGGGGAAACGGGGGTCCATTATGTGTCACGTTGTAGAACTTATGAAAGCAAAAGATAATACCAAATATTCCAGCTATGGTAGTCTTGACCAAGCCTGGCTAACCTACATACAGTATTCTATTCTATTGTATTGCATAGGTAGATTGTAATAGAAAGTGAATTTGGTCCGCATTTAGGCCACAAGTTTTCATGTTAATGTTGTAA
Organism: Knipowitschia caucasica; assembly: GCA_964034765.1. Classification (NCBI taxonomy): domain Eukaryota; kingdom Metazoa; phylum Chordata; class Actinopteri; order Gobiiformes; family Gobiidae; genus Knipowitschia; species Knipowitschia caucasica. The sequence goes on along the minus strand of OZ035824.1, from coordinate 11,098,019 downwards.
TGTACAACTTAACCAATAGTTGATAGCAAAACAATTAGATGAACTGTTTTCACGGATCACAACATAATGACAAGGTGTTTTAATCTATTTGACAATAACGTCCCTGCTAACACTCTGCTCTCACAATAGCCCTCATCACATATAAACATGTATTTCTATGCATTTTCTTGCGTTGTTTATCTCTGCTGTTCACATAAACACAGTGAGAAGCAGGATTGTGTGCTGTGTCATTATAGATTTGGTGATCACAATCTGATAGAGCTGCTAACAAAAGTAAAAATATATATTGGCCGTATCACTTTAGCTGCTTATAGTCCAGCAAAATACTGCAGGTCACCACCAGGACAAGAAATGCACCTTTAAACATCTGCCAGCACTTTCCTACACTTGACTAATCCTCTTCATTTCTGCTTATTGCTATGACATTTCTGTTAGACCTACTTTATCGTGACTTAATCATGAGCAGTGTGTGTTGCTTGGAGGTGAGTGGGTGACTAACCAACCATACCTCATCCTCTGTATCAATGTCCTCTTTTTCACTAGCTCCAGTCTCCATGTTCCTCACTCACGTCCTCTCACACTACGTTTCCTCAATTTGGCAATAGGAAGCAGCTCGCTCACAGTAATCCAGTGTCCTGTTAGTCACAAAGCAAAGGAAGACACTTTGTTGATTAAAAGTGAGCCAGGAGGCCAACATTTGAGTCATTTTGGACATGTCTTAGTCAGAGAGGTGGAGACAAAGTGATGCATATTAGACATCTTGGAGAAGTTAGCAAGTTGATCTTTTAAACTGTTTTATGGCTCGTATTTTAAAATTGAGACATCACACAAAACATGCAACACATTTGCCGACTTGCTTGAACAATTCATTGAAAGATCCTGACAGTATTTGTGGACAATAATACTAAAACATTGAATGCTAAAGTAAGACTCATTATCAGGTGCAAAAGATGAATTAATACTTTTTTTTTGAGCCATGGCAAACCAGAACAAAGCACAACAACAACATGAAACAACAACAAAATAGAAAAAGAAAGAATACATGATAATATACAAATATACAGTAGTTTTGTTTTATTAACACAAATCCAGCTCAAAAAGGCGTGCACAAAAGTTAGGACAATAGATTAATTCCAATCCCTCATCCTTAGTCGAACAATTCTCCTCCAGTAAATCTTACTAGTGGTGGTCATGTTAAGTGAAGGGACTGTTTTGAATGTATGTATTCTGAAAAATATGTTTATCTAAGCACATTTGAGATCTTAACTACATAAGATTGGGTAATTTATCATTTGGGAAGGATTAGATGAATTGCAGCCATGTATACAAGTGTTGGGTGGTCACATTAGTTAGCACTAGTAAATTGAATGAGTCCAAGGCTGAGTGGTGCTGTTGTAAATAGACTCCTCAGCCGTAGTGTTAAAATACCTCTCCTGTTACCCCAAAACCACACGCTCATTTGTGGTGCGAGCTTTACAGGGGCCCCACATGTGATTTTAAGGCCTTGTTTGTGGGGAAGTTTTCAAACCAAGATATTACCGAGATTGTATGTGGCTGACTGACTGACTTTGGTAAAGATGTAATTCCAAATGGAGTGTCTTTGAGCTTGTAAATGCTTGCGTTCACACATCAACGTTCACCTGGAAGAATTTACTTTCATTTATGCATGTTTTACTCATCACCTTTGAGGAGGTTGTTTTTCTCTGAACAGACATAAAGGCTCGGTTTCAACTTACACAAGCAATTTACAGCAGGAGATGTGGGTTTTGAAGTTCATTCACTGGCAGAGGAGTCGGTCTGATCATTGCCATGTTTAAATTGTTGTTTTATGGGGTTCAGAATCATAAAGGGTAAGGGCTGTTGTGTGTCTGGCATATAAATACCTATATGTATAATAAGTATATATTTATTTGTTAAGATTTTCAAAACAAATCTTAACAAAGTGGGGGGAGACAGTGGCTCAGTTGGTATTGGCCTTGGAGCCTGAAGGTTGTGGGTTCAAGCCCACCTCAAGACCTACTTCACGACTCCCACTGATGTATACTGTCGTTGTGTCCTTGGGCAAGACAAGGACACTCCTTGCTCTGTGTACTGGGTACAGCTGCCACCCCCCAACCCAGAAATGGATTAAGGATAAGAAAGTGGGTGGATGAATGGATTTTCATAGATAAATATTAAGCATTTATTGTGGTTTTGCCCCTTAAACATGTTCTTGAGAATGTATATTTGCATTTCATGTTTCAGAATGGGATTATCATTTCCAAAGTAGAACATATATAGAACGAACATGTATAATAGAAAACAAGCACAAATCTAGTGTTGGAAGTGGGAAATTAGATGGTTTTTATTAATATTCTACATTGCAAGAACAGATGCATTTATAAATAATGCATATTGACTGGAAAAACAGCACATCTTTAAAAACAGAAAAACCCAACCCAGTTATTTCAAAAGACTTGCATCCAAACACGCATATGTCATTGTTTGATTTTTTTCCATGGATGCCACCTCAATCACTGCTAGAACACAAACAACAGGAAGTCCTTCTGGCGCAGCTCGGCGCTGCAGGCCTCCACCCAACACATAAAACAATGCTATCGGAGCCTTCATGCCCAAATACAGCCCTTTTACTGATATAACCTTTTATTCTTACCATGTCCCCCGAGCCTGTATCACATCTGACCTTTTTACTGGCTCTATTTTGAATGTAACAGTCTATTTATACAAAGTTGGTCCATTTTGGGTCGGCAAATTCTCATTATTTAGTAGAAAAACGTGGGAGAAGCTGAGGGTTAGGGTTTATGGGGCTGCTGCTGTGGTAGAGGGAGAGTGCTGAGAAAGAGAGATCGTGTTATTAGAATTAGTTCAGAAGCAAAACAAAGAGAACATTTTTAGATATATGAAAGCATATCTAGTATAGCTTTGACCATTCGAAAACCATCAACATTTAATTTTTCCTATTCTTTAAAGTCTGTCTAAGTTTTAAATGCTCTTGTACAGGTCAAAATACACCTTTAATGGAAAAATATTATGCAAATCAACTTATTTAGTTTTTAATCATGTTACAACTTTGTTTAAAGATCCACCCACGCTAAAATCAGGAACTTCTGGCACAAACTTTTGACTCATACAGCTCTAAATATTTCTACTTGGTTGTCAACAATTCTTTGTGATTGTACTGCTGTGGCAAGATGATATTTCTATGATTAACTCTGATTTGTGACTCTCCATATAAACCTGAAATATCCACTATTAGCACTCTTCCCCTCCCCTATACGTCATGGCAGAAATTACAACGCAGCTTCAATGGTGGGTCCAGTGTTATCATGTGAACAATCCGTATGTAGTAGGTAGACAGCTTCAGCGGTCCCGTGCCTGAACGTAGTTACGCAGAATCGGCTTTACAATCTGTCTCCTTATCTAGCCCGCCTGATATTTTTAGCACCACGCTACATTAGCATTTCACTCCCCATTGAGAATATGCACGCTATACGGCTGCAGCTTAGATAGCAATCTGCTCATTTGTCTTGGCCTGTCACCCTCACATAGCTCTTACTCCATTTTTAGGTAGAATGCAAAGGCTATAGGCTTGGTACAATACCGACATGCTAAAATACTGCTCATGCCATTCCAGTAATATGAGCTGGCATTGCTTGAAGACTGAAGGACGCATTGGTGGAATAGCACATCCATGGTAATTGGTCTGATCTGGGCAGTGATAGGAATGGTGGTAGGCATATGATAGAATAGTGCTAAATTCATGTAATTTCGTACTTTCAGTGACAGGTGTCAAGCATTCAAGTCCATAGCATACAATAGTAAGAAAGAGCCCAGATTTGAGTTTTGCTGTCAAGATAAAGCTATAAAGAACCAGCATGCTAAAAGTGCAGTAGTGCTCTGTTTTTAAATGTCAGGTCTGTAAAGCTAACTGAGTCCTCTTTGCAGCTCGTCACAGCATCATCACATCAAATATTTGTCAATCCATCAAGATGTTTATTTCAAAACCTGTACAATACAATTTTACAGAACAAAAAACCAGAATAACAGAAAAAACAAGTTGCAATACAGGTGATGAGTAACACAATATCATATGCTATAATACACACAGAAGCAGGCCTAAATACTCTCCGAACCTACACCTCTCTCCGACTGCTCACTCACGCTGAAGGTATTATTTCTTTCTTTCATTTTTGGATCCTCAATAGTCTTTACAATTATAAGGATGATTCTTCCAAGGGTCCAAGATCACTTTGAAAATAAAAAAAAAATAAAAAAAATAATCAATACAACGCAAAAAACTCATGTACCTGCGAATACATCCAGAATAGACATCTCTCTTTTTCCTCCTTCCTCGTTTTTTTACGCAATTATCCAAAGAGTAGTTCCACGCACGGGGGGATTTGCGTGGGAAAATCTATAACTTACTGTAAGGAGAGAAAGCACAATCACACTATATGAAATACATTTTACAAGTTCTAACTCTCAAATGTATTTTGCGTTAGCCATTCTATACTATTAAAATCTCACACCACTCGCATGTCCAAACCACCATATGCAACTCGAGCGCACTTCAAATAGCTCACCCCATAAAAAACCTCCAAACTTTCTCTCCTTTGACCCTTCGCACACCCGCACCTCCAGACCGCAGCGGCCTGAGCAGGAAGCATGTCCCCCCTGAGAAAGAGGAGGGCTCAGTGGGTCCACCTCCTCCCGTCTGCATTCTCCTCTCTCTCTCTCTCTCTCTCTCCCCTCAGCCAGTGCGTAACAAAGCGACAGGAAACTTAACTTTTACACACATGGACACAGATGGTCAACACCCAACTTCAGATCGCAGCTTTTCCCTTTCAGTGCTGCGCGGATTTGATCTTTCTAGGGAAAAAATTTTGCTCGCTCTGGGATCTATTGAGCCCGAGAATAGGATGCTTACAGAATAATCGAAGACTCGTTTTCGTTGGCTCGTCTGAAAGCGTGGGATCGTGTCGCTGGAGTGGAGTTGATCGAGAGCTTTTTCAAAGACTTGTCTGTTCCTCAGGTGTTCCAATGGCGACAGCTGGAGAATCTCTACTTCAGAGAAAAGAAGTTCTCGGTGGAAGTTCATGACCCAAGGAGGTACGTTCATACTTAATCCTAGTTATATGCATGGATCTATGTGTGTATGTGTATGTGTGTGGGAAACCGGTTTACAGTTTAGACATCGTTTTTGTCCTGCTCTGTTAAAAGGGAAGAGGTTATATAGTGGGTCATGATTTGAAAATGTTGAGAATCTTTTCATGATTGGTTATTTGCATGGTCAAGATTGGCTTGTGTCGATAAAAGAGTTGTCAAAAATATAAAAAGCAAGAATGTACATCAGGGGAAAAAAATTGTGAATAGACTCTGTACTTTCCATGAATATTTGTAGAATGAAAAATATCGGAACACAAAGTACGTAATACTAGAGAATGTTATTGTTTCATCATTAATCAGTCCTTGCAGTAGGTATTGTGACATCACTAACTGTAATTTATTCTACAATAGTCTTGTTAGATACAGTACATTGTGCAAGTCAGACCCTATTGTAAATCTTATCATATTTTGTTTTGACTATTGTGGGTTTTTGCATCACTCTGGGTGACTGCTTTTGTGTTTTTAATGAAAAGCATTGCATTATTATACATTAAATTAAGTTTGGCAAGCGGTAGATTGGCACCGAAATAGTTTATTTGTTGAACAGACAGAAACAGAAAAGATTGTGCTTTTCTATGGGACATATTATAGTAATAATTGTGTCTCAGACCTTATAGAATTTTCAGTGTGCTTCATGGTAAAACTAAAGGAAGTTGGAAGATGTTAAAAAGCAAACTTAGCATTCTCTAAAAAGTATTCTGACACCAAACAGTAAAATGCATATATATTATGGCTTTTGCTTAGTAAGTTTGGAGCGTTGTTATTATAGATTAACCTAAAGCTGTAGAGATTTTTGAATTGGATTTTAAAGACGGTACAAAGTGATACATCAGGTTTTTCGTTTGCTCTTTTCTTTAACTTTGTACATGTTTATTGCTAATGCATCTTCTATGGACAGCCTGGACATCTTGCTGCAGAAGGAAAGTTTTGACATTCGATCCCCAGCTCCATTAGGCTGTCCCAGGGTAATTGTCGTAACCTAAATTATGCTCGCCCCATAGTAATGCATGAAAGCCATATGGGTCTATGCCTCATTGACCTGTCTGCTGTTGTTTTAACTTCATCCAGTTATGTTTTTGGTGCTTTTTATGCAAGACAAAAGAGGAGGCCATGGAACAAAGCTTGGAGCAGCAGTGTTTTCTCCAAAGGAAGCTGTCATCCTGTTAGCGGGAAGGTTGCTATGGTGACAAACGTAAACAATGGGAACTTCGTGTGTGGCGAGTGCAAAGTGGACCATCGGCCGCCAGCAGTCATGAACAAAGTGATGTGAAGAGCTCAGCAGTGCTCCGGATAAATTGAGGAAGCCTTGCATGAGGACTGCTCTGTTGTTGTGGATTTGAAAATTTAGGATCAGGAGAGAGGCTGATGGTCTTGCTGCTGTGGTTGCCAGATTGGTTTGGATTGAGTTGAAATGTGTACCCAATATACCATTATTTTCCTATAGATCTCAACCAGTTCGAAACCCTCCAATAGGGCACTGTCCGGTTTCCGAAATGTGCTAAAAATAGCTCAGATGACTGCGCATGCGCGCATGTTTCGGACAAACATTGTGTACGACTCGTTGAGTTCTACTGTGTTCTCCTCATACGCGTGTGTATTTATTTGGGCTAAATCATTGAATCATGGTGACAACAAAACACTGCAGTTATGGTGCTTGTCGGAGCGATTTCAGATACTCTGAAAAGGACTATATGAAAGTAACATTCAACCCGTTCGTTAAACCACAACATCGGACCAGACCAGGACCAGACCAGGACCAGATCAGACCAGGTGGGTGCTTGTGGTCGGCAGAATTTCTCTCATGAAAAGGTTAAAAAGGGCACATGTTTTTTCAAAACACTTCGCTGGACCAACTGTGGAGCATCCAGATCCAGTCCTAGCTACGTTTAGCTGGGACTGGATCTGGACCGCTGTATCAGGTCCGTCTGAGCTCTTCTGAATGTAGTTAGCCCCATCAATCCATATTAGTATTGTTTGTCCTAATCCAGAAAGTATACAATTCTCACACCTGAAGAAAGATGAGAGGGATTTTTTTCAACTTTGTGTCTGCTTATTATACGGCTTTGTACCAATTGAACACACAAAATAAACGTCATTCACTACTCATGCCGAAAGGTTTATTTAATGAGTGCAAAGAAAATAGTTCCCAAAGGTTTTCCCGTGGCAGGCGAGTAACAGTGAGGATAGTTAACCTAAAAGCGATCGCTTTAGTCGCATTAAAAAAGTATTTTTGTCATGAAAACCTGAACAGTTAATTCTGAAAACCTCCGTGCACTTGTGTTATGAATGTATGTATAATGTATTCTCCCATTAACATTTAAATGTGTTGATTGATTGTCATTTGCGTTTACTGAGTGTGGCTAGCTCTGATAGTTTCTCTCTGCAGAGACAGTAGTGGCGTAACCCGTTGTGATCATGGATTTATTATAATATCAGCTGACTGTAGCTAACTAATGATCAAACTAATTACAAAGTGGATAGTGCAAAAACAACTTGATAAATGGAAGTTAATCACAGCAAAACAAACAAAGAAGGCGCTAACATTGCAATTTAAATGACTAGATAATGTTAGCATAATCCTCACCATTATCTTTTTATCAATTCAAACCGTCTACCAGTTACTGGAAGACCACGACATTCAAGCCAACGTTATAATTGGTCTACACTATGATCCCTGATGGTTTGATGGTGGAATTTTGCCCCTGGTATATCATTTTCGTCTAAAGTGACAAGTGGTATTTGATTCATTTCGGCAGTGTTTGTCCGAAACATGTGGGCGGGAGTTGACAGGCGGCGGGGGCGTGTCTTAGTGACGTCATTTAGATAGTTCGCTATTAAGCCCCCATAAGTCAGGGGTATCTGAATGTGCCCTAAGTTAACAATACTGTGAAAAAAATATCAAAAAGCCAAATTTTTCAATGTCTCAAAAGAGTTTTATTATCTATGGCTATTATCTCTGAAACAGTTGGACAGCATCAGTCGGACTCTCTGGACATTTTCAAACCACAACATACTGTATTTTTTATGTTTTTATTGTGTGGCTTGAATGTATTCATGTGTAAGGTGTACTTGAGTATTTTAAAAGGCGCAATCCAATGTATTTTACTAACCGGGCAGGGCCTGGTTAGTGCTGTGATGGGAGACCTCTGGGAACACCAAGTGCGACAATGGAGCGGCTGAGGCTGTAATTTGCCAAACTTTATGTCCTTAGGCAAGACACTTCACCCATATTGCCTGGGTATTGTGCGTGTGAATGGTTGGTGGTCGTCAAAGGGGTCGATGATACATACCGTTGCCTCGCTTCTGTCAGTGTGCCCCAGGGCAGCTGTGGCTACAGTAGTAGTTTATCACCAATGTGTATGGAGTGAAAGAATAATGCAGTGTCTTTGATTGTCCTAAAAAGAGCTATATGAAACCAATGCCTTGTTATTATTATGACTTACTTTGTGGTGGGTAGTTTCTGTGGAGCTGAATTGCGATGTGAGATTTTCAAGACTCCACTCTTAGTTTTATCAAAGTTTGTACAGAGAACACGGTCCATTAACCAGATGTCATATCGCACATAGCTGTAGAATAAAATATGTTAAATGCTTATGTTTTGCTCATGTTAGTTTTGTGCTTCCAGCCGTGCGTCGGTGACCCGCAGGACGTTCGGCCACAGTGGCATCGCGGTGCACACGTGGTACGCCTGCCCTGCCCTCATCAAGTCCATCTGGGCCATGGCCATCAGCCAGCACCAGTTCTACCTGGACCGCAAGCAGAGCAAGGTCAGCGCCCGGCCCAGTTAACTGCAAAACTTAATAGATAACAGGTTGCGTTCATGTTGGAGGATTATATTTCAGATGGAGGGGAGGGGCCAATAACATTTTTGAATGAAATGTTATGAAAGAAATGGTCCAAATGTTTTCCCAGATCATTGTTTGATGAGTGATTAGATTAATTAACCCGCCATATAATTATAATGTCTGAAAGTCCTTTCTATCGTCACCACTTCCAGACACCTTTATAAGAAATTAATAAGACCATTGTTGATATCTACTGACAAAGAGGATAAGAAACAGTTTGTGACAGTTTTTGCTTGTTTTTTCCTTCCTTCACCCTTCCTTCGCAGTGTTTTTAGTATTATTTTTTGTATACACTGGGTATTTTTGTATAAATATTCCAAATTGGTTTTTAACTGCAAATGGCAAATACACTGAATCTGAAACTAAGACCATAGAATAGTGACTTTCGACAGTTACCATAGATGCCAGGAAAGATTTTTCAGCTGCCCTCCACCACATTTCTTAATTATAGGTTCTTTTGAATGTTGTGATGTCACATGAACGCAACCTATTAATATTTTGATAAATCCCTGTTCAGCCAGATATAATTATGAAGTCAATGAGCTGTTTTATGTGTCTGCAGTCTAAAATCCACGCAGCACGTAGTTTAAGTGAAATTGCCATAGACCTCACAGAAACCGGAACCCTGAAGACCTCCAAACTGGCCAACATGGGCAGCAAAGGCAAGATCATCAGCGGCAGCAGTGGCAGCCTGCTCTCCTCAGGTGATAAAGCACGCAACACACAAGTTACTCAGAATCCGTTGATTTTGCAGCTAAACGGTTGTCCCACATTTTACACATATGTACTTGTCCCAGACCAGACCAGACCACAGCCTCTAAATTTAGCCAGAGGAGGAATGAAAGGGGCAAAGGGCTGTGGATTAATCACTGGCTTTTTAAACATTTCTTATCTCAAAAATAACAATACGTCTGGGATTTATTTGTGAACTACAGAAGGGACATGCCATTGTGGAATGTGACAGCTGTGCGAACCGTTACATGTAATGAAGCCGATGGAAGAGAAGAGAATGATTCTACAGTATTTCTTTATCTTCTCTGACTGTGGCGAGGAATGTTTGTAATGATAGGATGTCAGTAATGTAAATTTGCCTCCAGTCTTCCGGTTTATAGTTATAGTAATATGTTTAGTTGACATATCCTAAAGGAGACATATTAGGAGGAGAGTTTTTTGAGCTTTTTACCTTAGAAAACTCCAATCGCCAGACCTGGAGTTGTTTTAGGAGCCATCCATGCTACTGTCAAGAACTTCTGGAACAAAAACGTAACTCCACCCCTTCTCTTTAAAAGCCCCTGCCTCAGTCCTGTAACCGATCATTGTACCACTATGACATCCCACTCAGAGCCGTTTTTGGCCTTTTCTCAGGTGAAATTACGTTTTTACAATCACATGGATGTGTTTGCAATTGGTAATTTTCAAATATGAAAAAAACTTTTTTTTAAACTCCTTCCTCTGGTGGCAGTATAGGGATAGGGCAGATTTATGCCATTATTTACCCTTGATATTTATTTCACCGCATAATTTCTCTTGAAGATATTATGTCACAGTGTAAAACATGAAATGACAACAAAATTTGTTTCATAAAATTACATCATTTCTTTTGTTTAGGTCATACAGATTTAAGGATAAAAGATTAGAACTGAGACTGTAGCCGTCTCACCAGCTGTCTCCTTTGCTTTCGTCTTCCAGCCATGGTTTAATCTTTTGCATGATAAAATCCATTTGGCCGCGTTATAGAACAATGCAGACTGCAGAATATGTTAGAGGGCTGTTGTAAACATCTACATCTCTCCCACGGGTTTGTGAGGGTCCTAAATCGGCCCTCACAAACTGACCCTTATCTGGAAAGCTCATGCACTTCCCTGTAAACATCCTCCCGAGCACACAAACTGTCACTCACTCCTCTCCTCCCCATCCTTCTCGGGTCTCAGGCTCCCAGGAGTCGGACAGCTCGCAGACGGCTAAGAAAGACATGCTGGCTGCGCTGAGGGCCCGACAGGAGGCCCTGGAGGAAACTCTGAAGAAGAGAATAGAGGAGCTCAAAAACATCTGCATCCGGGAGGCGGTAAGGAAAAGCACTGCGGCGTATGGAAAGTTATCTACTATCGTATACAGTTAATTTGAACATTCTAGTCTATGCAAATTCACAATAATCATTGTTACGGCGGCTCAGGGCCACAACAAATAGGGAGGCGGGACGGGGGTAAAAAGGGCACAAAGTATATTTAATAAGAACGTAAGACAAGTATAACATAACAAAAACAAAGTATGAGGTGTGAGCATGTAGTAATCAGTGTGTGGTGCAGGTGTGTGATTGCAATGAAAGCCAGTGTGTGGTGTGCAGTGAATGTGGTGCATAAAACAAAAGACAAACTCAAATGTACAAAAAGGGAATGAGCATGGTGGCTCAAGGCAGAGCCCACCAGGACAGGACCAAACAGAGCAGCAGCACAGGAGAAGTGAGCAGCTCTCAGCTCCCAGGTGAAGAGACCCACTGATGAGGGGCGTGGCATGGTGCAGGTGTGGACCTGCACAGAGGAGGAGACGGCAGAAAAGGCAGGCAAATCCCAGACAGCTCCCTCTCCTGGACAGTAAGGGCCTGGCCCGTAACATCATCATAACAATAGACAAACACTTTTTTTTCTTAAATAATACGTGGTTTTTGTTCCAGCAGAAAGTAGACCAGAAGACCACTGAGAGCTGATTGGCTGAGAGCGGGTGGCCCTCTCTTTTTAACTTTTCTGTCTGAAAAAGCTCATGTAAAGATGTCACAGAGGCCTACAATACATGCATGTGAAAACTAGTGACAGAAGCAAACAGTTTTGAGAGCGAGAAAGTCATTAGATGGATTTTATGATATAGTGACAACAGATTGAATATTCATTTAATTATACATTTCATTATTTCTGGTTAGAGTTTCGTCACTTGACACTACATTATTATTACAATTATTAAATCATCCCCATAGGCTTCTGGAACAATGAATTCCAGATATGTTCATAAATGTCCGTTTTATATGACATCGCTTCCTCTTTCTCTGCAGGAGCTGACGGGGAAGCTGCCTAAAGAGTACCCCCTGGATCCCGGAGAGGAGGCCCCCACCATCCACCGGAAGATCGGGACGGCCTACAAACTGGACGAGCAGAAGATCCTCCCTAAAGTAGAGGTGAGCTGCACTGACTGGACTTACCCTGAATATAATTGGTATCTCATCATGTCATCCGTTCAGCTAATCCAGGAAGAGTTTAGCCTCTCTGAGCTAGTGCCCGGTGTATTTTTCTATTGCCATTGGCCTGATCCTAAGTTATCAATAATTTTGTTTGCAGGTGAGATTCAGCGCTAGATCAGATAACACTTGATTAAAGAAATTGCAGATTCATTTGTAATATGTTTTAGTTTAGTTTGAACACTTTAAGCTGGCGCACCAACCTTTTTTTCCCTCCATTCACCCTAGCAGAAAGAGTCTTGTAAGAGTAAAATGTTGTGAACAAGTCAGACTGTAAGCTGTCTTTATATTTTAAAACATGTTCTCTTTTGCATACTTGTAAGAAAGAGCCCTGTGACACACTATTTTATAATTGGGGCTGAGAGATGATTGATCAAGGTTGAGGTGGTCATCTGTTTTTCACATTTCTGTCTGAAAAATCATATCTAAAGACGTTACAGTGGCCAGAAATACATGCATGTGAAAATTAGTGGTTGAACTGTCAAGTTTTTTGAGAGAGAAAGGAGCTAGTTGTATTTTAAATGATGTATTACAGAGTTTATTTTTGTTTTTTGTAAGTAAGGTACACCATCCCTAAGGCAGTCCAATTTTTTGTTCTGATAAAACATCAGCAAAGAGCATGGACAGAGAGATTTACATTCATAAATGTGAAAGTCAAACTACTATACATTTTCATATATAACAAACAAACAACATTTATAATACATTTTGGTGGGATATTTAATCCAATAGAGATTCCAAGCAAAGCAATCCATGTACCAGAGACCTACACAGATTTCTCATTATCCTTTCAAAAAATCTGCATAGCACACCTTTAACTTCACCACAAAACCAAAACAGTCCCCACATGCACGCTCTATCGCAGCCTCAGCCCGTGTTTTGAATCTCCCCTAAATATAGAGCTGTGAGCGCTGCCAGCAGGAAGCGGTGAGAGCGGCGCTGCACATGTGCGAGGCTGAGGTCTTTAGCCCTCAAGGAACTCAACCCAAACGGTTAACAGTTTAAGAAAAGTGCCGTGGAAGCACAAAGCCCTCCACACACCTCCAACTCGGCTGCCTGCGTCCCGCGACCACCACGCAGTAAAAGAAACCGCTCTCACGCCAGATGCCAAAGACATGCGCTGGAACGTGCCGGAGAAAAGTCATTCCTCAGCGTGAAGGAACATGGATATAGTTTTAGTGTTGGTAATTTGAAGTGATTAAAACTGTAAAACTTGCAACGCTCTCTCTACAAGTAAGGTTTTTCAAGATCCAAATAAAGCGTAGAGTAGTGAGAACTGGCCTGCAGGCAGATAAATGACTTCCTCCTCGTGTTTTCTCTGGCAGCGCTGAGTGTCTGTGTAAAGACATGGGAAAGTAGCAACAGGATGACATTTTACAGACTGAACCTAGTGAGGACGCACTGTAGTGTCCATGTTACAGTACTTGAATGCAGCAATACATCTCTAGGGGAAAGAATGAAAGAATTGTTGAAAAAATAAAAGTCAAAATATTTTTCCAGAATAATATTTGATTGTGATCTCCATAGGGCTGTTAATAGGATTACTTTGATAATAGTCATAATTAGTTTGGTGTTTATTCTTTAGATTCATTATTTAGTCAAATAGGCAATTTTTCCAATTCATTTTATCCACACAAAACTAAAGCAATGCATACCTAACCATATAGAAGGTCCTGGGTTTGAATCCCGGTCGGAACAGGGTCTTTCTGAGTGGAGTTTGCATGTTCTCCTTGTGCCTGCGTAGGTTTCCTCTGAGTACTCCGGTTTCCCCTACCACTAAAAGCATGCACACTAGGTTAAATCCTCCAGCTCCGGTCCTGACCAAGCCGAGCATCAACATTTGGAGATGTGTTCTCGGGCGCTGTTACTACGGCGACCACTGCTCCTGACGTTAGCCTTTGGGCATCAGGATGGGTCAAATGCAGAGGATGAATTGCCCTACGGGGATTAATAACGTACACCTTTACCTTTACCCTGCATAATAATACATTAAAATGAACAAAAAGAGTCTTGTAACAGTAAAATCAGACCACAAGTTTTCTTTATCTTGCAAGAAAGAAAGAAAGAACCCATTTAGTCACTATTTGATGCTTTGGACCTATTTTAACTTTTCTGTCCAAGAATTTGGGTGGCACGGTGGCTGAGTGGGTAGCACTCTCTCGCTTTTCAGCAATAAGGTCCTGAGTTCGAATCACGATTGGATCAGTGCCTTTCTGAGTGGAGTTTGTATGTTCTCCCTGTGTCTGCGTAGGTTTCCTCCAGGTTTCCCCTACCACTAAAACACAGAAATTGATTCTGTGAAAGGCACTATATAAATAAAGATGACTTACATACTTCTATAAAGAGGCCAAACATTGTGAAAACTAGTGATGGAACCTTTGGAAGAATCTTTGAGAGAGAAAAGAAAGGTACCTTAGCTTTAAGAAACTGCAAGCTGATTAACACATGTATTTTTTACTTCCCACATACCTAGTGATCCTCTGTCAAGCTGATTCTTACTATGTATTATTACAGTGAGTCTCTGTCAAGCTCTCACTTTGTATTATTACTGTGTATCTTTGGAAAAAAATCTATGGGGAAAATGAATGTGTGAAAATGTTTGTGTCTGTGGCAGGAGGAGGAGCTGGAGCGCCTGGAGAGGGAGTTTGCCATCCAGTCTCAGATCACAGAGGCGGCACGGCGCTTGGCCAGCGACCCCCACGTCAGCAGTAAGAAGCTGAAGAAGCAGAGGAAGACGTCGTACCTGAACGCTCTCAAGAAGCTGCAGGAGATCGAGAACTCCATCAATGAGCACAGGGTCCGCTCGGGAAAGAAGCCCACGCAGAGGGCCTCGCTCATCATCGAGGGTACCACCCCAAACACCAAATACTAGAGGAAAATTAGGCTGAATCATTTTAGAGTTTACATTATTTGACTCCATTGTCCCATCATCAAAAACTAATCTGCAGTTGTTTTTAGCTCCATCCACTCCATATGTACATCTTCTGGCACTCCCCCACACCTTCTCAATACTCCAATATATAAAACTTATTATGGATCCTTACAATTTTCATTATGTCTTTTTCCTACACTTTATCCTCTCTAAATAATTTTTGGGAAATTGTCCTGGGATTTTTTTTTTTTATATAATGGAGTTTCTGGGCTCCGCATCAAGTTTGTGAAAAACTATGAAAAAAAAAAAAACAGGAAAATTAAGTAGAAAAAGTCTTGTATTTTGACTCAAAATTAGATTCAGATTTAGATTCAGTTTATTTGCATATTGGAATAACATAAGGGCAATATTTTATACAATAACTTCTATAAAACAAGTTATTATTTAGGGTTACCTTGTCCGAAATAGAATTTATAACTAATTGCTGTTGAAAAGGTGGTTCTCACACACATTTTATCATTGTCACTATTCGTAAAGTTTTGTGAAGAGTGGACCCAAATGTTGCATAAACATATGATCCATAACAATGACACCTGTTTCTGTCTTCTACAGAAGCCAACATCGGCTCAGAGGACAGCTCTTTATCGGACGCTCTCGTCCTGGATGATGGTGAGAGACTTTATCATCGCACAATTATCACGAAGTTGCTCTGCTAAAGTACTCTCCTCAATGACTGGACTTTTTGACTACAGCTTATATTACTTCTGTATACAGTAATGTATTGGTATTTTAGGGTGGGATTTTGACTAATGCTATGGTTTGTATGTGATTTGTTGAGCCTTCAAAGTCACACATTGCCCGCCTGAGTATATGATGTCTAAATTCACTTTCACACTGCAACAACAAACAAACTGATCTAAATAACTGAAACCATAATAATAACTGAAAAAGGTTCGGATGGTGCTATGTGATTAAGGTGCAGCTCTGACTGGCACCCCCCCGAATCCAGAAATGGATTAAGTGGGAGAAAATGGATGGATGGATCTTAAAATTGTGTAGTGTCCAATTTTATAATATAAACCTGTATATTTTGACTCTCAGGATATGATTTCCCAATGGACAAGAAGAAATCATTTTGTTTTACTCAAAATAATAGACAACAAGAAATGTATCCAAAAAGATCCCTAAATAGGAACTATTGGTTCTTTTGGTAAATGTTATAATAGGTTATAATAAGGTAAATAAGGTAAATATTGCTTCATTCAAGCTGTTGGAACTTTCTCTTGACATGTTTGCAGCAAATACCACTGACAACATGTTCTTAATTTAAATATGGGGTACCTAACTTTGGACAAAACAAATCAAATAACTTAAAAGCAGTTTGGTTCTATGACAAATTTCCTAATTTTTGGCCTCAGTCACATAATGAAATCAGAAATTTCAGATTGGAAAGTGAAAAAGAGAGGACCACCAGAGAAACAAAAAAGTTAGGTACCCCAGCTTTAGACCAGATAAATACTACATCACTTGTGACTTTTTCTCAAACATAGCAGTACTTCATCATTGAGTGCTTTGTGTAGCTTTAAGTATTCATATTCAAAGCCAACGTGATTGTCTCGCTCCCAGATGACCCTCACGTCACCAGTACCCCGAACTTCTCCCCGCTGGCCTCTCCGCACAAGGGCCTGCCTCCGCGGCCGCCCTCCCACAGCCGGCCCCCTCCTCCCCAGTCCCTGGACGGCCTCAGGCACCTGCACTACAACCGGCCCGACTACGACAAGTCCCCCATCAAGCCCAAGATGTGGAGCGAGTCGTCCCTGGATGAGCCCTACGAGAAGATCAAGAAGCGCTCCTCACACTCCAGGTGAGAGCTGAGCCAGAGTTCGACTGATAAAGCTGATCAAGAACGTGTTGTAGACTTTTACCTCGTTACAAGGCCCAGAAACTGAAACTACTCCTGCTATTGCTTTTTTAAAATAGACTTAACAAATATTGATTCCACTTTCTGTAAGTTCCTTCAAGTGTCCCCTGTATATTTCCACCTATAAAACCTCTATTCAATATGGATGTAGAGATGTTGTGGGAGGGGAAAACATAACCGGATTAAGGCAAGGCAAGTTTATCTGTATAACACAGTGCATAAACAAGGCCACTCAAAGTGCAAGCACTTTCGTCTGCGTTAGACACTATATTTGTTGTCTTCTGGTAATGTTTTTTGGATGGTAAAAAGCTGATGATGTTACTACTGATTTATGTGGCTCTACTTGGTAATGGTTCAAAGTTTTCTGTACTAGAATAAACACACACACACGGACGCACGCACACGCACACACATACATACATACATACATACATACATACACACAAACACATGCACACTTGATGATCTAAACTATATTTTTAATCATGGTACAGCTTTGTGTGTTAGGGCATGTAGTTGCACAACCTTGTGCACTATGCTAGAGTTGTTTTTTGTACAACTATTATTTCTACAACAAGAAATCTAATTCCCTGATCATTTGAGATTAGATCTGGATGATCCCGGGTTCAGGAGCCTCTCCTGTAACTCTTCCATTCATCCCATAAACACCTCCACCCCCAGATCAAAACCCATGCACCATGTATTATTGTGTATAATATTTATTTGATTAGTTATTTTCATCCGCCTCATTCTGTGTGTCGTTGTGTTGCCTCCCTCTTCCTCCCTTCTCCTCTTCCTCCCTTCTCCTCTTCCTCCCTTCTCCTCCTCCTCCTCATCTCATCATGTTGTCTTGTTCCAGTCACAGGCGGTTCCCCAGCTCTGGCAGTGCAGATGCAGGGAGCAGCAGCTCTCTGCAGAGCAGCCCAGTTAGAGCCCTGCCTATCTGGAACTGTCAGTCCAGCACCCCCTCCACCCCCGACATGAAAGCACGGACCCCCCATTATGTACATTCCACAAGGTCAGTCCTGTCCCAGCATCCAACTCCTCTACCCCTGATGTCCCGGGTCCAGGAAGGGACATAAGAAAGCCATGTTCACTGGTCACTCCCCCATCATTCCAAATCATGTCATCTGTAACAGCGTTTAAATCAGTCTGTTGTGGCACTGAAAACACTTTTGATGATGTTAAGGTGAGTTCAAATGAAATGATCTAAAGCTGGGGTACTTGATATTCAAGCCACAAAAATATGTCTATGTAGTATAATCCAGCGACTAGTTCATATCTGTCAAAATAGTTTGGTTCTATCCCCAAACGGATTCATGTATTGTTGGTCTCTGTCACATCCTTAGATCAACTTTTTCAGACAGAAAAGTGAAAAAGAGAGGACCACTCTCACTCAGCCAATCAGCTCTCAGCCCAAAGCCTCAAATTGTTTCATTCCTAACTTTTGACTTCTACACAAATCTTTCTGTTGGAACAAACCACATGGATGATTCATGAAACTAAAATTATAAAAAGGTACCCCAGCTTTAAGAATATATTTTCTTGATTTAAGGCTGGAGGATATCATTTTAAAACCGTGAATTTGACAAATTTGCATTTTTAGCTCTCAAATACACTTCAGTACATCTCTAGGCTTTTACATGCATAATTTGTGAGATTTAAGAATATATTTTTTAAATGGAAAAGTGAAGTAGTTCCAGAAGACCAAAATGAACACACTATTATCAGCACATTTATGCCGATATGTGAGCTCACTGGAGCGTATAGTACAAATTGGGATTTTGTTTTATTTCATGGAGAACAAAAACTGTTTCCTGGAGGTGTAATGACACATAATGGTTCCATGGAAAGAAATCCACCTTATAGAACATTCTACACACAAATAGATTTGAAACAGCTGCATGTTGTTTCCATGCAGTATGAACAATCACTTTTGTGACGCAGTAGGACTTTCCAATATGTCTTCAGTGTTGACCAGTTAATATGGCCGTAGCTCCTGTCCATAGGAGCCATCAGTGAAGTTGCTTGTTCTGATCCAACAGGTCCGTGGACATCAGCCCCACTCGTCTGCACAGCCTGGCTCAGCACTTTAGAAACCGCAGCTCCAGCCTTGAGTCACAGGGAAAACTCCTCACCTCGGACAATGAGGGCCACCCGCACACCCTGGGGAGCCCCGACTTCTTCCTGGGACCTCCTCGCACCTCCAACGGCTCAGACCCACTGGACGACTGCTCCTCCTGCACTAGCCAGAGCAGCTCCGAGCACTACTACCCCGCAGGACCACTGGGGCCTGCAGGGAACCCCAACTACTCCACCCTGGGAGAGGACTCCCCGTCTAAGGCCCGGCAGAGGCAGAGGCAAAGGCACAGGTTTCTAATATTCCTTATTATAGTCTGTTTGTGTCTGCTTCATGAGCTGCTCAAGGAGGCAGGTGAACTAACTGTGTCACTCAAGTTAAGATGAGACAAAGGCCCATTTAAAAATAGTATCAAGGTGATGTTCAGAAAGTTACATGGTGCCACTTTGACATATTTTAAAATAGACCATACCTGTTTTAGGCTCATAAATACAATGGAACGTACAAAAATACTTGTCATAGAAGTTTGCTTAATTGAAATGTGCAGTAACATGTGTCTTTCTGCTTTTGTTATTTGAATTCTTTACCAAGAATCCCAAGGGTCTAAGGACCAGTTCATGTGCATTAGTTCGGCCGCTGTATTCTCTCACAGATGTTGTTGTGTCCTGCTTCTGTGGCGGTCGTATGTGAACCTCCTTGTGTTTGGCCCTCAGGTCTGCTGGTCAACTGGGCTCGTCCAACTCCGGCTCCATGCCCAACCTGGCGGCTAAGAATGGCACAGGAGGCTCAGGAGGAGGGGTCTCAGGCGGCGGGCACCACGGGGTGTACCTGCACAGCCAGAGCCAGCCCTCCTCTCAGTACCGCATCAAGGAGTACCCTCTGTACGTGGAGGGCAGCCCCACGCCTGTGGTGGTGCGCAGCCTGGAGAGCGACCAGGAGGGCCACTACAGCGTCAAGGCCCAGTTCAAGACGTCCAGCTCCTACACGGCCGGAGGACTGTACAAAGAGGCCTGGGGCGCGGACGAGGGGGGAGAAGGGGGCCGCCTCACCCCCTCACGCTCACAGATCGTACGGACTCCATCGTTAGGGAGGGAGGGAGGGGGCAGCAGGGCGGCTGTGTCCGAGGAGCTGAGGTGCTGGTACCAGAGGTCCTCAGGCAGTCTGAAGGAGAGGAGCCACTCACACTCCTCTGAGCACAGCACCCCGGGGGGCCGAGGGGGCCGGGTGGGCTCCCTCGCCAAGGGCTCTCCAGGTCAGTCCTACCTGCACCTCCTACATCTGCTGCTGTGTAGTACCCCTGTATAGATCTACTCCGGTGCTATACTTATACTAGTCTGTGCTTACTGCTCCTCAAGATGTCGTCAACGTGAATTCAGATGTAGATTTTTAGTTTTTGTGTTTTCGGAAACAATTAACTCAAATGGAAGCAATCTTCAACAATAGACTGAAGCTTTGCCAGTTTTTATGGAGCTTGTGGAGCACTTGTCCACAGCAGAGTTCACCACTGAAATCACTGCATATTTCAATTTAAAGCTTAGTCCCTCTAGAATTCAGTTGCTACAACTTTCTGGTAACTTTTATGTTTCTAGAGCTTGTATCTGTAAAGCAGTATGTGTATGTCATATCTGCGTTTTAAGCTCAAATCCAGTTGTTAAACCTGTTTGGTACCAAATTTGGTAATCGACAGAGCAGATTTTTTATAAAACGGTATCAGTATCAGGTAAAAATGTATCATTGATTGTAATTTCATGACTATATTTTCTTGGTCTACTAAGCCTGTATGAGCCTGTATTGATCATTTTGTTTGATAGATTTTGTCGCTCCCACTTCTTCACTATTTGCAAGTCGTATCATGTTATGCAAATGTGTCACTGGCCATCGGCACAGCGGCCTCCCTGTGCGTGGCTCATGCCGTGTGTTCTGCTCGTAGTGGCGTCCCCTCACAGCCAGCGAAGTCTGACCCCGTCCAGTGAGCATGCAGCCACCCCCACACCCCCCTGTAGCCCCCAGCACATCCTCAACTGGCAGAGCGGGTAAGATTCATGCACACTCCCCCAATCCCATGTAGACAGACCGCACTGTGGAAACTTATGTGTGTCTGCTGCTGCTACTACTACTACTACTGCTGCTACTATTACTGCTACTGCCAGTACTCTCCATGCTCTGCTGTCTCCCACATGGACACTAACCGCACTGATTTGAAGGCTTTTCTCTTTTGATTCACTACTCACCATCTCACTTTTCTTCTAAACCGCTTAAAGGTGCAGTGTGTGTAGTTTGAACTGCAGATTTGATCCTCTCTAGTAGCAGTCAGCCCAAGTAGTGCTAGTATTCTGTTGTTTCATAGTAGTTGCTTAGTAGATGCTTATCTGCTAACGTAGGTCCATCTCTGCTCAAGTCACTGTTAGAACTACTGTATTTGGTGATGTAAAAAAATATAAAGGTCTAATTAGTTATTTGATTTCTGTTTCCCCCGATAGCGTAGTATGCTGTGTCATTACAAGTATTTGGTGTGGATAGCAACCAGCCAAAATTTGACTCATCAGATCACATGACACACTAAAAAAAGCAAAAAGTGTCTTGTTTTGTTTTGTTTTTTGACCAATCTGTTGGTAGTTATGTGTCTGGTAGGTCTTTTGGTTAAAAAAAACAATCTATAAATGCCGTCGTAATAGACATACTGTATATGAAGGTACTATGGTTTGTTTTAAACCAATCGATTTTGGTCATTGTGCCAACCGATTGAAATTTCTGACTAAAAAATGTGTCAATACAACAAACATCGGTTTAACCAATGTGTTTTAGTGCACAGCTTATATTTTGTATTCCTTTATTTAACCAGGAAAGTCCCATTGAGATTAAGTACCTCTTTTTCAAGGGAGTCCTGGACATACATATAAATATTGCAGATAGAGTTATGTGATATAGTAATATTTGCACTGTCCTTTAAGCAGTCGTTGTGTGTTGTGTTTGTTGTGTGTTGTGTGTGCGCACTAACCCCTGGTGTGGCCCTGTCCTCTCTCTGCTGCAGAGGCACAGACTGCTCTTCTTCAGAGGCCCCACAATCCGGCACTGACGCTTAGAGGTACGGCCACCTCAGCCATACTCACCGTACTCACTCTTCAGTACAAAGACTTAAATGTAAACTGAACACACACACACAGTTAACCCCAAGAATGGTGCAGGTAACGCTGGAGGAGGTATGTCACGTGTTGTCCAGCAGGGGGTGCTCTCTGCATGTGCTCTGCTCTTTCACTGGCCTCACGCTACACATGTACTATACACCAGAGGTGGGACAAAGTCATTGTTTAGCAAGTCACAAGTCAGTCTCAATTCATTGCCCTCAAGTCCCGAGTCAAGTCACGAGTCAAGACAGGCAAGTCCCGAGTCGAGTCCAAGTCAAAGGCCAACAAATCTCAAGTCAGTCCCAAGTCCTACGGTTTGACTTTCGAGTCCTCTCGAGTCTTTTTGACCGCGATTTGTTTCTTGTTGGTCTCCACGTACTTTTGTAGGCAAACAAAATAATGTTAGGAATCATTTTGCTGGTGCATTCTCGTTGGTCTCTGACCCATGGACTAACAGTTTGTTCCATGTCGTTGTCTGCTGATAAATCAAAACTATCTACGTGATCTAATTGGATGTTGTGCCAGATGCAGGCTCAGTTACACATGCACAGACCACACATAAAATCAGAGCAGTCCGTGTCAACATACTTTTTATCTTTGGGGTTTTTAATGGGAAGTAGCAAGTGCAGCATATATGAATATGAGTATTGGGCTAGGACCTGTATCTATATAATCAGTTTAATGTCCGTAGTGGTTATTGTTCCAAATGTCCTACTGTAGAATAGGGGTAGTATGAGGGGTCTAGGCTTTGGACCTGGGCAGCTCGCCATCAACTGGACCAGCATTAGCAATATCTCATAATTACCAATATATCATTACATAATAAAATGTCTCATATAAATTAATTCAATCAGTCAAAGCACTGATTCTCATATCAATGCACCATAAACAATAGTGCAAATATTAATCTAGCTTAGTGCACATAATCAAAACAACTATCTAATGTATGCAAACTTTAGCAGGAGGAGCACAGCAAAAACATACTCATAATAATAGGCCTCGGCGCCCACACAGAAAAATATAAGAAAGAGCCAACAGAGCAGCGCAGGCTAGCGCTAGTTTGACTCACCAGTTCCTCTTTAAAACACGGCACACAGTGTGACAACTGCGTCGATTCAATTGTATGAGGCGCCTGTAGTGAAAGCATTTCAATTACGGTTTGTAGAACAAAGTATGACGTTAGGTCGCGATAAATACCTGCAGCTCGCTCATTTCCAGCTCCCCTAGACAACACACCCACCGGTGAATGCAGTCCGCTTGTTTAGGGAAGTGTTGCTGCGCGAACTGCGGGAAACTCACGTTCGAACTCTCTCGCGAGCGCTACAACTACCGCGAGGCTTTGTTTCTTCAGAGACGGCATAGAGAGAAAGAGAGATGCGGAGAAAGGTAAAAATGGCCCGGGTTACGCAAGTCTTTACAAGTCAATTGGCGCAAGTCCAAGTGAAAGTCAGAGTCATTGATGTTAAAGTCCAAGTCGAGTTGCAAGTCTTTTTATATTTGGTCAAGTCGAGTCTAAAGTCATCAAAATCATGACTCGAGTCTGACTCGAGTCCAAGTCACATGACTCGAGTCCACACCTCTGCTATACACACATCTGCACACACGTCTTCTGCCATATTTCACATGCCCAGGTAAAAGATGTGTCTGAATATTTGATTTTCAGTACAAATATTCATTCTTGTGCAATTTTTAATGTGGTTTGATTCTGCCGTGACATTTTTCTCCTTAGGACACAATTCTAAATGTCTGTGAACCCTTTGGAGCACAAACAAATGGCTGGGGTTTTTGTGAGGCTGAAGCTCACAAGCTGTAGTTTTGGTCTCACTCATTAATCATTTACTCCAACTAGTTTATTTATTTAGATTTTTTGTTTGTTTGCATGAAACTATAGGCTCCTATGGTTTCAAACATGCCTGCTTTTAAAACAGTTGAAAAACAGTTCAGTTAGTGCATCCCCTCCAGATCCTGCCTCCATCCCTCTGTGCACTGGGCCAGTCTGTCTGCTGCTGTGATAATAAAGGCCCAGCGCGGTTTGTGTCTCCAGTTCAACCCAAACACACATTAGTCCTGGTGCCATAACGACAGGCTGCGTTCAGAGATCCCTGTGTGTGTCAAAGACCTCTGTGGAGAATCTGCACATTGTTTATTATGGTAAAAGGTTGAGTAGCAGCTGTACGTGCCTTACAGAAATCACACAGAAATGACATGTCGGGCACTTTCTCTTCATTGTCCTACTCACGTGTGCTCCGGGGATGGGTGAGGGCGGGAGCTTGGGCCGATCCAATTCCAACTAAATACCAGGCCGCACTGCTGACACTGACACCCAGATACATGTCACTGCACTGGTACTATTGAGACTTGCTTTGGGATTCTAATAATGTACATTTTTTGATCATCATAATTCATACAGATTTGACTCTTTGGCTTTGGTCAGTGCCACACTTTGACAGTCCACTCCCATAACAAACTTTTTAAAGTTGTATCCTTTTAAGTACTGGTACAATGATCAAATATAAGGTCATAATTGCTTGAATCAAGGGTTTTTAACTTAATTTCTGTACATTCTGACTTTCTTAAAACAAGATTGGCCAATGGGACAAGCTTTTTAGTCTTATTTCAAGAATTGTTGCTTTATTTTCTCATTCCAAGGGAGATATTTCTTATATCTTTTTAAAATAATATAATTTATGCTTGTCCTGTCTGCAAATGTTGTTTCAAGGCAGTGAAAATGTGCCTAAATTAAGATACATTTTGCAGAATTGGAACTATGCACTGGAGAATGTACACACAAACATCCTGCTCCAGTCTTATTTATTATCAACAAATGCAAAGGGACCAAAAGGTTGAATTTCTAAACCAATTGTGTGTTTATGTTAGCTTAGCAGTTAGCATGACGGGGTCGGTCCGATGTTCCCCGGGGCGGGGAACACCGGACCCGGGGAACATCGGACCTTCCAAACGCCGGAGGGCCCGGTGTTCCCCGACTGCGGGCCTCGCTCATAGACATGTTATTGCTGCGCGCGGATAATGGAGCAACAAGCGGCTTTCGCTCATAGGGCTACTGAATACTTTATATTATAAGCCTTGTAGATCTCGCATTGGTAGCCAACTACATTTTTACAACCTACCACCTCAGAATAAGAACGTGTTGCAGATAAGAAAAGTAAAATTAGCTCCACCACCTTTTCTTTTTGGAAACATATCTCCCTCCGTTCATCCTCGCAACAGTATTGGCGCCAGGTTTGCAATTTTGGGTAGGCCTGCAGATTAGTAAGTAGGCCAAATTCGCTTGAAAACTACAAGGGCTAACTGGAATTGGGGGTTTCAAAGAATATGGTTCAAACGCACACACGCACGCACACGCACTCACGCGCGCACATACACACAAGCTCATTTATGAAACTTGCGTTGAAAAAGATGTACATTTTGGGTGTATATTCCATTTACGCAATTTGCCAAAATGTTTTGATACATTAGAAAAATCCTTCTTGAATTGTAGAAGTGAATAAATATAGATTGATTGAATAAATTAATTAATTCATATATATTATGCAGCGGTGGTTCTGAATGAAGCGTCTGCAGCGTCTTGGACGCAGCCTGGCTCGGGGTAGAAGTGCGCATTGAGGCGCTGTACACTTCAGAGAGCGTTTGCGGTCCAGATTTCACAAAGAAACTCTGGAGCCAAAACTTCTGCACATGTGGCGCGACCTCTCACGGCACTCGCTGCGCACTCTGGACAGGGCAGTGAGACGTTTGAGTGAGCAATACCATCGATGCGTTATTGGGGTGTGTGTCTGTGTGAGGCTTACACAAAATCTAATGAAATAACACATTGCTTTACCAGATGTGAATGAGGAATACAAATAGCCGTGCGTAATTACGCAGCGCAGAGCCTGCCACAGCAATAGATGGGTCACACATCCCTGTTGCGTATGTGTATTTATATAGAGCCTTTGACTGTCCAGGATCACAAAGCGCTTCACATTTTAAAAACATACAGATCAAAATAATACACACACAAGTCAGATTTAATAGAGGGTCCTCATCATGAGCTGTGATTTATTCGAAGTTTGCGTGTTTCCATTAGACTTTTTCTGATGCGCAAATTCAAATTTTGAAACATGATCCTCAATGAAAACACAGCATATAATTTTGCCAGAGGGAATATGTTTATTGTTGTACATATCTTGAATTTCATGCGTATGTTTTGGCGTGTTGTGCCGAAGGTTGAGTTCAGCGTATAGATTTACACCACCTCCAGACCTGGCGTTTATTTTTTGCGTATTGTACGCTCACGTCCAGATTGATAAATGCGGAAAAGTGTAATATTTTGCGTACGCCTCATTTACCCTGATTTGGCCGTACGCAGGTTTCATACATGAGGCCCACAGTGAGGCCTACAGTGAGGCCCACAGTGTGTCTCACACAGGCCTAGAGTTTACCTCATCAGTGCGAGGCGAGCCTGGCCTGACCGCGCTCTCCTCCTCTGGGACCTATGGGCCCGGGCCTCTGGCTCCTCTACCTCACAAAGTTCACGCTGAACTTTCTTAAAATTAAAATGAAAAAGGCTGCTCTGTTGTGAATGCTTTGAGAGCGTTGTCAATCTTTAAGACGAGGAATAGCTGGTTGTTCTCGCTTCACGCTGTGTAATATGATATTGGACAAAAGTGTTCAGCCAATAAACAGGACTATATTTGAAGCAACGTAGGAACGTGATGACGCTCAGGGGGTTATATTATTATTATTATTCCCCCCACTGTAGGAGCCAATACACTTTTCAATATTTTTGAATTCTGAGCGTTTCCAATTGTATTTAAAAATGGGAAACCTAATTAAACAATCATGAATTGAGCTTTTCCGATCTTATTTTACACTGATTCCTTTGATCATTTTTTTCTTAAAGCTCAAGTTGTAAAAATGCTATGTTTGAATTGGTTATTTACATTTTAACTGTGAGTGACACGTAAGGCGGGACAACAATGCACAATGACGCACGCATTCTGAATAGAATAATATGTATTAATATCTCTAAAACTAAAAGAGCATATTCAAGTTTTACAACAAAAACGACGTCATATGCGTGTCCATTATGCGTAAAAGCACAGTGCCCTCAGCAAAACCACGTATTTGGAAAAACTATAGGCTAACAGATGTAGTAGCTCTAGTTTCAATCGTCCTCATTTTATTCAGTCAGACTTGTCAAATATAGATGCCCATGGGAGAGCAAGGGGAGATAACATGCCCATAACATGCCCAAAAATATCCTGCATAGACTCAAGCTGCGATCAGCTGAAATATGCGCACACAAAGAGCGAGAGGGAAAAAGAAAAGTAAATAGGCTTAGGCTAGTTAGTATTTTTTCTCTCACAAAAGTTGGCGCGGATCATATGCCATCTTTCGTGGAGGAGGAAACATCAAACATCAAAGCGCGCACGCGGGGAACAGCGGGACTAGTCTCGTTGTTGAAGTCCCGATGTTCCCCCACTTCTATAGGCGGGGGAACATCGGACCCGGGGAACATCGGGACTTTTTAATACGCGAAGTACCGATGTTCCCCGGGTCCGATGTTCCCCCGCCTATAGAAGTGGGGGAACATCGGACCCGGGGAACATCGGTACGCACCCAGCATGACCAATGAAACAGCATGGACGCCGTTATAATCGCTCTTCTCGTTGCCTCCCGCAGGTCGCTGGACTGCTGTTTCGTCGGCAGCCCCCTGTGCTCCGAGCTGGCAGACGTGCAGTGGTACGGACGCGACAAGGCCAAACCCGGGACCCTGGTCTGAGTCCGAGACCTTCTAGACCTCCATCCCTCATCCTCCCCCCAGGACCACCAGACACGCACCATCCAGACAACAGAGAACCTCAGAGCAGCTCCAGAGGCTCGTGTCCGCAGGGCTGGAGGGGCCACGGCAAGACCCACGTTTGAGTAGTTTGGACTGAGTCTGAATCTTTTGGATCTGTGCTACACTGCAAAAAAAACAGTAAAGTCATGTGCAATAAATAATGCATTGAGTCGATAAGTTATGGAGCAAACACGACGTTGAGTTTTCTCTAAGTGAAGAAAGTTTTTCACATGAAATTGAACAAAAGTAGATAAAAATATTTTGCATTATTGTATCGGCAAATGATATTTTAAGATCGCTACCTTCCCTTTTACACCGAGGCGCGCTTATTTGTTTAGCACAGATCATAAAGGAAACTCAAATTAAAGGACTTTTTGACGTGTAATACTGAGAGGGAGAAGCTTGAATATCCAGCTCAGTTTTTGATCAGGAACAAGGTTTAAACACGGTTAAATATTCAACAAAAAAGACGATTGTGCAAAATATGCTTACCGTAACTTATTATTTTAAACTAAAGTTAAGAATATACGTAATGCTATAGTCGTAGGTATTTGCAAGGACGTCCAAACTACTCAAGCCCAGACACAGTGGACGTCTCTGCGGTCACCTGCTGGACCTGAGCCACTATCCCCCTCCCATCCTCCCTCCCACCCCCACCCCCCCACACAAAACAAACGTCCACGCCACTTTTATATTTATGAAGAAGAGAAAAGAAACGTATATAAATTATGGATCCTGGAACCACAACCAAAGACCCAAGCATCCGTGGACACACCGAGAGACTATAGCAATAACATGGATGGACTTTGAACTGCCCCCGATCTCACCCGGACCTCACAGACCCCACGCATCCAGAGGAGACACTATAAATATATGCTTTTATTTTCATCCCCCAATTGAAGATAATCTATTGACTTTTATATCTTGAATATGATTTTCTCATTTTAATCGAACGTGCTGTTATTGTCTCATCATTTGTACTTGTTTTTTTTTTTCACTGATATTATTTATGGAAGAGGTATGCTTTGTTACAAGTGCCAAACACGCTGGTGCTTAAATGTCAAATAGTGACTTCAAGGCGGTATGTTTTACCCAATTCCCTTTGTTTAGATTTCTATGTGGCTATAAAACCTTTTACATTTTACACCTTAACTTAAGCACAACATAATAGGTCTGAGAATTTTGAAACAGCAAAAAAAAAATCGCATTGGATAGCGTATTGTAGCCTGGCAATTCATTTTATGTTTTTATTTTTAAGCAAACGATACAGATTTTTTGCGTGTAAATGTGTAAGTGTTGCTGCAAATGTGTTATTGCGAGATTGGGCCAAATATTCTGTTGGAAAAGGGAACACAGATTAAGTTTAAGAATTTTATTTTCTGCCTTTGTATTTAATGTATAGATATTTATGTAATTTACACTTAAAACAAGTATTTTCCCTTTCTCCCAAAAATGTAAACGATTGACCAGGCTACTCATTCAACACCGTAAAGCAGAAGAAGCCTTTGAAAAACTCACTCAAAATCACAACTTACAAAACGGTTAGAGAAGCACATTTGATTTGTAAGTTGCATGATTCTGCAGACACACACGTCCCCTCATTGTGGATAAACAAACTAATTTCAAACCCAGATCAGTCGCAGCACTTTTGAGTTCATAAGTTAAACGCGGTATTGTCGAATGACCTGTCTATTGTGTGTCCCCTTTTATTGACAGACCAAAAATCTCAGAATCCAAGTTTTTGTCCCTTGTACAATTAGAAGTGTCCCAAATGCATGCGTTCCATCGATGGCGCCGCGGCCTCCGCCTGGTTCCACTCTCACCGCTGTTTCCTGTGCTTTTGTATATTGGATTTGCCCGTTTGTTTCAACAGAGCCGGGCTTTTTAACATCCACACTCTCCATGGTTTTAACAAGGTTTTTATATTTCCACTTTGAGTTGTTGTATCCAGGTGCTACACATGACTGCGTAGGATCCGTAGACTTGTTCATAATAGATTCAACACCAGATGGAATTCTTTTCGACGGTTTGAAGACTCCTCGCCCTGCCATAGAGCATGTAACATACCTTTATGTTGAACCGTAACCAGACATTTAAAATCTTGTAGAAAATGTGGAATTGGGGGGAAATAACAGAATTCCACAGTTAATTTATTCTTTTTTTTCTATTAAGAATTTGTAAAGTAACTTTACATTTTTCAAAACTGTGTTGTTGGAAATTGATGACTTTTCAAGCTGAGAAGCCGTGGTGGTTCTTGAGATTATGGAAAATAAATTATTGATGAATGTTCTCAGATATGGATTGTGTCTTTTCATTTACTGTGAGAGGAAATGTAATAATGTCACAGTGAGATGTCAACGCATCTGTGGAAGAGGAACACGCTGAAGTCGATACAAGAGTCAGGATTTTGATTCTATTGTTTTTGATAGTAGTGTCCGCTCGGCTCGACTTGTTCACTCTTGGAAAAACCACTCTTGTTGCTTAACGCCATGTCCCTGTGTGTGTTCGTTAGAAGGTAAACTAGAGCTAAAAGCAAACAGCAGCACATGTACCACTCCCCACGGCCTCCAGGCGGCTCACGAAGAAACCATCAAAGAAGCCACATCGAGTTATACAATAAGATATCAAGTGTTAAATGCTAAACTGCTGGAGTCAGGGTTGTGCAAAAAGTATAGCTCAATGTTTAATTTGTGTCTTATTTGGCAAAAGAGACCCAGACCAGATCCAGGATTCCTCTTGAATGTCAGCGAGACTTTGCCGGATTATTAAGAATCGATAAAGAAAACGGTTGGACTTAACAAAATCAGATATATTATTATACAGGCTGCCAACAGACAGTACTACAGACAAGTTACCTGTAATATTATATTGTAGAAAAGATTTTGTCCATCAAACCATCAAAAATATGTGATTGATAAGTATAAAAATTCAGGTTTAACTGCACAATATACTTTTTTATTAATATTTGGATTGTGCCCATTATGATTGGTCATTTATCTATCTATCTATCTACTATATCTTTATAAATACCTCCAATAAGTATGTGGTCATAAAAAAATTATTATTATTATTATTATTCAATTGGGAA
Source organism: Knipowitschia caucasica (assembly GCA_964034765.1). Classification (NCBI taxonomy): domain Eukaryota; kingdom Metazoa; phylum Chordata; class Actinopteri; order Gobiiformes; family Gobiidae; genus Knipowitschia; species Knipowitschia caucasica. The sequence continues at coordinate 11,066,851 of OZ035824.1, read as the reverse complement.
TATTAGGTGATTTTTTGAACTCCTGGTTGATGATTGAAGAAATAACATAATAGTAACAAAAGAGTAAATATTAAAGCTGTTTAAAACCCACGTCGATCATTTGTATACCTCTATATTTCCCCCCCTCTGTGTCATGAGATCCACTCTTGTGTTAGTGTGGAGGGGTGTTCCCAGAGCCCCTCCTCTCTCTCCGTGGGCCCGTCCCGTCTGCAGCAGCTGGAAGTGCTTAAAGCTCCACATGTCGTGAGAACTGCACCCAACGCCTTTTCACCCGTGCAGAAGTCTGGACGCCTGAGCCAGAGCAAATGTGTCACGAACAGGACTCCAGAGTCAAGGCTTTACAAGGTTCAAACCAGGATTTTACAAGCTCATATCAAACACATACAACAAAAGCTAAAAGAGCCATGAACAATAGTCTATAAATATTTTCAAATGCCTGGTTTGATTCTAGTTTCTAAACTAAACCAGGATCAACCACATCAAGTCGGTGCTTAAACAATAATGCAGATAATTGGACTCCACCCTCAAATTGAATGATTACATTTGAGGGTGGAAAAGGTTTCTTAGTGGCATTAGTTAAGTCTGCTATTTGCTTGCTTCAGCTCGATAATGCTATGATAAAGAAAATGTTATGCTGCATAATAATCATGCCAGGGCAATAAATAGGCCTCAATATGCCATTTAACAGTCTGTCTCTGCATGAACATGACATTCATCAATTTAGCTATATATCTATCTGTCTTAAGTCATGTCTCGGGGTTGAAATGATGAATAGATTGTTCAGAATCCCAAATACCATCCAAATGCCATGATCTGCTTGTAACGTGACATTTATCAGACTTATAACAAGCTGGATCAGTGATGGACATGACATTTACAGACTGAAAGTGGTTCAGACTGACCACAAACATGCAGCAATGCCGCCCTCTGCTGGTGATCCGTCTCCAATGCATGTACAGCAAAAACACAACCTGGTATAGTATAAAAAAATAATTTATGTTTTACATTTGGAGCACATTGTTCAACAGAGTGCCTTTGCAGCCCAGTTATTTCCCAAATAATAAGAATACATCTTCAGACAGTAACTGTGGTTTACAGTCAGACACCTCCATCAGAGGTTGCTCTCCATGTTTTCAAGAAGAGGTCCGTTTGTGTCTTCTGCTTCCTGCATAAAAACACAATCACATATATTGTTATTATGAGGTTATGATAATATTACTCGTTAACACTGCCTGATACATTTCTCCCTCAGAAGATTGTTGAATAAGAGACCCTCCTAGAGACCCCTGAAGGACTGCTGTGGTAAACTAGAGCAGTGTTCAGTGTGCCTAGAGAAATTATCCAGTATCACCTATATAAAAAGAATTAGAAGATTACAAATACTTCTTTTCACTTCTTTGATTTTCCATATAATACACTTTGTTTTGTTAATAAATGCTGCAGAGATACATGTTTCAGTTTCCGCGGGTGGTTTGACGGCTGCCACGGCTCAAAGAGGTTTGGGGAACACTGGACTAGAGCCAACCACAAACCACACTGTTCCTCCTGAATCTGACAAACTGAATATACTTCCAACTTCATTCATGGAGAATTATGACTTCGTTGTGAATTATTGATTGCGACATTACAGAAATATTACAATATATTTGCCCAGTGATGATGGATTTGATTATACACATGCGTAATTAAGTAAGTCATTTTTATATATATAGCGCATGTTTACGGACCAAGGTTTCCCAAAGCTCGTACAGTGTGCTTGTAAAAATGAACATGAGTGGAAAATGGAAAGTCCTTTGTAACTCCTTTTTAGTGGAGTTTTGGTTCTTGGTGTGGGCCAGGAATCCAGAACTGCCCACATTTGTGAAGCGCTTTGTGACTCTAATCTTTATTTATATAGCGCCTTTCACAGACCACTTACTTAGAACCCATTGGCGAACGAAACCTCGAGCCTAAAGATTAGAACTGTCCTCCTACTCCATGTGGGGATTCATGCCAGTCTGCCTCATGAACCAGGGGGGGGGGGGCAAGTCAGCCAGAACATATGAACTTTTGCGTTTTGATCGATATCTAACAGGAACGGTGGGTGCGCTGGGTTATTATTGTTTTGTTTCAGGGACTTATTGGAATATGGCATAATGCCTTATTCAGTGACCATCCACATTCACTGTACATTAGTTTCTACGTTTCTTTCCAACCAAATGCATTACTCGGTCTCAGTTTACTCTCTCCCAGCGCGACTCTTCTCAAACTAGTCCATGATAGTTATGCTACTACTGCTTGCGTTAGTACTCACAGGTCATTCTCTCATCTTTGTGACAGATGTGCAACTTCATGACCTCTACGTCAAAACCTACAGTATTATTCCTCGGCCTCAGAGGGACTCGTGTGTCCCTGTAGCGGCTGACCCCTGTGCCCGGCCAGAACACACGGCTGTAGGTTGTAAAAAGTGTGTCACAGTCTCACCTGTGCCACTCGGCTGTAGCTCTGCACCGCTGTAGGGCTGTATCTGCGCAGGCCTCTCCAGCTCAGGAACAGGATGTAGAGAGAACAGAGCAAACACTGCACTGTGAAGGTGATGGAGGAGCCTCTGGCCACGTACGAGCCCACACGCTGGAACAAACACAACACACTCACTAAATGAGTGGGAAGAGTGGTCAGAGTGGTCAGAGTGGAGAGAGTGGGGAAAGTGGTCAGAGAGGTCAGAGTGGGGAGAGATATTGTTTAGCTATTTAGAGTTTTGGTCTCTTTCTGTCCACAGATTTTTCTTCCAGCCACAACACTTCCAACACTTCCAGCCACACGTTAATGCTTAAAAAACCTCAAGCAGAATTTCTTTGGATATTGAAGAAAATAGGTTTCAGTGATGAGTTTTTTGGAGGCACGACAAGCAAACAAGGTTATTGGTGTCATTATAAAACTACATCCACTGGGGCGGCCGGCCTCACATACTGTACAGCAACCTCTGCTGATCAGGCGGGTCCATGGCATTTCCATGGCATTTCCATTCCATTGCGTCTCTGACACCAGGAGGGAGAAGCATGCTAGTCCCAAGGCTCTCTGACCCTCTGTGGAGAAGTATGCTGAGGCCTTTAAGCTGTAAATTACACCAGCACCAGGACTGGATATACTGTAAGTGTTCTAGCCAATCACAAGCAAGTGCATTGAAACCATAGAGCTCCTGGTTTGTGCAGTTGTCTTTCCTAGAAAGACCAGCTCTGAATGTGGGATCCCCCCCCATTAAAGCTGGGCTCACATAAAAACCCCTTTTTTTAAGTTGAATTTTACACTGCTTTGAAATTAAACACATAGAATACTCTTTGACAGTGTTATCCATTTTGATGCATTTTTAAACACACCGGCAAAATACTGTAAAGTTCAGAGCCTCAAATTCTGGGCAAAATAAAATCACAAGATGAAATTCAACCTTGTTCAAATGAAACAGATTATCTTCAGGTCACTGTACTTTGACTTGACCCGAGTACACACTTTCGTCATCTGTCTCTGCTTTACCTGCTTTGCGTTGAGAGCGCTGCTGTCCTGAAACCTGAGGCTGGTGCTCATTAGGGCAGAGAAGCCAAACACAGAACTAAAGATGTTCGCAGCCACCAGAGCCACCACCTGCGGGAGCGGAGCAGGCACAAGAGAGGAGTGAGGGGCCGCTGGAGGTCTGGGGGTTTTAGTCCACTGGCTTTTCTACGTGTTACATTTGACCTGGAGAGGCACCGTGTCAGAATAAACATATATTGAGTATCTATGTTATTGATATATTTTCATAGTCTGCTTGACACAATGATTTTTCCAACATAAAACAAGGCAAGTAATCTTTATTTACAGTACATAGCGCATTTCTATCTATACCTATGTCTATTTCTATATGGCTAATTTGAAAGATGTTATCCTTTTTACAGAATACATTATGTTTCATACTGTATGTATTTGTATTGTTGTTTATCTTTTATTGTCTGTTTTTAATCGCTTGTGACGCACTTTGGGTCACACTATATGAACTGTGCTTTATAAATAAATGTGATTGATTGATCGGTTTCACTGATCGAGGTCACAAAAGCACTTTACAATGTATTTTTCCATTCCCTCGACACACACGGAAGCGAGACGCCGCTCACACTGGTGCACCGTAGCCCCCGACCATCACCATGCATTCACTCACTCCTTACATTCAGACCTATTGTACATGTTTTAAGCGGTAGGGGAAACCGGAGCACCCAGAGGAAACCTACGCCGACAAGGCAGTAGCAAAAATAACTGAACAAAATCCACCAGAAGTCGCTAACACATTTTGAGAAATCTTATAACCATAATCCACTATCATCCATTTGATAATCCTTCATACCTTGAGTTTATTGGCCTTTCTCTGGACCTCCGCTGCAAAAAACCCAGTCCAGAGATACTGCAGAGAAACACACAAATATCAACAGTAAATGATATGATTGTGTTACGACCCGGGTCAGCTTAGGTGTAAAGGAAATAACAATTAAAAGCAAATAAAATCATAACTTATTCAGATGACAAAAGATGGAAAATGGATATAATAATAATAGGATCAAGCATAAAATAAATAAATAAATAACCTATGAAATTAGTCGGTAATTGACAGTAAATATCTCAACAAAACTACAACAACAAGTCACTAAACTAAAGGACACCAGCTGGAAACTAAAATCATGACATACTTAGTTGTATCGGTTATCTATTTACTCTGTGTCTTTTGTAAATACTTGATTCTATTGCGTTACCCTCTTTTACCCATTTTTTCGTCTGAATAATTTATGATTTTAGTTTCCATTTCTACATCTTGGTTTTAATTGTTACTTCCTTTACGTCTAAGCGGAGCCAGGTGGTACCAGATCGCCACAGTGCTTTGAGGCAAACAAAAAAACTCACCATTAAACTTGACCATACGGGCGTTGCCATGGATACGGCGCAGTTGAAGCTCATACAGGTGTAGGTGACCGTGGAGAGGATGCAGGCGATGGCCCCGAGCACCTGCGCCACCTGAGGACCCGCCAACACAGACAGAGAAACGCTTAGATCAATAAAATGAAGACTTCCAGACTGAAATGGTCGTTTTTATCTGTATCTGTCTCTTTACGGAGCATAACTGTAAAAAGTCATAACAGAGCCCAGTCGTGGCAGCTGATGATGGATGCAAGCTGTGGATTTGTTTTATCAGGGGTGCCAAAATGCCTGAGTCACGCTGCCAAACAGGACTGTGCAAAACTGTTAACTTTTTTTTTTTACTTTTTTCTATCTCAATTATTGGCATGTGTGTTCTAAATTCACTATTTAGTCTCTTCATTAGTCTTTCACAATGCCATCTTAATTATGCACAACTACTTATGTGTAAGTATGTATCAATTCTAACACACTGCAAAAAATGACAAAATATGAGGTGATGTTTGCTGGAATCGAGTGATTTTTGTCCTAATTTAACTGTATTTGAGATTTGCCAATGGGACAAAGTCAGTCAGAACTGTTGCTTTATTTTTATCATTCCAAGAGAGATATTTCTTGTATATTTTTAAGATTATATTATATATACATTATTATTATATTATTTAGCTTGTCCCATTGGCAGAAGTCAATATACTGTACATGTTGCCAAATGTAAGCAATTGTTGACTTATTTTTCACCACTTTTTGCAGAGTAAGACTAATTTCAAGTAAGGCTGCACATCCAAATGGCTTCATCTAGCGTGCTGGATTTTTAAAAAAAGTACACAATATAAATAAAGTTTCAAATCTGTGTGTATTTTTATATATTTTTCCAGTTCTTCTCAAAAATGGAATCGAGATTGCTCATTAAGAGAAAAAGATCCTGATAATTTATTTCACACAGCCTGATTTCCAAATAATCCATATGTTTCAGATTGTGCGGTGTAAGTAACAATATAGGATTGTTAAAGCCATAAGGGAGAAAACATGACACAAACATGCTCTCAAAACTACTTCTAGTGTGGATTTTGCACATCTCATCTCAAATAAATATAAAAGATAATTGCTCCTTATGTGTAGATTGTCAGCCATTACACATTACCATTTGTTAGATTTGACCAATTTGCAACTTATCAGAACTCACCCCTGAAACCAAAAGTCTTGTATTGACCACGGTCCCGAACCAGCGGTGGATCCTGGCGTTGTCCAGATCCCCGTGTTGGACCTGGGCCACGGCCTGTGCCCGGGGTGGAGCGGCCTGAGGGTTAGGGCTCTGCATGTAGACCTGGTGCAGTCCCTCTTGAAACATATTCTGGGACATCTGACAAACATAATAAACAAGATCAATCTGACAAAAAGAGAATTATTGTTGGTAATGGAAGCTCACCTTTTAAACACAATAATCCAAAAAGCAGGACATCACTAGAGGGAAAAGACCATCTTATAGAACGAGTAGAAAGCAGAGGATTTGTATATTAATGCTTTTCCTGGAGTGACTTGTTTGAGAAATACAGCCAGGGGTCAAATTTCAGCTGTGGTGGATCATGGGAGCTGCCTGGTCAAAGTCCAGGAAGAGATCTGAGGAAAGATTGGCTCAAGCTCTGTCCAGCCGGAAGCGTATTATTCACATTTTTATTAGGAGACTAAATGAAGCTGGTGATTTGTATATTGACAATTACATTTTAGTATATTTTGCCAACAATTAAAACATTTACTAAAAACATCTATTCAAAGTTGAAATCCTGATTGGAATGACTGGTGTGGCACTTTTTTGTATAAGGAACATGGAACATAGTAGAAAGCAATTATTTAAACATTCTATTTTCCAAAAATCTAGATATAAAAGCTTGGCCTTGTTGCTGCTTGCATGTTATCTGTATTTATTTGGGTGGAAATAGAATATTTATATAAATATAGACTAGCAGCCATATGACAGCTAAAGACCATAGGAAAATAGTGTAGGAAATGCAAATAATTAAAGTTTTTAATTAAAAAAAATGTATATACATCAAACACAATTCAAAACTTGCAGTGCGCATGGCTACTTATTTTACAAAAAAAATATATATTTTTTTCAGAATGTGTCTTATTCCAAATTGTAAAATGACCATCACCACCATTCCTTGTTGCACACTGGACAAAAATGCAACATGGAAAATAATGTTGGACAGATTTTTAATAGATTTTTATTGAATGAGTTAACACACATTGAAAATCTAACTGCTGCTTGATTAGTGCATCATGTATATTTAGAATTAACTATTACAATCCACCTAAAGCTGTGGACTGACTAAACATTAACAACCTGGAATTTCCCACATGTCTAGTGTAACGTCGATCCTCAACAACACAGCTGTCAAACACAAGGCCTGTGGGCTGCATTTAGCCCACTGATACCCATAATAATCCTTTTGTTAAAATACCTTCATAATGAAAAAAAAACATGTACAAAAATATCCAAAGGTGCAAAAAAGGGCTTCAAAGCAACTTTCCTCTAAGAAATCCACTTTTATACTATGAGTTTGACATCCCTGATCCTCAACGTTCTGAAAAGGTCATAATGTTTCAAACCCATTCTGTTTTCCCTGGGACAGTATCCATGTCGTCCTCCTCCCCTGCTGTGTACATGTCGGCCAGCCTGCTGAAGCGTGGCCCCCAGTCCTGCAGGAGCCTGAAGTCCTGCCCCAGCGGTGAGTCCGAGGAGGAGTCCAGGGAGCTGAGGGAGGAGGCCTCAGAGCCCGCACCCTCAAAGTCAAACACCAGCAGAGAGTCGTACGGAGGTGACGTGGGGTCGGCGTCTGCAGCCTGCAAGTTCTACAGCACAAGAGCAAGACACAAGCAAGTTACAAGTGTTGTCACTGTTCTACATTTCAAACTCTATTTTGTGTCGTATTTTTTAGTTCTATTTTTTAACAAGAATAGGTAGTTGTATGCAAGTTCTCATATAGTTTAATTAGCTTAGTGCCTGCAACAGAGGTTTGATAATAATGCATCAGTTTCAGGACACTCAAAGACTCACATGTCATTATTCTTTCACTCCATACACAGGGGAGATAAACTACTACTGTAGCCACAGCTGCCCTGGGTCACACTGACAGAAGCAGGGCAACCAGAATGTGCCAGTGGCCCCACCAACCGTCACCAACCATTCACACACACACCAGACTCATTCTAGGCAATGGGGGTGAAGTGTCTTGCATAAAGGACAAAACCACAGTTTGGCACTTTACAGCTGCAGCCGCCCCACGGCTCTAAAACAATGAGTAATACTAAACATAGAATTAAAAAAAATTGAAAGTCGCTGATCCCTGGTTTCAAATGTTTCAAGAAAGGTCTAGTATATTGTATTTGTGATTATATTGTCATTATCCACACAAAGAAGAAAGTTCTGTGACTATTAGAGACTTAAAGCTGAGAGCTGATTGGGTGAAAGTGTATTTGTTTTGATATATATTGGAGCACCTAGTTTTTCATTGAAGCAGAGATACCTGACTTACTTTTTACCTCTTATACTTTGGCAAATTATAGGCTCGGAATATTTATTCTTTCTGGTTACGTCAAAAGCTAAATTGGCGGAAGAAATGCGTTATATATCCTCAAAGATGACCATACATATTTCTGGACTCTGTTACACCTTTGGATCAGCTTTGTTAAATCAAAAAGTGGAAATAATAGTACACAAGTTGTGAGCTACCTCTTGGAGAAACTGTCCTATGTCTTCGTTGGACTGAGGCTGGCGGCGGTAGGTCGGTCGTGCCTGGGTTGGGATCACGTCGGTGCAGACCGCCTGGTGCTCAAGGAGACCTCTGTGCAGCAGACTGGGGTCAAAGTCCTGTTCAAACACACCCCAGCAGGTCAACATCCACCAGAGCTCCTGAAACTGCCCCGTCCATCAGGTCAGCTGGGCACTAACCACTCACACACAAGTACTTTTTGACACTTGCCTTGTCTTCCTCTCCTCCACCCTCCTCATTGTAGTAGAAAATATTATCTCTGGATGGATCTTTAAGAAGGGCAACATCTTTAGCGTTTCTCTTTCTCCTCAGAATCAACAGCAGCAGCAGCAGCACTGTAAATGATAGAGAAAACTCAATAATGGCACTAACACAACATTTAAAGGGTAGAACTTACAAAGCAGTACAAAGATGGCTCCCAGGACTAAGGAGACAGATGAGAGGCGGCTGTGATGGGGCTCCAAATGGGGCATGGTGCAGCCGGACATGGCCCCTTCACACTGGCACACCTCCACGTCCAGGGAGCTGTCCTGGAAAACTAACCTGGCATCATAGACCCTCAGCAGGACCGAAGTCCAGCCCAGGGCCATGCGACGCTTCGGGCTCAAATATATGGCAGGACCTGGAACAGAAATGCAGTGAGTCTTGTCATTTCAATACAAATAATACATGCTTTAAAAAAAATGTATTGATGGAATTCTATTTTCTCTTTTAAACAAGGCGATTATTATTATTTCTTAAACATTTCCATTGAGATATTTTATTAAGCTGAGCATCAACATCTGGAGATAGGCACCCAGGCAGGACCTAGACAGGAGCAGCGGTTTTTCAGAACCACTGTCCCGACTCTACTGGAATTGAAGGATGGGATAAATGCAGACGAAGAATTGCCCTACAGGCTAAAAATAACGTATTTATTTCCCTAACCATAGATGTTCAAGTTTGATGTTTACCAGACATTTTAAAACGTTATTCAGTAATGTAATTTGTTTATTGATCACAATTTGAGGTCAACATTGATGTAGCATGTTGACTTATCTGGCAACATGGGTCACAAAAGCGCAGTCATACTTGAGGAGTTGGAGATGATGTTCCAGCTCTTGCGGTGCTCTCCCTGCAGCTCCACAGTGAACGGGCCGTTATTCCCAGTGCTGTCCGGGTCCAGTATGTCCAGCTGGACCGGGACCGGATTCACGCTGCAGAGACTGACCTTCCTCTGCTCGATCACTGGGGCGTTGTCATTCACATCCAGGAGAGTCACTATGAGAGTGCCCGTGCCAGTGCTTGCAACTGTGTCTGCAAACAACAAGTAGAGTTTGTATGTTTATCAGGGAAGGACACCGCAAAGAAAAGAGAAAAGCAGATAGTACATTGTGTGAATCTGTGTGAATCTGTATCTGATAATAAGCCCAAATTGTCTGTGTTTGTGTGTGCGCGCGTGCATGCGGTTATATCCTATTCAATATTTTATAATTTTACTGTCTTATTATGGATTTTTAAATGATGTTTTAGTCTTTTATTGTGCAGCAATTTGTAAACTGTATTTATGAAATGTGCCATATAAATCAAGTGGATTTGATTGGATAGGATGATGTTAAAAGTACAAAAAAATTGTTTTTAAAGGGCGACATTTTGTTTAATCAATAAGAGATGTTTTTCCCAGCAGAAATAGTCATGATAAAGTGAACACATTTAAATGTATGTCTTCGTCTTAGTAGAAAACATATTTTGGATAGTTTTAAGGAAGAGCCCTGTTTAGTCACCCTTTGATGATATATGTTGACAGCTGATTGGCCGAGTGAAGGTGCTCTCTTTTTTACTTATTTGTCAAGAAAATAAAGCGATTGTATCAAAAGAAATTATTATGTATAAAGTAAAAAGGGAATTCGTATTTCAGAGGCTGATAAAAAATTAGGTGATAATTGGTTAAACATATTTTTGGAAAGTAGGCAATAACCGCATTGCTAATTTGTTATTTGACTAGAACATTGCACAATAAATGTATTGTTCAGACCGGACATAGCTAATTTTCAGAGAATCAAACAACATGTGTGGAAAAATCTTAATTGGTAGAAAATTAAGTCAATTTAGAGGAGACATAATATGCTTTCTGGTACTGTGTAAATCATAAGAAAAAACTATTCGAACACAGTCAAAAGCCAGGATTAGAGCAAAACAATATTAACCAAAAATATTTTAACTAAAGAGCAGATTTTTCACATTTATAATTTTACACAAATCAAGAATACATACCGTTGTCATAGGCCAGAACCTGGACTGTGTATTTATTGTCCCGAACAAAATGTGACTCTCTGTCCAAGTCACTTCTAACACTCACTCTCCCGGAGTCTGGGTCCAGGTGGAACCAACCCGCTGCATCTGCGTTTAACTTGAATCTAACAAAAAACAGAACAATATATCCTTCAAACTCCACCACTACTTCTTATTGCACACAACACAAATACATATAGTGTATAGATACCGTATTTTGGTTGGTCTTGCCATGTCCGGGTCTACCGCTCTGAGATAAGTCACAGAAGTCCCGATCGGGGTGTCCTCAGAAAGTTCCACTTGTATTTTGGAGGGAGTGAACATCGGTGGCTCGTTCTTGTCTTCCACTGTCACTTTTATAGTCGCGGTGGAGGTAGAAACCGGTTGTGTAAACAGGGCTTCGTTTGTGACCACAATTAGCAAGATGAACGCAGAAGTGCTCTCAAAATCCAACTTCTAAAAGAGGAGAAAATACAGTTAAGGAGATAATGAGGAACACAGTATTCAAAGTTACAAGTAATCTTACCTTGGCTGTAGAAAGTATCCCTTGCATTTTGTCGTGGCCTGTACTAATTTGGAAGTGTTCGCCCTCGTTTCCCTTGATTATATTGTATTTTGTATTGGCATTTGCAGAGCCCAACTCGTCTTCATCCGTGACTTTAAATCTAAAAACTTCCACTCCAGATTCGTTCTCCGGAACACTAGCAGAAGCCTAAGGAAAAAGCAGAAGTATTTTCTTTCTTTGGCTTGATTTTAGGAGTAAACACACAAAAAAACATGAAGCATCACTATTCATAAACTACAAAGCCTTTTAATGATTAGATTAGAATAGATATACTTTCCACGTTGGCCTTATAAGAGACATGTATAGCCATAACAGAGTATTGTATTGTGTTGTTACACCTATGTCATTACTGGACACCCTATTGCATTCTTCATTGTACTTTATACAGACTCACTTAAAATGTATGAATCAATTCCAACTTTGGAACTGATACATAGATTTTTATATTTATCAAAAAACAGTCATGGTGAATTGAAAACTGCTTGCCGTCTGTAAAGTAGCCACAAGATGGCGCCAGTGAAACTTACAGATGTGATGAGGAATTGTGGGGCATTATCGTTGCTGTCGGTGATGGTGACAAAGGCGGTGCATGTGGCAGAAAGTCCCTCTCCGTTCATATCTGCAGCCTGGAGGATCAGCTTGTACTCTGCATGGGACTGAAAGCGAAAGATGTTCAAAAACAAAAGACTAAAATCCATTACAGTAATCCGGAGGGTAGAAGCGCAAAAAATGTTATGATTGAATATAGTGGTTTATATTGCTTATATCTTAGCCCAGATCTATGTGCAAATAATGGATTGAGAAAACATATATTTTTAAAAACTGAGGTACCTAACATTCAAGCTACAAAACCTAATGTAATTAAATCTCTCTCTCAGCTAATCAGTTCTGAGTTGAAAGTGACTCAGTGACTTTCTTAAAGGAATCCAAAATAAAACATGTTTTAAAGAAATGGCATAGTTTGATTTCTTCACAAAATGTTACTTTTACAATACTCTTTATGTTGCAAAAAACACAAGTACCCCAGCCTCAGCAATTAGGATGATGGTATTGAAGTACATGACGTTAAATTATTATTCAAAAAAATGTATATTCTCATATAGCGTCAGTGTTGGATGTTGAAACAGGTGGTTTAAAACTGCACCTCCCTGTCCAGTCCTCCTCCGGTCAGACTCAGTACTCCGCTTAATGGGTTTATGGCAAACATGTAGTCAGACGGTACTTCAGGAGTTTGGGACAATATTCTATACTTGATCATGGCGTGGTCCGTTTCGGGATCATCTCTGTCTGTGGCTGTCACCCGCATGACAACATCCCCTATAAAAACACCACAATAACGATTATTATTATTATACATTATTACTGTACAATGAGCCTAAACATGTCATTCATCTGCGGTTTCAGAATGTCCAGTCAATATATATACATATATATATTGATAATGATGCATTTATAGATAGCTAAGAAACATAGCAGCTACTTATATTGTATATCTTGTGTGCTCCCAGTGTGCTCTTACTACTGTGCGTTGCAACATTGACATTTCCCCACTGTGGGACGAATAAAGGTTCTCTTATTTTATCACACGTTTTGCAATGTACAGGCACCATGTGAGCTCCTCACCAGCCTTGCCATTCTCACTGACGCTGCCGTGGAAGGAGCTGGGAGAGAAGTCTGGCCGGTTGTCGTTCTGGTCGATCACATGGACAGTCAGCTCCATGGGCTCCTCAGCTTTGCTTCCGTCATGAGCGTGGATGGCATGGACCCAGAGCTGCACAAGGAGCAAGCAAGTTCATTCATGAGGAATCAAACTTTTTGTGACTAAAGCATGTTAATTACATGTGTGTGGTGTGAGATGTTTACTCCCAACAAGCATTGTTGTTGCTGTCGCAATTAACTCACTAGTAGTTTATAAATATTTCTATTTCAACTCATAAAGCACAGGCATTAAGGCCATTTTTAGTCGTCCCAGAATAGATTTTATGTTTTACATCCTTTTCTGGATGATGGTAATCAATACTCGTGGTAATTACATGGTGAAATTTCTGTCATTTGTTAGAGTTAGTATAAACAAAAATTTAAATCGTCATCTACAATTCTTCACCTTTGGTCCAGCTTTGGTTCGTTCCAAATAAACTGTAACTGGACTAATTCTGCTCAGATAAATTTACCAGAACATCACTCAAATATACAGCATATCGATAAAAAATTTGTTTTGTGTCCGGCACGTACAGTACAAAATTATTGTATATGACCTGTATCATCATCATTAAGAATCATTATTTAATTTGATCTATTTGAATGGAAACTGAAATATTGTCAGTATAAAAATCAAGCCATCGCAGCCAGCAGAAGTGTGTGCTATGCACTTGTGGCTCACAGTATATGCGTCCCTCTTCTCTCTGTCTAGGGGCTGAGTGACCTGCAGCACTCCAGACCTGCGCTCCACAATGAACAGCCCCTCTGGAGCCTCATCTGCCCCGGGGCTGGTGATCCGGTAGTTTATCTCCACCGATGCATCCTTACTCGTCTTTATCTGTCAATAAAAACATACATTGCTTATGATATATGAAATATTGATCCTTCTGTGTCACAAAAAGTAGATTATTTTCTAATATAATACAATACAGAACAAAACAATGTTTGAGATTATTACTGAATTTTTTTTTTTACAAACTGTTGCATTGTTTCATAAAAAAATTAAAAAGGTGAAGTCATCTCAACAAAGTCATGAATTGAAGTGAATTTCTATCCCCTCAAACAGGGGTATAGAATTCTCATTTGTCCATTGTTACCCATGGAACCAAGTTACTGATTGTAAAATAATTCAACAGATGACGTTCACTGTAGATCTATCAATTCAATGTTGAGCTTTGAGTCTTTTAATAAAGATAACATTCAAAAGTGTCAATATCAGAGGTGGGCCATGTGTGAATAGAGCTGGAATTTATTATATTAAGTTATTAAATAGGACGTCTCTGTCCTGCCCATGAAACACTTCTATGTTGAACAAATAAAAATAAGTTGAAATGCAATCAGTTGTGGCGTTAAGATATATAAACAAAAAGTAGCTATATACAAATGAAAAATATGAAAACATCACTTACTTTAACCATATACTTAGGAAAAGGCCCTCGGTCATTCTCTGGGAAGTACAATGGAGGAATTACCCATTCCCTTTTAACTCGTTTCAAGTGGCCAGAAAAAAGTGGAGTAAGTAATGTAGCAGCATGATCCTGGCTCGTGTCAGATGAAACCTGTCTCAAAGTCAATACCAAATTTGATTGAATCTCACATTAAATAGGAGATGAAATATGCAAGGCTTACACTCTGTATACAGGTCTCTGGTCGAGCAGCAACCGACTGGAAGAAAACCATGGATTTCAAAGATTAGTTTCTATTATAATAGTGCTAAAAAATAACTTACCCAGATTTGGGAAAGGAAAATGAGGATTCCAAAAACCCTAATTGCACAAATTTCACAGTTAAAGTTCCTTGATCTTAACATGTTCGGCCGTCCACCAGTTTCAAAGTGTGATCAGAGCAGGGAGAAGAGCTTTCCAATTCAACACGAGAAGCAGTTAGATCTTATCAGTTGAGGAAACAGAAAAGCAAAAGGTGGGCTCTTGGTGTCACTCACAACACAGCTTTGTTGATATGGGCAAATTGAACACACCCCCTTCCTGTCAATCTCAACAATAAAGTATTATGTAAAAAAATAGATACAAATTATCTGTAGAATTCATACAATGTGTTCTTTGCATATCATTGTCTTTTAGAGAAATATGTCAGTTGGAGAAGCTTCTGAATTATTTACAAAATATGAAAGGATGGCTTGGCTGAGCTCACTATAATCATTTGTTTATTTTGCCAACTGCTTCACACACAGATCTCGCAGTCCTCTTAAAATCAGTCATCCGTTAAAACGTACATACACAAAACTTTGATATTTAACAAACATTAAATAAAGTATGTGGATATATCTTTGACTGTGTAGTTTACAATGACAAAATAAAACACATCCAAAAAGTTAAAATATAGTCTGTAGGTTTCATACATACTGGAAACATGACTTTCACATTTGGCCTATTTTACAGCTCTGTGATGAGTTAAGAAGAACAGTCAAGTTTTACCAGAAACAATAATTGGATTTAACATATGAACGGTTATCTCTGTCACATTAGAGCATTCAACATGTTTTCACATAAACAAAGGGCAAACAACAACAGAACAAGACAAACTGTGCAAAGACAAAAGCCAAGTTTCTTTCTTCATGATTATCAGCTCTTGTAAATCCATGTGTAACGTTTCAGGCACTTGTATGTAAACGTAACATGCACTAAACTGATTGAGAACTGTTTAGGACCATATAGTAAAGTATTACGTTATTTTGTGTCCCAGACTTCTACCCCATCTCAGCTACGACGAGGGCGAGCCAGGTCAGAGTTGAGGAGCACCACGGTAGCTGTGATGTCATCCCTGTACATCCGGGCGAGGTCTTCGGGCAGAGACAGAATAGAGGCCAGTTTCTCCTGACACAGCTCTCCATAGTCTCCTTTCCCCAGGGCCTGTCTGATGAGGTGAGTGGCCACGTTAGTGTCCAGGGCTGGGGAGGCTCGGGCACGCCGCTTCAGTAAGAGCTCATGGAGTTTACCCAGCTTCATCCGCCTCTCCGAGTTAGTGACTGGGGCCTGAAGAGACATTTGATTTAACCCTTTAAACGTCATGTATTAACTACATGTTAATAGTTTTATAAAATAAACAATATCTTTCATCTGTATTACCAATATTACAAAGTCATGTACATTTTGATTGTAAATTTTTCCTGTGTGAGATCAATAAAGTCTATCTTATCTTATCTTAAAAGAGTGCATAATCTGGATATGGAGAATATTAACAGATACATCTTAAGATTTCAGATTTCACCCAACGTCGGGTAACACACTATTCCAAATTTCTGACCAACCTGCATGTGAATCCCACTGAGGTGCTCTCCAACGAACCGCACAGCCTCCTGACTAGACAGTTCATCCCACAGGCCGTCTGTGGCCAGAATGAGGAAGCGGTCCTGAGGCCGTAGCTTGTGATGTGTTATCTCTGGTGTCACGTCAAGGTAGGGCGGGCTCAAGTAGTTTGGAGGGACATAGTTGTACAGGTTCAGAGAATCCAGGTCCACAGTGGACTCCAGGCTGGAAATTATGCTCTGCTGCAGCTCAAGGCTCCATTTAAATCTCACATCTCCAAATGCTCGCAGTGGCATCAGAATCTAACAGCACAATAGAAAACAACAAGTTCATTTAAATAAATTCTTTCCCAGTTAATTAAATTATACACTAATTCGCAGACAATATGTTTTGACTCCCATCCCAAAACTATCTTCAAATAAGATTCTAGCGATAGCTTCATAAAACATTCAACTTTCTTTATGGGAGTGAATTTAATAATGTGAAGATTATAGAGTTCATTACACACCCCAAGTAACCGGTCGTCAATTAGCACTGTATCTCTCTCTGACTGTGGATGCTGAGCTTTTATTCGTTCCACTTCTGCAGGGTTCTGGGTGTTGTGGTCCCAGGAAAGTGGAAGTGCACTCCATGAACCATCATCTTCTTGAACCCCCAACACGGCTCTGCAGTCCCCTGAATTGGCCACGTGGATACTATCGGGGCCAACATGGGCCACACATGCTGTACAACCAGCAAATGCCACCTAGACAGAGCACGAGAACATGTTATTCTATAAGACATAATGTTCAACGAATGAATATAAAACTAATCTACTCAAAGAAGAGTTTAATATGATATACCTGAATGGCTGTGCTTTTCATCAAGCTGTTCGAAAGTGGAACCTGGGCCTCCAAAGAAATGTCAGAATCAAGTCTTTTGAAGGCCCGATCTAAGGCATCAAGAGGGCTAAAAAGACAAAAATGCAAAATAGGGATTTTGTCCATCATCAAATGATAAAAAGTGTATCAATTTTAATAATGGGAGATGATCAAATCAATTGGCAATGGATAGTAATCCAACATTTATGAGGAGAAATTATGAAGGCTTGTGGTCTAACAGCCAACAACTCATAACAGATTGTGAAATGCTGCAAATTAAGTAATTCAAGCGGCTTATAAATCAAGATTATAATATGATTTACCTCATGCCGTCACCGTGTTCTTCACTGTCTAGAAGCTCCTGCCAGAAAACCCGCAGGTGTTCAATATAGAGTGATGCTGATTCTCTGTAGTTATAATCAGAGTGATGCTTATGCCACTGCAAAATGGGAGGAACAGCTTTGCCTTGTTCCATGCAGCACTCCAACTCCTCCAGGCTCTGCTTTGACATCATTGCCACAGCTATGTAGTACAGCAGTCTTTCACTTACTGCTTGTGCACATGGCCAGCCCCCATGGCCATCAAACACTCCAAACAGCATTCCTTTTGACTAAGAAAAAAAAGAAATAAAACTGATAAATGTCTTGTAACATGCAAATAGATTATTTAGAAGATACCTGTAAACATGTAGCTGCACTGCGGCGATCCTCATTAGGATTATTGGCAGCTACCTGGTTGCTCTCAAACTTCCTCACAGAGCTCAGGTCCCTGCCATCAAATTCTGGAACACTGACACTCTGTAAAAGAATTATGGAATTAACACAATGGTTTATCATCACTCATTAAAACAATCCTTACCTGCTCATTTGATCGAAGAAGACTGTTAATCTGGACCTGACTGAGTTGAAAGTCCAAATCTTGACGAGTTGAAAAGCTGTGCTTCCACAGAAATATGATTTTAAGTTTTCTTCTAGAGAAGAGTGTCTGGTCAGTTTCTTTAATCCGGGATGAGAAGTGGCATTGTTGGTCGTGACGAGTCGAGTGGTTTAATAAAAAGTGTGCACGTTGAAGACACTTAAAAACAAAAACAAAACATTGTTAAATGGATTGTACATTGAACCCAGACCAAGCTATGTCTGAACAGTGAGCAGACCGACCTGTGATGAGGCATGGACAGAGATCCGTAAGCAGTAAACTCTCTGAAAGACGCTGGCGCACACACGACCAGACATCTCAAATCAAATGCTCTAACGAAATATACGTGGATTATATATTATATTTGCAACACAATACAAAAATAACTTCCAGAAATTATGTTATTGCTATCTATAGCATCGCAAGTGACGAGCTGTGTCCGCAGCAGCTTTGGATGAGTATTATGCTAAAACTGCTAACCTGTTAGCATTGCAATATTTTTCTCATTCAATTTCTAAAACACATGTTTACCTTTACTGCATAAGCTTTGGGGTACAGAAAATAACAGTTGCTCCCTGATACGATACATGTGTATCTCCTACACACAATTCAAATGCTGTTTAACGAAACAAACACTGACCATCTCCACCAGGATGCAATTCTACGGCGCATGCGCATCACGAAAGGCTTAACTATGGATGCAAAACATGCTTAACATGCTTCACATATTTTCAAATGTGTGTTCATTCATTGATTGTATTTTGGTAGAAAACCTTTTATCATACAACAACTATGTTAGAGAAAATAGAACATGTCCTTCATAATAGTGCCAGCGGTGGCGCCATAATTCTGTTGCAACGGTAACCAGGCAGGCGTTAACCTCAGCCAATCAGCAGATAACTTAAACTTAGCCGTGATGTAACGCTAGCTAACGTTATCGTTGTAGCGTTAACAGTGTGTTCATAGCTTGAATATGGAATATGTAATATATAACAGTTAGTTGTCACATTCCGAGGCAGTTAATAACTGTGGGAGATGGACAGAACCAGAGCAGTACAGGACAGCAGTCGGAACAGTGAGTCAGAACCACAGTCTGTGGTCACAGCTGATTCATTAACTTTACCTTAAACTGTTAACAGCTAATGGCAAATGAGCTAACTAACTCCCTCAATCAAGTTTTTTGACCTTGTTCAACCATTTGTATGTTTTATTCATTGTATGACTGTAAAATATTTATACATTTCAGCCATCAGGACGGATCTCAATTTGCTTCTGGAGTGTCTGAAATTCCAGATGAAATGTCCTGATCTACAGAAACAAGCCCTGCTAACTATTCATTCAATCTGTGAAAAGAGAGGTATTTGGATGTATTTATCAACAAATCTTCAACGTCTAGAGAGAAAAAGTTTCTAACGCTTTACCTTTTATTGGTAAGAAAATAATGTGGAGCTGCTGAGAGAAATGGGAGGTGTCGCTTTTTTGTTGAACCTCTCAAAGTCCAACATTGTTCAGTCAGACATCAAGGAGACTGCTCTCTTCACGCTGGGAACTCTGGCTGAGGCCAATGGTTAGAGTCATAATGTATCCAAACAAAACATGAATTAAAATAGCTTTGGTTTTGTCCATGTCAAAAGTGTGATCCTTTTATCTGTTGCAGTTTATTGTAAGAACTCACTGTGCAAGAAAGAGATCTTCACAGACCTGGCAGATCAGCTGATGACAGAAGAGGCTTCCCTCGGAAAGAAGAGAGTTATGGTCTATTTTATGTCAGTTCTGGTCTCCAACAACAGTAAGATTATTCTTAATTGTTATCGTTAATACTGTACACATACAGTGCCTTGCAAAGTATTCGGCACCCTTGAACCTTTCAACATTTCGCCACATTTCAGGCTTCAAACATAAAGATATAAAAATTAAATTTTTTGTCAAGAATCAACAACAAGTGGGACACAATCGTGAAGTGGAACAAAAATTATTGGATAATTGAAACTTTTTTAACAAATAAAAAACTGAAAAGTGGGGTATGTCTCTATCAGTTTTGCACATCGAGAGACTGGAATTCTTGTCCATTCTTCCTTGCAAAACAGCTCGAGCTCAGTGAGGTTGGATGGAGAGCGTTTGTGAACAGCAGTCTTCAGCTCTTTCCACAGATTCTCGATTGGATTCAGGTCTGGACTTTGACTTGGCCATTCTAACACCTGGATACGTCTATTTGTGAACCATTCCATCGTAGATTTGGCGTTATGTTTTGGATCATTGTCCTGTTGGAAGAAATCTCCGTCCCAGTCTCAGGTCTTTTGCAGACTCCAACAGGTTTTCCTCCAGAATGGTTCTGTATTTGGCTCCATCCGTCTTCCCATCAATTTTAGCCATCTTCCCTGTCCCTGCTGAAGAAAAGCAGGCCCAAACCATGATGCTGCCACCACCATGTTTGACAGTGGGGATGGTGTGTTCAGGGTGATGAGCTGTGTTGCTTTTAAGCCAAACATATCGTTTTGCATTGTGGCCAAAAAGTTCGATTTTGGTTTCATCTGACCAGAGCACCTCTTCCACATGTTTGGTGTGTCTCCCAGGTGGCTTGTGGCAAACTTTAAACAAGACTTTTTATGGATATCTTTGAGAAATGTCTTTCTTCTTGCCACTCTTCCATAAAGGCCAGATTTGTGCAGTGCACGACTGATTGTTGTCCTATGGACAGACTCTCCCACCTCAGCTGTAGTTATCTGCAGTTCATCCAGAGTGATCATGGGCCTCTTGGCTGCATCTCTGATCAGTCTTCTCCTTGTTTGAGATGAAAGTTTGGAGGGACGGCCGGGTCTTGGTAGATTTGCAGTGGTCTGATACTCCTTCCATTTCAATATAATTGCTTGAACGGTGCTCCTTGAGATGTTTAAAGCTTGGGAAATCTTTTTGTATCCAAATCCGGCTTTAAACTTCTCCACAACAGTATCTCGGACCTGCCTGGTGTGTTCCTTTGTCTTCATGGTTCTCTCTGCGCTTTAAACAGAACCCTGAGACTATCAAAGAGCAGGTGCATTTATACGGAGACTTGATTACACACGTAGGTGCATTCTATTTATCATCATCAGTCATTTAGGACAACATTGGATCATTCAAAGATCCTCACTGAACTTCTGGAGTGAGTTTGCTGCACTGAAAGTAAAGGGGCCGAATAATATTGCACGCCCCACTTTTCAGTTTTTTATTTGTTAAAAAAGTTTAAATTATCCAATAAATTTCTTTCCACTTCACGATTGTGTCCCACTTGTTGTGGATTCATGACAAAATAAAATGTTATATCTATATGTTTGAATCCTGATGTGTGGCGAAATGTTGAAAGGTTCAAGGGAGCCGAATACTTTCGCAAGGCAATGTACAAGGTGCAGCTCAGAAAATGTGAATATTGTTCAAAAGTGGAAACTAACGTCACACATTAAATATCAAGCCATTATTTGTCACAATGTTGATATTTTGCTCACAGCTAATAAAAACAGCAATTAAAACATCTCAGAAAATTATGATATTTTGAAAAAAGACTAAGTCACAACTATAAAAATATAGAATCAGAATCAGAATCATTTTTATTGCCACGTAAGTAACAGGAGGTCACAGACTTGGAAATTGCTTTGGCTCAGTGCAACAGTCAAAAAGAGATAATAAAAATAAGAATAAAAAACACTTCTAAAGAATAAATTTAAATTTAAAATAGAGTTACAGTTACTATTTACAATATACAAGTGCACATGGTGCACACAATGTAAGGTGACAGCAGTACAGTGAAGTAAAGTGACGTATGATGGGCAGTAAAGTGACTTTATAAAGGGCGGGGGGACAGGTTAAGAAGTGTTCAAGAGTCCAACAGCAGAGGGGAAGAAACTGTTCTTGTGGCGGGAGGTTCTAGTCCTGATGGACCGCAGCCTCCTGCCTGAGGGGAGTGGTTGGAATAGTCCATGTGCAGGGTGAGAGGGGTCGGCTGTGATACGACCAGCCCGGCCTCGAGCTCGGGCGACGTACAGGTCCTGCAGCGATGGAAGGCTGCGGCCGATGGTAGACCTGACCAAGCCAAGCATCAGTATCTGGAGATAGGTTCCCGGGAGCTGTACTACGGCGACCACTGCTCCTGAAAGCATTTGCAGGATGGGTAAAATGCAGAGGACAAAGTAAATTAAATAAATAAAGTAAATTAAATAAATAAAGTAAATTAAATAAATAAAGTAAATTAAATAAATAAAGTAAAATAAATCAAATAAAGTGCATATTAGTTACAGAAAGACAAAAAGATAAAGAATTAATACAATTATTAAAACACAATCCTACCCATAATGGCAATGACAAGACCATTTTATGCACAATACACACATTTATGACAACTTAACCAGCGCTGCCCAAAGTGGGACCTGATTTGAATAAAGATGTTCTGAGATAGCCAATGGACCTTTATTTATTTATTTATTTTTAAATCAGTAGTCTTGGATTATCTCAAGCAGGTTCTGAAATTTGGCTAACGTGTTGGATTTTGTACTGAAAATAATATGAACTATGAGTCAATACCTGTCTTCTCTTTGAAAAGAGATGATGTACCATAAGCATACATGTCCGTGCAAACTACCTTTTTTGAAGCAAAACACAAACCCAGATTCTAAAGTTTTGTTACCGGTGATTGGTCTATTTATTGCAACGTTTTTTGTTTTTGTTTTTTTTTATTCAGTAGAAAAAAGTGGAACACTGAAACACTGTGTAGCAATTATGCTACTTCGGTGCAAATATACTGTACTGCATAAACAATCAGTGTTTTCTAATTAGGGAAAACTAGGAAAGTCAAATACATCTACTTAGAGTCTGTAATGGGTTAAGGATAATTTGCAAATGTTGTTGCAGAATTAGGACAGACTCTAGCCCAAAACACAGGCTGCCTGGATATCCTTCTCAACCTTTTCAGGTACTATATTCCCTGATTTGAATTGCATTATTTTGACCATCAACGTGGGAGCCTCATTGTGCTTGTGGCCTTTATTTTGTCAGGGCCACATTCCCCCTGTCTGCTGAAGGTATTTTCAGAACTGCCAGCTCTACCCAGCTCCACCATCTTTGGACGTCTGTGTCTAGTGCTCTTTGTGGATGTGTTAACAATCCTCAGAATGGTATGAAAGGAAATTGACTGTAAAAGTATTTATTATTACATTATGTAATAATAAAAAATCTCTTTTTTTATTAGAGGAAGGACAGAGTGTGTGTGTAACTGTGTTTCCAATTGTGAAAAACTGGATTCAGCAGATTTCCCTTCCTCAAACAGAGCTATTTCAGCCCATATGCTCCTTTGTTGCAATGACTGTGGCAAATAACAGTAAGTATTCATAACGCTTTAAAGGCAATCGTGTGGAAAATAATTTACAATGTTTTTGGTATTACAGACATGCAATATGCACTATATATCAAATACGTTTATTTTTATTCAGTCTGGTTTCACATTTAATTGGTTTACTATATGAAAGTATTCACTTTGTTTCGCTGTGTGAAAAAAAAAGTATATTAACCAAATATATGTAACAAACTTCCGCGTAGCATAAAACATAACATATCTTCTGATTATTATAATCTAATTTTTGGCCTTCTGTCACACCTTGTACCCTTTAGTGTCAACAAGCCCATCTATGCTTTTCAATCTGTGGTGACATTATGAAGCCAAATAATAACAGATCTGCTAATAACAGAGCAGTTCTGTTTATGACGATGAACTTGCTTACAGTGAGACTGCAAGCTTTTCACTGAGCCCAACTTTAACATGATGAAGAAGCAAGACTTAAGTAGCTCAAATCATCTGTCATGATTTCATTAGGTGGTTTCATTACAATTTTATTCTGTTTGTGTTATTTGCTACTCGGAAACTGTAGCAATAATCTTTGCTCTCTCATTGAAGTGTTTGTGGTTCACAATTGTTCCATTAATTGACCCTCTTTGAGAAAAAATTTAGACATGCCTGGCATATGGCAATCAGCTTAATCTTTTGTGATGTCATGGGAGAATAGCTGGTACCACTTACAAGTTATAGTACCAAAAGCAGAAAGCAGATGCAGATGTTGGGGACTAATGCAATTACACGTGACAAGAATGGACCGTGCAACACTGGTATCTTCACATAACATTTGGGGCTCATGGTTTTTTGTTTTTACAGCTTGTGTTCAGGAGTGCTTTTCCGCTTCAGGGGGACTGGAAAATCTCACATTGGCCTTGATTCGATTTTGTCTAGAGTCAGAGACGAGCTTGCTGGCCTGCCAACTGGCTGTCTCCACCTCCAAAACCCTGTCTGCTTGTATCAGTGATAACCGTGGGTATTGTTTTCCCAAACCCACACCATTCACAGCTTGTTGACACTGCTCCTCATGTGTACTTTTCTTCTACAGGTGCACTGGCTTCAGACCTGGCCAAATACAGGGTCATCGGACACCTTTTTTCATTGCTTACCAATCCCAAACTGGAGTCAGAAGAAAGGTTATCAGTGTTGCTAACCATGGGGCACTGTACAGAATCCGCTGGTACTGTATACTTAAATTGTCATCAACTCTTTCTTTTTGCCTTCATGGCTTATTTATAGCAGATTATATATGGGCAGTACATTTTTAGTTTGTTATTATTGAGTGATAGTTTATGGTATTGCAAAAGCATAGTAATTTTGACACACTTTTATATGGATGCAATTATCAATGTAGTAATTGCTTTCGGAAATTATTGCTAAATTTTAATGTAGTGTTGTACTGAAATGTTTGTCTGTCTGCTTTAAAGAAGAACACCAGAAGCAGTTGGTACAAATTGGCAGTCTTCCTGTAATCATAACTTTACTCACAGAAGATACAACCGAAGAGGTCCGCAAGGCTGCCACATTCATTTTACAGACTTGCAAGCAGGCCAGTAAGTCTATATAATTTACAACATGGTGTAAAGTAGTTAACTGTAGTAGTAGTAAACTGAATTAATGCATTTGTTTGTATGAATATCTTAAGCAAACGCTTTGGGTGCATCTGACATGATGAAGAGAGAACCGCATGAGAAAATTCTGGACACAAACATTGATAAGTACAATAACTCTGCAAAGGAAATACTGCATCGAATCAACCAGCTTGAGAAGAAACAGGTTTTTTTTCACTCTGTAACAATCCCAATGGTAGCTGTAACTGTAAGGATTAGTTGTGCCTTCATTACTGTGTTTTCGTAGGCTGAAGCTGAACGGGTTCTTGCATACCCACACATGATTCAAGAGTCCATGAGCCCACCTGTGACTGAAAATACACCAAGGAAGACATTTGGGCGCACTGAAGAGGGGAAAGATTTAATTGTAAGACTAAATAGAAATCTAAACTGCAACAAGGTGAAGGGAATTGGCCAAGAAGATGAGGCTTATAACTTGGAGAGCTATAGGCCTTGGTGGGCCACATACAACAGCACCAGAACAATACAAGCTACTTGCACTGAGCAAAGGCTAGAGGGCGCTAGAGAGCCACTTGAGAATGGGTAAGCGGTGCAGATATCAGACTGAACTATAACAATGACACTAATACTGTATGTGTATTTATCACTTTTGTATTTTTAGTCAGGCATTTAAAATACCTCCTCCGAAATGGAAGACTGCAGAAGAAGATAACTACTTGGTTGAAGAAGGTGAGAAACGGATATTAATGATTTAAATAATGTAATTGTTTGTTTTGTTCTTGTTGTGGTTTTAGATATGAAGAGTGGAACAAATCAGGTTGTTGAAGAGGGGTCGATTTCAGATTTGAGGTGTACAGGTAAGCCAGAAGTATTTACAAATAGTTTGAGGAATTGAATAGCTAAGATACATTTTCCACAACATCATCAACAAATCCTTGTTGTTCCTTTAATTCTTTACAAACCATCTGAAATAATAGTACGGTTTTATGATTGTTCTTTATATGTATGGAATACACATAACATTTTTGTATTAGATGGAAAGCAGCTCTCGCTCTTCCATTTTCTGTTTGTGATGTGTTTGCATCTTTGGCGTGTCAGGCTGCATTCTGCGTTTGGACCAGGTGGACAGCCGAACCTTCCCCTCTCTCCAGAGCTCCTGGACCCACAGCTGCGACATGCACAGGGTCCTGAGAGAAGCCACGGAGCGCTACCTCACAAACAGCCGCAGTCTGTGTACCCAACAAGAGCAGATGAACCCCAGTACTCCACGCTCTCACAAGAACTTGAAAAACCTGAGAGGTTAGGCGCGACTGTTCTCAAATGTACACTCTGTGAGCAGGCTCTTGCATAACCCCATTATATACCATCTCTACAATACTTTTTATTTGGTTTTGTTATATGTTAAAGGTGTTAGGCTGACTCCAAGTAAGACGCCAAGTCAAATCAAATGCTTCCAGGTGGAAGAGCAGAGCAGAAAGAGCAATGGTATGAGTTTGAAGATGAAGATACATTCAAATACAAGAGGCGAGCTATTAAAGCTGGTAGATTTAATTTCACAGAACCACAAAAACAGAACTATGTTCAAATTCATAGCAGTTGCTTCTATTTCTATTTTTCACATGCATGTATTTAAAGCATCTGTCACATCTTTGGATCAGCTGTTTCAGATAGAAAAGTGATAAAGAGCGGCCCCCCTCACTCAGCCAATCAGCCCAAAGCATAGAATAGTGACTTACTTGGCTTTTTCTTAAAAGGATGAAAAAGACATCATGTTTTCCAATAAGTTGAAGACGGCATTTTAAAATAAAAGTTAGGTTCCCCAATTTTAACATGTTATTGGTGAAGTGTTGTGGGTGTGCCCAAGGTTGGAAGGCTTGGATATGGTGGGACTTTCCTCGGCAACTATTTTCTTACTGAAATAAGTAAAGTTCTTTTACAAGTCAGGGATGAACTATTCTTAAATTAATGATCTGGTTAGGACTGTGATGGTTGACCACAGGGAACACCAGCTGCAGCTATAAAGTACCAAACTGTCATGTCCTGTAGGCAAGACACTTCACCTACATTGATGTAGTTTGAGTCAGGAGTGTGAATGTGATTGACGGTGGTCGGAGAGACGAATGGCACATATTAGGAGCCTTTCTTATGTCTGCCTTAACTGTGGCTACAGAATAGTTGTTTATCACCACCGTGGAGTGAATGAATAAGGCCAAAGTATCTTTTAGTTTCTGAAAAAGTATTGTTTAAAAAAATCATGAAAGGAAGTTTTTAATACAAATATT
This sequence comes from Knipowitschia caucasica, assembly GCA_964034765.1. Lineage (NCBI taxonomy): Eukaryota > Metazoa > Chordata > Actinopteri > Gobiiformes > Gobiidae > Knipowitschia > Knipowitschia caucasica. Next base: position 11,039,383 of record OZ035824.1, on the reverse strand, counting down.
CTATTGTAACAACACTAGTTTAAAAGCATTTTAAAGGTTTATCGGTCTTGATAAATCTTTCTTGTGATAGATATCCGATTAACCCCTCTCCACAAAGGCATGAAAACGGCAGGGCCTGCTTTTTTTCAAAGACCTGGTAAGTGTTTTTGTTGTGATCAAACTATTGTATGGAGTTGTGTTATTTGCCAAAGTCAACAGCAGCTCCGTGTTCAGCAGACCCCTTATCGCTGAAAACTACTGAAGTACAGTACATACATGAACGTTTGCTTTTTGCGTGTCATAACTTTTGGGGGCTGCGATGGGAGCTGTCCTGTCCTGCGCAGCGTTTCCTGGCAGGCAGCTCACCAAAGAGCAGAAGGAATGTTGAGTTGGAGCCAGGGTTTTCACAAAGTAGGCCAGACCAGAGCGCCACAGCTGTATTAAGCTATTTCACATGCGCTCCAGCGTTTATGTGTTAGACAGGAGAAAAAGAAATAAGTGTGCAAAAGTGTTTCCTGCTCGTAAAAGTCACAGAGGTGTCTGAACAGCGACTGCAAAAACATGTGTAAGAAGTTTCCGTCATGTGTACTATTTCTGTTTTCAAACCTTTTTCACCTACATATTATGTTATTACAGAAATGACTTGCATGTGTTTGCTACATAAACAGAGGTTACAACCAAGAGCCCACCTCTTCACCAATCAGATGACACAATGGGCACAGAGGCTTGTTCAAATGTAAGCCTTTTGTGTTCACCATCCCTTATACTTGGATTACTGTTGTTATGCGATTGTTTGTTGTGTGTCACCACAGTGCAGCTCCCAGAGGAGGAAGAGGCAGGACTTCAGCCGCGAGGAGGAGCTCTACTTGCTGTGTGGAGTCAAGACATACGGCCCTTCCTGGAACGCCATCTTGTGGTCTTACCCCTTTCAGACCAGCCGCACCAACGTGGACCTCGCAAAAAAGTACAGACGACTGATGGTAATATGAGAGCATGTGATGGGCCCAAAAGAGGAAGTTTTACACTTCACTGAGAGATATACTTTTGTTTACAGAAAAACAACACTCTGGGAGAAGGTTTGGATTGATAGTGCTCCTCTTTTGGTGATCAATGCCAAAAGGTCCAATCAAAATATATAAATATATATGTTTTATATAGACATACGATTTATATAAAATACAGTTTGAAAGTATATATGTATACATATATTTATATATATATATCTACATAAAGATCCACTTGATTATTAACTTAAAATATATGTCTGTTTTGTAAAAAGCAATTATTCTGCAGTGCTTCTCTACGTTATGTAAATGACACATAAAAAACATGTTACACCAGGTTTGGCTAAATTTGCTTTTCAAATGTATTTCACATTTTATTGAAGTCATGTCACTCTCTAACATACAGTACACTCCCGTTGGATCTCTACGGAGGCCCTGAAACACATTTTTATCATTCCCAAATGTTAACCGCTCTTAAACACTCTGTAAAGTTCTCCCATTTGACTCTGCTCTCTGTTATCACCACATTTGCCAGCTAATTGCTTGCTCAGCTTGACATCATAGGGCCTATCCCACTCCATAGAGGCTTATTCTTCTGTCATTGCTCAACTTATGGCAGACAGGGTGTGGTGGAAGATACAATTTATAATATTCATAATATGAGGAAAAAGGTTCATTTTTGGTCTGTATCATTTTGATTATAGTGTCCAAAACCAAAGACCTGGATTTCTTTCAATGCAATTGCGAGAAGAGCTATGAAAATTGCTGCCACATTCATTTTACAGACTGACAAGCAAGTCAGTGGTGAATACATTTTACAACATGGTGTAAAGTGTTAAATCACAGTCAGCTTTTTCATTGAGCTCTGGCCAATGAAGGCAGGCGATTTTCTAATGAGAGGAGCAGAAACAGGTTAGACAACCACTGTGTTGAGATGTCTGTAACGTTTATTCTGTCTGTTATCCATCAGACTCAGACTATCCATTTAAACTCTGCTTTATCTGGGGCAGGGTCATGGGGGCAGTAATCTAGGCAGAGAATCCCTGACTTCCCTCACACCCAGCTCCTCCTGGGAATCCCAAGTCTGGAGACAGTCTGGAGACAGTCTGGAGACAAAGCACATTAAGTTGTGGTATAAGTTTATCAAAAGTATAAAAACTGATTTCAGCCAGTATGGATTTTTTTTAAATATATATTAAATTGATGTATTAGAAGAACTTGTATACAACTTTTACGGAAGGATATTTTTATTTTTCTAGAATCGAGTTTGAAATGAAGTATTTGTTGTTGTAGTATTGTGTGAAATGTGCTATATAAATATTTCCTTTCGTCAAGAGTGTGCCGGATCTTCTCCTAGATCTGGAACCCTTTTAATGTTGAGTAGTGATTCTACCCCAAGCTCCTCCCACTCAGTTACATGACTTTAAATGTATCTAGTTAAATGCTAGAATGATTACTTCTGTCAGTAATCTACTAAAATATACAATTACACTAAAATAATTTGTAAGGAATACATTTCCTCTACTGAAATGATTTTGCAATGACTGTTTCCAAGTCCCCTTCTTTACTCATTCGCTTTTACTTGCGTAATGAGCGTTTAATCCTTTTATTCTATTCAAGTGAAGTTTTCCTGATAAGTGAACTTCAGCCCTCATACCCAGAGACAGACTCCTCCTGTATGCCATGCTGTCGCAGGGATTGCAATGCAGTGACTGAATGGAGAATGTGGCGAGAGGCGTGCACTGAGCAGATTCTCATGGACCCAAAACCAGTCCCAGAGAAGACTTTTGACCTCCAAAACCCCCCTTCCCCTTGGAAAGAATGTACCCCCCCTCCTCCATCCATCTATCTCCCACCAGACCACGAGAAGGCACTCACTCACAGACTCACAGAGGCTGCCATTTTATTGCCGTATGTACATTGTGTCCCATACATGTGTGCTGCTGTGAAGCGTCAGCTCTACTTGACATGCACACTGGATACAAACAAAGCTCTGTTATCCCTGGAGAATTAGCCTATTACATAATGCATTACACACCATTTGTTACGTGTTGTTATGGCGTGTTACAAATATTTAGTACATACATTCCATTTATTTTTAATTTATGTAAACTCCAAATGGTTTCCAAATATTTTTACAAGCAGGCAAGCAACCGTTAATCATCCCTTATGAAAATAGAAAATTCCCTTGATCAGACTTCTTGGGGGCATTGCAAAAACCAAAATTGCACTGTGGGTCAGATTCCCTTTTTTTCGAACCTTAATTTCGACATTTAGCATCTTGTGCGTATCCATCAAAAACACAGGACAATTTCCCTTAATTTCTCTCTTCTCTTCTCGCGTGGAGGATTGCATCGTGATTTCATCTCCACTTCGTCCATTTGCTTCTAATTCAATGAAGCTGATTACAGAGATCTCTACTGTCCAACGCTGTTACACACTTTTCTCCGTGCCCTCATCCCCACACACAGGCTAACCAACAACTATTATGATTATAAAATAGTTATATAATTAGTAGGCCACATTAGGTGACAAAAATATAAGTCATTACTTTTCAGGTTTGACGTAAGGTGTCAAGGCTTCATCCAAAATGTCTATGGAATACTTTACATGAGCAGGTCGGAGGAGGCGTTTATGTCAAGAGAGCCGTCTGGAATCTTCACGTCGTTCGGTAACAGATCGGACACGAGACCGTTCTCCGTCACTCCCAGCTGTTCTATCAATGCGCCCCCGTTGGCTTCGATGACGTCTTTGGCGAATATTGTCTCTGATGTGATTTGGCACAGAATGGGCTCTGGATCAGGAGTGCAGAGGTCCAACAGAGGCTTGGGGTTGGGTGTCAGCAGATCTGTTTCCGGTGCTGGGAGAGACTCTGGGACTGGGATCAGCTCTGGCTCCTCGGGTACATACATCTCCAGGGGCTCAGATTTAAAACATGCGACAGGTTCAGGGAAGTCCTCAGGGGTCTCTTCAGGCATTGGAATAGGCTCTGGTTCAGGGCATGGGAGCTCCTCAGGCTCTGGCTCAGGCAGAGCTTCAGTTGGAGCTGGTTCAGGAATGACCTCAGGCAGGGAACACAGGATTGGTTCTACTGCAGGCAGTGAACATAGGACCGGCTCAAGGTCTGGTACTGCTTCTAGTGCAGAAGGGACCGACGCGGGCACAGGTTCAGGCTCTGGAACAACCTCTGGGATAACTTCTGGAACAACCTCTGGGATAACCTCTGGGATAACTTCTGGAATAACCTCTGGGATAACTTCTGGAACAACCTCTGTGATCACTTCTGGGACAATCCGGGGGATCACCTCTGGGATTACCTCTGGGATTACCTCTGGGACCACCTCTGGGATCACCTCTGGGACAACCTCTTTGATCACCTCTTGGATCACCTGTGGGACATGGCTGGGCACGGGATCAGGCTGTGGAACCACCTCTGGGACAGCTGCTGCTGGCTCTGGTATTGGCTGAATTTTAGCAGCAGGGGCAGACTCTCCATCAGACTCTGGGGGAGTGGGCTCAGTGGTGGGGGGCAGCTGTGCCTCTGGTGGAGCTGCAGTGACAGGTTGTGCCTCCTGGGTTTCTGGGACACTTTCCACTTGTTTCTGCTCTTCTTGGGGGGCATCAGCGGAAGCTGGGCCAGCCACTTTCTTCTTACTGAACAAGTTTCCCATAGTGAACCTACACATAAACACAATAATATGAGTAAAGATATTCATGTCACTGGACAACATAGTTCACACAAATACAGGTCTCAGGAAGATTTTAAAGTATTGACACTAGGAGTTAACTAGCTGATTTGGTACATGATGTACTGGTGCGTCCCGGACATCATGTACTACATATGTAGTGAGTTCACAATGGGAGTGAGCGCTGCGTGTGCGACGCTCCCCATCTTCCCTTTCCACTAGATCCCTCTCACTAAATGCTTACGAAGGATACATGCTGTCCATTGTTGAATTACGCTTTCATATAAACAATGCACAAATCTGGATTGGTTTACCCTTCAAAAATTCAGCTGTAATTCTGTGCATATCGTTTGTCTTCAGTTGTATCGACGTTATTGAGGCGACATTCATTTAAAAATATATAATTGCTTTGGTTCGTTTCGTACGATTTTAATAGTTGTAATTTAACGTGTAAACAAAAGGAGCTGTTATGGATGCCACTCTAGTTGATTTGGAAAACATGGCAATTGGTTTTATTGCAATTTGCCAAAATGTGTCTAAACCAAAACAGACAAAGAAAGTCTAGCAGACGACCACGCCTCCCTCTCGGGCTAAACTGTGGAAACTGAGCGTAATCGCAAAGACGCATTTCCATCTTTAATAGCATTCATGCATTATATAGGATGGGTGCCAAACCTCGAGATGTTTGTATGAGATGCAGAAAGAGAAGAAAAGTTGCGGGCCGCTCTCTGGAGTTGGAGAAGTCCGTCCGTCAAACTGAACCCGCACAGTGGGACAGGGCTGCAGAGACCAGGCGCGTTCACGAGGTGTGACGCGCGCACCATGTGATTAACGACGAATAAAAACACCCACTACTCTTATGTTCAAAGAAAAGAGCTTGTTTTTGTATGCAACATGTGCTCGGATGTTTGGTGCTAAAGCTTTCTTTTACTGTATATTGTTTGATTTTGTATTGTCCCCTTATCTATGCTTACATGTGTGTTGTCTGTAATGCAATATTTGATATAAATACACAGGACTTATGTATTTTGATTACCTTCGACATTAACGCCAAACACTTTATTATTATTCCTGATTTTACATAATACAAGAGATAATGGACTATAATAATGTATACATGACGTTCACTGACGCCTGCTCAAATGTTGCACACTCAAGCGTTTTTCAATATTCTGATTGTATGATTTTTTTTTATTAGCCACAAGCTCCAACATTGCATTCAAAGGCATTGCAGAAAATTGTGCAACATAGGCTGTGGTTGAAAATTAAACAACTGACCTATGACCATGACACACTTGTTTTCTTCCTTTCGGAAAGGCGTCTCACCCATACAAGACAACAGCTGATTTTGTAACAAGATCTCAACAGGCCATGTTTTTGAACAGGAATCTTACTTGGACGTGTGTCTGGATTTCCTTTTTCCTCTTTTTGATTCTCATGCAGATGTCATCATCTCTTCTCCTTTTTGCAGGAGAATTTATTCACACTGAAAAAGTCCTCATCAGCCCATTTCACATCTGCATGTACGGCAATGACACAGCACATGGAATCTGGTGGAATACAAATAATCTACACTGTGGGATACAGACCAACTTTCTCACAACTGCTGTGACTTTAAGCCTGTACATACCAATAGTTCTTGTAGCCTTTGCGTTGCTGGCAGCAGTGTTGGCAGCTTATGGCGGTGACAGAACTGTGATGAGGCTAAGTATGTTTGGGCAAGGAGTGTCCAGCTTGCTCCTCTTGCTTGGCATTCTTGGATTTCTTCACCTTCATTGGACTCAAGTGAGTTGGAACGGGTTCACCTGCTGGTTCTATGCCTGTGTCGGGGCACAGGTAGAGCTGGCACTCACAGCAGCATTAACAAACCAGTCAAGAAAAAAACCCACAAAATTGTGGATACAAGTCCCAACCTGACAGCTGCCAATGGAATATAAATAAATGTCTTGCATTTGTATATATTATATGTTTGGATTATGTTCAATTTACATGTCAGTGTACAGTGATTCAATTGGGAATATTGACAGAAGCCCTTGCTATAGCTATAAGCCATAGTGTGACAGGAGGAGGCAATGTGGGTCAAGTGTCTTGCCCAGAGGCACAACGACAGTATGCACTTGGGCACGGCTTCAGCTGCTTGAACCAGCTCCCCTACTAGCTACTATACTATACAGTTGATCTTCTGACAAAATGTGATTTGGCGTTTCATAATGTGTGATCTGAGATGTTTTATTTTCATAACATATGCGGAGGACAATATGTAAACTTTGAATTAAAATCTTAAGTACAAATACATTCACTGGAGCATTCCATTATGTCATTACAAATAATAACAATCTTAATAGAATATAATGTAGATGGCGCTATAGTGCAAATGTGTTTTAAACATGTCCTTCTAAGCAATCCTGCTCAGGTGAAGAAGATTTCTCTCACTAGTTGGAACGCCTCTTTCTCGTCTTCAGTGGCAGCCAGAGAGAATCCACTCGTGTCCTGTGTGTGTCTCTCGTCGTTACATTGGGGTCCTTCTCTGTCCTTGGTCGCCTCTGTGCTCACGACAGGATAGGGCACAGTCTCCACCTCTGTTATGTCAATGTCCGATTCAGACACATAGGTCCTATCTTGGGCCTTGTCGCTGTCCCAGGAATCCTTTGCAGCTGGGGATAACGACCTCTGTTTAGAGACAGGACCCACTCTGTTGGGCTCGGGCTGTGAATTACAATGTCACATGTCATTACTGAATCTGGAATAAGCAAAAATGTAAAAAAAAAAAAAAAAAAAACAGTGTTTCATCTGCCCATCACTACCAAATTGTAATGTCGTGTAACCCCATGTCACAATAACAAAATACTATGGTGGATTCTGTTTCATGTTCAGTCCTCAAATACCTAATCAGATTTCCCACCTATCCCAATAAACATGTGCTGTTGTCGTTTTCTAATGAGAAATACTGCCACACTTTTGACATGTTTTAACCATAGAATTAACTAATAGCCAAATGACTAGACCGTTACCGTAAACTACTACTTCACAAACTGCTGTAAAGATCGGCAAAGTCGTCAGAAGATTAGCCGATGCGGGATCCATTAACCATTAAATATCGGAAACATCCCTAATTGCAAGCATGTTTCTTCAGTTGCAGTACACACTGTTTGATGTTGAGGGTGAATGGAGTTGGCTGGAGAAAAAAATTACTGAAAAACTATCAGGTAGAAAGTGTAAGTCACATAGAGATCCTTTCCTTGCTCATTATCTATCTATCCTTATACTTCATAATTCTCAAACAGAAATATATGGTCTCAAGAAAAAAATAATGCATCATACTTTTTGCATTTTCTTAAGTTTACAGTTGTATGTGTGATTGGTAGCTTATTACACATATACAAGCAGCACTGTAATGTACTAAATGCTACGGTTTACTGCTACTGATAAATTACATTATTTTGTTCAGATTTCTGATTTTTGGGAGATTTCTGATTTCACCGACTTCTTCAAAATGTATTGTTTTATTGAACCAGAGTAATAATAAGTTGTTCTACCATATGGATATGGCCCTTTCCAGGTTAGATTAGCGATAGTACCAAAGAGTACTATAATCTTTGAAAGAACCAAACTGTTTTGAGAGTGAGGAACCAAGATGGATTTTTAAAAATACTGTTGTGGTTTGAAAATTACAACATAAATCGAGACATATTTAGAAAACCTGATATCTGATTTTACACATTCAAAAAGTCTCCATTTTCCACTATGGTTTTGAAGTTATGAACGTGCGCCACCTTGTGTTCGTTCTGCAGATTGCTGAGGTAGGTAGATGCAGCTTGGACAAGCTCCTTCTCGTTCATACAGTAGAAAACAGACCTGAAAAATCCATATACACATTCACGAGACATTACAGACATGAACAAAGTCGGCAACACGAACAATTCTGTCACAAAACACAGTAGCTGATGCTAACCTTGCTACTTTCGGCTTCCTCTTTGACTTAAGCGGCTCTTTCGTCTTTTCGTTGGCCTTTTTTGACATCCAGGAGGGAAGTGACCTGTGCTTTTCAGACATCGTAGTTTTTAGCCATGCATGTATTGGTTGTGGGCCAACTTTAACCACTCGATGCTAACGTTTTTCGACAACACGACAACTAGCATAGCAGCTTCTATGATTGAGGAGCTAGCATACTGGATGTGTGCGTGGCTTTAGCGCCCTCATGAGGACGAAAGGGTCAGTACAACAGCATGAGAGCCATACATACATACATCTTGTAAGATTAATATTTACAGTCTGTTGTAAGTAAGTAGTAGTAAGTAATCTTCAGTCTCAAAGCGGTTTACAATTGTTATTTTTGTGGGCATTTGTCTCTCACTAAACGTAGAGATGGGATCAGGGTCGCCAGTACAGGAGGCGCATGCCAGATCTATTGTACAGGTTTTTATTGGTAGGGGAAACTGGAGTAACCGGAGGAAACCTACGCAGACACGGGGAGAACATGCAAACTCCACTCAGAAAGGCCCTGGTCCAACCAGGATTTAAACCCAGGACCTTCTTGCTGAGAGGAGAGAGTGCTATAAAAATGTTATAATTTGCGTACTTGGAAGAAAGAGCCAGTGAGCCACTCTTTGACGCTTTTGGGGGGAGTTTTGATGTGAGGGTGTTCATTTCCTCTAAATATAAAATCTAAATACATCCAAGCGAAAACTGTTTTAAATAAGAAACTAGATAGATGGATTTTACAGTTGCTGTAGTTTGAAGGTATGACCAGATTGGGAGCTGTGTTCGTATCACCAACAGTAAGTCAGATCCATGGATATATTATCTTGTTGGACCTGTTCCCAGTGGTCCAGTTGAAGGAGGGGCGTGGAATAGAGCCGCTGCTTCTCCACGTCAAGAGAAGCCAGTTAGGGTGGCCCAGGGATCTGTTTGGGATGCATCTTGGTTCAGGCAAATCTCTTTGGGAGGACCCAGGTTATGTTGAAGGGGTGTCTCTCAGCTTGCCTGGGAACTCTTCTGGATTTTCCCGAATAAGCTAAAGGAAGTGTGTGTGAGTAGTGGACAGAAGTAGTCCACTTGAACCTGTACAAGTGGACTACTACTGAGGAACATGCTTTGGTATCTCCAAAAGTAAAAGTTATGAATGGGCATATTATTTTTGCCTCTGATGGTGACTGGTTTGGAACATTGGCCTTGAACTGTTTACTTTGGTCTTATTGTACAATTGCATGTCTTGCACCAGCAGGCTGTGACTTGTCATGATGCTGCTCTAGTGCACTGCAAATGTGAAGGACTTAATCCCATGTGATATGTATGACCCTGGCCTCCAAATCACCTCTATCCACCCTCTCACTGGCCATACTGCTGTTAAAAACAAGAATACTCTTACTTTCTGTCACTCTGTGCCCCCGAGGCCTGCTGCGCCCTGTAATTATATCTAAAGCCCCTGCCATGTGCTTAGCCGTTGATTGCAAGACCAGCTTTGTATAGTTGACCAAATTAAAAAGGGAGGGAACTACTGTCTCATACCCAGAGCAGATGTAGTATCTAAACAACATCATGTGCAATGGAATGAAGACTTTAGCTCTCAAAATGGAAAGTAAGCATTGTCCAAAACTACCATTTCTGTAACATGTTCTACCTTTGAGTATCTCTTTCTCTTGATATTTTTTGATTTTTAAATCCTATAATATTAAGTTCTTAAACATCACTAATGCAGAATAGTGCATAGCTGACCCCACACTGCTAATTCTTACCTCATATTTATTACCTCATCTTAGCAGATTTTTTAACGTGATTACAAATATTCTTGGTCTTACAGAAAGTAGCATGGGACTCCTCCACCACCTCTTCCTCCCCCCGCGGCTGGCTGCCACATCCACAGATCAGGCTAAGGCTAAGAAGATTCGAATGGGACTAAAGCTTGGCACAGCTTTTCATGTGAGTTTATGGGTCAAACCTGCCCCAAAACGTCGGCCCGTTTCCGATCACTTCGCTGGATGCAGACACAATGCATCCGGTTCCGTTTTGTAATCGGATGTAGATTATTTTGAGTATATTTTTCACCAGGGCACAATATCCCAGAAAATCCACAGCTTGAAATAACCTGGACAGATATAGGTTTAATCTCATCACTTTCTTCGTATTCATTTCACTGTCCTGGCCCCTTCACCCTAATTGATGAGAAGCTGACTAATCTTCCAGTTGTCTTCCCTGGCTTAACCCTGATTTGAGTAAGGGTCATTACCATTGGCCATCTGTCCCAGGAACCCTTGCTCTGATTGGACTTATGGTACAGGGGCAGCAAGCAGGAAAAAAGGTGACTTCTCCAAACTGAACAAAGATTGAATCCCACTGAAACTTGTATCTGAGTTTATTGGAATCATTGAGGACTCCTTTATATAACATACACAGTGACTATATTTGTGATTTCCCTATTATACATTTTTGTTCAAAATTGATTGGATTTTGGCTTCACTACAGAGTCAAGATCAGACTCTAAAGAATCTTTGTAATGTTCTGTAGAAGGCTCTGTTCCATCTTCAGATTGAGTGCCACAGTAACACTGCGTTGAAATAAATCTCTTGCCTCCAGACGCTGTTTGAAACAATGCCACAGTGGATGAGTGCAGTCAAATCCAAGAACCTGTTCCTCCTTTATGTTTGAACCTTTTATCAAACATAAAGAGATCATACACAGTAGGGATTTTGAAAAGTTAGAAAATTGATTAAAAATATGTAAAAATAAATTCTAAAAAAAAGATATATTTTATATATATGTTTTTATATGTATATTTTTTTGACAAAACACTCAATGCAGCATCTTACTTGTCCTGTAGAGAAACAGTAGCATCTTGTGAGAGCTTATTTATTATTCGTATTGTGTGTGATTATGATAATAATGCATTTGTTTTATATTGCGCTTTGCAGGACATGCCATTATTCTTTCACTTCATACACTGTGGTGATAAACTACTGCTGTAGTCACAGCTGCCCTGAGGCACACTGACGGAAGCAAGGCAACCAGTGTGTGCCGTTGATCCCTCCGATCACCACCAACCATTCACACACACCATTCTAGGCAATCTGGGTGAAGTGTCTTGTCTAAGGACACAACAACAGTTTGATACTCTATAGCCATAGCTGCCCCACTGTGGCACCTGGTGTTCCCAGAGGTCTCTCATCACAGTATTAACCAGGTCCTGCCCTGCACAGCTTCAGAGTTCTGACGGGATCTGGCTTTCGCGTGCAATTATGGCGTATGGTGCATATGACTATAATGGTGACACAGGACCATGACTCCCCAAAGTGTGGCTCAAAAAAGGGGCTTTGCTTTCTGGAAACAACACGTCCTTGTATCCAGTTTCCCTCTCTGCTGCGCCTAAAGTAAATTCTGATCTCTCCCATCTTTTAAAAGCACACTGAGGACAGACACAAATTAAACAATGGCAAAATAAACAAATGTAAGTAATGTTTATTCATATGGCGCCTTTCACAGACCAGAGTCTCAATGCGCTATAAAATTGCTGTTGTGGGCATTTGTCTCTCACTCCACACAGAGATGCATGGTGATTAATATGCTGAAATATAAAAGTTGTAAGTACAAAGTGATCCTATTATGCAGAAGTCTCCATTCCATACACGCAATGTTGTTTTGATACTACCTCCCTGCAGAAGTCATAGGGGGTCCACAGGAAGAAGACTGCCCCTGGCTGTGCCCATGCCCCTGGGCTGGTGACTTTTCTATTTGTACATTCCTCCTGTTTATGCTTCTCTTCCCTGGGAATAAGTGATGGGAGGAATACCGCAAATGCTAAGTTAAAACTATGAAACACCTGCTTTACAATTCATATTCTGAATATCTTTTCAAGTTATTGTGTAAAACTATAAAAATACGATAATTTCAGTAGGAAAAATGGCTGTTCTGTTTTCTAATTGTCACACTAATTATGTTCAGTTTGAAGCCAAACATGTGATGGATTACTAACACCAGTTCCTTTGATTATAGAAACTGTATTCTGTAAAGAATGAGTCCAACAAACTGAACACGGTTAAACTTAAAAAGAAGGCCTGTTTCTTGTATTGTTCCTTATAATAGGATTTTTCAGTCATTTTGATTGTTGAAAATCTCAATCATATCCCTGTTGTATAAATGTCGCTTTAATTGTTATGTTCCGCAGTTTGCAAAACATTGAATTTGAATATTTATTAGACTTAGATCAGATTTGATACCTTAGATTGTGTGTGAGGTTAATGGTTTATTGATACAACTATAAAAAAAAAAAATTTGATTCTGCTTTCAGTTCTTCAACCCTTGTCAAATGCCCCTCTGCCCTCTGGCTAAATGTGCAGAACTTGGAGTAGAAAGTTGTTAATTTCATCCTTAAGTGCGCGCTAATAAGAACAATCCCATGCCTGCTTAAGTCAGCAATCAAAATGCTAATTGCGAAGTCCCTCTGACGAGAGATCAATTTGGGCCCCATTAGCCTCCTCTGGTCCTCTTGTGGACGGTGAGGAGGAGGATCGAAGTGACGCGCAGACAAAGCTTAGTAACTGCTGCTGTTTCACCCAAAAATGACAAGGAAACACAAGAATGCAAACATAACTCAAAATGATCTGCATTTAAATTAATTATGAGAAATGAGGACACAAACTAGTAATTTTATTCTTTAAATATGCAGGATTGACCCTTGTATTCCTGTGGTTTAGATGGATCCTAATGAATTTGGAATTTAGATTAGGTCAAGGCTAAGAAAGAATGTATCCTCCCCCTTTACATTTGTATCTTGCATTTGCTTTTGAGTTGTATCAGTGTACTCTTACTTTCATAAGTCTTGTAAGCTAGTTTATAATATATTTAAGCATTAGTCAACAATAAGAACAATTTCATGCATACATACAGTGTTTGTGTTTTTTTGTATAATGATTTACTGCAATGTGTCTCGCACATAAACATGACTAATTTTACAGTGCAACAGTACTTTAACTTTAGTTGTATATTTGACAGGTGTGTACACATGCAGACATATTTTTTGACCTGTGCTGGGATGGCGTGAGCAAGTAATGGACTACGGCAAGAGTATCATCCATGTGGAGCAATATAAACATTTTCTTTTTTTTCAAGGACCGCGTGAAACAGTCCAAACTTTGATGGTAAGAGCTTTTATTACATGGGTTGTTACGCTGTCATTTCGTAAAGTATTGCCCTTTGTGTGACGAGTTTTATCACTTGACCCAAATGTAAGCAAATCAGTTTGGTAGTCTATATTCCAGTTGTTGCTTGGTGTATGAGGAAATGGCAACCCGGTGTTTGGGAAGGAAAACGTGTTTTTGCTCAGTGAATGATGCTACTATATTAAGTAATATACCTTATAAATGATTGTATATCTGACAGTGTTAAAGTACTCTTTAGTATCTACAAAAGGTCATGAATACCATAATAGTTGCCTTTTGTCTTTTTGGTGATGCTTCAGATGCAGCCAAGGTGTGGTTGCCATGGTGATGGATGGGAATGGAAATCTTTCAAGTGAATTAAAAACAGGGCAATGATTCTTTCTGAGTAAGTAGCAGCAGACGCTCCATTCAGTGAGCCATATGGTCCAGAGATGAACTTGGGCTATTACACTGCACTTTAGATGGAACAAGACCAAACCGTCATCTTATATCCAAGGGCTTCAGAATGAGGAGAAATTGGGACTGTTGCCATAGTGATTAAAGCAAGGCAGATGTACTTATAGCACACCTGCTCATGCTCAAGGGTGGTGCATGAAGTGGAAATATACAAAGAGGAATGGAAACAAATATTAATATATAATAAATTAATGTCATTTTTGAGGTGTCACTGCCCTAGACATCAGATTATATATTAAAAGGTCTCCTATGGCAAGTGTAGAGTTTGCACATCTGGCGTTATGTGATCCATTGTCTTTGTAAGGAGTTTTTCTGCTGCCCTCTGGCTCAGCTGCAGTCCACATAGATTCATTTCATGAGATTTGTAAAATGATCATTACTAAGTCTATAGGTCTATTTTTGAGGTGGTACAAGCAAGCGTGTTAGCCGAGGTGGCTGGCATTAGAAATTTAAAACATTTGGAGAAAATGTTGTGCAAATGTTGAAATAAAGCCTTAAGGGAAAACTCTGGTGGATAATAATCAAGTGTAAGTCTCCTTACACATAAAGACTTTTCACAAGACAGAACATATTTGTGTTCTAGACTGGCCCAGGAAAATTCCAGACATCCAAAAACTGTGGCCAGATCTAAAATTGTTTGTTTACATTATTTGAGCTGTTTAAACTGAGCTGAGTCAAATCATAACTGCAGTTGTGTATATAATCACAATTTAACAACAAACTATATAGAGCTCAAAAGGAGCAAGTAGAAGTAAAGAAATACTTATGTGGAAATACGTTAACCCCAAAGACTTTTCTCTGTAACTGCTGCGAAGGGGTCAGCACACAATATTGTCTGATGGAGATGGAATTTGTATTGTTTTATTGTATCATTTCACATCACAACAATGTGCCATGCGGTGGTCTGTTCCATAAAGGATAGTAAAACAATGTTTTGTGCACGTGACATAATGTGGAAAAGTTCATGGGGTATGGGCACTTTTACGAGTTATTGTACATTATACTAGTCTACTTTTATGTGCACAGAAACGCCGTTGCACGTATAAAAGTGCACAGGCGATCTGGTTCACGCGTGACCGATGACATTAGACACATCTAATGAAGATCTAAATGTAAACTAGATGACTCATATAATTCATTCTTGACGCCACCCCGTGAAGGAGAGGACACGCACCCATCATCGCAGGGAGGCAACGCACATGCGCAGAGGCTGTTTACCGTTGTCCGCGCCAAAGCGAGGCCAGTCTTTAAACTTGGAGCAGTCTGCGGGCTCATGTAGGGGATTCCACACGGCACAAGTATCTCCGTGCGCTCCTCGTCCAACATGACCGTCTGCGGGGCCGTGCGCAACGATTGGCTGCGGCGCCTTGTTTTGCGGACCTCTGGAACGAACGGCAAAAGTTGATTGATCCAAAACTCGGACCTGTTTACGTTTCCTGAGCAAAGCTGTGAGATGTGACTGGCGCTTCTTTGTTCGAGCAGCTACAGCGTCTTACGAAAGGATGTTTGTAGGTGAGTGTCTGCTGCTGCCTGCTCTATGTTTTTATTTGAGAGAATAATGTATAGCTATTTTAAGAAATACAATTAAAAGTGTGTGATTTATCTTGCAATGGATTGTATTTGTTCTGAAATGACTATGATTGTATTATACGAGTTGAACGTCATATAAACAGCCGAGTTTGTACACAAAAACTCAGCTTGATAGAAATGGACTTGCATGGTCATGTTGACAGGTGCATGCTAAACGATGACATTTACATTGGTGGCAGCCTATTTAACATGTAAACGAGCGTGTATTTATTATTTCTTTGCAATTATGCTGATCCATTTGGAAGCAATGTTGTCCCCTAAACTATAGTATGACTTCCTGCTGCAAGTATGTTGTTTGCACACTTGTTTATTTTGAACACTGCATTTGTAATAGTAAACTCCTGACTGGTTGAAAGGGTGCTGAAAGGGACAGCTCCAGGCGCGGGCACGTCGGATCCGCGCGCAGCAGACCGCCATAAGCGCGCGCAGAAATCCCACTTGCATGAGAGATGATGACGACTGCCTCTTTGAATGGCTCCGTGCCTAGACGCCAGCAGATTTGGGCTTGTGCGTCTGCCTCGCTGGGGAATGTCAATAGGCTACAGCTGGAAAAGGCTTTGTGTGTGTGGCTTCTTTTTTCCCTTTTTTTCTTTTTTGGCAAATCTGGTTAAACTCTCTCAATGATAGTGCGTGTCTGTGCTTAAAGTTCATTCCTGTTTCTGCTCTAGGGCTGCATTTTTACAGAAAAAGTGACACCATCGTGTGTGGGTCCTGATAGATATTTTTTAAAACCCTGCAGAGTTGAAAGTTTCCTAAAAGCGTATTTGATTATTTTATAGAAAACTATTTATTATTTCAACAAATATGTTGTATGTTAACATTGTATACAATCAAACTCAAATGTCAGAACACCAGATGGTCTCAGCATTACAACATGGTTCAGACATGTCTGATAGAGAGGGTAGAGAAAAGGTCCTTACAACAGTTGGTGAATGTTGGGATGTGTGTGTCTTCCTTCTGAACATTACATAGCTACAGCTGCCCTGGGAGTTGATCCTAGTGCCCCTTTAACCACAATGCACATGAGACCATCTGTGTTATAGTAGCAGACACGATGTATTTGTGGTCTCTCAATTGACTTTTTGTTTTGGTACTATATTAGTTTTGTTATATGGTTTGAATAGACAAATGGAGAACTCCCACTGATGTCTGCTGTCGTTGTGTCCTTGGGCAAGACATTTAAGCGCACTTTGCCTGAAGCCCACACTGAAAGATCAAGGCTCCTGTGGACTCACCACCTGCAGGAGGATCAGTGAGGGGCTGGTGCTAAGTGTACTGGGTGCAGCTCTGACTGCCCCCCCAAACCCAGAAATGGATTAAGGGGAAGAAAAGGGATGGATGGATGGTTTAAATAGACTTACAGACAACCTTTGTGTTTATCATAGTATGTGTTTGAGGGATGGAGGCAGGCCTTTGTCATGACAGTTGTGGCTACAGAGGAAGAATATTTGAATGAGGATGCTTTATGCTTAAAATGATGGTAACGGTAGTACAGAAAAAAATATTTGCAGATATAAGATGATGGGCACATTTCCTGTATTGATTGTGGTTAAAAAATGTGCAGCTTTAACCTCTTTGCAAAAAATGTTCATTGGTCAGATGTTTTTGACCAATGTAATTACCTCCATAACCCAAACACTATTTTTCCCAAGGCTAATACCATCATTACTGTAAGGTGGAATATTGAAGAATGATTGTAGATTGTGGGCAGCCCCTGGAATTTGGAGGAGAAGAAATACAGACTTGGCTGACCAGTACCAGCCCATGCCAGCCTGCCACTTTAGTGAAACTCAAGCGAATGTCTTGGGGCCAGATTCTCGGCTTGGCTCATACATTATGTAACAACAAAATCTGGCCTCAGACAGCATGATACTATGGAGACGTTTGCGTGAAAATCGTGTAGACAGTTGTTGACAGACATGCCTTTCAATGTCCGCCAATGTTTGTACTGCGGACTGCAAGCAAACAGATGGTGATGTGTCCTCATTTTCACTCACACACTATCTTCCTTTGACTGTATGTTTATTTATATGTACATTTACAAGTTTTCCCTGGCCACAAATGTAGTAAATATAAATCCTCTATAAGCTTTCTGGCATCTTATTGTGTCATCTCTCACAAAGCTTCTAACCTGCCTCTTGTTTCTCTTGCAGTCTGGTTACTCTTCATCTTCTTTGTGGAGGGATTTGCAGTGGCGCGGAAATCTAAAGGTACAATCTCAAATAATAATCCCGATATAGGGCTGGGCAATATGGCGGCACAGTAGTTTGTGCCTGTGCTGGACAGAAAGAAGCTCCTGGGTTCGATTCCACCTCCACTTTTGTCTGTGGGATTAGTGCGTTCTCCCAGTGTCTGCGTAGGTTTCCTCCAGGTGCACTGGTTTTCCCCTAGCACCAAAAACGTGGATGTTAGATGACACCATCCACTAGGTTGGAATGTAATGAGTGAGTGAATGGATGCTGCTGGTAAAGGGCTTCGACGCGCCAGTGTGTTTGGCGTCTCGCTTTGTGTGTTTACATAGATCACTCACTTACTTACTCAAAATGTAATACTAGGTTGATTGCTTGATAGCGATTTTTGACGGAGGATATATATATAAATGCCCTATATGAGTAAAAATTAGAGAAGGTCAATATTAGTATTCATATTTGCCATATTAGTTGTATTATGTGTTGCTATCGTTCCAATATTTTCAAAAGGTCTTGCTGATAGTACAGTTTGTAATATCATTTGGAGAAAAAAAATGCTGACATGTTATTGTTATTTGCATTTTAATTCCTGTATCGGTTGTGTGAAGTTGTGTCATTAGTGAAAGGTGAAAAATGAACCTCTAAAGGTACAATCTGTAATAATTTTGGAGATTGTTCATATTTTGGAAACATATAGATATTTTTTCAATCAATCAAAATGGGTTCAATCCTGTGAGGACGCCGCATTTCCCAGCCCTTTCCCCCAGCAGGAACAGTTGAATGTTGACTGGTAGTTCTTTGTTGAGTAGCACTTTGTTGAGTAGTATTTTGTTGAGTGCTAGTACTTTGTTAGACAGTACTTTATTGAGTGCTAGTACTTTGTTAGACAGTACTTTGTTCACTTGTAGTACTTTGTTAGACTGTACTTTATTACGCATTACTTTGTTGCAGATGTCACCGCTCCACCAAAGGCAGCGCCCTCCCAGTCGCCCTCACGTTACCGCCGCTGTGGCTCCTGGGAACGCACTGTGGATGGAGGATATTTCAACTCTCCAAACTATCCTGACAAGTACCCCCCAAATAAGGAGTGCCTCTATGTACTAGAAGGTACAGGAGTCAGTTTCTCATTTTCCCCAAACAGCACCATTTCAAGTTGTGAGAAGATTATTAGAAAGTTTGTAACCTTTAACAGTGTGACGAGACCCTTCTATTTGGTTTTGAGTTGTCGAAATTGCAAAAGTCTCAAACCCACCCATTTCAAAATTTTCCCAAATTGTCTCCAACTGATTGACTTATACTAATATTCCACTTTTTTTTGACAAAACACAATACTAACAAATGGTCAATGCCCTTCAATGTTGTGTAGACGTGACATTATGTGGAAAAGTTTATGGGGTATGGGCGAGTTCCTGTGAATTATACTAGTCTACATTTATACGCAACACAGCTAATGAAGATTGCCCTTCAATGTTCACATTTATCAAGAAGAATTAATTAATTGATTAAGAATTTATCCAGAAAACCAATCCGATGAAGCTGTTTTTCACTTCTTAAATACACTCTTTCCTGGTTAGTCAAGATCCATATCTTAATAAAGGTCCTTTTGTCCATAGCCCAGCCCAGACAGAGAATAGAGCTGCAGTTCAACAAAACCTTCTACATCGAGGGCTCCTTCGAGTGTCGTTTTGACAACCTGGAGGTGCGGGACGGTCCCTTCAGCTTCTCCCCCCTCATCAGCCGCTTCTGTGGCTCAGCGAACCCTGGACTGGTGCTGTCCAGCGGCCGCTTCATGTGGATACGTTTCTATAGTGACGATGAGCTGGAGGGCGTGGGCTTCCATGTGCAGTACACCTTCACCGAGGGTAAGACAACATTGGCTTTTATGCACCTTTGTTTTAAATCAATATAAATACGGATGAAACTTAGAAAATTAGACGCAGCAGTTTATTTATTTCTGTAATTCAACTTAGAATGTGACTCTGAGTCATTACATGCAGAGAGAAATGAGCCCAGCCTTTGTTGTTATATACTGTAAGTTTAATAAGTCTGTTATATGTTAGTTTCACATAAGTTGAAAGGTGTAAGTTTAATTACAGATGTACACCTGTATTCATGTCTCACTGAGTAAGTTTATAAAGCACGAGTGAAAACTGGATTTCTCTCCTACTCCAATTTTATTTAATTGAGCAAGACACAAAACCTGTCCAGTACGATTGAGGTGTCTATTTGCCATTCCTCAATCACACATATTCTTTAGTATCCTTTAGCAGAAAACTACTGGTTTCCTTCATGAAAACAAGAGAGCTGCTGCAGGTTCAGCTTGTGTGAAAATTCAACAAGCAACAAGGTTGATTCCATTTGGCTAAAAGGTTCTTACACAGTGAAAGATTGCAATTTGATGTACAATTACTGTTCCAAAATCTGAGTGTTACACCTTTGAAAATGTCATAAGGTTCTATCTGCTCAGCGAGGGCATGACCTCAACCCTTTAATGGTTTCCTCGTCCATTTGGTAGATCACCTTTCGAGACCCCATTTCTACTATTTGGAGCATCTCCCTTGGTTTTAGGCACTTTTACCATCAAACTGCATCTCAACGATTTTGTAAAGGCCTATAATTTAAAAATGTTGGGGTTGATTTTATCTCTGTGCAGCACTTTGGAATTTTTTTTTATAAAATGTGCTATATTAATAAAGTGGATTGGATCAGATTAAAAAAAAAAAAGTGTGTTATTAGCGCCTACATCTTGGAGGAGCATTTCTTTAAGAGTGAAGTGTTAAAGTGGTCAGTCTGAGTTGATGCAGTTGTGAATAGAGTCCAGTTTGTTAAAAAGTACTCAAAGTCAAAGTATTTGTTTGCTTTGTAAACGCACTCACTTGATTTTAAGAATTTCAGTCAAAAGCACTTTGAATAGTTAATAGTATATTTGTGCTGTACTGGTAAAAGTCTGATATATGCAGCCGTTTGATTTTTGTCAGTCACTGAATAATTCCTTTGGTCAAGTAGTCTTGGGAAGCCTTTACAAAATAAAACTTCATGTGCTGTAAGCTGCTTGAACGGCAAATCATCTACAGAAAAGAATACTTACTTATTATTATTTTAGTCAGAGAACAATGGCTTCATGTAATAGACATGTTTGTGCTGTGAGCTGTGGGTCAGTCTAAGAAGTGTGTTGGTGATGAACTTGTGGTCAGATAAGCCTCACTGCCCCTTGGAGAAGTCCTGTGTGTGACCACCCACATCGGTTGCCGTGAGAGAGACAATAAAGTTATGCCGGTTCTAACTATAAACACCATATTTAAATCAACTATAATGTATTTTTAAATGATTGCTAAAAAAGATAGAAGACCAGGACATGTTGAATGAATGAGGTGTCTCGGATCGACCAAAGCGGTTACATGACAGGCCCTTTAAATAATTACACATTTAAGTTTGCAAGATATGAAACAGACAAGATTATAGTAACAGGTGTACTACAGAATACAAGGTCATACATAGACAATACACGTTCTCCATTGCAGACTGCAAATCAAAGAGAAAGTAACAAGTGAAAGCCAGAATGTATTATTGTGTGAAAGCAAACATGCATTTACCAGAATGTTTTAAAAATGACATGCTTCAAGTAAATGAGATGGTGCTTTTCTATGCTTTCCATAAGTGTGGGAATATTAGTATTTGGTTATATTATCATTCCTACTGCCATCAGAGGGCAAATCATGGCTTAAAACCAGAAATTCCTGTACAGCTTTTGGCCCGACCCATATTTCAATGGAAATGTCAAATGGAACAAATGCTGACATATGTATTTTTGTCTCCTGTTTGTCATCTCAGATCCTGATTTCCATTTACATGTTGGAGGTCTTTTAAACCCCATCCCAGGTAATGAAACTCTTTTTTTTTCTTCTTTTTTTATAAAATATGTTTTATTTAATATAATTCTCTGGGGCCTCATTTCTAAATATTTGTGGTCAGAAGAACCCGAAAAGTTCATTGATTAAAAAAAAAAATAAATGACAGTGAGCAGTTTGATAAGTGAGTGTTTATGATATTTGTTTACACACACACGCACGCACACACACACACAAACACGCACACATGCATACACACGCACGGACTAGATAGATATACTTTAAACGAGGTGTGAGCATCCTTCAGTGAGCAGTTTTGTGAATATGATTTTTTTTTATTCACCTTCCTGAAATATGCGTTCTTTGAGGCCCCTAGTATGTGTGGGGTCGTCTTCTCACAGGAAAAAAGTAGTTGTCACTAAGGATTAAGTTAAATTATACAGTGCATTAGCAAAGCACTGAACTAGTTTTCATTCTTTTATTGGAGTAGATTTAAATGCTATGTCATTTTGACTTGTCTTGTTCCACATCGTGTGATTCACAGACTGTCAGTTCAACCTGTCCGGGGCAGACGGCATGATCCGCTCCAGTCAGGTGGAGGACGACAATAAGGTGAAGACTGACCAGGCTGTGGACTGCATCTGGACCATCCATGCACCCAAGAACCACCGAGTGAGCTTCTGTGCATTTGCTTTTCTCTGCTTTTCCTCTCACTGCTGTGGAAGGGTTTCATTTCTTTACCTGGAATGTGTCCTGTTATCCACCACAGCTGTTGTTCTTGTTCATCCATTCTCTGAGAAGTTTCTTTGTTGATTTTTAGATTTTTTAAGTGTTTTCAAATCTCATGTCCTAAACAATTAGTTGAACGATGAATTGATATATCAAACTTATTATTGTTTACAAGTTTACCCTTCTTTAGAGAGTGATGTGGAGGGCCTGCAGGGTTTCACGTCATCAAAGATATTCCAACCTTGTATTTCTCCATTGATGCTTGGGCATGTTTCAAAAAGACAATGCAGAAGGTCTAAGGACAGGGCGCACCAGGACATTTATCCATTTGACTAAATACTTGTGAACATTGGTTCTACTATGTGTCTGGAGCATGGACCATTACTTGTTTCATTGTAGGATATTCTAATCTTTTGGCAATTCGACAATTCTGCCCTTTGAGACGACTGCTGGTGTGAATTTGGACGATACAAAAAAATATGTGATTAGACTTAGGAAGCATCTGAAAGTGGTTTAAGATGCAGGAAGTTTATTGTACCCTGAATGTAAATACCACCTCAATCTCTCTCTTTGGCTACAGCATTCCCCTCTCTCACTCTGTAACTAATCTCGGGGTCAAGTTTGACCCCCACCTCTCCTTTGAAAATCATTAGGGCCGAGACTTTAACTCGTTAATTAAGATTAATTAACGCTAAAAAAATTAGCACGTTAAAAAAATTTAAGCATTTTAATCGCATGTGTTTTTTTGCATCGCGGAACGTTCCTTACTGGATGAGTTTCAGACGGACCGGATTGTACTGGAGCACCAACTCGAGCTCCGTGACTTTTCTTGTTCAAAAGTACATTATAACAAGCATAGACCAACTTTAGTTGTGTCTCAATCTGAGTGAGTTAGAGACGGGAAAGAGCGCTGTGTATGGAGCATGGACTCTATGTGTGACAAAGAGGAGGAGCAGAGAACGACTCCTGTGTGAGCAGAGGAGGAGCAGGTGTGTGAGCTGCTATTGCTGATGTTTTAGTTCGAACGCAAACATCAAAAATGTATTATAAGCTTTAGTGCTCACTGCAGTGGATTTTGGGCTTAAAAAGCGTATGTTGTGGACAGAGTGTGTGGAGGCGAGGACAGATACGTTATTTGATGGGAAAGAAGTCCGTCTGATCCCCTTATCATCCACAATGAACATGTGTGGCTTAAGCTTATGTATTCAGTCATTATTCAATGGTAAACAAAAAATCCATGTGAAAAAAAATTACTTCCCACTGTTCTCAGGACAAATATTTATATGTGATTAAAATGCGATTAATTGCAACTAATTGATCACAAAGCCTCTAATTAATTATATTAATTTTTTTCATCGAGTCCCAGCCCTAGAAATCATATAAATCACATCTGCAAAACTTCCTTCTTCCACCTTCGTAACATTTCTAAACTCCGCTCTTCTCTCTCTCCCGGCTGCAGAGAAGTTCGTCCATGCCTTTGTCTCCCCCAGGTTGGACTACTGCTACGCACTCCTCATCGGGATTCCTGGCAGGAGCATTCAAAAGCTCCAGTATGTCCAAAACAGCGCTGCCAGGGTCCTGATGAGAGTGTGGAAGCACGAGCACATCACCCCCATCCCCCGTTCACCTCCGTATAGAATACAAGATCCTCCTGCACACCCACCACTGTCTTCATGGTGATGCCTCCACCTACCTCACTGACCTCCTCACTCCACACTCCTCAGGCAGAACCCGGTCAGGCCAACAGCACTGTTTGCTCCCGCCCAGGACACGGCTCAAGACAATGGGGGACCGGGCCTTCAAGGCCGCTGCTACCCGTCTGTGGAACGCCCTCCCGGACCACCCTCCCGGACCACCTCAGGGCCCCACAGACGGTGGCAGCTTTTAAAAAGGGACTCAAGACCCATCTATTTAGTATGGCGTACAGCTGATTTTTTTGTCTTTCTAATTGTTTTTATATGTGTTATGCTTTTTTTATGCTGCTGACGCTGTAGCACTTTGAGATTTGGTGTCAAATGTAAAGTGCATTATAAATAAAATGTTATTATTAAATAAGATACATCCTTTGACAGTATAGAAGGCTTTTGAAACACTGCTGCAGTGAGCGTGGTCTGTCATCAAAGCTAAAGTGTGGTGACTTTCTTTTGGGCCTGCATTGTATCTGCTCTGTGTTTAGAGTAAGTGAGGCCAGAGACTTAAGCAGCGCGTACGTACACAGAGGGCTTAAGATTTTCAATGGTTATCCCGGACGCAGCTGCTGGTTATATTTACTATATCCCGGACATAATCCATGCACCGGATTTGATCTCCGGTCATCAGCCATAATTACATGTGATAAGACAAGCCCAACGTAAACATACACAAGTCTCTCATATGATATGGATTATAGTGACTCTGATCAAAGTGACCCGACTCAAAAGGCCATGTCAAATATTACATCAAGCATTCGATTGCAGAGATTTAAAATGCAATACTAAGAATCTTTCATTCTCTTTCATTCAAAATAGGTTTAGTGTAAAATCCACCCATTAAATCATGATACAAAAAATACAGCCTCTTAGTTTGTATGTCTTATGCTCTAAGTACTAGTTTGAAGTAAGTAAGTCATTTTTATGTATATTGCGCATTTTATTGACCAAAGTCACACGAACCGCTTCACAATGTTTTAAAGTACTGATATTTTTCTGTACTCAAAGTGATGACAGCGAGACCATCCGACCATCACGTCCACTCACCCTTTTACATTCAGGCCTATTGTTCATATTTCTAGTGGTAGGGTAAACTGGATCATCCGGAGGAAACCTACAAAGTCATGGGGAGAACATGCAAATTGTGCTAACTGCTGCGCTATCATGTCATTTCTTATTTACACAAACTTAGTATTATTCATTTTTTTAAACAGAAAATAATCATCAGTACAGCTCTATTGAACATATTCACAATTAGAATAGTGGGAATATTGTTGTTGATAAGTGATTGAAAATGTGTCCCTAGTCAGAAGCAGAATCTGGGTCTTAAGACCGGGGGGAATTTTTGTGTGACGGAACAGTAGCAATGAGGAGCAGACAAACACTCAAAAAGATAAGTGAATACTATCTTGTCTATAGCACCATACTCAAGTTAGTTAACTCTGAATATTAACTTACTAGGATTTATTATGGCTCCTTTATACTGGAGGCTTCATAAAGTCTTATACTGTATCTCGTATATCCTGTATCTATACAAGGGCCATTCATTTCATGTAGAACTCAAATTATACATTAGTATAGTTTAGCAGTAGTTTATTTTCTTTGGCCATTTTGTACATTAGATCTCAGGTCGCATGTTTTCATAGATTGTATATACATTTAACAATAAGAAAAAAAAGAACTAAAATGTGTCTATTAAGAATTTTATTGCTAAATAATGTTTGACCAAAAGGGGTTTTGGCTGAAATCGAGAACACATAATACATATTAATAATAAATATAACAAAGAATTATAATAAACAATTCTTATTCATATTTCCCTATTTTCATATAAAACCCCTAATTCTTTACACTTTATTCTTTGTCCTTTATGGCTGGCATTATTAAAAGATAGGGTATTTTGGTGAAATGTGAGACCTTTTTAAGACTTGTTTTAGTGCCACTTTGGTATAATTGAATGCAGGTCAGTGTAAGGAGAAGCAAGGACAAGGAAGGATGAGGAAGGAGGGATTTTGTATAAGTTTGTACGCCACCTGAATCAGAACCAAATATGTAGTTTTACTCCTCAAAGAATTGTGTTCACCCATTAGTTCAAAACTAAACTGCAGTGGGTTGTTACCAGTGGAGCGGGTCCCGGCTCAAAAGTGGCCAAAATGACGTGCGCTGACATGCTTGCAATACCACCCTGGGCCATATAGCATCGTCTTACCTCTCAAAAACACCTTTACAGGATGGTCCAAAAGTCGGCTCTTGGCCCAAAGCTCCGTTCCACATGTGTGTCAATGCTGAGGGGAGTGAATTTTAAACCAATCTAGTTTAGTCGCTGTGAATTTTTGAAGGCACTCGTTAAATGAATGAAGCCCGTGCCGGCTGACGTATGCGCAGATGCATTTTTTCACATTTTCCACCCCCCGCGGCCTTTTTGAAACTGCCCATAAACCGCGGAAGTTGTGGCACATTAGTTAGGCATGACTTTGTCCGTTAATATTTACAGTCTATGGTTCTTCCATCAGTTTAGTGCAGACAAGTCCAAACTTTGGCTCCTGACCATTTGTTGGTCCTGGTGAAATGGCCCCAATCACATTTTTGGTGATTTTGGCAATTTTTCTAGAAGTCCCACCTATCAGAAAAAAGTTTTTAAAAATCATTATACGTTTTGCAGCTCTTCTGTTTTTGCTGAAATCACAAAGAAACGGTATAAACTAACCTGCTAAACACAGACTCGGCTGTCCACGGCAAAAGGGGACGCTTGATTGGTGCTGAACATAATGATTGACAATAAGGTGAACCAATTGTTGCTGCAAACATCACATCTTAAATTGGTACAAACATTTCCCGAAATATCTTCTTATATTATATTTTACAATCCTATTTTAACAAATTAAGTGGTCTGTGATTAGTTGTGATCATGTGAATTTCTGTTGCTTTTCAAATTGTGAGGAGAGAGTGAACATTTCTGATGTAAGCCCCAGTTAGACCCCCCCATGCTCACCCCCCACAGCTTGTAATTGGACAAAATTAAAATGCCAATGGTCTTATATATCTATGCTCCTGTAGTAAGGAATGTATTTTTTAGGAAATATGAAATTATATTTATATGTGGTGTATTGAAAATGAAAAACAATTGAAGTTGCCTTTTAAATAAACACATTTCTGATGCATTCATTGCATTGGCCATGAGTGTGTGGCCTCAATCGTTACACTGTGCGACCTTTGCTGAAAACTCTGGTTTAAATGCCTCTGAAATAAGGCGACCGAACCCAGGCAGAAGTTTAATTCAGCTTTGGGTTAGATTTGACAGATATACTGTATTTGTTGTGACAGAACGGTTTTCTTTTTACTTTCAGATTTACCTTCACTTCCTGGAGTATCAGATGGAAAACTCTAACGAATGCAAGAGGAACTTTGTGGCCATTTACGACGGCAGCAACGCCATCGAGGACCTGAAGGTAGCGCACCATTCCCCCTCTCTCGTGTCTCGTGTCATCTGCTCTTTGTTGCTCTTTGTCCCAAGCTGTTTTTCACACCGCAAAGCTCTGTAGCGATTGTCCTACAGAACCAGGCGGCACTCAGCTCCCACACCAGCTGAGGTGTGGGCTCTGTTGCAGGCCAAGTTTTGTAGTACAGTGGCTAATGATGTGATGCTGGAGACCGGGGTGGGCGTGGTGCGCATGTGGGCCGACGAGGGCAGCCGCCTGAGCCGCTTCCGGATGCTCTTCACCTCCTTCGTTGAACGTGAGTCCTCCTCACAAACTTTGTAATTGTATTATGTATAATGTATTATGTCATTGTTTCATAATCTCACTCAGTAAATCTGTATCATACCTCATGAAAACTTTAAAGCTTTTTGCTTTGCTTGATGTTTTAAGTTATGAGAATATCTGCCTTTACTTCTTCTCATTCAATTGTGCTACCATGACATGTTTTACTGCATTTTAAGGCACATCTTAAAACAACATATTTTATTTTGCTTTGAATTATAGGATCAAAACGTCCTTATTTTTCATTCACTTTAAGAATGTATCATTAAATCAGTCTTTAAAACAAAATTGAACTATCAACCGGCTTGGTGACGTGTCATTTATCTGCTGATGTTACTTCCTGAGAAGCGTGTCAGCCTCATTGACAGTTCGCTTAGACTGACGACGCCCAGTTTTTTGTGGAAGAGGCAACCAGTCATTGCTTTTCACTGTTACGACCAGAAGGACAAAACATATTTGAGGACACAGAGACAGGTTGAGAGTTCAAAATTGATTTTATTTATATATTTTCTTATGGGTGAACTCTAGGTCTTTTTATTTATTAATATGAAGATTAATCAAAAAAAAAAAAACAACCCCGTGTCCAGAACACAAAAACCCAAAGTAATCAAATTAAAGGTGGACCTGGTGGGCCGGCCAAAACAAACAAAGTGGGCCAACACCAAACCAACCCTATACAGGGCCGTCCGGATCCGATGCCGACACCCTAACTAAAGAATAAAGAAAACCCAAATAGCTACACCCTCACCAACGAAAATGTAACCACCGGACCCACCAGATCAAACAAAAATAAGGACAGCAAAAAGGCTAAAGAATGGCTAAAAGAACCAAACCATGCGGCGTCTGAGGAGGCCGCAAACAGGAACAGGAGGGAGCGTGCAGCGCGTGCACCTCACCTCAGCAGGTGTTACAAAAGAGGCTGAGAGCAGAGAGGGGCGGGAGTGCACCAGGACAGCGCTTCTTATACTCCCGGCCCGAGCTGCAAAATATACAAAACAAGTTACTAAACATTATCAAAAATGTAACCTATAAAATATACCCAAACATAACATTCACTAAGAATTAATAGTTACTTAATGTAACTTACGTTCTACGAATAGGTGCGTAGTCCCTTAGGACTTCGCTAGTGGGATATCACTCGTGACCCCCAGGTCACACGCCAGAGAGATCAAAATAATTTGCTCCAATCACCAGCCACCTTCCTCTATAAATGCCCCTGCACAAGGCCGCACCCCCTCTTGAACTCTGCCAAGCCGGGCTGGCCTGATGGGCTCGTAGCTAAGGGACTACGCACCTATTCGTAGAACTTAAGTTACATTAAGTAACTATTAATTCTACGTCATGGTGCTACGTCCCTTAGGACTTCGCTAGTGGGACACAACGCGGAGGCCGTAGGAAAATGTACTCCCAGCAGGCCAGCGAAGGGTGATTGGAGCTCCGCCCGAGCAAGACCCTCACAACGTGAGAGGACTCAGGGCAGAAGAAACAAGCGTGTTACGGGGCCACTCCTACCAAGGATACCCCCACGTAACACAAGCCGTAGGTCATCCGTAGTCACAGGACGCCTCTCCCAAGAGCTCCTGACGCGGACTACCAGACCGACCACACACACAAAATGTACCGCACCTGTAGGATGCCTCTCCCAAGAGCTCCTGCACCAGGGCGGAAAATAGACCGAAGGCCCCCCTCAGGGGAGGGACCCAACGGTCTAACTCAGTCCGCTGCACTCAGCACGGAATGGGCCACCGACCGGTCCGACACATTCGAAAGATAAGACCGGACGAAAGAGGAGGACGACGCCCAAGAAGCCGCACGGCAAACGTCCTCGACCGACGCCCCCCTGAGAAGGGCCGTAGAGGCCGCCATCCCACGCGTGGAATGCGACCTGAAACCCACCGGGGGGGCCAGACCCTGCGTCTGATACGCCCGCCGCACCGCCGTGGCGACCCAATGCGCCAGCCGCTGAGCCGACAGCGGGGCGCCCCTGTTCTTGGGGCCCAGCCACACAAACAGCTGATCACCCGACCTGAATGACGACGTCATGGCCAGGTAATGCCTCAGCATTCTGATAGGACACAGAAGGTGATGCCGCTCCTCCTCGGGGGAGGCATGCAGCGGCGGGTGGAAAGCCCTAATCCTGATGACTCTCGACCTAAAGGCCGACGTGATGACCTTGGGGAGAAAAGCCGGATTCGGCCACAATTCCACCATGCCGTCGTCCTCTCCAAAGGACAGGCACGACGCATGGACGGAGAGCGCACACAAATCGCCCGCCCTCTTAGCAGAAGCCAACGCCAGTAAGAGGGCCGTCTTAAAGGCGATACACTCGGGACTCGCCTCCGCCGCCGGTTCAAAAGGCGGACCCGACAGCCCCCTAAGGACCACCCTGAGGTCCCAAACCGGAGGCGTTCTCTGGAGCGGGGGCCTCCTCCTGCGCGCCCCCCGCAGAAAACGTTTAACCAACGGGTGAGAACGGGCTGTGAACCCCCCGAATCCGTCGTGACCCGAAGTAATGGCTGCCGCGAACACCGCCAAGGTAGCGACAGCCCTCCCCTTGTCGAAGAGCTCCTGTAGGAATCCCAGGACCCCCTCCAGCGGGCAACACCTGGGATCCCAGGAACGGGAATCGCACCAGACACTGAATAGCCTCCACCTCGTGGCGTAGGCCCTCACGGTGGACGGCGCCCTCGCTCCCTGAATGGTCTCCACCACCGCAAGGGGAAGACCCAGATCTACGAGGCTCCGCCTCTCAACCTCCAAACCCAGAGCCTGCGGCCGATTATCGGACGTGAAAACAGGGCTCCGGCAGGAGACGCACCGGTGGGAAAGCGTACAACAGGCCGCCTGGCCATGGGTAATGAGCCAGAGCGTCCACGCCTAAAGGCGGCTCGTCCGCGGCCCTTAAGGCGAACCAGGACGGGCACTGTGCGTTCTCTGCACTGGCAAAAAGGTCGACCACTGGACGGCCGAACCTCCGCCAGATCTCCGCAGCTACCCGTGGGGCCAGGCCCCACTCGTCCTGGAGTGGGCCCCCCCTGAACATCCTGTCGGCTCCCACGTTCCGGACCCCCGGGACGTGGCGCGCCCTGAGAGACAGGAGGTGAAGCGCCGCCCACAGCAGCGTCACCGTCGCCATGCGATGGAGAGCGGGGGACCTGGTGCCCCCCTGCCTGTTCAGATAGGAGACCACTGTGGTGTTGTCTGAGCGCACCATCACGTGTCTCCCCTGCAGCTGAGGAGCAAAGTGCAGCAGTACCCTGTGTACTGCCTCCATCTCCAGCAGGTTGATGTGACGGGCTGAGTCCGACCAGCAGCCTCCTACAGAGCTCTGGCCGAGGACCCCGCCCCATCCTTCGAGCGACGCGTCCGTGAACACCTCGACGTGAGACACGGCGCAAGCCAGAGTCACTCCGTCCCGCAATAGACCCGGAGTGAGCCAGAACCTGATGTCCGATGCTGCCCCTTGGGGAACCCAGATCAGCCTCCCCCCGTCCCGGGAGGGGTGAAGCCTGAGGCGCGAGAACCACCTCTGAAAATTTCTCATGTGGAGCAGGCCTAGCCGCACCACAGCATGAGCCGCTGCCATCATTCCCAGCAGGGACCTGAGGCGCCGAGCGGGGACTCTGGGGCCCGCCAGAACCTCCCGGGCCAGACGGGTAATATTCATCCGTCTGTCCACGGACAATGCAGCACGGAATATCACAGAGTCTAGCTGCAGACCGAGATAAACCATGCGTTGGGCTGGCTGCAGCTTGCTCTTCTCCCTGTTCACCACAAAGCCCAGACGCTGTATGTGGGACAGGACCCAGTGCGTGTGGCTCACGGCCACTTCCCTGGATGGGGCCAGTATTAACCAATCGTCTATATAGGTTAATATTCTTACCCCCGCACGTCTGATCGGCTCCAGAGCTGCCTCCACACATTTGGAAAAAGTCCGAGGCGCGAGTGCGTACCCGAAGGGTAGACGGCAGTACTCGTAATTCCTCTCTCCCACTGCGAAGCGCAGAAACCTCCTGTGTTTTGGCACTATGGGCACGTGGAAGTACGCATCTGTCAGGTCTATGGAAGTCATCCAGTCTCCCTCCCTGACACACTCGAGGAGCTGTTTTGTGGACAGCATCCGAAACTGCCGTTTGGAAATGCACTCGTTTAACACGCGCAGATCCAGAATGGGACGCACCCCGCCTGATTTCTTTGGCACTAAGAAGTAAGAGGAGTACAGCCCCCTGGTGGCGTCCTGCGGGTCTACCTCCACTGCTGCGCCTCGACTCAACAGAGAGGAGACCTCCGCTTGTAGTGCCTCTGTCGATCCCCGTACCTGAGAGCGTACTGCCCGTACGCCTCGGAATGGTGGTGGCTTTCGGAAAAATTGCAGCGCGTAACCTCTGCGCAGAGTTTTCTCCAGCCAAATATCTGTCAGTAGGCCCTGCTCCCTCCAGATGTTGTAGAAATCTGTGAGGGGCGGAACGGGAGTTGGAACACGAGACGTCACGGCCCCGCCCTCTCCTGGTGTTCCTAGCAGGGAGGGGGGGTGGACGAAAGGGCCGGGGGGCCCCCTGCGTCACACCGTGAGCGCCGTGTCCTGCAGGCCCGACGTCATAAGTACGGGACTGCTCACCACACGTGACTCGGCTGCTGTGCCCCCCCCTGGCTCTTGCCTCATGAAGGGGGGGGCGAGCCCCTGGAGAGGGAAACCCCGTGTTAGCCTTGTAGCTCTGCTCACCACACGTGACTCGGCTGCTGTACCCCCCCCTGGCTCTTGCCTCATGGAGGGGGGGGCGAGCCCCTGGAGTGGGAAACCCCGTGTTAGCCTTGTAGCTCAGAGATGCTAACACGCGTTCGGCCGGAGCACACACATTATCACTCACCAGATCCCTCCGCCTGCCCTCTCTCCGGGAGGGCAAAACATGAACCCAAGAATCGGAGCTCGTGGCCCGCGTAGCACGCTGCACGCCCTTCTCTGGGGGCTGCAGGCCTAGCGGAGCCACGTTATATGCTCGAGAAGTAACACAATCAGAATTCAGATCATTTGACAAGTTACATACCCCCAAATGAGACTCAGACAGCGAGTACTGATGAAATGCCGGGCGGCTTTTATTGAAAACATTCTTCCCACCCCGACCTCCTCTGCCATAGGGAGGTCGTCGGTGGGTGTGTTGGTCCCGCGAGCCTCCCGTGTGCCTGTCTGGGCCCGGGGGTCTCGTCGCTGGGGAACGATGAACCACGGAGCGTGGATATGGTCCGGGGCGCCTGCCGAGCGAGCGCTCCCTGCCTCTGTCTCGGCTCCGCGCTGGTGGGCGGGCCTCGCGTCTCGCAGCTAGATGCTGGGCTAGGCTAGCAGAGTCCTTAGCTGCGGTGTCCAGGCTAGTCATCAGCGTCTGCATCTCCGGACCGAAGAGTGACGTTTGGGAGATGGGCAGGTCCAGCAGCTGCCTCTTCTCCGCCTCTCTGAGGTTCACCAGCCCCAGCCAGAGGTGTCTGGCCCCAACTTGTGCTGCTGCCATCGTGCGGCCGCCATCAACAGCTAGCGCCTGGCACATGCGCAGGATCGCCGCTGAAGTGGTCCTCGCCTGGGATAAGGTGTCTCCACTGAGCGCCTGGCCAGAAGAGAGCGACCTATCCAGGGCCCCCGTGATGAAGGCCATGTTGTTAGCCACCGCGACGACCTGAGCCGCATTGGCGTAACATCTATCGTGCATCGCCAAAGACATCCTATCCCGCTCGGAGGGAAGGAGAGGCCTGGTGCCGGGCCACACGGATGCGGAGGGGTGCAGGGCCGCTCGAACCGAGTCCTCGATGTCCGGGACCCCGCCGGTCCAGGACCAGTCCTGCACGTTACAATACATGCCGTACCCCAAAGCGGGCCTCTTGGCCGCTAGGGGCTTTGGCCACTCACGTGTCGCGTAATGGACGATCGGGTCCATCCGCGGGCACAACGTGGGCTGCGCTCTCCTCCTCCCTCGAGTGGTGGCGTAACCAGAGTTGAAGTCCTCCACCCTCTGGTTCGGTTGCGGTGGCAGGGGGGCATCCATGATGGCCGCCGCCGTGGAGTAGAGCCCAGGCATGTGGTCCAGCGGGAAGCGGTCCGGCTCCGGGTTGGACACCACCTCGTCCAGCGTGAGGAGAGAGCCGACCTCCGACACCTCTCCGTCCTCGCAGTCACCCCACTCCGCGGGCACGGGTGGAAGGTCGAGGGGGGCCCAGTCAATCACAGACTCCTCGTCCTGAGAGGAGTCCGGACGGGGCGCTGTAGCGGCGAAGAACGCGTGCCTGCGTTCACTCTCCTCCCTGGGGAGAGCGAGACACGAGGCGCAGGTGGCGCTCAACGCCGCATGGCCCGAACCCAGGCACACGAAGCAGCTGGAGTGCTGGTCCTTGCGCTGGAGCTTGACCCGACAAGTCGAGCAACGACGACGTCCGACGCCGGATGGCGAAGGGGAACTCGGACGAGCATCAGAAGACATCTTTCCTCAGGTAAATTGAAATGTAGATCTCAATCGGCGCCAGAGTGAAAGAGGGGGTGCGGCCTTGTGCAGGGGCATTTATAGAGGAAGGTGGCTGGTGATTGGAGCAAATTATTTTGATCTCTCTGGCGTGTGACCTGGGGGTCACGAGTGATATCCCACTAGCGAAGTCCTAAGGGACGTAGCACCATGACGTAGAACTAAGTAGTAACAGGCCAAACGCAGAGAAAATGACCATTTAGACCAGGGGAGTCAAACCGGGTCCAGAACGGGCCGGTGTTGCTGCAGGTTTCAGTTCCGACCTGAGCAGGAGCACACCAGACTCCACCCATTTTCTCAAATCTTAAAATAAAATCTGGACTCACCTCTTGCTCCTCAGGTTTGAACTAAAACCTGTAGCCACACCGGCCCTTTGAGGACCATCAAAATCATGTTTATATGTATGACGTTATCGCATTAGTTGGGATGGTATGTACGTTATTCTAACAGGGACAGTGTACAATTAAACATTAACACAAATGAGAGATGTATCGTACCAGGTTATAGCAAAGATGCTAGTTTCCACCTGTATTCCCTGGGCAGGCTGATGTTATATTCAGTTAAACAGATTCTAATGTAGATAGATACATACATGATCGTGTCTTACATTTACAGACTTTAAATAACATTATTTACTAAAACATTTCATTTAATTTACTCATTCAGTTTACTGTTTCATATTACGTTCCTATACATAAAACAAGCATTGATCATTTTTGTTGGAATTTAGGTTATTTTTTTAAGATGTAGATATTTGTGATTCCAATAGATATAACATTATTTATATCTTTATTGATATTTTATTATGTGACGTTGAAGGTTTACATGTAAGCCATATATATAAAATAACTGAAATCCATGGATTCAGGACATTTTTGCACTCTGAATGATATAAAAATACATCTAATCAGTTTTGGCACAAAAATCTCACTTGTTATTTTGACAAAGTTATTGTTCAACTTGACTATAATGTTTTCTACAAAGCTGCTCTCATCCATTGTCTGAGTTTATGCTGTTTACCCCAGATGAGCCCCAGTCTAATGCATATTACTTTAGCCTGCACAAACGTAATTATGTCCTGCTAAAATGTGATTTATGTTTTAGAAATGGTCATAAATGAATTTCAGTGCAGAGTACAATCAGCAGTCGCTCTTACTATGGGTGGACAATAACTACATTCTTAATATTTCATTTATGATTTCCAAATTTGTGCTAAAAGCTTCTGTGTTTTTTGAAGTTGAACATAAGCATTAAAAAGTCCAAAATAGAGTCCTGATGCTTTGGTCACTGTCACTCTCAGAGGTTTGTGAAAATACAGATGTAAAAAGCAAACATTATGGAAAATACAAATGTGACCTGCTGATTCAGGATCATAGACTGTAAATACAGAATACCTACCAAACTGAGATTTTGGAGTAGTTCAGTCAAATTCTCTTTTTTGCAAGTTGAAACAAGCACGCGCACATACAGGGCACACACACACACAACCATGTCAAGTCTCATCAACTTCATGGGAGATGTAATTCCCACTGCTGCCAGTAGATGGTGGTGCCAGCTTTGATAACAACGTCTGGAGTGCTGCGTTGACTTTTCTTAAGATTCTAAAACACGAAATAACAAAGCAAAGGTTGAAGATCATGTTCAAAGGACATATAATTAATTAATAAATGGCATCATATTGGAATTTTAAACCCTGTAATATAGCTGTTCATAATTACCTTGCCTTCTGTTTAATTTTGATAACTCCATACATCATAGTATAGATCATTGTGTCACTATTTGTTTTCTATACCACACATTTCCAAACACGTATCTGTGCTTGTGTATATCTGTATTCTGTGTCACATTGGCGTCTGTGCTGCTATGAAAACAAATGACTCATATTCTACAGCTCAATCCGCGGAGACGCCTGTCAGTTCTGCAGCTTTGAACAGGGAGTCAACAATGTGTTTCTAGTTCTACACAAGGACAGGCTAAAAAATGTATTTCAGAATTATCTTACCTAATTCACATCTGTTATTGTTTTAGATAGATAAATACTTTATTGATCCCCGTCGGAGCAATTCAGGTGTCCAGTAGCCGCAAAAATAAAAAATAAAATTGATCATTCTAAAAAGATAACAATAGTAATAATCAGCAACAGCCCTTCAGGTCACAGCAGCAGAGATGGTTTTATGCTGTACACCTGATTTTCTTTTCTCATGGGGGATCAAGAAAGTACAGAACTTTCTGAACTGTTAAGCGCACCTGCCCTCACCAGCTGCACTTGAAGAGAAAGTACATCTTGTCCACAAATAGGCCACACTTGAATGTGAGCCAATGTTTCATGTTGTAATATATCACGTAACCAAGTGGTATATAAGCATCTGAAGGAGCAAAACAAAGCAGATAGACAGCTGATTTAACTGGATAGAACATGATTTAATGATGAGTTGTTTTAATGCACTGTTAAATCCAATTTATTTTGACAATACACATGCTTCCCATTCCAACTCAAAATTGAGTCCACAAATAAACCACTTTCCTAAAGACATTTTTAAAAGTCCAGTGTCGTTCTCTGCCCTTCCTTGTGTCTCTGCTGTTACAGACACCTGGAACCACGTCAATAGCTTTGATTTGAGCTGTGTCCAAATCTTTTCTTGACAACATAAATTAAAAGTATTCTTATGTAGGCCGCAGCCGTAAAAGAAACTGAAATGTGTTAAATGCAGGCACACACACATCCTCTCAGTCTCATTCACCATTATCCATTTTAGTCCTATAGCTACTAAATCTTGAATGTAAACGCTCTGACAACCGAAATAAAAATACATAGATTAGCTGCTAAAAAGCTGCAGGGTTTTAGTCCGTAAGTTATGGAAATTGTGGTGTTGGCTCCAGAAAGGTGGCTGTGATATGATGTGTGTGTCTGTGCTGCAGCTCCGTGCCTGGCAAACTCCTTCTTCTGTGACAACAACATGTGCATCAACAACTCTCTGGTGTGTAACGGCATACAGAACTGTGTGTTCCCCTGGGATGAGAACAACTGCAAAGGTACTATTCTGCTGACACACGAGGGCTGGGGGCTTTAAGAGCGATCAGGGAGGCCCTGTGAAACAGGCAGCAACGACATGTCGACAAACGGAATATAGAACATACAATAAGCACCATTCAACACCACCACAGTCAGCCTTTCAGAAGCAATCAGAATGTGACATGCATACACGATTTTGGAGCTTGATAGTTTTCTAAAACGATAACACAAGACAAATCAGGATAGTTTTATGTCATTAATATCTGTTTTTTTCATCCAAGATAATACAACATTTATTGTTGATCTGTTCCTAAATCATGAATTATGGGTAGATTTAATTTCCTAGACAGAATGCAGCCGTGGGCCCTTGTGGCTAACATATGGGTCTTTGGGCATTGTTTACAGTCCTTATGAAACATCTGGGCCACATACTTCAAATCATTTATAAAGACCTGGTTGGCTGTATATGTAATCCAGACTGGAAATTTTCTTTTGCCTACCTGAAGTAAAGATGAACTTTTTCAGTTTAGGTGTCAGTGAATATAGCAGTGTTTGGAAGATGCCCACAGCCCTGTGTGGGTACAGTATGACGTCTCATTTGCTTATTCATTTGATTAGAGAAAAAGTCCAAAGGTCTTCTGTTCCACCTGACCAAGACCCACGGCTCCATCATCTTTGTGTCCACGGGGGTGGTACTGCTGCTCTTTGTCGTCTCCTTGTTTCTGCAAGTCAAGCAGCCACGCAAAAAGGTAAAGTTGAAGAGCCGAAAGAGTCTATATACAATAGGCTACAGAGTGAACGTTGGTGTTTGGTTTGAAGGTGCTGGTGAGGAAGAATACGTTTCAGAAAGGAGAGTTCCAAGAGGCGTTTGACCCGCCGCACTATGAGCTCTTCTCCCTCCGAGACAAGGTGAAGCACTGCACTGTTCTCCAGACATGTCTACATACAGTTAACTCTGAGGAGTTAACTGTATGTAGTAGGGCTGCAACATTTTTCAAATTACCATTTTTCTGACAGAATTAGTAATTTTTTTTACAACATGCAAATGCTTTCTTCTTTTGTTTTTCACTTTATTTGAGAACATTGTCACTCTTAAAGCCGGTGTTCTCATGGAGCAATATGGAAAAGACAAGACATTTGTCACCTGAATTGAAACCAAGAAGTTAAATCTGTGCTTAAGATACATATTGGCCAATTTTCATTTAAAGCTGGGGTATCTGAATCTTTCCTCCACAAATAATTAATGTTGTTGGTCCAAAAAGAATAAGTCATGTGAAAGTAAAATGTTGCGAACATATCAGACCACATTGTGCAGTCTTCACTTTATTTGAAAACATATTTTACATACATTTTATTAAATAGATAGAAGCAAACTATTTGCGAGCCAGGAACTTGTTACATGGATTGTATAATATTGTTTATTTGTTGAGATTTGAAAGTTAGGTACCCCAGCTTTAGGACAGTCAACGTATACTAAGTGAAGATAGTAAGAAAAAATAATGCAAACAGTTTCAAATTTGTTTGCCCTAATCCAGCATTCATTTTGCTTTTCCGTGCTTCGTAACTGTGTGTGCAGGATGGGACGGCAGACATCGGGGTCCTCTCAGAAGAGCTGCAGTCCCTCCAGGCCCTCCGCCGCTCCTCTGTGAGCTCGCGCTGCATCCACGAGCACCACTGCGGCTCCCAGGTCTCCATCAACTCCCTGAAACCCATCCAGGTGCCACTGGTGCTGGGGCGAGGTTCCCTGGACCTGCCCCCCTTCAGAGGCGAGCTCCAGGCCCCTCTACCCCCTCTGAGAGATGGGGGAAGCGGCCTGAGGAAGAAGAGCTGGCCCAACGTGCAGCAGCCGACCCGCGTCCAGTCCCATCACAGTCTGAGCCGGCAGGAGCGCGTGATGGAGGAGGAGGAGGAGGAGGAAGAGGACGGGCGCTACGACATGTATGTGCGCAGAGGAGGCAGCCGCAGAGCTAAAGTGGAGATGGCCCAGCAGAGGTCGCTGTCCATGGACTTCTGATTTCTGACTGGACTCTCACACAACAGACTATATGGAAGATCTGAAGGACAATGGAGCGGAAACATTACACACTTTGTAGGATGCATTATGTATTACACCAGAACCATGGATTGTTCATGCAAGAGACTTTAGAGGAGAGATCCATGCTTGTCATTGTCAACTTCTACATTCAGAACCCTATTTCTCTGACGATCTATGTTCTTCTTGTTTTTATCCCTGCTCCCCTTTTATCTGAAATGCTCAAATTCAAAAATATGCGCGTACCCCATCAAGGCCACGGATCATCCTGAAGGGTTATTGCGGCCCTCATACTATGACATTGCATCAACACACCAGATTTCAGCTCAATCTGTCCATGTTTCTGCACATTCTGGCCTAGAAACACACACACACTCACAAACACACACCCAAACACAGAGGCAAGCACATTACCCCTTGCCAAGGACCATACATCAAGTGTTATAGATGATAATTATTGACAAATGAGAAATAGGTCGTCAATGTATTTCTTAATTTTCTTGAATTAAATCAACTTTTCAATAGTAGAAGATAGTGTTGCCAGAATACTATACAAATATTAACAGTAAAGGCACTATGATGGACTACATTATGACCCATATAGTCAACCACTACCAATACAATGGATAAGCAGGCCCCTAAGACAAACCTTCCCCCCCACTAGTCACAACAACCTCCCAAGTGAGAAACCTAAGGGGACATATTATGCAAGACGGACTTTAAAGCGCTTGTAGTTGTTTTTTCTCATTTGCCAACACAAACGTATTATTGAGTAGTTCATCTTTGTTTGTGTGGTCTCAATTCTGTCTTTCCTGTAGCTCTTGTTGTGATGACGTTCAGGCTGATGTCTTGTAAAGGCTCACTCAGATCTGCTCTTTTCCACAAACATAAATATGTCCATAGTAGACATATTGTAATGATAGAACAGACACACGCATAATATGTCCTCTTTAAACCGTCCCTCTCCCCCCCCCACATGTGAGAAATAGAAATAAACGTCTTATTTTTAACTTGTTGTAACTCTTTTTTCAATAGAGCCTATAGTTTAACATGGTAGTGGAGGGAAGTTGATTTTTTTTCAACTGTTAACTGTGCTAGGTTTTAATAGTCAGATTTAGAGATCGTTTCTCTGTCCTTCCTGGGCCAATACACATGAAACAAAAACTGTCACCAAATTTCACTCTTTGTCAGTGCATACTGTATCTATGGTCTAATATTTTGCTCAAGAAGAATAATAAAATAATGCTTCAGCTTTGTTGGACACTCAAAAAAGCTTCACATGGCATTATTCATTCCTTTCAGACACAGTGTTTACAAATTACTGCTGGGGCGCGCTGACGGAAGCGTGGCAACTAGTCTGTGCTGTTGGCCCCTCCATGTACCACCACACACACATACACACCCGCACACACACACACACCCCCCAATGTGGCAATTGATGTTCCCAGAAGTCTCCCGTCACAGTACAAACCAGTCCCTGCCCTGTTAATCTTCAGAGGTCTGAGGGAACCTGTCTTTCACATGCAGGTGGCACCACAGTATGATAGCTTTGAAAAAAGTGTATTCCACGGCATTAATTAGTAATTCACAATACTAACTTAACAACACAAGAAGTAAAACTGAATTAAACTTTTAAAACACAGGAAATGTTCTCAGTGTTGTGAAGGCTTTGTACAGTTCCTGCAGACTGTAAATTGGGACACATACAGTCGCCCTCACGTTTCTCACGCACGCTAGTTTGTTAGGGCCGTGTGCACTGGCTCAGAACAAAGCCTTCATGTCAGGCCTTTTCACAAAACTCATTGGTGGGTACATTGACCAATTATGCATGTGCAGAGGAACCGGCCTTGCAGCTCCACGTGCAAGCCTTGAATTTCACATTTATTATTCTGTAATGGTAAGGCAAGGCAAGTTTATTTGTATAGCACAGTTCATACACAAGGTGCTGAATAAAACAAGATAGACACAACAAAGCATTAAAAGTTTATTATCCATCGTGAAAAATCCCTTTCTTCCCCTCATTATTTGCCTGTCTTGGGCCCATCTCTGGGCAGCACCTGGCTCCACCCCCAAGTCTATAATTACAGTCTCATGGCTCCTGCTCTGTCTTGACACTCCTGAGCTGATTTTGGAGATTCCCTTTTCCTGTGGAGAACTGCATAAATGCCTGTGAGTTTGATTTGCTACTTTGTGTTCTACTTTCTCAGAAGATTTCCAGAAGACTCTGGATTTAGATGTTGTGCCCTTTCTTAACCTTAAAGTCTCCACAAGATCTAAACAGGACAAATATGCCCTGGAGTTGTTGGAGAGGACTATAAAAGTGGATATAGGAGGTGTTCACTACTCCACCCCTTTACTGTGCATTGCAAATTTCCCGCTGCTCAAGGCTCCCAAATACTCTGCAGTCCCTGCCCGCTCTTCAGCTTGAAACGATGCTCCTTCAATATGCCCAGCAGCAAAGTTTCCCTGAAGAATACACCCTATTACCATCTGGCAAAGCCATACCTCTACAGAGTCGTCTACTCAACCTAGCCCCCGAGTTTGATCCAGCCCTTAATGTCATTAGAGTGGAAGGCGGGCTGCGTCATTGTGATGCCTTGAGCTACCAAACCATCCATCAATAGTCCTGGACCCGACCAATCACATAACTACTCATCAAGTGTGTGGACAAAAAGTTACATCACCCTGGCTCAGAGAGGGTGCTGGCCAGCTTACGTAGGAGTTACTGGATCTTGAGTGGACGCCAAGCAATTAAAAAGGTACAGCAGTCATGTCTGGAATGCCATAAATGGAAAGCCAAACCCTGTACGCTACAAATGGCAGACCTTCCCCCGTACAGCTGTTCAAGCCCCCTTTTTGGTCCACTGGAATGGACTGCTTTGGCCCTTTTCATGTGAAGGTTGGGTGCAGGCAGGAGAAACGTTGGGGGATTCTTTTCAAATGTCTTACCACACGTTGTCTCCATATTGATCTGCTTACGAGCCTTGACACAGCTTCTTGCTAGTCGAAAGGTCCACTTCAGGAGGAACCCGCCGCATGCTCCACACTTTGGAGAGGTATGGGAACGTGAAGTGAAAGCCATTAAGACAGCCCTGCGGGTCATTCTGGGCTCTCAATCGATCACTGAGGAGATCTTAAGAACTGTGCTCACTGAGGGTGAAGAGATCTTGAACTCAAGGCCCCTTGGTTATTTGTCATCTTCTCTTGCAGACCCAGAGCCTGTGACCCCAAACCTTCTCCTTATGGGGCGGCTTGAGGCTGCACTTCCACAAGTTGTCTACACAGACACTCGACTTCTGGGGACCAGAAGGTGGCGGCATAGTCAGGTGCTTGCTGATCAGTTCTGGAACAGCTTTATCAAGCACTACTTGCCAACTCTCCAGTCAAGGCAGAAGTGGAAAGTGGAACAGCCAAACCTGACCGCCAACACTGTTGTGATGATAGTCAACCCCTCGCTCCCACGGGCTTCCTGGCCAGTTGGAACTGTAACTAAACTTATTCCCAGCTCAGACAGCTCTGCTGTCTGAGCTGGGGTCAAGATTGGCAAGATCGCCCTGTTAACAGACTTGTTCCCCTTACAGAGATCCGGGATGATTGCAATCACTAGATTGGATCTTTGTGATTTTTGGTACAAATATGTCTTGCATATTTGGGGGCGGCAGTGAAAAATCCCTTTCTTCCCCTCATTTTTTGCCTGTCTTGGGCCCGCCTCAGGGCAGCACCTGGCTCCACCCTCAAATCTATAATTGCAGTCTCATGGCACCTGCTCTGTCTTGACATTCCTGAGCTGATTTTTGGAGGAGGAGGTCAAGGATACACCACATCTACAGTTAATCTATATTTTTCATCCATTAAAAAGAGTAAAGATCAAATCCCTCAGTTGTATGCACAGTTTATCTAATCTAATCACCAAGTCTGCTCTAGCTTTGGATGGTAAAAAGCTGCTGTTACAGATTTTATGTGACTGTTGAAATTTAAATCTGAGTCCATAATTACTCCCAGATTTCTGACCTGATTTGGGTCAGTTTTAGGGAGAGAAACCGGAGGAGACAGATGAGCCTCTTCTTTGTTTCTGGGACCAGAAGACAATCATAAAGATTATAGTGTGGCTTATGCAAAGGGCTGGTGTTTTGGTTTAAAAGGACTGGTACTTTATTTTCACATGACAACTCCATGTGGAAAAAGTTCCCGTCGACCTATGAGATTATAATCATGATTTTATTTACACAAGTATGACAGGTGGTCTTACAAAATGGGTTTTATTGTTCTACATTTCAGCAATACAATAAAATGACAGTAGATAAATATTATTGACATTATTACTGGTACAAACATAGCCAAACTGTAAAGCACTTTGTGTTGCATCTTTTGTATGAAAAGGTTACATGGGTTGTATTCCATTGTCAATTTTTTATTGTCAAGCTTGGTCTTGTCCTGCTTCAGTCTATGGGCATCAGAACTGAGGCACCTGCATCAGTATATCCCTATTTCAGCTTAGTTTAATAGTCATTACAATTACACTCCAACTTATGTTGCCCGAATCTTGTCTGTGACACATGTAGCCAAGACCAGCTAAATTTCTCCTAATAGCTCCCATTAAAGTCATTCTACTCTCTGCGTGATCTGCTTGAAAATCCTAAAGCATAAACAACATGGACGTCGAAAGTTGAGACAGAAAGGAACCTCAGTGCAGATTTGTTGAGACATGCGGACAAAATCTATATAATGTGGTAAAGATAAGTTACTGTAACCACCATACAATAGACTGCAGCCGCACCTCAACACAGTACAGCAGTGTTTTGACTGGTTCGGAGAGGTTACACGGGTCAGCTGATCCCCTGTCCTCCCTGACCTGCTGAGCGCTTGTAAAGTTATACAGAGGCTCATAAAGACATGTGAGCCGGTGTTCTATCTGCGCTCGTGTGCTGTACGTACACTATGTTTATCATGACTGAACAATGCGCAGAGGAATGCAACCCAGCAGCTCTGCAACAACGTGCACTTCAGTCCATCG
Source organism: Knipowitschia caucasica (assembly GCA_964034765.1). NCBI lineage: Eukaryota > Metazoa > Chordata > Actinopteri > Gobiiformes > Gobiidae > Knipowitschia > Knipowitschia caucasica. The sequence goes on along the minus strand of OZ035824.1, from coordinate 10,994,739 downwards.
CACTGGGTCTGACTGGTGCAAGTGCAAAGTCTTAAAACAGTGAGAATGTGATGTACGAATAGACTAAACCAATTAAACTGAGTGTAAGGACATATATACACTGTGTGGAGGGATTCATAAAAAATGCAAAACTGCAGTCAAGAGAACAGTAAAATAAAAATAGTTGCTGACTGTAAATAGACAAACTGTTGCTTTGGTTGTTTTCTTATAGACTGAGCCACCACCATCCCTTTAAGGAGACTGAGCTGTGAGCATGACAGTTGGGCTTGTCTCACATCAAAATGATTGATTTTTAAAGGAGCAGTATTTCAAAATCTGGCCAAAAGTGGTTCTACAACCTCTCCCACTCTCCCTGACTCAGGTTGCCAGATATGCAGACAAATCCAACTGGGAACATAATATCTGAATAGACAAAAGTTTTGCCAACAACAAATCTATAACCAACACCTTTTTCACAAAGGCCCCGATTGAAATCCTTGTTTTATTCCTCGTTTTGTCATTAATGATTTGAGAATCATAACGAGAATTGTTTTGTTCTGCGGCCACATGTTACTTTATCAGTGATATTAGCTCGACGTGGTGAGTTCTGGCAACCCGGATCAGACTTTCTGATTGGTTAAACATTGGAGGGTGGGACATTGAAATGAAAACAATAACAACATTAGGGGCTGTAAAACTAATTTAGAAATCCAAATATCTCTGCTGAACCACTGTTATCAGTTAAAGAATCAAAGCCTTTTGACAGATTAGGGCCATTTAATGATAACTTGACATGATAATCTTACATATTGCTTAAGTTATTAAAAAACAGGTTTTTCTTTTTGTCCTGTCTTGTTTTGACCAGTCCTTTTGGGTGAGGAAGCTTGAGGGCCAACAGACATTAAGTCGGGGCTGCATGTGTGGACACTGTGGCTGTAGATCATCCCTAAACCAGGTCTGCAAATGCAACAGTCCCATAAATCCACTTGTTTTAAAAATCAGTGAACAAACTTATGTGTCTAGTGGATTACTTCTGTATATCATCCGACAGCCTACTCTGTGTCATGTAGCCACGCCTCGTCTCGTGTCGTAGTGGAGCAGTGGACACTTATTTGGTGCTTTCACCTCTCCACCAATGTACAGTATCATCCCCCAGTGGCCCAGAATAAGTACCATTGTTAGTTAATTTCATCGGACTGAGTGTGGATCCATCGTTAAATTTCTGTTATTCCAATGTGGTTTCACTACAAATGGCAAATAAGCTGAATCCTTATTCTTGAAATGGTCATTTAGTTTGAAAGTACTTTGAATGACCGGATGCCTGTGAATGGATACGTCAGGTGAAGGGCCTCTTCTCTTTGCTACAGTGTTCCATCCCAGGACAGACCCCGACATCTCCAGTTTCTTCTGGGCAAAACTTCAGATTCCTTCGTTTGCCCGGAACAACACGCAGTAAAACCCTCACTGCGGGTCTTCACTAAAGACAGCTTATGATCTGGAGGTAATACTATGAACACATCCTTCATTAACCAGTGTCCAAACGTCATGTATCAAAATCCCCTGCTACTATTGGTTGCTCCTGGCCCAACGCTCTCTTGTTGGGCTTCCTCCATGTGTTTGTTCAGGCTTGACAGTCCAGTGTACTCCAACCCACTGTGCATAATGAGCCGTCAGGGAGAGGACTTGAGCGACTCCTCGAAGAAGGAGATGTGGTTGTAGGAAATGAGAGGCGTGCGCTCCCCGAGGACGGCCTCTGTGAAGTTGGTCCTCTTCCATGCGTACACCATGCTGTTCAGAAAGCCTTGTAACGACACGGTGGCAGCCTGCGGGTCACAGTCACACAGTTAGGGCAGGAGCAAATATAAAGGCACTTCACAACATGTGGAACTAGTTACTTGAGACCTGCAAAAATAAGAAAATAGTTCTATTATTTTTTGTTTAGTACATCTCCCAAAAATGATTAATAACATAAGAATTTCAATATCCACCACTTACTAGTTTTAGCACTATTAGTCAATAACAACTTATAGTTGTGCCACACTTAACGTTAATCACTCAATATGATTCTCCCACAGAACACTGAATCATGAAATATAGTTCCCAGCAATGTATCCATCCATCCATCCATTTTCTTCCCCTTAATCCATTTCTGGGTCGGGGGGGTGGCCAGAGATGCCACCCAGTACACAGAGCACCAGCCCCTCACTGATCCTCCTGCAGGTGGTGAGTCCACAGGAGCTGAGATCTTTCAGTGGGGGCTTCAGGCAAAGTGGGGTTAAGTGTCTTGCCTAAGGACACAACGACAGCAGTCATCAGTGGGAGTCGTGAAGTAGGTCTTACGTGGTTGAACCCACGACCTTCAGGCTCAAAGGCCAATGCTCTGCCAACTGAGCTACTGTCGCCCCCCCAGCAATGTATATTTCCTTCAAATATCAGTCCACTGTACAGCTGAATGAGGAGATGGAGACAAGACTGTTTCATAGTCCATGTGATGGAGCTGCCCTTTCATTACAAGATATCTACAGTCTGGCAGTAGAGTAAGTAATAGTAAGTTATTAAGTAATGTTTATTTATATAGCACATTTTACAGGCTCTAACTTACTGTTCTGAAGTACGATATTGTTTCAATCACACCCGGTGATGAAGGAAGCGAGACGCCCCCAACCAACACCATCCATTCACTCACTCATTACATTCATACCTATTGTACATCACCGGAGCACATGCAAACTCCACTCAAAAAAGCCCTGTTCCGACCGGGGTTCAAACCCAGGACCTTCTTGCTGAGAAGCGAGAGTGCTATCCACTCAGCCCGACATTCTTCTCTTATTCAGGATAAACAGACAGTGCGTGTTGTGCCTTCACCTGTATGATGTAGAGTGGAAACAGCGTGGCCTGGGGGAGGAGCCACGTGAGGATGAACAGAAGCAGAGCTGTGAGGGAGAAGTAGGATCTGCTGTTAGATGGTGAACAGCAGCAGTAGTCATAGTAACAATAATATCGGTGACTTACCAGGGGTCCAGCAGAAGATGATGACCAGCACCATCATACTGGCCGTGTGCTTGATGTGTTTGAACCTCTTGCGTGACTGTCCGTCCCCCTCCACGGGGAAGAGCCCCTGCTGCTGCTGCTCCTGACCCTCGTGCCACTTCAGCATCTCAGAGTAGGTCACCTACACACACACACACACACACACACATACAGTGTCAAATAATACTGCTTAATAAATACTATAACTCATAATTTTTTCTTCATAACATGCAAATTGTGAACAAATATGCAGATGTGTGTTCTGTTATTTGTTATGTGGCCTCGGACCCTGCATGCGCATACTTTGTAAAGATTAAACACATTTGGACTTTGTTTGTCCTTGTGTCCTATTAGCCTACTTCTTGTATTAAATGAATTTCTTATTACGTGCATTTGATCTGAAAGCATGTAACATTATTTTATCTCTTTTTATGCTAAGTCTAAATTAACAATATATTGTATTCAAAATGTAAGAATATTAAACATCAGTACAAATCCTTTTGGTCTTTTTTAATGGCCTAATTATCTATTGAAATCTACAGCTGAAGACTTACAATGCAGCAGGGCACCACAGCCACCACCATGAAAAACAGCACAACATAGACTGGCGCCTGGTGCATGAAGTCCTGGAGAAACACAGAAACACACATCATGTTATCACCACGAACAAGTACAAGAGAGGCCAGACCAGGAGTGAGACGGAGACTTACAAGCTCAGAGCAGCCTTCTCTCCACACGTGGGAGAACAGGTAACAGCTGGAATGACAGACACATGTGCATGAGTAGGCGAGTGTGTGTGTGCGTGTGTGTGTGTGTGTGTGTTTGTGTGTGCATGTGTATTTTGATGCAGATGGAGGACGCACACTCACCTCTGACAGCAGTCCGACTTCTTGTCTATTTGGGTCTGTGTGGAGATGAAGATGGCATACATCATGTAGACCCCGATCAGAGCCACCCTGATGAGAATAAGACTGTCAGACTCTTTCTAGAACTACTGTATTTTTGGACTGAAGGCTACAACAGGGATGTCCAAACTGTTATCACCAGGGACTATGGACTTGACATTTTAATTATAATAAACTGATTTTCTTCTGGTCTTTTTAATGTGTTCTTCAAATTGTAGATAAAAAAGATTAATTGGAATACCAACAATCTGGAGAAATAATGGTATACAGGTAAAATTCAGGACATTATGACATCCTTCAAAAGTTTGTATCCCTATCTAACCCTTTCATTATAAGTTTTATTTATATAATTAAACTTAAAACGTGAAAGAACTGATATAGACGCATTATATGCAGAGTGACACATGCAAAGCCTTTGTTTGTGGCTTACATATTCAAATGTTATGTTCAAATCCTTCTCATTTACATTCTCTGTATTGAACAGATATTGCTCTCACGATGCATTCATGATTCATTTTTCCACATGTACACTCACCACAGTAAAGTATAGGAGGCCTTTTCATTGGTTCTTCCACACTGGGAAAACAGACATGTATAACATATGAGTGAGTATGTTGTAGACTTTATGCATGTGTGAAATTGTGTTACAAAGTGGTTTAATAACACGCACCTGGACCTGTGCACCGTCTGAAGAAGGCCTTGTCCTCCAGCCCTGAAACACGTTCTTGGATTTGAAAGCGTAAATGATGACCAGAATGAAGGACAGCACATAAAACACCTGTGGATCAGAGAAGAGCACTGTGACCGAGTGATTTACTAAACTACAAACAGGATCAAAATCTGACCATTTAAATGAATGAACTGAAGCAACAGCATTCACCAAACACATTTCACAGCAAAACATAGTCATCTTAGTGCTATAGGTAAAGTTTAATGTTGATTTGAGTCCATTACGACTGTCGTGGAAATGATTTGCAAATGACGGAAGCAGTTTCGAGAGGTATTTTTAATATAGTATAAAAAGATGTTTGTAAAGAAAATTAAATCAGTAAATATTTGCATCTACAGTATTTACATAGAACTGCAGGGTAATTGCATGTTTGTTACGGCCTTAAAGAGTGGACAGGGTGTTTTCAATGATTTAAAATAATTCACTCCTTGAAGAATGCAATGTGTTTTGTTTCTTTTTGGGGATTTTCTAAGCTGTAGGAGCACTGATAACAAAATAATTTGTTTTTATGTTTTTAACCCTTTTTTATTTTTTATTATGGGCCTTTACTAAACTTGTTGAGATGCAGGCCCGATCAGCACGAGGAGTTCACCTGTATCGGTTAAGCCAATATTTTGATAGAGCCTTACAAGTTACGCAATAAGGCTATTTATGGGCTGAAATGAAATATAGATTTATTAAAAGGGACAGCACAAAAGGGAAGTAAAAAATAGCTTGAACTCTGATGAATTTATCTGGATTTTAGAACATTTTGTCCAATGGGCAAAACATGTCATGTCTTTAAGAGGCTAAAAGAAAACATTGGGAAAAAAATACTTTAAGATAAGGCTTTTGTTGCCTTATGTATTACTTTAAGCAGTGAAGAGTGTACATGTATTTTGTAGTTGCCTGGTGGAACAATACAAGTTAAAAACAATTGCACCCATGTTGTAAATAGTGGTAGCTGAAGTATCAAGGTCAGTATAGGACCAGCATCCCTAAGTCATTACATAAAGGTTACAAACCTTAACTTTTAAAATCCGTTTTGATCTCACATACCTGTATAGCAGAACCAGAAGTTATGGGATTATTGTAAGATTCATGGTTGGGCAGTTCAATACTAAACTTCCCACAAATATAGTAGTCCTACATTTCTTTCAAGTCTCAGGGCTCTATCTGTTTCACAAGAGATTTCTAAAAAAAACTGTGGCGCCTGAAGGGTTTAGAAATGGAAGCTGTGAGTAGATTTGAGGAGTTGGCAAATATTGAAATCAAACAATAGTTGGGTTGCACAGTTCCAAATGAGTGAGAGGAATCCAGCAGTTGCAGACTGGCCTTGTGCAAGTCTGCAACTGCTTCAAACTAATTACAGCCACTCTTCATCATGTCATCCACAATATTCTGACTCTCGTAAAGACAAACAATGATTTAAATATTTGTCATAGTTGCAGAGAATTTGCTTTTCCTTAGCAATGCTGAAATGTGTGTTAAAAATACATGTATCTCCATAGTGACGTTAAAGTGCAATGTCAGCGTATTGCAATCTGTAGGAAAATGTTTTAAATCTGTTGTTACTTTAATTTATACGACGATGCATGAGGCTCATACAAATTTAGTTTTGTTGCAGACGTTATGAAAAAATATTTGTAACATTAGAGATGCACGATCTTTTCCTTTTGTTTTTTCTTTTAAACGTGTCACTTAAGTGCTGAAACAAACACTCATATTGAATGAATGAAGACCTGGAGGTCCCCGGGATCTTTTCCACATGTGACAGTAATAACTGCAGCCATCGTGACACAGCAAAAGCTCGTCACCTTTTATCACCGCTTTATGGATTACATAAGCTGCTCCAAGAAGTTTTTACACAAACATAAAACAGTTCGTGGAAAGACGTTTTGGTTTGGCTCCAATGGCCTCAAGCAGTATTAAAAAGTATTTCACCTCTGAATATGAAACTAAATATGCACAAGAGTTAATGATTAACAAAGCCAATGGAAATGCCCCAGAAAAGTCAAGAGTCTGCCCGGTTCCCTGAAAACACTAAACCAGGCACGTTCAAACAGGAAGCCACAGAATAAGCAAGGGAAAATTATAAAGTTTCAGCCCTGCAGATATATAAGAGAAGTTATGTGTCTGTTTTTTATACTTATTTTATTTTTGATTATTATATATATAAAAAGAAAACTCAGAAGAAACCTCCGAAGGAAGTAGTCACAAAACAAATGCAGCTGCTGTTATTTTATTGTTTGTGTTGTTAGTCCTGAGCACCAGTCTTCTCTGCCTTTTAAACAGCCCTCAATGAGAATAAAGTTATGATGCCCCCTTTAAAACAGGATATTCCTCATTTCAGCTTTTGTCGATCTGGATACCCAACTTACCCTCAAATCATAGCCGACTTCTTACGTTTAGCAGTGTTTTATGGATATTATTATTATGGGATTCTGTTAAGTGAGAATAGAACATCTCTCCACAAGTAAAAGTTCAAACTAGAGGAGGTTCTATGTTCTTATCAGCTGGTATTATTATTAGATGGTTTCATTATTGTATTATTATTATTATTAGATGGTTTCAAAGACCCAAACTGGAGACAAGCTTTACACCCAACCAAAACATTTCCCTGGATCGGCGCTGATATTTAACCAGCATCAGTATTGGTCCATCCCCAATAAAAAATGTATTACTGACTAAAGTGATATAGTTACAGTAGCTTTTGTTGAACTATTTAACTTAAAATATTGTTCTCATTCATACCTTTAATGAGAAAACAATGTTATTGCACTTAAGCTTTATGCAAAAAAATAATTGAAAGTTTAGGAGCCAAACTTTACTTTTTTTCTTATTACATTTGTCCAAACAGAAAGTACAAAAATATAATCTTATCTTTTGCATAAAGAACCCTGTGACTATTTGACTTTTTAATTAAAATGTTTTGTGTTTACAGGAAACAAAATTAGTCGTGGCGATTTGCTAAATGTGTGATTTTTACGCAGTGGGCTCTCACCAGGGCCAGGGGCAGGCCGTACAGACACAGCTCAGCAGGGTCTTCTCTGGGTACGAGGTTTGAGATGGAGATGGACAGAACCACAGCAGAGGCCAGGAGGTCAGCCAGAGCCAGCTGTACCAGGAGCTGCCTCTGCACGGGAACAATGCACACAATGGGAAATCAAACATATTGCAATGTCAAATACATCATTGAGGGACTGACCAGTTAAATCTATTGAGCATGTTTTCAGTTTCTTCCAATTTGTGTAAGGTCTCATCATAGTGAATGGGTAATGGGATTTCTCAGATTTGACAGAAGATACAATACTATGGCTCTGAATTCAAGTCACTATTGCCCTGACAACTCCAATACCAGATATACTTAGCCAGAGGATTCTGCCATTCTATTGTTTTCTGTTGTATAATACTCTAAAATAATAGAGTGCACTGCAGTTACATAACAGAGGACTCACCTGTTCTTGGAGCCGCCTCCATCGTAAAAGTGAAACCACTAAGACTGAAAAACTCCCAACCACACTGCAACAGACAAGCACACAATAAGAGGAACAGAAACAGATTTTTACAATCATTTAATTTTGTTTCACTATCACACCATGTTACCTTTTTCACTCATTAAAGCTGGAAACTTTCACACCGCAAAAAACAAAAACCATGTAACTACTAGTCCCTAGCTCTAAAAACAGTTTTCACAGGTTCTCATGTACTTTTTGCTCTTTCTTACAATCAAGCACTAAAAAATTACAATGTTCACAACTATTTTTTACATGCACATAGACTATATATTTATGTACGTATATAGTTATGATCATTTACCTGGGAGAAAGAAATCCTATATATACATAAATGATGGTTTTAATCTGAAAGAGAAAAGAAAGAAGTTATTTAGGCTTCATATTGAAAAGATTTGAGCCTGCAAATTTCACATTTGCAGTTTTGCAGTTTTGCAGATATGTTAAATGTTAATATAGAGTTTTGTATTCAGTATGACAGAATAAAATCAGACTCATAAAACATGTACTAAATAAAAGGCCTACACTAAAAATGTACAGTTTTTACAGATATTATGCCATTTGTTAATTAAAAACTAGGAAATATTATCTGAATATTGTTATTGAGGTTGTCAATTATAATTAAATATAATTTTTCCCGTCAATCTTGCCCTTCTCTATAATAAACATAGACCATCCTGGGAAATTACTCTCAGCACTTACTAACTATTTAATACACCAGTAAATCAGATATCTAGTTATCTGACAGGAATCTAATTGTGTTAGAAAAAAAATAAACTATTGCAACCTCTTCAAAAAATACTGTTTAGAAACAATCAAAACATTATCAACACTGCTTTATCTTTAAGCTTGATTAGGTAATAAATCACTGTCTCTTACTATTGACATAAATAATATTAGGAACTTAAAACCAACAGATTCTTAACCGCAAACAAACTATAATTTTTATCAACTATATAATATCACTTGAAAATATTTACTTTTATTTTTCTTACATTCCTGACAAATTGTTTTATTTGTACTTTTACCTTATTTAATTGAGAAATAGACAAGGCAAGAGATTATTGGAGAGAGTAAGTAACTCACCTCTTCCTGTGATAAAGTGGTGCCATTCCCAGCCATGGTCATCATCAGGTCAGTGCTAAGAGCTCAGCCTCACCGCAGAACGATACACACATTCATGCCAGTCCCAAGAGGATCCAAGCACCAGTCCCACCACAACACCTGTCCGCGTGTCCCAGCCGAAAACCCAGAAAACCAGGCACCAGTCCCAGAACAAGGCGAGTCGAGCAGAAAACGAACCCTCAGAGCTAATTGAACGTGTAGAGTCCAGCAGTCGCGGTCAGATTGACACACGTGGTCACTGGTGGTCCCTGCAGGTCTCCGGTGGTCAATGGTCACGTGTGGTCAGTCAGTGCACTCATCATCTGAGCACCTGTCTGAGTACAACACCTGTCCGCGTGCTTATAAACGGGCTGTCACCTGCACCGAGAGTTTCCCCGCCTCCTCAGATTAGAGCACCGCGGTAAAGTGGGCCGCATCTTTCACCTCCGAAGTAAAACGGTCCGCATCGAGAGAGAAATAGTGCGCGTTTTTTGACTACTTACGGTAATAGCGGAATAGCCTTTCGGAGTCACCTTTTCTCCTCGAATAGAAAGCGCGCTGAGGAGACTCGTTTTTGTGAATAAACCCTTATTTGGAAAGCATTTAATTTGGTCAAAAAGTGAAATTTTCACAGTTTAACTCAATATTTCTCCAAATTTCCACAGTAAACGTTTCTGGTCTTTGTCACAGTGGTAGAAGACAATTATGAGGTCAGGAATCCAGTGTAATTAGCCGCACACCTTTTTACAGTAAAAAGTTAGAGAGGATCAAAAATGGGAATTTTCGCACATTTTGGGTTATTTTGACCAAAATGGGAACTTTAACTAAATATTTCTCAAAATGTCCACAGTAAAATGTTTTGGTCTTTGACACAGTGGCGGAGGGCAATAATAAAGTCATGAATCAAGTGAAATTAGTCGCAAACCTTTTTACAGTAAATAGTTACAATTGTTGAAAAATTGCACTAGCGGACCAAATTGTGTGCTTTATATACGTATGTAAACAATAGTACACAAGAGAGCGGCTATTCTCCTGTGGACTCACAACCTGTAGGAGGAATCATAGGGGGCTGGTGCTATGTGTGCCGGGTGGCATCTCTATAAGGTTTTAATCACAAAAACGTGTCTCCCAGACCCCAGCGCGCTTTCTGTTCGACAAAAATGGGTGACTCCAAAAGGATGTTCTGCTGTTACCGTAAGTTCCCAACAAAACGCGCACCTTGTTCATAGAGCTGAAAGATGCGGGCCACTTTACCGCGGTATTAGAGCCTGCATCTGAATTCACAATACACTCCTCCTTCCTTATCCTTCGTTGTGATTTTTATGGACCTGGGTGGCATTCAATTTAGAATTCACTTGACCAAAGCTGAAGCTGCCTTTTCTTTTTTTTAGAAACCATGATAAGAGTAATTATGGACCGTATATGATTAATCAGTGGCGCCACCTGCATGCGAAAGTCACATCCCGTCGAAAATCTGAAGCAAAGCATAGCGGGGCCTGGTTTTGTTACCCTAACCCCTGGGAACACCAGCTGCCATAACGGGCTGGCTGCAGTTGTAAGGTGCTGAACTGCTGTTGTGTGTTGTGTTCTCAGACGCTTTACCCACATATGTCTACTGTTATTATTACTGTTAGTCTATGTTATGTTTGCAGTCTACGGGCCATTGTCAGTTGTGACAATTTGCTTTGGTGTTGAGTGACATCTAGTGGTGATCTTGCAGACCTCAGGGCGTGAGGATATCATGAGGCTATGAGTCAGGGATATATGCCTCAAAGGGATATGTAATAATGTATATGTATATATGTATATATTTTCAATAAAATGCAGGTTTGTTTGATTAAATTGTAAATATTGTGTGAAAAAGAATGATGAAAGATGTATTTTTGTCACAAATAATGCTTTTACACTAAAGAAGCGACAGTTTATATAATTTTGCGGCAACATTTCTAAAATGTTCTAGAACTGATTATTTACATAAAAATAATCTTGTGATAAATTAGTAAAAATATGGCATGGTATGGTTGCTAGGAAACAACCCTCTTGTGATGTCATCATTTCTAACAAGGAAGTAAGATTATAAATATAAAAATAAGGTCAAACTGCGATGATATCTGGAAAATATTTGTATAACAATATTAAACATCATTTTGAATCTGATTTTTAAAGTACAATGTTTAGTAAAGTCTGACTTGTCATATATCACATATAAACAATGTATTCATCATAGTTTAAATCTGTTTTAAATATTATAATTAGCTTCTGTGCCTTAGGATAATTGCAAATATTTCGTTTGTATGTTTTGAAATAATATGTCTTGTTGGTGGTGTGTCAGGTTGATTTTTGTCTTGTGCTTTGTCAATAAAGTATTTCAAAACGGTGACGTCGGCAGTTCCACGTTGGCTCCGGTTGGCCCGGACGTGGCACTTCTCCGTCGGCTACTGTTGTGCGAGCCCTCGCTCTGCTCCTGTCCGCTGCTCCTGTCCGCCTCAAACCGAGAGAAACCGGCTGTAATCTGCGGATCTCCCGTTCACCATGGGGCTCACCATTTCCAACTTGTTTACCAAGCTTTTCGGCAAAAAGCAGATGCGGATTCTCATGGGTGAGTGCGGTGCAGTCGAGGCAGCCGTGCTAGCTTACAGGCTTCAAGCTATTGTCACTATTTAGCTGGAAGAACATCTCAAAATACAGACTACATACATGTAAAGAGCTACCATTTTATCAACTGTTGCCTTTAGCACCGAACAATTGTGATCTATTGATTCGCGATGTCTGTGTTTATATATTTAGCTGTTTTCCTTACGATCTAGCTAACCTATTTGAAATTCGGGGCAATCAAAAGCCTTTATGATTTATGTTTAACTTTGTTTCACATGATCATTGCAGTTTCTCGCTAGAGCTGAGTTTATGTAATATATTTTTCTGGACCTTGTTTTGCCAGAATTTTGACATATTTTCTACGTAAAGGGTGTGTTATGCAATATACTGCAATCTCCTCTGCTTGTAATTGTACCAGACGTTTGTTTTCTGTTCTGGCCGGTATATTGAAAAACATTCTTGTTTAATTTGACTTGTTTAATTGTAGTTTGTTGTAGTTAAAACAGGCGAAAACAATTGCAAACTATACACACTGTTGTAGACGCGGCCTGTGAAAAGTGGTTGACCCTTTATATTTGAAACACTACGCCATTGTTGATTTGGTCTATGGTCGTTTAAACAGAAATTTTAAGCAGCTTGAATGGAAGAATGGAAATGTAACGTCTCTACCAGACACTGTAGAATAGCCCAGGTCTTAATGTGATCAATCTTGAGTATTCAAATGTTTTAATTTGTTTTCCACCCTCAATTTTTTGTTACAGTTGGTTTGGATGCCGCTGGGAAAACCACTATTTTATACAAACTGAAGTTGGGTGAAATCGTAACAACAATTCCTACAATTGGTAAGAAAATTGACATAAATGACAGTTTAATGTAATTGGTTTATAATGTCTCTGCCTAAAAGTTTCGGTATAAAAAGATCTACATATTATTTAAGGAAAATGCTAATCAAAAACTTGTAATAATATGATGTGACATGCACTCAAAACGCAGTAGGCCTGATTATGAATATTATGAATATTTACTGTAATTACCCAATTACACCCAAACAGTTAGATACACGAACAGTCAAAGAAAAGGCCTGTGGCAAACAACATTTACTAATCCCTACCTCTGGCTTGTTTTCAGTATACGATGCATTATTAAAGTATCTTTTCTGGATGTTTTTGTACTATTTCTAAATTTTTCTATGCCACAACCTTCTGATTCTAAAATTTATCACATATTTATTTATTTCCTAGTATACAATTTTTATTAGGAGTCTTTGACATTTCCTCTTAAAATAACTCTCAGTATTCACACCATTTGCTAATAAGCGCAATACAGAGCTGAGTTGAATGCAAACAATGATTGTTGAGATGTTTCTACAACCTGCCCGGAGCACGTCTGCTCAACTTGATTTGGACAGTGAGGTCTAAGGAACTATGTCTTGACCTCTGAGACAGAATTAAATACAGGCACACATCTGGGTCTAGAAAAACATTGAAGCCGTATCAAAGGTCCCAAAAGAGCACAGTGATCTCCATCATTAGGAAGTGTAAAAAAATAAAAACCACCATTATTCTTCCTAGAGTTGGCTGCTAAAACTGAGCAGCCGGGAAGAATTGCCAAAAGTAATACTGACTAAGCTTCAGCATTACCCTGGGCAAATAGTATATCCTTATAGATAGACAAGATAATTGACCTGGATTGAATACTTTCTCAATTCACGGTAGATTACCATGTTATTCTGTGGGACCTTTTAGCTGGGCTGGTATAGTATGCTCCTACTCCACTGTAAAATGATTAGTGCTTTACTTGATGTACATTTCTGTGTTATTTCAGGTTTTAATGTGGAGACGGTAGAATACAAAAACATCAGTTTCACGGTGTGGGATGTAGGCGGTCAGGACAAGATCCGACCCCTTTGGAGACACTACTTCCAGAACACACAGGTAAAACCAGTGATGTAAAGTTTAATAATTCTATGGATTTGGGACTTCTACATATTGGTTAAAGGTAAACTCTCAATTGTGTGTTATGTTTGACTGATATTCCTAACTAGATATGACATTCATTCATTCATGTTTTATAAATTCTTTTTTCAGGTATGAAACTATCTTCCTGAAACCATATTATTACGATTGTATTGTTAAAGTGAATGTCTGTTACTTTTCAAGTTTCTGGAAAAAACTTTGGAAGAATAGAATTGCCACCTAATTCCTGTTTTTCCTGATTGGACAAATCTTTTATTCACTGTCAAGCTCTCTTCCCATTAAGCTTGGTTTAAGTCAAGTATTAGTTAAGTTTATTACTCATTTTACATTGCAATGCATGTATTCAGACTCCGACACATGTAAGTGCTGTGAGATTTGATTTTAACTTGAGAGCAGTAGTTGTAAATGTCAATTTTCTTTTAAACCCCTAACTGGGGATTTAATTAAAATAAATATTACCATAATATCATACCTTTTTAATCTGCTATATAGGCGTGCGCTTGTGTGTGTTTGTGTGTGCACACACATATATTTATATTGTAATATATTTTTTGAATACCCATAAAAACATTTCAGATTCTGATGTATCGTGATTATGGATTAGCCAGATAATCCTGACCGTCAAATGTGAATGCATATGGGGAGAAATCACACTGCTCCTGTTTGCTCATGTGCACAATCTCTTATCTCACCCCTTGTAAAGATACAGTGTACCGCGCCATCAGGAGGCACACACATTTAGATATAAACACACTTGTGCCTTCTTTCATTTTAATTTAAATCTGTTTTTTATAACTGTTTTAACAACTATTGATGCCTTTCCAGGGTCTGATCTTTGTAGTGGACAGCAACGACAGGGAGAGAATCACAGAGTCTAAAGACGAACTAATTAAGATGGTATGTGTCTGAATGGTCTCGAGTTCTGTTTTTATTCAAGATTTACTTGTGTTGCACATTTTATCCAAGAACTAAAAAGTTTGAACAAATGTCTGTCTGTGTGTCTCTTAGTTACATTTTGTGTAAAAACAAAAAAAGCAACTTGAGCTTTGAATTCCAAACCACAAGACAGAATGTTTTGTATTTGCTAAATGTGGTTCTTACTTCCCTTTTATTAGTGGTGTTCTCCATTTCTACATCCAAAGACTTAAGAGGATGTGGAGCTCCATTGGTGACATCATGATCCAAAATAAATGAGAAACCCTATTGGGAGTATGTGTGGTGTTTAAAAAAGAAAAAAAAACTCCTCCTCTTATACACTTAACTAAATCAATCAACCGGTTCTTTCATTTATTAACCCCATTTCAGATGTCGTCTTACATTGTTTTCCACTTACAAAAAGAACATGTTTGTTTCTGTTGCAGCTCCAGGAAGATGAGCTGAAGGACGCTGCTCTGCTGGTGTTCGCTAACAAGCAGGACCTGCCCAACGCTATCCCAGTCAGCGAACTCACAGAAAAGCTCGGCCTCAACTCCCTCCGCAACAAACCCGTAAGTACACGCTGAAAGGCAGGTTCTTCACTACTAAAGAGCTGTTAAAAGTTCAGTAGTCATGGTAACCCTGTAGGATCATCCACGATGATGTCCGTCCATTAAAGTCAATGACTTGTTTGAGGGAGTTGTGGTAGAGATGGGACAGGTGCGAATTTGTTAAAACAGATGGATTACAAAAAGGAAACAAGTTAATGATCACAAACACAAATCTCCACAAAATCTGACCTTTGTGAAAACTGTCGGTCCATGTGCGAGATGCATGAGGAGTTCATGTTAATATTTCAGACATTTCACATGCACATAATGTACTGACCTCGTGCAGAAGTTTTGCCGGAATTGTGGGTGCAAAGGTGTATGCAAAGTTATAAAGCCTTTCACTGCCTGTCCAGTATGTTCAGTTCCACTCAGACAATTCATTATGATTTAGTCTGATTTTGGCCCCGGCCTTAGGGGGTGTTGCATCGGCCCGGCCTGACATGGTTTCTGATTTCTCAGGCCCGAACCCGTATCAAGCCCGACTTATTATTTTTTTTACCTCCGATAACAATGTTTTAGCGTAGTATATAGTGCCGCGCACTGATATGAACACAGGCCCGTTTAGAGGGCGGAGTTATACATGGTAGTGATGTGTTGCAATGAGTTCTGTGTGTACGGAGTGAACGGCCGCAGCTGTATGATACCCAGATGCCACAATAAACTACAACACCCTTGAAGGTAACGCTATGTGTCGTCAATGACAATACTATACAGAACAACAAATACTACAGTGTAATAGAACGCTATATTCAGTGGGTGCGTTCGTAAATGTAATCTGCCGCTCTAAAAATGAATAAATAAAAGGGCCCGGACCGTGTCCGAGGTAATTTTAAGGTAATTGGCCCGAGGGCCCTCGGGCCTAGGGCTCAGGTGCAGGGCTCAATTATGATTCTGGGGTTTAAACATTGATAATTATTCTATTATTCATTTCGCATGGGCTTCAATATTCATTTTGAAAAGTCAAGCTATTGTTAGTTGGGTAGCAATGCACAGGCTTCTGGTGAATTAGAAAGACTTAAAGGACAACTCACCCTCAAATCCACTTTTTTTTGCTGATAAACGGTATAAATGAGTGTCCAATAGTGTTGTCTACATATCCTGGTCATAATCTTGTCACTTTGGTGCAAATTAGTTGAAAGTTAGACTTTCTGCCTAAAACCGCCTGTGAGGCGCCATCTGCTGGCGACCTGTATTACTACATTTGAATTTTGAATCTGGCGCCAACACTGGCACAGAAGTTGGACCTGACGTCTGCAAGTTGGACCTGACGTCAGCAGCCCCCCGCCCAGAGCAATGTAAACGGCCCAGTCTCGTTCACGCCCCCTTTAGTCCTCCAGGCTACGCCCATTTAGAGGAAGATTAGAACAGGAAATGTGAGTGACGTAAGCTCCGAGGAGCGGGGGTGAGAACCACTTTAAACTCAGTAACAGATTTTTGTCCACTTTATAATGGCTGAACATAATTTGAATCTAATTTTTAACTGTCAAATGCCCAAAACTGTACCGAGCTAAAGCCTTGAAAAGCAAGAGTTTTTAACAATAAGTTTTCTTACATCACCTTGAAGTAAGAGTAACATTAACATCTGTCTGACTCTGAAATCCCATATTCACATTCTCCTCCTTCAACAGTGGCACGTGGAATCCACTTGCGCTACCCAAGGCACCGGTCTTTATGAAGGACTAGACTGGCTATCCAATGAACTGGCCAAGAATTAACGAAAAGAAACACAGCGGATCCTCAAAAAAGAAAAAAGGCGTCAAACTCCACGAGAGACGGACAAGCTCCCACCCGGACACCTCTTAACCACCTCCGGCCTCGTTCGCTCCAAGCCGAACATTTTAACATTTCCTCTCTTATTCTGAGCGCTATTTGTCATGTCTGGTTCCTCTTTCTTTCTATTTTTTAATTTCCAGATGTGTGAATTCAAATGATTGTCATTCTTTTCTGACATTAACTGATTCTGTGTACAGTAATTGCTCCCAATGCTGTCGAGCTGAGCAGTAGTACGTGCCCAATTTAAACATTTTATTTTCTGTATAGAACCAAATTATACCAAATTAAGTACACCATTTATGTTTTTAATGCATGAAGCCATGGACCAGCGTTTTTGGCAGTTGAGCTTTTTCTGTATGTTTTCTTTTTTTTCTTCTCAAATAGATTTTTGAAGATTGTTTCGCTCATGCATTTTTTTGTTATTTTTTGCTGTAAAGGGATAGTCCGGTGTCTGTTACTTTGCGGTGGTGAAGTTGTGTTTATAATGTGTTTCAGTGGTGAAGTAAAACTGGAGCACTGCAGAGAACAACAACCAAACAGGCAGCAAATCTGACCTGTTATAATAAAGCCGCCTCTGCTTAACCCCAGCTCCAGAATGTGTCCTATGTTGTGAATACATGTATGGACTTTGAAAACATACTGAACTATCCCTTTATTATTCTGAGCAAAAAGTTGCATGTCTTGTGTTGTTGTGTAATATAGATAACATTTTAATAACTGTATGCGTCTCTTCACATACAATGTCGGCCCATTCCAAATTATGCTTGCAAAGAGTCAGCATTTAATATTATTTTACGAAGTATCTTTGAATAAAAACTATGTTTAAACTGACTGTCTTTTGTATTCAATAATTAAAATGGGAACCAACACCATACTTTAATTGTCAAAAGGATATTAAAAAAAAAAAAAGTCGTTTTGGATGTGAATTCTAAAGTACAACAGTTCAAGCACATGTGTGGGAAGGGTAGACTTCTTCCTGGGACCCCCAAGAACCCATCTCTAGAATTACAGCAAATGGGCTATTCTTAGTTGTGTTAAACAATATTCTCAAAAGTATTCTAAAACGTTAAATAAAAACTCATGTATCATGGCACATCCCTCCTATCTAAAATGGATCCTCCTGTCACATGCGTCAACTGGGAAGCATGGCCGTGTAGAGGCGGGAGCTGGAAGATAAACAAACATATTCAAGTGGACCAGAGAAAAAAACTAAGTAGAGAATAACATGTTCCATTACCAGAACAAACATGTTTCTTCAGCGTAGGCAACAAAACTAAGCTGGAGCTGATGGCACAACAGGACCTGGCAAAAGGAGTGACTGTCCAGCTACACAACACCCGTAAAACTAGAACTCTATCAGCCTGTATTTGTAGAGCGCTTTTACCACACAAGCTAATACAACGTGCTTCACAGCCCATATCACATAAGGCATAAATCATCACATAGATCATAAACATAAAAACACACAGTGCTTCAAAAACATTAAAATCACACAAGGGATTAAAATCAGAGATAGCCATTGTGCATTAAAGTGAGTATAGATGAAATTGTTCAGTTGCAGACAAACTGTCTTCAACCTGAATTGGAATCCAGATTTTCAACATGTCAAGATATAACTCTGTGCTTGGCCATGGAAAGACCTGTACACAAGCAGAGCTGCTTTACTACTCAACTCTAACTTCATAAACGCATCCATGAAAGAGCACCCCCATCACAAATGTTTGCCTTGGACCTCAAATGAAAATCTGCCACTGACTCAACCATGAGAGAGGGGCCCATCATGTCTGTGTGTTGGATGGGTAGACAGGGATCCAGTCTACCATCAATACACCATGAAACAGATAATGGAAATAAAACTCATGATTCGATTGATTGATATTGCATGAGTTAAACTAACAATTCTGTATACAACCCCATGTTGTATACACAGAAATGTTTACAGATGGCCCAGCCCTATACTCCTCCACCGATACTCAATGAATCAATCAATCAATCAATCTTAATTTGTAGACCACCTTTCCTTTACAGGGCAACACAAAGCGCTTCACCGTCCACATCACACAAGGCACAAATCATCACAAAATACTGACAGGGTTTTCCTTCCAACAAGCAGTCCACATCAGACTTCATAAACTGAGTCCAGTCCGAACTTGAAGACTGAAATGAAAACCTGCGGCCACATGTCCCTTTGTGGAATGAGTTGACCCCCCTGCTGTAGACTCATACAGATCTATGTGGTGTGAGGATGCTTTTCCCTTAGTCTACATCTCCTGAGGTGAGAATACCATGACTATATCATCTCTTTTGGACTGGCAAAAGAAATCATTTTCAAAAGTCCTATTTTTATTGGATCATCTGTTGGTTCAGGACCAAAAGGTTTTCAAATAGACTCAATGTATGTATTTATGTTTCTGTAATGATCTATAATGGTAAATCTTGGTCCAGAAAAGTGCAGCGCTAGGAACAGCAAAAATACTAAAGAGGACCCAAGCGATAACCACTTCAGTCCCTAAAGCAGAATTCCAGAGGCATTTACAGCTACCTATCTATGCGTATTGTATGTGCTACTTGTTTGCTCTATACACAAGTATGAGCACACAAGTTTGAATGAATGAGTGTGTGTTTGAGAGTGCAAACGTGGGACAACGGTTGCAAATTAGCCCATGGGTACAATCTGGAGTGATGTTTTCATTAACAGGTACTGTCCCAACCAAATAAACAATACATTAATATACTGGCCTGTATGAGGGTCCCAACTGTGGGACAAATAAAGGTGTTCTTCTCTTATCTTTTTTTATCTTAATTGCGTAATATGAACTTGCATCACAGATAATTCCCCATTTCCTTTTGTTATGTTTTTCATTTTAAAGTGGTTCTCACCCCCGCTCCTCGGAGCTTACGTCACTCACATTTCCTGTTCAAATCTTCCTCTAAATGGGCGTAGCCTGGAGGACTAAAGGGGGCGTGAACGAGACTGGGCCGTTTACATTGCTCTGGGCGGGGGGCTGCTGACGTCAGGTCCAACTTGCAGACGTCAGGTCCAACTTCTGTGCCAGTGTTGGCGCCAGATTCAAAATTCAAATGTAGTAATACAGGTCGCCAGCAGATGGCGCCTCACAGACGGTTTTAGGCAGAAAGATTTACTTTCAACTAATTTGCACCAAAGTGACAAGATTATGACCAGGATATGTAGACAACACTATTGGACACTCATTTAAATCGTTTATCAGCAAAAAAAAGTGGATTTGAGGGTGAGTTGTCCTTTAAAGTGTTTATCCAAATCAGGGGTCTCCAGCTCGGGAGCCACCAGTCGCTCGCCACGCCCTTCCAGGCAGCTGGCCAAAGGATTTAGAAATGAACAAATCAAATAATATAGTTCATATTTCAGATTGTGTCAGCCATTATCATTATTAATCATTGTAAACTTACTTTTTGCACTAGTAACAAATATGTGATGATCAATAATGACTGTACCCAATATCAGGCTTGTTCACATCAAAACTGTATATCACCAAATTTCTCCCAGGGCCGCTTAAAGGAGAAAGCTACTTTCCCGGGAAAGTAGCTCTCTGGGTGAAAAAGTTTGGAGACCGCAGGCTCCTCAGCTCCTTCTGACCCTCTTCATGGCCGATTAAAGTCACATGATTGGCAGCCTGTAGTCTTGTCCAATGATCGAACTGGAAAACAACACATTTGAGGAGGACAGCCCTATACTCTTTGTAAGTGAAGTATAAGCAATACATAATTGGCTTGTGAGGTGTGAACGTGTTGGGGATAATCAGGATTAAGAGCTGGGTCATTATATGGATCTGCTGCTGTTAGTTGCCTTCACAACCTGACGTCTCACTCACATAAGGTATGTATGCACTATTTATAATGGCAGGGTTGTAAATGCTAGAATACAGAAGTGCAGCCATCGCAAACAAAGAGGGATTAACTTGTCAGAAATGTGTAGTGTACCGTGGAGATATGCAAGCATGTTTGTAATTCAGGTACATTGAAAATGATCGCTCAAATACTCAGTGTATCCACACCTTTTCCCCCACATGGCTTATGTTAAAATGCATAAGTGGATAAATATAAGTTAAAAATGATGTTGGTCATTTAATATCATTAGTCAAAACATGATGTCCATGCATTGCAGAAAGTATCCAATAGTAGTATGTAATGAATGTCAAAAGTTACACCAAAATAAAGGTTTTATTATTTTCTATTCTATACATGTAAAGCATACACATGTATGTCAATGTCACAATTGTTTGGTTGTACAGCATAGATTCTGTGGTAAACAATGCTTATAGTGTCGCATTGTCCGATGCAGGAGGGTCTAATGACGGCGATGATTCGGGAGGTTTATTAATATTTATGGTCATCTCACTCCCTGTGGACCAATGGCTCCAAAGTGTTTGTTATTATTGCATTTCCTGTGAACGAACGGTTTGATTCTCTGATCTTTGGTTGAGGCCCCTCCCTGAGACGACTTCTATTGTGATTTAGGCCAATACAAAAAATACATTGAATTGAATAATACTGTTCATTAGAACATTTAAAAATACAAAAGCAAGCCCTGATTATGCATCTAAAATTTCTTGTCAACTTTTTTTCAGACCATTATTTTACTTGGTTTAATGGTTGAATGCCCTAGAAAGCAAAATTATGAACTGAGTTTGACCTGGCCTTAAAATGTTCTGCCATCTTGCTCCATATCTTTTTTATTTTTGGAGCATCTTATTTTGTCAATCAAATAATCAGTGGACTAATACAACATTTGGCAAACTAATTATCATCGGCCGAATAATCAACAAACGGAGACAGCCATAATAAACTTTTCCCGCTCTTTCTACCCATTCATTTCCCGCAGTGTTTTCTGACTGCCAGTACGATGCCCACCCTGATGCCCCCCGTCCCGGTGCCTCGTCCATCCTACTCCCAGGCGAGGGAGAACCTGGTGCGGGCCATCCCCCCCAGACTGCTGTGTCTGCTGGCCTGTGGGGGCCGGGACTGTCGCTACGAGGGCCCTGAGTGCTGGAAGGACAGCCAGCAAGCCATCCGAGGACTCTTCTCCTCATGGTGACATCTTAATGCATTTGTAATTGTGGAATGAAAAATGTTTCAATAATGTGTGAACGTGCGTGGCCTTGTGCAGGGTGACGGATGACATCATAGCCATGGCACGGCCGTCTGAAAAGCTGATAGAGAAATATGACATCATCGAGCAGTTCAAGAGGTAAGGTGAGCTCACTTTTTAGCTGTGACATTGCTTCATTCTGCCATCGTGTCCCCTTTATCACAGATAAACAGTATATAAACGGCTGCACCTGCATGAACCAAAAACGCCTCTTTCCTTGGGCACAACATACTTCCTTGTCTTTCCTTCTCCATTTCATTGACCTTGGTGGCATGAAAGGTCGTCTTTGAAAGGTCTAACACTTCACTTGACCAATCCGGGACCAGTCCTCTCACCTCAAAGTTTGACAAAAAACACAGTGAATGACAAAGAAGGAGGAATTGTTTGCTAATGGGATGAAGCCCATGAGTGAGAGACGTTTATGCAAATGTATGAACATGTATGGACAGTGAAGGAAGGTTTCTCACCCATCATCTGTACTTCTTAGCAAGTTTTCCCAACGTTTCGTCCTCAAACCAGCGGACTTCTTCAGGGAATGAATTCTCAGACCGCGCGTTGGAGATGTATAACCTATGGGTGTGGTTAGCCACACCCTAATCCTGATACTAACTCATAAACAATCTACGGTCTGTTTCGAATCTATGACGACATCCTAAAAACAACGCCCCAACTTTGGACAAGGTCAGTGACATGCTAATGAGTTAGGAGGGGTGAGACCTGCACTCCACTTGAGCATCCCAGCAGACAATAGGTCTGTGACATGCTAATGAGTTAGGGTCGTTAGCCTCAGCAGGGTCGTTAGACCTGCTCCCTTTTATGAGTTAGTATCAGGATTAGGGTGTGGCTAACCACACCCATAGATTATAAATCTCCGAAGCGCGGTCTAAGAATTCATTCCCTGAAGAAGTCCGCTGGTTTGAGGACGAAACGTCGGGAAAACTTGCTAAGAAGTACAGATGATGGGTGAGAAACCTTCCTTCGCTTTGACTAATCCCTGTACAACTGAGGGCTTACACAAACTGTATGGACAGTGGTCATCGTGCTCCTTTTGGACATGGCACCTATATGTTTGTTATTATTGTATTTCAGTGTTTGATTCTCTGATCTGTTATTGAGGAATCAATATGGATTGAATTGAATTGAATTAGCTACTTCGGTACATCTAAATCTATCCATCCATCCATTTTCTTCCCCTTGATCCATTTCTGGGTCGAGGGGGTGGCAGTCAGAGCTGCACCCAGTTCACAGAGCACCAACCCCTCACTGATCCTCCTGCAGGTGGTGAGTCCACAGGAGCTGAGATCTTTCAGCGGGGGCTTCAGGCAAAGTGGGGTTAAATGTCTTGCCCAAGGACACAATGACAGCAGTCATCAGAGGGAGTTGTGAAGTAGGTCTTATGGTGGGCTCGAACCCACGACCTTCAGGCCTAAAGGCCAGTGTTCTACCAAAATCTAAATCTAATTCAATTTAATTTTGTATTGACCATACAGCAGTTGTCTCGGAGGATTTCACAAAGTTGTTTATCCACCATTATAAAAATACTTGCAAGAACCCAATGCAAGAGTCTCTATTTGAAGTCTACTTAAGTAAAAAAGTAACTTGGATATTTGTTGAATAATAGATGGACAATAAATTCATTGGAGACTATTGAAGAGAATATGACTATATTCAAAACATGTTTAATAAAGGGTTGCCGAACTTTGAATCGTGACTAACCACAATGAATGAATTAACTTAGAAGCATTCAAACCTGTTTTCATGTTGTATCGTCATCTGCAAAGTCTGTTTCAAAATGTTAGTAGTAGAACATAGATTTTCAAATATACAAGTGAGGAGAAAAAGGGTTTTTTGATACCTGAAAAGGGAGTTTTGATACCTGAAAGTACAATACTTAAGTAAAGAAAAAACTTAGTTCTACAACCTTTATGGACATTTATCAACACTTATGGACATTGGTCATCTGCTCCTTATGGACCAATACCAGTGTGTTTTCCATTTTATTTCTTGTGTTTAAACTGTTTGATTCTCTGATGTGTGTGGGCAAATTCAACGGGTGTGTAAAGTCCTCCATGATCACTACTGTTGATAGACTATAGAATGAGTCTGGTGTGTGTGTGAATGGTTGGTGGTGGTCAGAAGGCCGATGGCACATACAGGTTGCCTTGCTTAAGTCAATGTGTCCCAGGACAGCTGTGGCTACAGTAGTAGTTCATCACCACTGTGTATGGAGTGAAAGAATAATAACGTGAAGCGTCTTTGAGTGTCCTGAAATGCGCTATATAAAACCAATACATTATCATTATTATTACTATACAAGAATACATTGAATTTTTACTTGCTACCTTGTTGTAGATCAAAGTTCATTTATTTTCTGTGACGTAAATCCAGGGGTATCCAAACCTGTCCTCAAGGGTCGCTGTTGCCGCAGGTAGTACATCAGACCAAGCATTTCCTCAAATCTTTTCCTTTTCGACTGAACTTACTTGAGGAAATGGATGGAGTCTGCTTGGTCTGACAGAACACCCGCAGCCACAGCGGCCCTTTCTGGACCAGTTTGGAGACTCCTGCCTTAATCCATCAGACTGAAGATCCGCTCCATCATCAACATGCAGCAGCCTGGAGAGCACTCCCACTGCGGCCCCCCTCTGGACCCCAGCAGTGGCTTCACCTACAGCCCCCAGCTCTTCATGGACAGCGACAGTGAGACGAGACACACGCTCCACCTCTATCCCACCTGTCAGTTCCCTCTGCTCATCAAATTCTATTTACAGTTTACTTTTACAACTTCTGGATGCCTGACTTCGGGGTGTCGTCTCTGGTCAGCATAATTGACGGAGTGAAGGTTCTGGCGTTCGCTGTGACAGAGGGACGGGTGGCTGTGCACTGCCACGCCGGCCTGGGCAGGACTGGTGAGCCTGTTTTTACATCGTTACATGGTTCAAGCTGTGTTTGTAGACTCCAATAAATAACATTAATCATCACAACAATAAGAATATTATTGACTTAACTTGTCTGTTTATAATATTATATATGTTAGAGCTGCAACTAACGATTATTTTGTAATCGATTAATCTATCGATTATTTTTACGATTAATCGAGTAATCGCTTGGCTGTGAATTGTGTAGAAAAAAATTATTTTTTCCTCACAAAAAGCTAAAGTGGCAACACTCGAGGACGTATTGATGGCGTAAACTTAAAGTAAATGTTTGTAACAGGCTTTTTGTGCTAATTCTGCTATCTGATTGGATGAGACAGACAGATATTCATGAAATTATAAAAACAAAGTCGGTTTTAATCAAAAATACTACATTTTCATGTCATTTTTGCTCTGTTTGAGTCCGCGTGAACCAGAAAACGATTAATTGATTACTAAAATAGTTGTCGACTATTTCAATAATCGATTAGTCGTCGATTAATCGATTAGTTGTTTCAGCCCTAATATATGTGATGACTGCAAAACAGGCCTGTCACTAGACCTAAAGCGATACTCTGATCTGATTCTAGTTTTGACTTTAGCTCCCGTTACTGACCTGACTGACTCCAGTATACAGAAAAAATGTGTCTCTTTTGCATTAATTGATTATTTAAATGGACAGTTTCGAGATAACTGGCTATATGAGGCAGACAAATCTTGTAACTGGCCAGTTAGATTAAATTTCATAAATCCTAAATCCTAACTGAAGTTGTCTTGGAGGACTTTATAAGGTTGTCGATTCGCCTA
Organism: Knipowitschia caucasica; assembly: GCA_964034765.1. Lineage (NCBI taxonomy): Eukaryota > Metazoa > Chordata > Actinopteri > Gobiiformes > Gobiidae > Knipowitschia > Knipowitschia caucasica. The sequence continues at coordinate 10,968,777 of OZ035824.1, read as the reverse complement.
CAACAGATAGTAGAATGACCAATGTTCATAAATGTTATACAAATACAAATGAATTAATTGAACCGGCCACAGTGGAGACCAAAACAAGATGCATTTAAGTGCACAGGATAAGAAATAACCAAGCAAGTATCAGATATGTTTAGTCTGTGGAAAGTGTTTTGTAGAGTCAATAGGTCAAGTGATTTGGAAAAGACATTTTTAGTTGTGTAGCGTACTCTATACTCTATTCTTATATAAAAGTACTGAATCTATTGCAATAACAAATTAATCATTTATTACAAATCCAGTAATCCATTCATCGTTTTTTAGCCATCCATAGAATTAAACATGCTGTGAGGAGGTTTTTATGACTATGAAAATTCTTTGACTGTGGAATGAAATGAAAATGTGTTTCCAAAGTATGTCAGTCATCTCTATGAAAATGTCACTTGAGCATCACTTGAGCTTTGTTTAGTTCAGTGCAGAAACATTTTGATATTCACTGACCTTTCGGGATCTAAACTTGGTTACTGGTATAGTCCTAATCATAACTAAACCTGCGCCACAGTACATGTTGTTTCTGTCATTCAGAACTTTCTTTGACAAATTTGGTAATCTTTGTACTAAAATACATGTGACGTGTGTTTGTGTGTCTGTGTGTGTGTTTATGTGTCTGTCTGTGTGTATGTCAGGAGTGCTGATTGCCTGTTACCTCATCTACACCCTGCGCATCAGTCCCAGTGAGGCAGTCCACTTTGTGAGGGTCAAACGGCCTCGCTCCATCCAGACGCGGGTGCAGATCGGGCAGGTGTTTGAGTTTGCCCGCCTCCTGGGCACACAGCTGGTGCAGTACCCTGACCTGAGCCTGCGACACGGGACGCCCTTCACCCTGCAGCTCTACCTGCACCGACAGGCCCTGCTGCTGCACGGACAGGAGGCCCGCAGACTTCGACACACGCCCAAGGTCACCTGGTTATACAACAGTCAAATCAAATATCAAACTTTTGTCACAAATGTTATTCCAACTCAGTTGAGAGCAATGTAAAAGATGTCACAGCACCCTCACTGTGTCCACCCTGGTTTCTCACTCTGAACCCCCATGTGTATGTCCTCTATCCTCATGGTTTCTCACTCTGAATCCCCATGTGTATGTCCTCTATCCTCATGGTTTCTCACTCTGAATCCCCATGTGTATGTCCTCTATCCTCATGGTTTCTCACTCTGAATCCCCATGTGTATGTCCTCTATCCTCATGGTTTCTCACTCTGAACCCCCATGTGTATGTCCTCTATCCTCAGGTGGTGTACCTCCTGTGCCTGCGTCTGTCCTGCCTGGCTCTGGACCTCCCTGCTCCTCCGGAACTGCAGGCGGAGCTGGACAGGCGCTGGGCAGTGCGGGCCCTGGGCGGAGCTGTGAGGGATACTCTGGTCTCCAGACAGTTCCTGCCCCTGGTGCATGCAGGACAGCTGGGCGGCACAGGGGAGGGAGGCTATACCTCATACTGGGACGAGCCTCTGGGCTTCCTCCAGAGGAAGAGACAAGTTTTGCTGAACAAGCGCAGCTACAGCGACTCTGACCTCAGCAAAATCTCACTCAGTCTGGTCAGACTTCCCCTGAGTGCCCTCACTGATCTAAACTAGCTGCTAATCTGCAGGTTATGTTCATCTCTGGCTTTTCTTTCAGGACATGGGGCTGAGTCCGTCCTCTTCGTGGGGACAGGAGTCAGGCTGCTGTGTCCAGGACCACAGAGCTCACGCACAGACGCGCCCCAAAACCAGCGCAAACCAACCACCTCCCAAAAAGTGCCTCAGAGCCCCCTGCCCCTCTGTCAGGCCCCTTTCCAAGATGAACTCTTTTGCTGAGGTGACTTATGTTTTCATTTATAACAACAACAACAACAACACAACACAACAGTCTTTACAATCATAAGACCTGTGACATTTCGGTACATGTTAGTTGATTTGTCTGTTATACAATATTAACACATCAAAAGTGTCAAATACAAATGTAGACACACATTCAAGAAAGACACAACATTTGAGGAATTGTAATTATCAGAAGATTTATAATGTTTAACTAAACATTATCTTTTTTATCATAAAAAGAAATGCAGCCCTGCAACTACACAATTACATTACTAAATTCTTTCTCCATTCATTCTTTATCACCAGATGTTAGGGCTCTTACAATATTTTTGCAGTGCTATTTTTTTACATTGTGAGGATGTCCTGTGGTGATTCTTCTACTCTGTAAAATAATTAACTAATGTCCAAACTTGACCATATGTAAAGAGTGTTGTTAAAGTGGTATAATGACAAAGTTGTCCATGTGGTAGATGTGCAGGACTCCTCTGCACACAGGCCCCAGTGCAGTGAGCCGATCTGTGCCCAAAGCCCTGGCAGAGCCCACCCCCCCTGGAGAGAGCGTCCTGCAGAGGTGCTCCTTGCTGCAGGTGAGGCATGCACACAATGTTATTGCTTTGTCTGGAATATTACAAATTACATTACATCAAGAAGGTTCTGGTTTGTTCCCAAGACTGTTCTCCTTAAATGCATACAGCGTTACTACTCTTTGCACAGCTCTGATGGCAGTACCCTCTGTCCCATCTAGGTACATCTGTGTTTCTCAGGTTCTATTTTGAATGGAAACCGACCTTCAGTAATGTGTCTGTGTTGTGTTTCAGGAGGAGCTGAACAGCAGTGAGTGTGGCTGGGCCCTGCTCCTCACCGAGTCCGACCCCCACGTCCTCAGCTGCCTCCTCTGGACCTGGCTCCACAAGCTCAGGGTGAGACACGCATATGAACACTTTATTTTAAATCTTACAAGACACGTTTCTGTCCCAGGATCCCGTATTAAGTGCAGATGATGTCTCCAAACTGTGCAGTGCCTCCAACAATAAGAACGCCCTCTCTGAGCTGCAGAAGGTACAGTGAGGCCAATAATCCATGGCTACATTTATTTATTATGATCTGAATGATACAAGTCTATAATGTTTGATCAGCCTCAGAGACACAGTGTCCAGTGCCTGCTGCGCTGTGTGGGGACAGTGTCCAGTGTGTGTCCACACAAAGAGGAGGCTCTGCTGCTGCGGCTGCTGCGCGCTCTCACCAGGGTAATGCCCTGGGACGCACACTTTAACACTTTAATGTGCTTAAATATATTGTGAAAGGACACTTTCATGTACTACATCAGTGGTTCTCAACTGGTACGTGTCAGGACCCATCTTCTTAATTTAAAAGATAATTTATTGTTTTTTTTTTTCAATCTTCAAAAACATTATAAATCATTTGCTCAAGAATGGGTGACATCTTAGATCCGGTGTTTAAAAAAACTACTTGATAAAGAACAAATTGTAAGCCTTTCAAGTATTTTTCTAATGGCACTTTAGGAATCTGATTTAGCACATGAACTATTCAAATATTGTAAAAATACAAAGTAACTCCAAAAGATTTAGATGTGGGTTCACAAACTTGCGTTATGGACACACTTCTTAAATTAAGAGCATGTCATTCACAAGAAGATGTTGCTTCTTTCTAGATAATTCTAGATCCTTTTTACATTTTATTAGATATATTTTGAACATGTTACCCGGGAAAAAACCTGCTAAATATGGTCCCACAGCCCACCAGCTAAGAACCACTGGCCTGGATTATGTTATTGCAGATTATACAGTGAAAAGACACTATGTTGTACTTTGTTATGATAAGCGGTGGATGCATGTGCTCTGCTCCTCAGACATCTCAGGAAGAGTTGAAGGCAGCAGACGTCCTGCTGACAGTCTTCAGGTCAGCGCTCAGAGAATCCTTCTGCAACTACAAGAACATCTCCAGGGCCTGAACATCCAAAGCACCACACTGCTTTTTTACATTCATGTTGACATACTTATTGTAATATTGTGTGGATCAAGTTTTTACTTTATGAGCATGTGAGAATGTTAAAGACTGTTTCAACTCATGCTCATTTATTTAGCTATAATTTAATCACAACCAATGTCCTGAAAATGTATAGTGTGTCATGTATTATTACTGTTTGTTCTGTTGAATGAAGAATGCTGAATGAAAAAGGCAGCTGAAAACTCATGAGCAGAATCATGTTTTGTTGAAGTCTCTGGAAAATGAAGGTAGACTTTGGAGTTTGATTTTTCTCTGTGCAAAAATGGTTCCCATTTATGATTAGAGTAAACGATGAGAGATCGTCACAAAGAGTCCAGCCATTTGTTTGTACTCAAAAGGGTGGATTTTATCTACGTACAGACCCTTTAAAATGAATGGCAGCTGACAGTTTTACAGAAACTCATTTTCTTAGACAGCAGGACCCCTTTGACATAATCAAGGCTTTGCCCCCTTTTTTGTAAGGATGGGAAGTTGTTGAAAATGTGCATTTTTATGGGTGGGAAAATGATGGCTCAATGTTATTTTTTGTTCAAATATGGATGACGTGGCGCTGTTGTCTGACCTCAATGACTGATCAGGAATTCTGACCTAAAACACTTTTATGAAGACCAAGCCAAACATACAAGTATCAAAGATTTATTGCCAAGTTTCTCATCCTTGATTATGATTATGGAGAAGGGGTGGGGAGTGATTGGTGGGAGTCCAGGGAGGGCAGGGAAGGAAGGGAGTCAGCCTCCTGATTGCCTGGTAGAGAAACCGGTTCTTCAGTTGACTGGACCTGTCCTGTGGATTTCCCAGTCGCCTCCCTGAAAGCATTGCTTTGAGGGGCTGTTGTGGGTGCGTAAGGTCTTAATTCTGACGGTAATAATTTCCGCACAGCCTGTGGTCTCCCATCAGAAAGGGGATTCTAGAGTTGAATGCTGAGCTGAAGTCTTCAAACAGCAATATAACATAGGAGTCTTAAGTTTCAAGGTGAGTGAGGGCTATCTGAAGCACAGGGGAGATGGCATCTCCAGTTGAGCGATTGCTCCGATAGGCACTGGTCAGACTGGTTTGGGTCCAGGTTTGGTGATGTGTTTCATACGAGCCGCTCGAAGCACGTCATACGAAGTGGAGTGAGTGCGACTGGGCAGTAGTCATTGCAGCTGGAGGGTTAAATATGTCCATGTGAAGACTTCAGCGAGTGAATCAGTTCACACCTTGTATTTAGTCTGCATCTGGCCATTTGAATCCGTTGATCCTACTCAGATCTTATTTCCCTTTGTCATTCATAAGCATTTGGCACAGCTTTATTATTTGTATAAAAATGTTTGTTCCACAAAAGATTCCTGCTCTCTGTTAAAGACAGCTGCTTCTCTCCTTTATCATTGGCTGGAGTGTCTCCGTCTGGGTCTGTGAGTGTGAGAGCTTGGTCCTGCACAGTACATTCACCCTTTAGTTGTTGTCAGTCAAAAAACACAGTTTTGTTGTAAATAGTATTATATCATCCGAAAGGTCCCCCATTTTACAGATTCATTACCTTTTGAAATCTTTTGCAAAGCATTTGCTTGAACTGTTTAGCTAAAAAGAGATGATGCATGTTAGACATCAATTCTGCACAACACTAGAGATCATTTGGCACTAGTAGAGATTACCTGACTTTCACGTATTTGGACGTGAGTGCAAGGAGAGAAAGGAGACTGCTCCTCTCCCAAAGTGGACCACATACTGTCACATACTGCTGCCACTTGCGGGTCACCGCAAACAAAAAACTCCCTCTAAGTAAGCAAATTCTGTTGTCATGCATACACATGCTGTGTATGTTTATAATAAACACACAAGGTCTTTTTTACCTTGAAGGCTTAAAAGTTTTCTGTTTCCATCAAAAGCCCTAAGCCGTCCTCGGGTCCTCCTGCTCTGCAAACAAAAGTCTTCTCCTCCGTGTCCTGCTCCTGCAACGCTGCTGTTTTCAATGAGGACAATGTTGTATCATGGTTCATATGAGTTGATTTGAGTAAAGATTGTGGATTCAGGTGGATAAGGTTAATTAGAAGTCAATTAGATTGGTTTTCTTTTGTTATAAATATTAAATATAGTTTTTTTCAGCAGATAAAGTCTTGTAAAAGTAAATAATGACATTTTATCTTTTGTATAGAAAGAGCTCTGTAACTCGTTATTTGATGCTTTGGGCTGATTGGCTGGGATGGTCCTCTCTTATTTACTTTTTGTGAAAAGTCAAAAAACTGGGGATAGAACCAAACTGTTTGAGAGCGAAGGACTAGTTAAAAGACTGCATTTGCAGAGTTTATTGTTTTGTGGTTAGGAAGTCCCGTTTGTGGATGTGTGCGAGAACCATTTGGACAGAATATGGCAGGTCTGCCAAGGTTAGTATATCTTCTAAATAACAGACTAATTAATTTATAATCACATGGATCATAATCTCTATGTGATGAATAATTGTTTTTCTGAACTGGCTGAAATGTTATCAGCGACAACAGTATACATCACTGCTGCGGCTGATAAGGACGTTTTTTATGCGTTCGTCCCATAGCACAAGTTTCATGTAGCTTGAGGACTTCTTACACTAATTATAATTATTATACTCAAGTCTTATCTCTCTGTAAAACCTACTTTAGACACGGATCAAAGTTTTCTTTGTTGCTTTTTTGCTACTGTCTGTGTGCGAAGTAACACAGGCTGTGCCCATAGGGACTGGTGCACAGGGAAAGTGGAAAAGCTCACGTTTTTCCTCAGGAAAGTCTGGTAGTTGGGGTCAGGAGTGGGTCAGCAGCAGTCTGAGTGGAAATGGTCGAGTGAAGTTTGACAAAATAAGTTTGTGTCTCAGCCAAAGTTTTGCACAGATGCAGTGATTCAAAAGAAGCACTGGCCCTAGCAACGCCACCTAGCAACACGCACCTAGCAACACGCACCTGGCAACAAGAGGCAAAATTAACAACTGGAAAAAAGTGTTTGAAGAACTTCATATTTTATTTTTATTATATATTTAAACCTAATACAAACAAAATAGGCCTCAAAATACATATAGGGGGTGAGTGACTCAGTTGGTAGAGCACAGGTTCGAATCCACCACGAGACCTATAAGATATATACAGCCACCAGAATATAGCTATATATTCTTGTTTTGAATCTGCGTCCACTCCAATCTTTCTGGAGTATGAGCTGCACCACATATATCTGAAAAGAAAATCAATGTTGCCCCCATTCAGGCCGCAGGTTTTATGTTGTAACGTAGCAGATAGACGATTGTTGTAACTCGGCACTTGTGGATTTAATGAGGTGTTTAATAACCGTTAGCTTCCTTGACCTATTCACTGATATCCATTTTGACAATAGACGAGTGTCTTGTAGCTAGAGCCCATACTCTGCTCTGAGAACAGCCCAACTCTATCACAAAAAATACACATATTTGCCGCATCGTTATATAAGCCGCAGGGATCAAAGAACTAGAAAGAAGTAGTGTCTGGCAGTCCGAAAATTACAGTACTCGCAACGTATTTATCACAATTTTCATGTTGTGTATATGAAACATTTGAAATTGACACAAAATGTTGAACTACAGTTGGAGGAAAAGAGACAATTTGAGAATATGAATTTGTTTTACAATGTCTTGAGGATGTGTTTTTAATTTACCAACAGTAAAAGCAAATGAGCGGGTTTACAATCTCAGTTTAGCGTAATTAGAAACAACCGTTTTAGCACAGCCTGCGACGCCATAAAATAAGTAACTTTTACCCAATTAAATGTGATCTAACATGTAAACCTGCAGCTGTAGTTGTTATTGTCTGGGGCCACAGATTCACAGATAAGAGGAATAGCTGAATAACACTGTTTAAAAAGCTAACATAATTTGTCCTTTTGGTCATTAGTTGTCCTAATGAGCATAGGACATCTAAACTGAATTTCTCCTACGGGGATCAAAATAAGTATCTATCTATCTATCTATCTATCTATCTATAATGTTGCACTGTCCCTTTCCAGACGTCATTCTCTTCATGAAACATCACAGCAGTTTACACATGTTAACTGATCTTTTTAGACCAGGGGTGCCCAAACGTTTTGCTTCCAAGGGCCAAAGTAAAAATTTGCCAGTGGGCCGCGGGCCAAATACACCGATGAAACACATGAAACACAAATAAATGTAGATTTGATCAAGTTCAATTAAATGCATTAATTATTGTCTATCAGTGCAAATCACAGCTGAATGAATGAAATCAACACAGTCTTAGTGAAGTGGAGACTCCAGGGAAATGTGCAGGTTTGAGGAGACTACAGTACGGAAAGATTCCGGCCGGGTAATCAGGGTCCAGAGGAGGGAGATTTTCTGTCATGGCTTATTTAAAGGTTAAAATCATATAAAAAACCTCAAAAAGAGAACAGAAACATACATTTTCTATGTAATTAAACTGTTTTTTGAATACTACTTGTAAACAAATAATGTGCCTGCTAGTAAATGAAAGTACTAATTTATATTAAATAATATCATACTCCCAAATTAAATAATCTATATTTTTAACCTGCTCATGTCAGTAAACTGTTTGTTGAAGACCTTTTTCAAAACAGTTTTGCATTACTATAGTTCAGTCATTTAGACCCATGGATGTATTATATTGTTTAGACCAAAGATAGACAAAGAACGAGGCTGAATGTCCTGCACCACAGCGCCCTCCTGTGATAGATCCCCGTAACATACCGGAAGTAAGATCTTGACTGTTCAGATGGTTGGCACCATGATACAAGTAATACAGCACATAACAACCGTATATATAAAGACGATACCATATTGATATGACTAGATATCTACATCCCCTGAATCTCCATCTGTTTGTGATAACATTTGACATCAGATCCGTGCTATCGTGAATACCAAACGTTAGCACCGCCCACTAAACCAGACTCAAAATGTATCACTGTAATATCCATTTCTAATAACAGATTTCACTTGTGTGGGCGCTGTCGTGAGCTTGTCTTCTATAAAATGACTCTGAGTCCTCGAAGTAGGAAAGGTTTCTGGACAAGTATTCCGCACCGTAACTGAGCTCGTCCTGACGGAGAAAGGCTTCCCTCCCGCGGACAGTTTGTAGTTATCGCTTCTCGGCCTTTTGGCTAAGATCAAGTGTAGTATCTGTTCTTATCAGTTTAATATCTGATACGTCCCCTACCCGGGGACCATATATTAAATTGATTTTTGGAACTGGGAGATGGAATAGGGGCTTGCTCCGTCCACTCCACGCATCGACCTGGTATTGCAGTACCTCCAGGAACGGTGCACCCCCTCTGCTGGTCAAAGATAATATTGAAATGTTAACACCTCCGATCTCCTTACCGCCAGAATAGTTCATGAAACTTCTCCCCGTGTGCTGAATTATATCTTACTGCATACAACTATTTCTGCCTCAAAGCTTTTGGTGACATCAGCGATGACGTTACAATCGTTCTGAACTGATTTGACACATAAAAGGAACTTGTACCGTTGATTTCTGCTCGTGTGTTGCCACCATGGATGTATTATATGGTTGCCACAGATGAAGAGTTGTTGCTACAGTTGGATAAATCCTCACAAATAACGTGAACACTGAAATACTTGAATTATCTTTTTATATGAGTAAGTCCTTTTCAAATATTATGTTTCATACATTTGTGAGGCTGCAATGGAAATTGAGCAATTGTACATGTTGGCCCCAGGATGGCGTCATAGACTAAATTATTTACTATGAAGTATTGGTCCATGTACCAGCAGCAGACTCGGCTGAAAGTGTTGATTTCTTCACGGGGCCTTATCTGAAAATCACTACTTGCTACTTTTATGAAGCATTTACAGCTACTTTGTGTGATCTTACAACTGCCCTGTATGAGCGCGGCACATCCCCAATGTGGGACTAATAAAGGTTCTCTCTCTGGTGTCTCCCTCTGGTCTCTCTCTCTGGTTCCTCTCAGGTCTCTCTCTGGTGTCTCCCTCTGGTCTCTCTCTCTGGTTCCTCTCAGGTCTCTCTCTGGTGTCTCCCTCTGGTCTCTCTCTCTCTCTCTGGTCCCTCTCAGGTCTCTCTCTCTGGTTCCGCTCTCACTCTCATATCTATCACTAGTTTTCACATGCATGTATACTTGGTTAAAAGGTTAAAAAAGGAGGACCACCCTCACACAGTCAATCAGCTCCAGCCCAAAGAGACAAATAGTGATTGACAGGGCAAAAGATACAACGTTTTCTAATAAGATGGTGGTAGCACGTTGTGGTCTGATTGTTCACAACATTTCACTGTCACATGACTCTTTTCTGTGACAAATGATGACAAACATCATCATGTATGATGTGACACTAAATATTTCGGTACCCCAGTTCTTCAAAATGTCCCATTAGTCTGTTTGAATATAGGGCCCTTGATGAAGAAAGTTTGGACACCCCATATCTGTGTGTGCAACATGATTTTAATTGTTTTCAAAGAGGAGAAAATGGGAATAGTTTTTTATAAAGTTGAGAGTTGAAATTTCAGGATTTTAAGAATGATTAAAGTTTCTAGGTATTTCAAGCAGAAAACATTTGAGAATTTCCACTCGTGTCTTACAAAGTTTATTGGTACATCAGTTTTATGGCCAATCATACATGGCGCTGTTCTGTCTTGTTCCGGGAGAGGGCAGCAGGACTAAAAGTAAATGGAAGTGTGAAAGGAGACATGTTTAATATATGGTCTTCATTTTGTTAGAAAAAAAAAACTGTTGCCTGGTACCAGGAAAGAGCCTTGTGAGCAGTGTCAAATTTTCCATTTTATGTTGACGTCACCGTGAATCTATCCATCGCTAAATAATAATGGATATTAAAATAGCTCTGTCATAATATCATTGTTGTAGGTCCTAGACCACTTACTGTAATGTCGCAATGCATGTTGGGTATTGTATTCTGAGACAAGCTATGTATAATAACAGTGTAGCTACGTGGGACAGAATAAAAGTCACATTGAACCTCTCACTCGGGCTGGTCATTAATACCAACAATATTACAAGACCCATGGTTCTGCATCGCATTCATTCTCCTCTAGATCCATGAGCCTCCTCAACGCAGTTATCAAAATGAAATAGTAGCACCTGAAGGCCAGAGGAAGCAGCTATTTGGCAATTTGTAAACTGAACTTAAAAACTATTGTCAGGGGGCAGTCAAAAGCCCAGAATAACATCACACGTTCTCCGCAGGCTATGTGTTGTTGACCTCAGAGTCACAAAGCGGTTCACAATTGTTATTTTTGGGCACTTGTCATCTCACTCCACACAGAGATGGGAGCGGGGGTCGCCGAACAGGAGGCGCATGCCAGACCTATTGTACATATATTTAGTGGTAGGGGAAACCGGAGTAACCGGAGGAAACCTACGCAGACACGGGGAGAACATGCAAACTCCACTCAGAAAGGCCCTGGTCCGACCGGGATTCAAACCCAGGACCTTCATGCTGCGAGGCGAGAGTGCTATCCACTCAGCCACCGTGCCGTCCATTACTATGCAATTAATCAACTAAAATATTGTAATCGTTTGACAGCCCTAGGTTAGACCCATGATTTTTTATCTCCGTGTGTGAGGTATTACACAGAGAAAAAAATCGTCCGACAATTTTACTATCGTCTCGTGTGAACCAGGCTCAAGACGGTGTGCGGGAATCTTTCTATCACAATACTGTACTTTAATATACATTCGTATATACATGTACATCCATAATATTTCCATCACAGACAGAGCTCATCTATGATGGCAGTGAGTAACTTGGTTTTTGAGAGAAAATCACTAGTTTGAGAAGTACCTAAATGTAATTGTTTGAGACCTTTAATTAACTATGACCGACCTTAGTCACTTTATATAATTATTCTGCTCATATCCTGCTAAATTACAGTGGAGTGCCTTTCCGAGTTGACATCCTTATTCTGCTGCTACATGTACAGATTGTGGGTTTGTACTAAGGATGACAGAAGATTCCAAAACAAAAACATCTACAGCTATTTACCATGTCATGTGCACTGAAACTGCTGGATGAATAAAAGGTCTTGTATCTTATCTTTAGTCTTCCAACCTTCAATGAAAATTGTGTAGTTGAGACTCACCGTGTTGACGCCTGTGGATACGGCTCTGAAAGACAAAAACAACAAAGATGTGTTTTAAATCCATTTAACGGTGAAAAACCTTACATTTCAAATAGTTCCAATAATACTGTGAATACTATTATGATTATTATCCATTTGCCATGTGTTCAACCCTAACCCACAAAAGTTTTCTTTAGAATAGCCTTTATTCATTTGTATTATTTTAAGAACTTGAATTGTCAGAAATGTCTTCAAATCAGTGATTCTTAGTAGCAAAGACCTTCACCCCCCTTTCTCCGCCTGGAAGTCACTCCTGGATCTACATAGCCTGGTCGCACCACACCATAGTACAAATTACATTTCGTACTAAGGTTTGGAGGCGCTCCATTGAGCTCCGTTTACAGGTGGGAGGGGTTAACTCCTTTTGCAGATAGAAATTATTGAATCTTTTATATATATATATATATATATATATATATATATATATATATATATATATATATATATATATATATATATAAAAAAAAAATTGTCCATTCACCTTTGGCCCTCCGCGGGCGGTTATCCCTCTCTAAGCTCGGGTCCTCTACCAGAGGCCAGGGAGCTTGAGGGTTCTGCGCAGTATCTTTGCTGTTCCTAGCACTGCACATTTCTGGACCGAGATGTCCGAGGTTGTTCCGGGGATCCGCTGTAACCACTCATCTAGCTTCGGGGTCACTGCCCCGAGTGCACCGATCACCACGGGCACTACTGTCACCTTTACCCTCCAGGCCCTCTCCAGCTCCTCTCTGAGACCTTGGTATTTCTCAAGCTTTTCATGTTCTTTTTTCCGGATGTTACCATCGCTTGGAATTGCCACGTCCACCACCACGGCTGTCCTCTGCCCTTTGTCTACCACCACGATGTCAGGTTGGTTTGCCATTACCATTCGGTCGGTCTGTATCTGGAAGTCCCACAGGATCTTCGCACGCTCATTTTCCACCACCTTTGGAGGAGTTTCCCACTTAGACCTTGGGGTTTCCAGCCCATACTCTCCACAGATGTTTCTGTACACTATGCCAGCCACTTGGTTATGGCGTTCCATGTAGGCCTTCCCTGCCAGCATCTTGCACCCTGCAGTTATGTGTTGGATCGTCTCAGGTGCCTCTTTGCACAACCGACACCTTGGGTCTTGTCTGGTGTGGTATATCTGGGCCTCTATCGCTCTGGTGCTCAGTGCCTGTTCCTGTGCAGCCATGATGAGTGCCTCTGTGCTGTCCTGTAGGCCAGCCCTTTCTAGCCATTGGTAGGACTTCTTGAGATCAGCCACTTCTGTTATGCTCCGGTGGTACATGCCGTGTAGGGGCTTGTTCTCCCATGATGGGCTCTCCTCCAGCACCTCCTCATCTCGCCACTGCCTGAGACATTCACTGAGTACGTCATCCGTTTTGGCCTTCTCCATGATGTAGTTATGGAGTTTGGATGTTTCGTCCTGGACAGTGGCTCTCACACTCACTAGTCCTCGGCCTCCTTCTTTACGGCTTACGTACAGTCTCAGGGTGCTGGATTTGGGATGGAACCCGCCATGCATGGTAAGGAGCTTTCGAGTTTTAACATCCGTGGTCTGAATCTCTTCCTTTGGCCACCTGATTATTCCTGCAGGGTATCTGATCACTGGCAGGGCGTAGCTGTTAATTGCCCGGGCCTTGTTCTTGCCATTGAGCCGGCTTCTTAGGACCTGCCTTACTCGCTGGAGGTATTTGGCAGTTGCCGCTTTCCTCGTCACCTGTTCGAGGTTGCCATTTGCCTGTGGTATACCGAGATACTTGTAACTGTCCTCAACGTCTGCTATTGTTCCCTCTGGGAGTGAGATCCCTTCTGTGTGGACTACCTTGCCTCTCCGAGTCACCATCCTGCTACATTTCTCGAGCCCGAATGACATCCCGATGTCATGGCTGTAGATCCTGGTTGTTTGGATCAGAGAGTCGATGTCTCTCTCGCTCTTGGCGTACAGCTTGATGTCATCCATGTAGAGGAGGTGACTGATCTTTGCTCCGTTCCTGAGGCGGTATCCATAGCCAGTCTGGTCAATTACTTGGCTTAGAGGGTTGAGGCCTATGCAGAACAGTAGTGGGGACAGAGCATCTCCTTGGTAGATACCACATTTGATGGTCACTTGTGCGAGCGGCTTGCCATTTGCCTCAAGGGTGGTCTTCCACATTCCCATCGAGTTTGCAACGAAGTCCCTTAGAGCCCTGTTGATATTGTACAACTTCAAGCATTCCATGATCCATGTGTGTGGCATTGAGTCGTAGGCTTTCTGGTAATCAATCCAGGCTGTGCACAGGTTGGTGTGTCGTGACCGGCAGTCTTGGGCGACTGTTCTGTCAACCAGGAGCTGGTGTTTGGCTCCTCTGGTGTCCCTACCAATGCCCTTCTGTGCTGTGCTCATGAATTGTTCCATATGCCCACTTATCTTAGCCGCAATGATGCCTGACATGAGCTTCCATGTTGTGGAGAGACAGGTTATTGGCCGGTAGTTGGAGGGGACTGCACCCTTGACAGGGTCCTTCATGATCAGGACCGTTCGCCCTTCGGTTAGCCATTCTGGGTGAGTCCCATCTCTCAGCAGCTGGTTCATTTGTGCTGCTAGGCGCTCATGGAGTGATGTGAGTGTCCTTAGCCAGTAGGCATGGACCATATCAGGGCCAGGTGCTGTCCAGTTTTTCATACCTGAGACTCTTTCTCGGATGTCTGCCTCTGTGATGGTAACTGAGTTCTGTTCTGGGAGGTGGCTGTGCTCCTCTCTCAGGGACCCCAGCCATTGTGCACTTCTGTTATGTGCTGCATCCTTCTCCCATATGTTCTTCCAGAACTGTTCAGTTTCCAGCCTCGGTGGGTCTGCTCCCCTGTTGTTACCCTGCCACTGAGCGTACACCTTCGCAGGTTGTGTTGCGAACAGCCTGTTCACCCTTCTGGCTTCATTCTCTTTAGTGTACCTCTGTAGGCGGCTGGCCAGGGCTTGGAGCCTTTGTTTGGCAGTTTCGAGTGCTTCAGGTATGGTCATCTGGCTGTACTTTCTGGGTACTGGTCTTTTCATTGGTCTTTTCATTGCATATATATATATATATATATATATATATAAATACCAAGGTCTCAGAGAGGAGCTGGAGAGGGCCTGGAGGGTAAAGGTGACAGTAGTGCCCGTGGTGATCGGTGCACTCGGGGCAGTGACCCCGAAGCTAGATGAGTGGTTACAGCGGATCCCCGGAACAACCTCGGACATCTCGGTCCAGAAATGTGCAGTGCAAGGAACAGCAAAGATACTGCGCAGAACCCTCAAGCTCCCAGGCCTCTGGTAGAGGACCCGAGCTTAGAGAGGGATAACCGCCCGCGGAGGGCCAAAGGTGAGTGGACAATTTTTTTATATATATATATATATATATATATATATATATATATATATATATATATATATATATATATATATATATATATATATATATATATATATATATATATATATATATATATATATATATATATATATAAAGCACATTTCTCTCACTTTAATTTTCATATAAAAGGCCAAATGATACCACAGAAAATGCAGTCACGTAAATTTGTGTACAAACAGGTATGTAAAGGTCATAGAATTATTGAGTTGGATTTATAAGATCCACCAGGCGTGCACCTCACGACTCCCACTGATGACTGCTGTCGATGTGTCCTTGGGCAAGACACTTAACCCCACTTTGCCTGAAGCCCCCCTCTGAAAGATCAAGGCTCCTGTGGACTCACCACCTGCAGGAGGATCAGTGAGGGGCTGGTGCTAAGTGTACTGGCTGCAGCTCTGACTGCCACCCCCCGACCCAGAAATGGATTATGGGGAAGAAAATGGATGGATGGATGGAAAATACATATAACGATCAATATATACAAATACAAAAAAGACAAAATAAAAAATAAAACAAAAACAAGGGCATTCATTTAGATTTGTCATCTGTAAATGTAAAGGGCATGTACCAATAAATGATAGAAGTTTAGTAGCATTTTTAGATTTTATGAGATTGATTGAAGTATAGAATAGTTTAACTCATTTCTCCAATGAGTGTGGTTCGGGATGGTTATAAAAAAACGCCACTTATGAATGTAATGTTTAGCTTGCAATATAAAATTATTAACACCATATTCAGTTAAACTATTATTAAAGGAAATACCAAACATTAAACGATGAATAACTTGGCAGTAAAATTCCCTCGATCCTGTCCTGTCAAGCTCATCACCCAAATATTTAGTCGAGTCCACAATAAACAATTTTTCTCAACTCATAATACTGACCCAGAAATTGACTAATAAAAGGGGTAGAAAATGAATGAATGAATGAACGAATGAATGAATTTATCCATTTGAGCCAGGGTGTACTGTACATGTTGCACATACATACTTTAGTAGCTGCAGTACCCACTAGGCCCCAGCAGGTGTCTCCCTCCTCACACCGCGCCCCCAGCCCCACAGAGGAAGCCCGTTGCGTGGAAACCAGAATAACCGTGTCGTAATGTGTTTGCGTTGTTGTGTTCAGATGTTGTGGCTGTTACCCAGCTGCGATATCAATATTTTATACACGTGCCATTTGTCACAGATATCCCGAGACTTTTGAATGAACGCGGCATTAGTCGACGGTGTCTTTAACGATGTAATCCAGGCAGCAGTGGTTTAACGTGGACTATCTGCCAGCGCTAGCATTAGCATTAGCATTATCTTTCATCTGTGTTTGGGACCAACACGTGTCCAAAAATAGACATGTAAAACATATCTAAGCATTAGCAGCATGTCTGTGTTGTTTTAACCATGACTGAGGCGTAGACAACAGAAATATGCGCTGTTTTCATTCATTACGTCGCTCTAAAACCTCGGCTAACCGGCTAGTTTGCTAATTCCTATGATTCCTGCCCACGTCAAAAACAGCGACACACCAGTTTCATTCTAAAACGCGGATCTGGTTGAAATGGCTCGAGAGGACAGCAGCGGTCACCCCGATCTGGACCCGGGCAAATATGATGCAGCAGAAGCGGTGAAGATCATCTGCCTCGGAGATAGCGCAGTGGGCAAGTCCAAGTGAGTTACTCCTGTCTAGTATATACTGCAATCTTTGGCAATTTCAAAAGTGTTTTAATCATCTGTGTTTTCATCCAGGCTCATGGAACGATTTCTTCTGGACGAGTAGTATCCTTATCAAATATAGATAAACCACTGTAGTGTTATCTTGCCTGTAAAGTGGATTCCTAACATGGAAATAGAAATAGAAACATTCACCACAGCACTGCTCTAGTTGAACCAATGTCAAGTTTGCCAATCATAAGATAAGAGTAGGGGAAATGTCAATGTTGCAGCGAACAGAAATACTCCAAAAATATACGTCTATATAAAAGGACAAGAAGGTTGTGTATAACTAGTTGCCCTGTTGATATATTATATGTTAGAACATTTCCCACAAACAAGTCCTAAAAGATAGTCAATTTGACCCAACACTACCCTGAAAGAGTACTTTTAAAGAATCTTTTCAGCAGCATTTAAAAACACTTAAAAGGCTGGCTTAAACAATTTGCAAGACAAAATTACTTGTAAATAGTTTAAACCATCTTAATTTAATTGTGCTGTAATGTACTACATACAACTTGAGTAAGAATTGTGCTTTCCACCACTGGTATTATGTCTAATATGGATATTTGGAACTTGTTTGGACAATAATAAATATGGTGAGAAATATTTAGTCGTTGATAATAATTGTTTACCTGCTGTTTTCAAAGCTGTTACCTGTAGTTGTATGTCCAGTCAAAATAATCCTCTCCAAAGGCTTTTCCTCAACCCGTGCTGCAGTCGGCCTCAGCAGCTGTCCACTTACGCCCTGACGCTGTACAAGCACAAAGCCACTGTGGGGAGTAAGACTGTGGTTGTAGGTGAGTGTCCTCCCCGCTCTCACGTCTCACGCCTGCCTTACTTACACTTAGGTCGTCTGCAAAAAACATTTACATATTTTTGTCATACCTGAAATACGGCATCTCTTGTTTTGTGATAAAATATAAAAGTTTCTTCACCATTTCTCACAGTGGAAAAGAGTAACCAAACACATTGACTCGAGTAAACGCTGGAACATACTGTATATAATTTATGAATAGCAGTATATTTGTGGTGCACTGGTGTTAGTTTAAATATTGGGGTAAAGTGAGCTAATCTCTAATCTAATCAAAGTAAAGGTTGTTTAGAGAATACACTTCTGACTCCAGGCCTGAACAGGTTTAAGAATGGATTTGCTCGATGCTAAAATGTATTGGCTTCATGTTTGGTATGACTATTTTGGTATATTTTGTGTACTTATCTTTTAGCCAGGGCTTTATTGGAACTGAGAAAGATTCTGTTCTGCTGATGTATCTTTTTAATGCATTTTTTTTGTTTTTGCTAATTGGTCCAGATTCCTCCACTTTCCAGAGCTTTCAACACATATTTGATGTCTTGTGAGACTTCAAAATCCTCCAGTTTAAATGGAAAACCAATAAATTCATAATCTCAAACAGCTTTTAATTATGTACTGCAAATGGTCCCATTATAACATAATAAAAATAAGCTTTCCCATATATCGCCCTGCTCTAAGCCGACTGATGCATGTTGGAATATTTCAGCAGTTATTAATCAACTGCTAATATAAGTATTTGGGCTCATATTCTTTCTACTGCTACTACTTTTCCTCTAGAATGATTTATTGTCACTTTTTACACTCTCTTGCACAGATTTCTGGGACACGGCGGGACAGGAGCGCTTCCAGAGCATGCACCCGTCCTACTACCACAAAGCCCACGCCTGCATCATGGTGAGGCCGCTGCGATCCCGAACGCCTCTGACATGTCATGGTGAACTTGTGATCAGTTTGCTGTGTACTCTTTGCAGGTTTTCGACGTCCAAAGAAAGATCACGTACAAAAACCTCAGCACGTGGTACAAGGAGCTGCGCGAGTACAGACCAGAGATCCCCTGCTGCGTGGTGGCCAATAAGATCGATGGTGAGGCGACAGAGCTGAGCATCTGTCTTTACAGTGTCACACATCTGATGTCACACTCGAGCTGGAGAGCTTTCAGAGCGGGATCATACCTACCTCAGTACAAGGGACTTTACTATTTGATACAATAGGATTCAGTAAATAATAATTGTACCTAAGGCTCTCACATCATTTATCTTCCGTTTATTTATCTTAAAATCTTCAGTCTCATGTTTCTTTCTGCAATGTGTAGATCTCTGACAAGAAATAGTAAAAAATTAAATATATTAAAATAAGTGCATGTAACAGTTCATGTGTGGTGTTTTTCAAATTTAATACTTATACTTATACTTAATAAATACATATCAGAGAAATCTCAGATAGACAGGTTTACAATTTTCTTAATGATTATTAGAAACTCAAAGGTTTTCCATTTTTGTCTTTTCAGCCGACATGAAGGCGACTCAGCGAACATTTAACTTTGGAAAGAAACACGACCTCCCTTCTTACTACGTGTCGGCCGCGGACGGGACCAACGTGGTCAAGGTTTGAAAATAACTCTCAGAACCCTCACATACAGGAGTATGCAGTATAGTATAGATTCTATGCTGTAGTATAGATACAGTACTGTAGTATATTATAGTGCCAATACAACATGAACCTTTGTGACCAAAAAGATGAATTCTCATCTTCTCAGGACTGTGATTCTGCTGCTTGGTCGTCCTCATTATAAAAGATCATTTTGAAATTGTGTGGTTCTTCTTGGTCAGACTAGAACCTTTGCACATTTGATCATGTTCGTGACCGAAAACATGAAGATGTTGGAGTTTTTCAAACAAACAGGACAATATCCTGAAACATAAACAAACATATTCATGTGTCAGACTGGACCAATCAAAGTCCACTGTTCACAAACGCTCTCTCTCTATATATATATATATATATATACATATATATATAATATATATATATATATATATATATATATATATATATATATATATATATATATATATATATATATAATTAGTGCTGTCCAATGATTAAAATATTTAATCGCGATTAATCGCATGAATTTCATAGTTAACTCTCGATTAATCGCAAATTAGTCACGCATTTGTATCTATTCTTTATGTCCCTTGAATTAATAAAAATAAAATAAAAATAATAAAATAAAATTAATAATAATAAAATAAAATAAAAAATGAATGAATAAGTAGATAAATATAATAATAATAACATGAATAATATGTGCATATGTGAATATAATGATAATACACAAGTCAGGGTAAGCGAAAGCTTATTTTAATGCATGACACGTTTAGTTAAGAAAAACACTTGGGAAAAAGGAACAAAATAAGAGAGGGAATGGGCCGGGCGTGGGCTCCCTCCCCCCCCTTTTTGGGGTGGGGGCCTGCTTGGGGGTCTGTGTGTGTGTTGGATTTGGTTTTGATGTTGGCTGGGTTCCGCTTAGCTTGGTGAAACTCAGGCGGGCAGACTTTATATCTTATCTTATCTGTGGGGTGTATGTGTGTGTGTGTGTGTGTGGAGTGTGTGTGTATGTGTGGGTATAGACCATAGACTGTATAGAAACATCATGATGTCATTATGATGATGATAAACAATCTGTAAATATTTTGTAAATTTGTTCATGTAAATACTCTATGCTTTTTCTCTGTTTACTTTCGGTATATCTATGACTGTATACTGTTTGCTTGTATTGCCTTTTTTATTAACCCCTCCCCCCCATCTCCCACTTCATGTCCCCCCCCCCCCCCCCCCTCCTATGTGCCCCTCCTGGGTTTCTTCTTTGGCCCCCTGTATCTCCAACTACATATTGTTTGTAGTCTCTGTCTACAATGTATCTGAACTAGTCCTTTTCTTTGTTTCTATTTTTTTTTCTGTATTTGTGTTTGTCTGATAACAGGGCGACAGTAGCTCAGTTGGTAGAGCATTGGCCTTAAGGCCTGAAGGTCGTGGGTTCAATTCCCACCTCTGCACCTTCTCCATCGACTCCCACTGATGACTGCTGTCGTTGTGTCCTTGGGCAAGACACTTAACCCCACTTTGCCCAAAGCCCCCACTGAAAGATCAAGGCTATGCTCACACTCAGAGAGCAGCCGTCCTCCTGTGGACTCACCACCTGCAGAGGGTCAGTGAGGGGCTGGTGCTATGAGACTTGGGTGGCATCTCTGACTGCCACCCCCCTGACCCAGAAATGGATTAAAGGGTAGAAGATGGATGGATGGATGGATGTTTGTCTGATAAATAAGAAAACGTTTTTTTTTTTTTTTTTATCGCGCGATAAAAAAAATGACGCCGTTAATATTGATTTGCGTTAACGCGTTAATAACGCAATATTTTGGACAGCACTTATATATATATATATATATATATATATTTATTTATTTATTTATATATATATATATAATATATATTCATATATATATACTATATTTAATCTGACAGGAGTTGAGTCGTTTTGTGATAAGGAATGGGCAAACCCTCGATCTCTCGATGTGCAAAGTCTGTAGAGTCATACGTCAAAAGAATTAGTTTCAGAAGGGGTTATATATTTTGGTTTTTCAAAAAACATAATCATGTAGCACTTTGCTTTCACTTCACAGTTGAAAAACCTAATTATATGTTTGTGAACGAAAACAAACGATCGAAGGTTTTAAACTTGATTTTGAAGTGAGTTTGTTCGTCTCACGGTTTTGCAGATGTTTCGCGACACGATGCGCCGCGCAGTGGAATACAAGCGAAACCCCACAGACTTCATGGATGAAGTGCTGCAAGAGCTGGAGGTAACATTTATTCCTCAAATAAAAAATAAAAAAACAAAACAATAATCTGTTTACATTATTTTTGAAGTCCTTTTTGTTTTGCAGAACTTTGACTTGGATAAAACGGAGAACGACTCTGAAGCCGACGATTAGAACCTCAAACACGTGAATGTTTAATGTCCCGTTTACATTCTTTTTGTATCATGTGAAGTCTCTCCAGGCGCAGTGCTGTGAATAGATTTATAAAACATAACATTGAACTGGCGCTTTGTAAACGTTCTTTTATAATGTTTGTCTTTATTATTTTTCTAAAGCAAAATGTGAAGTGTTTGTTAGACGGAATGTGTAATAAACCACATTATTTGTTGCTGCTATTCGTAGACGGAATTAAAGACATCGTGGTCTGGACTCTGGATGTGTCGTTCTTCAGTAAGTTTTGTAATATAAAAGAGGAAAGTTCAATTGAGCAGACTTTAAAAGTGTGTTTAATTTCAACTAAAACCTTAATTTCCAACAAATCAGTGACATATTTACATTTAGGTTTTTCTTTTTTTTATTGCATAAGGCAAATGCATCTGGTCAGTGATTTAGAGACTATTTCATTTGTGTTTCTGAAAATGAAATAGTAACTCCTTATTGGGGGCCCAGTCCTGTTAAAAATCATGATAGAAACCACGTCCATGATGATCATCCCAACTCTCAAAAGGGAAAAGGTTAAGGAGGATTTACCCAAGTTTGAGGAAAGAACTGCCCACTTCACTTTTTGAACAAAACACTCTTATTTGTCGAGTATGTATCACCAGACTGATTGACAATTGGGAGGAATAGTTTTGATCCACCCGAAAGTAGAAAATCCTTCTTTATACGCTTAACTGATATAAGTAATATCAGTTTTGGGGTAGTCGCAGACAAAGCAGGGATCCAAAACCACCTTTTACTTATTTACCTCTGAGCCACACTGCAGTACAGCTTCATGCTGGCAGAGAATGTGACAGACAGAAGGTGTAGAATTTAGAAGCATAGCTAACCTCAATTAATTTGCTTAGAAGCATGATTAACCATTAATCACTGTTTTTTATGACGTCGCCCTCTGCAACTAAACTACTCACTTTGAAATGTAAGGAGTTGAAAGTACACGAGTTAAAAAGTGAGACGTAAAAGTTAAAATTTGTCTGAAAAATGCATAGAAAAATATCAATACCATTAAAACTACTTAATTACAGTGAAAATACTAAGCTAAACGAGAGGCCTGTGCAAAAGCAGAATCATTTACAAAAATCCTCAAAATTGCATAAACGCAAGCCATATTCTGTCAAGTTGTATGAAAGCTTGAAAAAACTCACTACACTAAAGCCAGCCCTACTTGGCTCTACTCTACTCGGGTGTGTTTCCATTACACTTTAGGATGTGGTACGGTATCCCAGCAACCTTCCCAAAACAGACCAGTATCCATGGAAACTCCTTGGTTCACCATGGCTTCCAGCAGCAATCCGACCAATCACTGTCAGTTGGAACACTTATGTGCCAGCTTGACCTGGAAATAAGGACAGTTGAAACGCTCCCAATCGGAGTAGGGTTAAGTAGGGCTGGTGGAAATAGGGCTTTTTTGACTTGTCTGTCCCAGTCCCACCTCTTCTATTTGGACTATTGGTTAAAAACACTGCAGACACCACAACAGACGCACAATGGACCCTGAAGACGTGTGTTTTCATTATAAATTTATTACAGAATAAACATATCTCTGTGGTGGACATAGAGTGGACCATCTCAGGCTGCAGGAGGAGCAGTAGGTAGCATGTTGTCCTCTGTTGGGGGTCAGCTGTGAAAGGATTGGACCTGATTTTGGCTCGTGGTGTGGGGCAGGCCCGAGATGCTGCAGCAGTACATCCACCATGTCTAAACTTCACAGTGCAAACAAGGAGAAAACCAACAAGAAATCCAAAGAAAAGCCGAACATGATAAGAGCTGTGGCTCCGCTGGGGTTAAAAAGGTTACACTGCTCCTTACACAATGCAGATTGTGCTTTGTTGATTAGAAAACAACGTGTTGCAGCCAACGGATTTCACCCACAAGTTGGCGTACATCTGTGAGCGCAGACTTTTGGATTGTGGTTTGGTTTCATTTGGGAACAGTAGAAGTAGCGGGATTCCCCTTTATCACAGTACCAATCAGGCAAATGGGTTTTAGTGCATGTGACAGATTACACTCACACACTCATATACTTCCAATGGCAGTATTTAAACCTGGGGTACCTAATGTATTTTGTTTGATGAATAATGAGCTTTTTGTTCCAACAGAAAAAGCCTTGTTAAAATTTGTAAACAATGCAGACAACAGCATGCTGGTTTCATCTTATGTTAATATTTTGCATACTTATAAGTAAGAACAGTGGGAGTCACTATTTGACCGTTTAGGCTGAGAGCTGAGAGAAAGCGGTCCACATTTTCACTTTTCCGTCTAAAAAAGATGATCTAAAGCTGTGACGGAGGCCACAAATACATGCCTGTGACGACTAGTGATAGAACCAATCTGTTTTGAGATAGATTTTATTACATAGTTCAATAGTTTGAGGTTGAAAGTCCAGGACCCCAGCTTTAAAAACGTTCTCCTGCCTAATTGTCAATAGGCTCGTCAAGTTTTGAAATGTAGGAATATTACATTATGTCATAAATGTGTGTGGCATTCTTGTAACCCAGTGACAATGTTGGGAGCCATCAGAAGTATTTGGTCATGACATTTCAAAGGCTTTTTTCAGGCGTCAATGGACAAAATAAAATAACAGAAACATCATGAAAACTTCTAAATGCAGAGCAAACAGTGGAAAAGAAATGTGTAGTTTGCTTCCTGGTCTGATAAAGTCATTAACATTACAATCAAACATGTGTTGCCAGAATCTTTCTGCCTGTGACTCACATTTGTTGTATTTACTTTGATTCAACATGTGTTCTGCTATCTTTTATTTTAATTTTGTTACCTAAAAATAGACAAACAAAATGAGCTCTCAGATTGGACAATTAGATTGAAAAACTTAAATACATGTTATGGACCTCTGAATTTTAAACTTTTGTTCATAAAAGGTCAAACATGATTTGTACATGAGACTTGTTTTCTGGGGACACATATTAAAGAGTCGTTTTATTTCTAAGTGGGGTTTATCATGATAATAAGAAGGTATTGAAAGTGCAGAGTTCTGTGATGGGACCATGTCACATTTGAATACAGTTATTCAGTATTATAACAAATACTTTACTCAACACTAAAGATGACGTTGGAGGAGGGATTCCTTTGAAGAACTTTTTCTTTTTGAACACATTTTCTCATCCAGATGTTTACCACATGTTCTGTTGTCCCAGAAGTAAAGAAGAACAAAGCCTGGAGGGGATTGTAACCTGTCAGATGCACTTTCAGGACAATGCAAAGTCACATGGAGGATCTCAGGCTTGTATCATTGTGCTCAAAGATTACCACAAGGAAACACTGTCTTGAATATCTCGAGGAAACCTTTTTAACAACAATACGAGCAGTGTGAAGTAAAATAAATGGAATTTCATTTCCACCAGGAGAAAATGGATATCTATAAAATTGTCTGCAGTTCTCAAGATTTCCAGGAGATGGCACCATGTTATTGAGTCTAACAGCTTCAGTGCTGTCGCTAAGATAGTCCCAAAGCAAGAGTTTAAAGTAAGGTCATTTTTGGCACTATTTCCTTAATGTTGAACTCGCCCCAAACTCCCGAACTGAAGGTCTGAAAAAGGAAAGAGGAGGAGGAGCGCAAATGCCATCTGGAGCCGTGGACCAAACCGGGACTAGGCCTGCTGCAGTGGTGGAAGTAATACTTCATAAAAGTAAAAGTACTGGGATAGTAGGCCAATATGTATGATATCACTCAAGTCTCCAGAGTATTATTGAGCTGAGTAGCAAAACATTTTCTTGTTGTTAGAATCTTGTTGAACCAATCACAGCACAGCTCAGGCAGTGAGGGTTCGGCCAATCCCAGCACAGATCAGACAGGAAATGGTATTAAGAAATATATTATAGTTGGAGAAAAATGAGTACAAATCCCTGTTTGGTAACAAGCATGAATTAAATGAATATAGTGTATCATAGTGAGATTGAACATTATGATACATATATATCTTGTGTTAACTCTTAAAAGCTTTATACAAAATCAAATGTTAAATTGATTTGTTAAAGTCCTGACCCAAAAGTTTATTACATGTCAATACCCTCACAGCTGATTGGTCCATGTTGGTGTTTCTCAGTTTAAACCAGGTCTATCCCTGGTCCTGTGGCCTAAGCCAGGTCTAACCTACTGTAAATACAACATTGATCCGACATGTACAGTACTTATAACTTTCATAAGTTACATTCCACCACTGAATTTCAACTGTGCCAGCCCCGCCCTGTGCCTCACAACAGAAATCCTCAATGAAAAATAATGTGCATTTTATTTAGTCAATGAATCCACAGCCACTGCCGGAAATCTCGGATCAATGATAGTAAGGCTCTAGTGGACTGTTCACTACTACAGGTCCATTCATAAAAACACACACACACACACACACACACATGCACACACACATGCACACACAGGAATCCAGATCACGCCTGCGCTTCGATGATGGGTGGCTCTATGTTAGCACCTTGTCACCATGTTTTTTGTGCAAATCATCCCCTAGTTCATAGTTCAGTCCAAAAGTTTCAAGAGTTCATAGAAAGAATAAAATTTTCTCACCTTTCCTCAGGTGGTTAACTATGCATATATGCCAAACATTCATATATATAGATCTATATACTTTTTCCAAAAATTTATATGAAATCTATTGTATCTACATTGCTTATGAAAAAAAAAACATATATTTGCTCATTTTACAAGTTAGAAAGGACAATGTATTTTCTTTCTCTTTTTTTCTGTCCTTTAGAAAATAAATAGGTGAAGATTCTGATGTTTCACACGCACGCTACAAAATGTACCCACAGTGCGAGGGCGGGAAACGAAAGACGGATGTTCCAAAGAGGCCATGACACCAAAACTGAACCAGAATCATAATAAATAGAACAAAAACAAACAGGCAGTGAGTGCTATTCTCAACGTAGATATTGTTGAATTCTATATCACCGCCTGCTTTACAAAACCCGTTGAAAATAAAAAGAACTTGTACAGTCGAGAAAAAGTGGCTGAAATCACCAGAGAATAGTTGGTGCCGATAACATTTGTCTTCGTATGGATGTTTTGTCTCTACAACAACCCGGTGTAAAGGCCTCTGTCTGTGATATAAACGCAGAGGCCGGACTCGGGTGGTGTTTTGGGGGGGACCGGGCGCCCCCATCCCAAAGCCCTTACACTCCATGTTCACTTCAAGTCTCATTTGGCACAAGTCTAACATCGAAAAGAAACACTATTCGTGCGAAGTCAGGTCTTGCATATAGTCAAAGCGGTCCTGCTGTGTGCGAGTGCGAGTGCGGGGCTGGGGGCTGCGCGGTCCTACGCCTCACATTGCGGGATGCCCTTTAGTGTGAAGGAAGACTGTAAGAAAAGAAAGACGAACGACGCTGGGTCCAACACGTGAAACAGATCCTCATGCTACGCTAAAGGAAAGGTGATCTAAGGAACCTCAGACCTCTATGAAAACATTATTCTCTAGATTTTTTCTTTCAAATATATATATTTATATATGTATTATATAGTAATTAGTAGAAATGAGTAAAGTATTGGTGGAATAAATTTTCTTCACTTTCTATACTAAAACCTCAAAACAGGTGCAGGTAAATTTATAATATGTCTTCTTTGCAATATTGTTCTTCTTTTGAAAGCTATATTAACATACATATATCTTATATTATATCCCTATATATATAATATTCCCTTTGGATAACCAAAAAAGTGATTATGAAAAAGCCACGAGTGTTGGTTAAACATTCTCCAGTTGTTAGCACAGTCTGGGTCCAAGGCGGCGGGTCCACAGTCCACATAGCTCCACTGCAGAACGATGGGAAAGGCAACGGATCGTCTGCTTGGCCTGGCTCCTGCTGCGCTCTGCACAGGGTTTCAGGTGGCTCCAGAGAGCTCCAGGTGGCTCCAGAGAGCTCCAGGTGGCTCCAGAGGGCTCCAGAAGGCTCAGAGTGCTCCAGAGGGCTCCAGGGGGCTCCAGAGGGCAGAGGTAGAGGAGGTGGGACTGTTCCTTCAGCTGAGTGGACCCTGAGGCAGACTTTATCACACCTTTGCTCTTCTGCTCTGTGGCCCATAGTGTGTAAACGTACTGTTGGCTCTGTAGTGTCAGGGCCGCTGTCAGCTCTCCAGCAGCTGCTTCAGAGCGCGCTCTATGTTCATGCGGTGTCCCACCCGCGTCACGCCCAGCTCTGCAAATTCGTCCTTGGTGAGGGCAGGCAGGTGGGAGCCCTCTATCTCGTGCTCCTGGAAGCCTGCACGGTGCTCTCCCAGGTGGATGCTCTCCAGCCAGTCTCCCACGTCGTATTTGTTCCACAGGTGCAGGGGCTTCTGGTGGAAAGGCCGCAGGGACAACAAGGGAGAGCCCATGCGGGGGGAGTGAGAGGGGGAGGGGGACGGGGAGCGAGAGCGAGAGCGTGATCGTGCACTGGAGCTCCTCATCACAAAGCGGACCTCCTTGGGCTCCTGGGGCAGACTGAGGCTAGACGACTTGAGGATGGTCTGTGGGGAAGATGTGGGGGAGCCGGGCAGGCCGAATCCGCTGAAGCGTCCCAGAGGGTCCCTGTCTGGGGAACCCGGGCTGGGGGTGCGGCGGGTCATGGGGTATCGACTGCCAGGCCGGATGGTGAACGTGGTGCCGTAGCTCCTCTGGGAGATGGTGTGGAGCTCCCCTAGACTGCTGAAGAGTCTAACGGACACAAAGGACAAGTTTAGTTTGGACCAAGCAGAAAATCAACTGATCAGAAAGGACCCAAGACAGCGGGTCTATAAGGCTCAAGATGAAAATAGTTTATCTCCAGGTTAATACATGTTAAGAAAAGCTACTACGCATATGGGAGAAAAGAGTCAAGCTGAAGCTTTGATTGAAACAAACAAATCAACTGTCACAACTGTCATTGACACGTTCAACAGATTTCTTGTTTCTTACCACAGCCTCCACAGCTGTAGCACTTTCTGTGAGTATTACCAGACCATTTAGGGAGGACACCCTGATAACACATGATTTTCTTTGGAATTCTTTTGACCCCAGAAGATGCAGCATTAACACAATACTTCAATTAGAATAGAAAGCATTTAGACCCAAAGAAGCAGACCAGACAAGAGCTTCACATCAAGATGGCTTCTCCTGTCCTGCACATCCAGGGAAGATAGAGAATCACAAAGATGTAGCAGATGTCAATGAGAGCAGAATCAAAAGTACTATGAGCAGAGAAAGGAGATGGAAGAGTCCTGGGGCATGAGAGATGTTCATACAGTGTTATTGGCCTTCAGTGGCTCCTATCTGAGTGCAGTGCATAGAGGCACAATGGAAGAGGACTATGGGAGCGGACAGTTAGAGCAGTGTTTTTCAACCACTGTGCCGCGGCACACTAGTGTGCCGTATGATATTGTCTGGTGTGCCGTGAGAAATTCGTCTACTTTGTCTAAAAATAACTGCATTCGCTGTTGACGAGCGGTGACTTGTTTTGAACTGTGGAGTAACCATGTAATACTTTTTCAAATCAGTAGATGGCAGCAGATAGCTAAGTACTTTGAAACTGAAAAATTGGATGCGACCACTGGCTACAGGTCAGCATTGTGGCGAGAAAGGTAAAATTGGATGCGACCAACAAATGTGTGAGGGAGCGAGACAAGAGCTTTGTGGCGAGTGAGAAGTGAAAGTGATAGAGACGTTTTTGAAAATGAATTATGCCGTTTCTGAACAGGATTAACATCCTCCGCTCTGCCCCGGGGCAGCTGTGGCCGCGTTGTAGTGGTTTAACTATGAAATGTACAATCGCGAACGCACTTCTGAACTGGGTACCGAGCGCAGACCATAGTCGAGTGGACAGAACCACAGACATGCGGACCGGACAGAACCATAGACATGCGGACCGGACAGAACCATGGACTCGCGTTCAGGACCTCCCGTGTCCCTCATCCAAAACTCCTGAATTTAAAGCTCGGATACCTAAATTTTTCCCATGCACTAACAATGCATGTTCTTTGTGTGAGTTATTTGACTATTTGGGCAGAGAGTGGATTTTCTTAGTTTTTTTCCACACAGTTAGTGCCACTTTATTCCCAAACTCTTGTTAATTGTATCGAGAAATATTAAATAAAGCTTAATGTCAAGGCCTGGACTTAAGCATTTTGATGAGAATAACTGTATATTGTGAATATAGGCTACAGAGTATACTGTATACATTATAAGATAAGATAAGATATACTTTATATATCACACAGAGTATGTACAGTATATATTTTTACATTAGTACTGTATACATTTTTACGTTTTCTCCTGGAGGTGTGCCGCAAGATTTTTTCAGTGAAAAAAGTGTGCCTTGGCTCAAAAAAGGTTGAAAAACACTGAGTTAGAGGACAGAGGAGATGAGCTCCATGCACACTTACACAGTGGTCCAGCCCTCCGGGACGCACAGTCAGTTCTACACCAATCAGATCAGAGCAGCGGGGCGGGGCATGCAAGGTGAGCAAAGAGAGAGCAATGGGAGAGAATGTTAGCATCACTCAATGAAACACAGCCTCCAGCTGCCAGCCCGCTCTGCTGCGCACCCAAGTGTGTGTGTGTGCGTGTGTGTGAGTGTGTGCCATAGACTGCATACAGTGCTAACCCCCTAGCTCAATGAAGCCCTTTTGGGCGACGTTTTGCTCCAACTCGCTCTGGCTCCTATTGATTTACATGGAAAAGTAAACTTCTCTAGCTCAGTAATCGTTTGTGTCACATTCACTAATCTGAGATAAAAAATCTGTGATTTAGCACTCTCCGTGATCCATATTGCCTTAGCAACCACCTCAGCCCTGTTATGGCACGTAGCTAATGCCGTCGGAACAAATGCCAAAGAAATAAATGTGCTCCAGATAGCTTATTTTCAAATCGGCTTCTTCTGCATGCGGCAAACACAATGATGACATCAGCATTCGGTTAGTCCACTACTAATACAAGGTCTAATATAAAGTGCGTGTGCGAACGTGCGTGTGCATATGTGTGTGTGTTTTTGTTTTCATGTACCGAAAGCAGAGCAGGCCTCAGCAGGGAAGGTCTGACAGTGAGCAACATGACAAAGAAATGTTCACATACAGTATCAGAGACACACAGAGGGCACATGTTTACATCTAGCTTCTATCATTACATCAAATATTTAGTCAATGTTTTCATGACAGACATCAAGCGGTTGGTCATAAAAGTAGGAAACCAGTCAATGTCATAATATTTTCTTATCAACATTTAACGTTTATTTAACCTCATCCTTTTCAATAGTGCCCTGGTCGTCATAGACAAACTTAATGTAAACAATCAAACAAAGCCAAAGCCCTCCCACAGACAGAGGGCAGAGGTTCACTGATCAGGTCTACGGGTGGGGCTCAGCAGAGCTGCTCTTATGGAGATACATGGACTGAAGCGTATGGATGTGTGATGGGTCTAGGCTTCAGTGGAGGAATCTCTTCTGTTCAAACCCAAAGGACACGTGACTCATGGAACAGGAAATACTCGTCAAAAATACTCATTCACTGGATTTAGGACTGAACAATAAATCAAATTAATTCAATTGTTCAACCTTTTTGAAAATCAAGGAATCGATTCAGGATTGAGATCAGGATAGTGTTTCTTCTGTCCTCTGTAGTTTAGCTGAGTTGAACAACATTGATAATGTTTGAGAGGGGAGCGTCTGTAACCCTAACCCAAATACTTTTATAATGTATTTGAAACATTAAACAGTTCAGTTTCTTTGGTTGAAATAAATTTAAAACCCAAATGTCCAAAGAGGGCAAGAAAAACGAGATTTACATTTTTTCCCATTTCGGCTAACCTTCGCTGAGCCGCAGGTAACTGGTACTTTACACAAACATGCACATGGTAAAGCTGGTTTATATAGACTGGAAAAAGACAACAGAAAAGCTGCTGAGGTTAGTTTGCCTCTTCTTTTACTAAACAGGAGCGAGAGAGAGGTGTGAAAGCTGAGTGTAGTGAGTGGCCACATCTTTGATATAAAAATACAATTATATTTCCATTTTCAATCAGTGCCAATAATATTTCGAACGGTTCAATCTTCTTAATAGCTGTGTTATTTTAATATGTTCCATTATTTATTTTTCATGTATTTATTTTCATAGCATATGTTAGGAGCCTTCACACTAGTATGTGATGTTCTTTCACTGAAGTGAATGCTCCCTGCTGGCAACAGTGGAAACTCTGGAGATGACATGAACATGCTCTGATGTGAAACAGCTGAGATGAAATGATCGGACGTCTTTGGTTCAATGAGGCATTGGACTGACATATCAATATCTATGTATGTAAACTTCTAGTGTCTACGTATGTGCCATAAGGCCCTTGTGGGATGAACTCTTAAAGTTCATGATTTTTATAAGAAAACTCTGCACCTTTATACAAATAAATGTATAAATAAAAAGTGATTTTCTGGATATTGTGATTTTCTTGTGCTTTCCAATTTTAATTTGTATTGCTTTTTTCTACCTGAGATGTTGCTGCAGTGTTCATGGTTTTACCATGAAAGTGAAAATGAAAGTAAAATGCTAAATGCCTCATTAGCATTTTTCAAAAAGTTAGCATTCCTCCAGTGGCTTTTCACCTGACCCGCTTGGTTCAGACCATGAATCCTCTCCGCTCTGGTCTGGACCAGTGCAAAACTATGCACACTGTACTGCAGCAACATCTCAGGCAGAAAAAAGCAAGAAAAAATAAAGCACAAAACAACAACTGTGTCAGAGGTACTTCGGACTTGCAGCAGTTTCCCAGCGCATCTTTCAAAAAAGCATGAAGCATTTAGCATTTTACTTTGGACTAGAGCAAAGAAAATGGTCTGAACCAAGAGGCTACTCCACCTTGTGACCCGTCCTGCTCCACCCAGAGGCTTCACCACCTCTGCTGCTGTGACCTGCTGCTGTTGCTGATTATTACTATTGTTAGAATGATTGCTTTTTAGAATGATCAATTTTATGTTTTATTTTTGCTGTTACTGGAAACCTGAAATTCTCCTCAAT
The DNA here is from genome assembly GCA_964034765.1 of Knipowitschia caucasica. Taxonomy (NCBI): domain Eukaryota; kingdom Metazoa; phylum Chordata; class Actinopteri; order Gobiiformes; family Gobiidae; genus Knipowitschia; species Knipowitschia caucasica. The sequence continues at coordinate 10,935,880 of OZ035824.1, read as the reverse complement.
AGAGTATTGATCAATCCATCTATCTATCCACTCTACTTTAATTTAGCATATAATTAGGTAATATATAATATATGGTGTATATATTATATATATATATATATATATATATGCTGTATTATGTTATATATTATACAATAAATGTATTATGTTGTATACAGTATTATGTTATATATTATATAATATATGTATTATGTTGTGTATTGTGTTATGTTGTATATTATGTTATATATTATGCTGTATGTTATGTTATGTATTATATATAATATATATAATATGTATGGTATATATGATATATATGATATATATTATATAATTAGATTTGCCTGGATCGGTTTGCACACCTGGTGTGCAATCCATGGGTCTTGGTGCCGTAGCTTAGGCTAGCCTACAGTAGCCGTGGCTGCTGCTGTCTCACCTCTTTTCAGATACGCTCTCTTTATTCAAGGCTAGGTTTAAACCAGTCCTCTTTAGTTTAGCATATGGCTAGGAAGGTAAGACTCGGAGAAGGTTAAACTCCTCAGACTGTCAGTCAAGCTGCATAGGGAGTCAGTTTGCTGGGAGAAGTATAGTAACTTGAGCACTATCCTCTCCTCCTTCCTACTTTATCTGTTTAGCATTTTTAGGATTTTGACTGTAGTTTGTTCATTGCTATTCACCCGTTGTCCCATTGTCTGTTTCATGGTACGATGACAGGATCTCTGAGCCTGGCCTCCTCCATCTACACCTGCGGACTGCCCCGCCCGACCCGCCTGGGAGTGCTTCGGTCCTGCACCGGACCTGTCCACGTTCAGCGGCCACTGGTCAACGTTCTGTAGCTAGCTTAGGTCCTGGATCATTAACCTGTCCGTCCGGAGGAGCGGATCCCTTTCTCATATGGGTCTCCCTCCCTGTGGGTTTCCCTAGTTCTCCCCAAGGTTTCTCACTTTTTGCAGGAGGGTCTTGTTGGACAGTTAGTGTCCAACAGAAAGGATTGGTGATGATCAGGACACTTTAGCATTCTACAACATGTATGGACATTTTCTTCTGTGTGTGCTTTATAATTTTCATGTGTTTTAACTGTTGATTCTCTGACCTGTGTTGGTGATTTCAATGGTTTTGTTAAGTCCTCTGAGATGACTTCTGTTGTGACCTAGGGCTATACAAGAATAAATTGTATTGTATTGTATTGTATCTATCTATCTATCTATTTATCTCTATTAAAACTTTTCAAAACTGCACAAAAAACGATTACATTGGAAGCAGAGTAGTGGGGAAATTACTTATAGATACACTTTTCTAGTGTGTTTTTAAAGGTGGTGCAGTCATATCTGTGGAGACACATTTAGTTCATTCTTTTAGTTGTTAAAATACTAGCAAAAAGGAAACTGCAAAATACTATTCTGTGGAACAATTGAGGCAAAGGAATGACATTTCCATGGAAACAAGCACACACATGGCAAAATCTGAAAATGTGTAATGTAGTATTAATCTTGATTTGAATATAATAATTCCACAAAGTTGAAAACCAAATGTTCACCTACGCCCTTGTGGTCTACTCGGCTGAGCAGAGTCCTCCTCCTCACTTTTTAAAATAGTATAGTAAAGTATAAAATGTCTTTCTTTTAGAAATTATAGAATGAACAAGTTGTTTTACGGCCAAATCTCCTTTTACATGTTTTAACTTATAGTATATAGGAGGATTTTCCCAAATTTTAGGAAACAACCACCGTCTCCACTTTTTGAAACCAGAATGATTCACAATTAGGAGGACCACTAGTCTTGATGATCCAAAGAGAAGTAGAAAATCCTCCTATATGCCTAGCAGAAGTTTGTTAGTTCTGGTACTGGTTTGTTAGTGCTGGTACTTTGACCAATGATGACGTCATCATGGGTGTGTTGTCATCTGGCACGAGCCACCTCAATCCTGACTTAAATCAAGATAAGTACTGTTCAATTCAAACATTTATGAACTTTTTGCAGATTTTTCCCCAAATTCACCAAAAGAGAAAAGTAACTAGAGCGCCTTTAATTGTGAGGACTCTGCTTTTGTCATGTCAAACAATGGTATGCTGTGCAGTCTTGTTCAAACACAATATTTGAAAAGTTGGCTTTGTTGTCACTGATATTTTCTCTACTGTCCAATATCAGTGACAAGGGCAAACACCAACAGAAGGCACTGGGCTATGCAGCGTTTGAACAAGTGTCAGGGACCGAGTCTGTAGGAAAAACTCAGAGGGGAAATGTGATGCAGTCTACAGACAGAACCCAGCAGGCAGGCTGAGGATAACACGAGGAGAGCTAGGACAACACATGCTTTCACAACCATTTCTCACTGTTTGCATCTGCAGATACACACACACTTTCAATTACAACACCGGCTGAATGGTTATGGCCTAAATGCACGTAATAAAAGTACGATCAAGGAAAGTTCTAGACCTTTAATAGGTAATAGTACCCTATATATAACCACACAAAAGAACTTGCAGATATATTTAGTAAGTTGTGTCAGCATCTCTGAATATCACATCCAAGTAATCGAGATGAGTCCTATCTATGTTTTCCAAAAGTGTGATTATAAACTGGGTTCAATAAACCCTTCCTGTGGTTTATTAAACCACAGAAAGGGTTTTAGCGTGAGACATTGATTCGGCTCTTAGGCCTACGTATGGATTTGAGAAAAAAAACAGAAAAAAGAGATGGGTCCTTATTGTCCGTTTAAATGTAATGTGCAAATAAAATCTTTATTTTGCAAAGAAAGATGACAAACCCAGTTCTTAAGCCGCACATATTATGTAATCCAGAGATGCAAACATGATCTGAAATGCAAATTTAGAGGAAAAAGTCTGTTAAAGTGAATTGGATTAGTTTGCAGGTTTGGAAGGAAAACAATGAAAAGAAATGAAAGCTGTAGTTTACCCTATAGTGAAAATAACCTTAAGGTTTACTCTCTTCTGGCTCCTCACATCTGTAGAAATATAAAGACTTCATTGTAGAGTGTAAAAACAACACGTTGATGAGCTCACGACCCACAATCCTCTACTCCAATAATGGTGTGGCACATTCTCACAGTAAAGGAAATCCTACTTTTGATTTATATAGCACATTTATACAGCACATTGGGACTGACAGGGTCTCATTGCACAAACTGTGACCCTCTGACCTCATTACCACTTCCTGCTGCAAAGGCACTATTCAAAATGGTAATGAAAACTTAACAATAGCAGATGTTTATTAACCTTCTACAGTATGTTTTAAACCTCACGTGCATAATGCAATAATGCAATTCTTAATATCACACGTCTGTATGAAAAGCAGTGATGTACTTCTTACCTGGCACCTGATACTGGTGACTTCCTCCCGGGGTCGAGGGATGCTCCCAGAGGTTCTTCTCCCAAGGAGCGGGTGTCTTTGTTTAGTTGCTGAAGGCGTGAACTCAGCTCGCCCATGACAGAGGGTCTTCCCTCATCCGAGCCCATTCCCAGCCCCAGCCCACCCAGATTACCCAAACTCCCGAGAGCCAAGCCCACTCCAGGGCCTCGAGGCTCCACTGGGTCTCCCCAGAGTTTGGACCTCCGTTGGAAGAGGTAGCGTGGCTTAGTAGAGGCCAGTCCAGTCACTGATGCTGATCCACCAGGGGGCAGTCCGACTCCACCAGCAGCTGCAGCAGCCAGGGCTGCGGCTTGCTGCTGGGACAACAGCTCACTGTCAGAGCTCTGCTTTAACAGAGGGTCCCTGAAGGTGACCGAGCCTTTAGCTCCTCCCATCTGGGACTTGAGGCGGGGCTTGGGAGGCACTGGCGGCTTATCCAGCACAAAAGTCTGTCCATCAGCGTAGGAGGTGTGAGTGGTGTGTGTGTCGGCTGGCTCTCCGCTCTCTGAGGACAGTGTGGACATGCTGGAGACGGTGGAGACAGTGCTGGTGGTCTCCAGGTGGTGGTCCCGCTCTTTCTCACTGGAGCTGCGGGTATCAGCCTCCTCAACACCTGAGTCAGCTGCAGAACCAGACTCAACCACTTGGGGGGGCTCCGAAGGCTTCCCTGAGACAGCACTTGGGGGTGGAGGCTGAGGCAGGCTGGCTGTTATTGTAGTGGTGTAAGTGGTGGATGTTTTGGAGGTTATGGATGCAGGGGTCATGGAGATAGTGGATATAGTGACTGCATTTGCCCCCTGTGCCAGCAGCCCATTGGCAAACTCATCCGGTGGAGGGAGAACGCCAATCTTTTTGAGTTCTTCTCTAGTCTCCTCATCGCTGGAGGTGAGCATGGCAGGGGGCAGGGTCACGGTATAAGGGTCTGCATCTTCCTCTGAGCTTCCCAGAGGAAGGTTCTTCTCTTGGGCTGGGGTGGTTGGACGCATGGCCTGCGCTTGGAGCAGGGACACAGTGGGGCTGGGAGACTTGGCTCGTGTGGCCACAACTTTGCTGAGTTCTGTGGGCGTACTAACTCTCCTTGGTTCTGTTTCTGAGCTGCCTTCCACTTCCTGACCATTACTGGTGGCATGCACCATGACAAGACCTGCAGATTTCTGTTGTGATGTGTCCATTATACTAATCAACATGCTCTTCTTATCATCAAGCCTGTCTTCTCCTCTGCTTTCCACTTCTTGTCGAAATAATACAGGTGATGATGACGTCACCCACTGTTTGGTGGGCTGGGGAAGGAGAACAGGACTGGGTGAAGGTCCAACTCCGTAACCTGCTGCCTTGGTGCTTTTTGGAGAGAAGGGTGGGGATGCGGATACCCCGTCCCTAAGAGAAGACTCTTTGGTCTGAGTATCAAACAACAGGATACCCTGGCTGGCCCGCTCCAGTTTAGTCCTAGGCTCTGGGCTGCCAGTGGGGGACTGGCTCTGGGAGGTCAGGGCCCTCTCCCTTGCGGCCAGCGCAAGAGCCAGTGGTGAATTGGGGTCCAAGGGCTTTCCTGTGAGTGGATGGATAAAGGTGGTCCCACTAGGTGAGGGGCTGAGTGCCAAGGCAGGGGGAGGCAGTTGTCCCAGCTCCCTTGAGAGCAACCGTTCATCAATGGAGTGAGACTGAGTAAGTGAGGGGTTGTCCAGGCTGGTGCTAGATGCCCCCTCCATGGTCCCCACAGAAAGGAAGACAGTGGATTTCCTCCGCTCCTCTAAGCGACGCTCTCGGTCCTTCACTGCTCCAGCGATGGCAGCAGCAAATGGCCCCTTACCCTGAAACATGTCTCCCTGGGCACGCAGACTCTGTCTCTCAGCCATCAGCTGCTGCTGGTAGTAGTCCACCCGGCTGGTGTGAGAGTGGCCATGGGCAAGAGGTGGTCGCCCTGAGGGGGAGGTCTCTCGAGAGTGGGTCGCCAGGGCTAAACATGCCTTTTCTTGTGCATCTTCAACCTGTCAGAAATCACAAAGATGTTTGAAATCACATGAAAGAATAGTGGAATACAGTGGTCCACAAAGAGGTACCTGTAGCTGCTTGACTAAAGGACTCTTCTTTCTCTGGGGCTTGGTGGGCGCATACAGCCCGATGCTAAACTGTCCCACGTTGGCATAAGGGTTATCAATGATGCGGCCTTTCCTTTTGATGCGCTCTGGTGGGGTGGCAGCAGAGGGCCGGGGGATCTCTGTGGGCTCAACAGGGAGATGAGAAGAGTCCTGTAGGATGATCATGGAGCGAGCCTTCTTCTGCCTCTCTAGGTGTGTGGCCTGCCTGTGAGCTGCTTCATAGGGCAAATCTAGACTGGAGGGCTTAAAGCTAGAGCGGCCCCCAGGCTCGTGGCCCTGGCTCTGAGTTCTGGAAGGGGGTGGTGGGGGGCAGAAGGCTGGAGGAGGCCCGGTGTCCAGGTAGTATGGTGGGGGAGGAGGGGCAGTCTGTGGGGGTGGGGGGATGCTGCGTGGTTGGGAATGGTCCCGCAAACTATCGGTCATGGATGAGCTGCGAGGGAAACGGTGCTCTCCAGCCAATGCAGACAGGCGGTCCTCTTCAGAGGCACCTGGAAAAAGGGGAGGCAAGTGAGATCTCAGCACGAAATATGTCAAAAAGAGTCATTATTGTAGGAGTAATCATTTTTTATCATCACATGAATATTGTCCTTTGTGGCCGAGTGAAAATTATCTACAGTATATGCTGTGGCCACTGCAAGTAACATTATAAAAATTACAGGATCCAGATTGAAACAAAAATAGTGATATACTGATTTAAGAGCTAAATGTACCATAGCATGCATTTTGAATTATACTGTATAGGGTGAAAAAGCACTTTTACTTGGAGTTAGTAACTCGGTAGACACATCAACATTTTAATATATTTTATCTAGCCTAGCTAATGCTTTATATTTTATTTAAAATTACTACTGGCTTACCAAAAGATTTTGTCCTGGACATCCCTTTTGGTAGGGGGATGTGGCCTCGGTCCATGCTGGGGTGAAGAGCTCCATGGAAGGTCATCCCTTGTCTCTCAAATAAAGACTGAAACAAAAGAACATTACTAAATTTTTAATACCTATAATCATGTCAAATGTATGGAGTAGAAGTAGGACAGATAAAACTATAAATGAATATGAAAAAATTACAATTAAAGTCTGGGAACACTAAGCCCCGGTGATCCAAGATGGCGCCTTATTCAAATGAATGGCTTGTGCTTGGTAGCGCATGGGACTTCACAGAGACCGAAAGATTAGCGGAATAGTCTACCCAGTTATTATTATAGATCCATGGGGAACACCCAAGGGAACACCAGGTGCCATGGGGCGGCTGTAAAGTGCCGAAAACGTTTTGTGTCTTTAAACAAGACACTTCACCCACATCCGCCTAGAATGAGTCTGGTGTGTGCATGAATGATTGGTGGTGGGCCCATGGCACAAACTGGTTGGCTCGCTTCTGTAGTTTATCCCCGCTGTTTATGGAATTAAATAACAATGCCATGTGAGTTTTTGAGTGTCCAGAAAAAAAAAAAAAAAAAAAAAAAAGTTACTTCTCACAGATATAAACAAAAAGATGTGTGATTCCTCAGTTTGTAAGTGTGTGTGTGAGCTGTACGAGTTATCAGTTTTTATGTGTCGTAGAAGTCCTCAGTTTGTGTGTGTGTGTGCGTGTGTGTGCGGTAAAAGAGTCCTCACGCTGATCTCAGCAGGGGTGATCCTCCGGGTACTGGGCCTCTGCTTGACCGTAGCTGCTCTGTAGTCGGCCTCCAGGGGCTGAGAGTGTAACATGGACTCCTGTGACGCCAGCATCTCATCCAGCCTCTCTGTGGGGCGGCAAATGAGCCACAACTAAACACTCAAGCACAAGACTATAGAAGCGTGTCACCATTAATTACATGCTAAGAAAGGAGACGGTAATCGCAGCTTCATCAAAGACACATCATTAACTAAGTAGCATAATATTGTGACTCTGGGATGAAAGAAGTTAAGCAACGTCATTTCCTTCAATGCAGCATAATATAGTTGTGCAAAAAACACATTATATAAAATAGATAATAAACATTAACATTAAAACTAATGTTGATTTTCTATGTTAAGTTGCAGAAGATAAAACATGATTTTGTGTAGTACAAAACAAATGAAACTAGATACTTGAACTGTCTCAATATCAAAAAACATCACAGTAGAATGTGCAGTTTTTCCCCCTCAAAGATACATAAAACACAACTTTATAATTTTGTTTACCGTAATACATTGATTATATTGAAATGATTCCCCCCCCCCCACAAAAATAACCCTGTTTCTTGTAGTTACTAGTCTGAACCGATAGACAAGCTGGCTGGAAGAAACACTTTCTGTCCAGCTCATTGCTGATCCCAACAGACGGCTCCTCTGATGGCGCTTCCACATGTGGGTGGGTGGTTGTGCGTACTTGTGATTGTTGTGTGTGGGTGTGACTGAATGACCTATTCAAGTACTTGAATACAATTACTGGTAACAATTCCCCCAAAAATAGTAAAAGAAAACTAGGCATAGTTACGGAACAACCAGTATAGGCTGACCATGTATCAAATACCACCTCATCCTCAATGACCATGAATTTAGAAGTATTAATTTCTTGCCTGAAACTCACCTCCTCTTCTCCTCCTTGCAGAAGCTTGGTGGAAAAAGATACAGATAGAAAAGATTTGAAAACAGGTGATAAAATAGAATTGTACTGAGAAAGAATCAGACAGGACAGAAGTCGGAAAGAAGTCCACAAAGAGTAATCCATGGAAGGCAGCAGTCAGGACAAGGCGTCTCTGCTTACCCAGCTCCTCCAGCTCGGCCGTCATGGATTTAGAGCGCAACGTCAGGGTGGTGCTGGGGGACCTCTTGGGCGGGGGCGGGGCTGTGGACACAAGGCAGGGGGTTGAGGAGGAGATAGCGGTGTTGGAAGTGGAAGTAAATCCTTTGGCTTTGCGGCTCAGGGCTCTCTTGGCGTCCCCCAGGCGCCCGCTCCAGCCGAGTTTCAGCGCTCTGAGGTGAGCTGGGTCAGGCAATCTGTGTGGCTCGCGTTTAGCCGCCACTTTGTTTGATCCCAACTTCTTCATGTCGGTGCCAGTGAGTTCGCAACAGTCAAAACTACCCATTAGCTGATAACATCCCTGGATCAGCGTATTTTAATACATTTATGCAATATAGTTTTTTTTTCTGTAACATGCTCCCGTTTCAAACCATTTACAGCAGTCCAAGCCTCCTCACTTTCTCACACATTCATGCCGTTTTTTAGGACGGACTCTTAGAATAAGGGATACAACATGTCAGACCTAAGACTCAAAAGTTACGATAGAGGACAAAGCAGAGAGTAACGAGCAGAGAGCATGCATGCGGAGAGAAATCAGAGAGTCCAACGTTGAGAATCGCCCTCCGCTGCTAAAAAGGCAAAGGTCCAGACTGTAAAAAAATATATTGGGCTCAAACGGCACACTCTCTGGTGGTGGTCTTCAGGGCATAGATCCCCCGGTCGGATAAAGTCCGGACAGAAGCGCCTCATTAGTCCGCAGACAGTGTTACAATAGGACAGAGGTGTGGAGAGGGAGAACAAGAGAGGATCTTGCAGTAATGTAATGCTTAATTCAAACATGCAGTGTAGTCGCCATGGTAACGGAGGCAGTAGTGAGGGAGAGTGTGTGTGTGTGTGTGTGAGCAAAAGGTGTGCCCCCAATACGCAGACTACAGTGAGGAAGTTTAAGCTCCATACGCTCACTCTTCTGCAGTACTTTGGGCTCACAACATCCTGACCAATCTGAACTCAGTGAACTCAGAGGAGAGAACCTGAGTCCTACAGGGATGGATGAAAATGTGAACTATCCAATTAAATAATACTGAATTTATATTTCTTGTAGGATTAAAGGGAAAATATCACACATAATTTGTACTGGTTTTAGTCTTGAAAGAAGAGACATAGACCACCAGTAGATCCTTATAATGCATTTAGAACTGCACTTAGATTGAAAGATTGAAGATTTATCACTAAACATTGGGAAAACTAAATATATAATATTTGCGAAGCGGAACATTTCAAACCAAGCTGAAATTAATCTAAATAACACTCTCCTGGAACGAGTCTATGAGAACAAGTTTCTGGGCGTGACTATAGACCATGTGCTCAATTGGAAATCTCACGTAAACAATATTATGAATAAACTGTCCAAAGTAATAGCAATAATATATAAATACAGATATATCTTTTAAAAAAATAGTCTACTTATTATATATAACTCATTAGTAATGCCCTATATTACATATTCTATTGAGATATGGGGCAACACTTAGAAAAGTAACACTAAACCAGTTTTCATACTGCAAAAAAAGGCAATAAGAGCGTTTACATTATCAGCCTACAACGAGCCAACAAATGCACTGTTTATAAATCTACAAATATTAAAATTATATGATTTAATTGACCTTTGCAGTTTAATATTACATTTCGAAATAAAAAATGACCTTCCGTCTGAACCACTACAAAAACTGTTCACAATCAGAGACAGTCATTATGAGTTGAGAGGAACAGACATGTTCGTAGAACAAAAATGTAGAACTAATGTAATGAAAAGTTGTTTATCTGTTAGAGGGGTTGATCTCTGGAATAAATGCACAGATGAACTTAAGTCATACAATTCACTTTACCACTTTAAAAGGATGTTTAAAACTATCATTTGGGATGGCTACCTGAAGTCAGATTTTTGATGTTGATATAGTTTAAATGCTATTGTTTACATTCACTTATACTAATGACACTTGTAAAAAGGGCAGGCGAAAAAAGCATTAGCTTCAGCCTACTCCTTTTCGGTCTTTCTTCTGCTGTAATTTACTGTCCTGTGACAACGTGTAAAATGTATAAGTGACCCAATAGTAAGGATGTATCAAATACAATTAATCAAATTTAATTCTTACTATTGATAGATCCATATCGAGAACTGTTGTCTTACAGTCACCGTACAGTCACTGTCTTCAGTCATGGACCAAGATTTCATACAACTTTGCAAAAAAACAATAAAATCATTGGATGTTATAGTCCCCTCTGAGCCACCAACTCATTTAGTGAAACTTTCAGACACACAAGTTCACAATGTCATTCATTTAGGTAGTTACTGCAGAGAGAGTCTTGGCAGATTATCAGACTTGCATAATTCCATGAAAAGGATTTACTTGCAATACATTTATTAAATAAAATAAAAAACTAATTGGCCAGTCCCCACACATCATCACGACAAATTATCTACATAGCAGGAGATCACAACAAGCTGTTCATTTTCTTTTAACCGTACCAAAATGCTTGTGTGAGATCTCACAAGTCCTACTGAGAAATTAACCAACAAGTAAAGTACATAGTAACCCCCGTATTCCACACTGTCACAGTGTCAGCAAACATGAAGCCGGGGCCAGCATGCCAACACAAACTGGTGTAATGGAAGAAAGACTCAGAAAGAGTACTGACCATTATTACAGAGCTAAAACCACTGGCAGCTCTACATAAACTGACATTTCAAACAAAGTATACTTAAGGAAAGAGAATGATAGAGAGAAGAGATTATCAGAACATGTTTTTATATTGTTCCCCAAAACTGAAAACGTTTTCATTTGTGTCTAAACAAAATAAGATGGAGAAGCAAAAGGAAAACAGGCAACAAGTAAGCAACAAGTGTTACATAGAAACAGATGACATTAGCTCCATATATCATACTGTAATGACGATTGAATGATTAAATTAGCAATCAGGGAAAAAAGTTCAGTGCAGACACATTGCCATGGCAACAGAAATATACTGTATGTAACCATTCACTCACTCATCGACAGAAAACTGCAAGAGACTTTTGCCAATGGACTGAACTCCACGCACAAAAATCACCCGTATCTGACATTTATTTCCAACTTGACAGAAGCAATCATAGTCACTCTCTGGAAACTGAGCTGCAGACATGTGAATATGGGAGTGCAGTATGCTGTTGAATTCAAATTCTACTGGATCAATATCGACAATAGTTCCACAACTTATTCTTTTAGGTCATCACCTAACACAACACAAATAATTCACAGAGGAAAAAGGCTGATGTCTTTTTAAATATGGATCAGTGTATGCTACTTTTTTTTGCCTTCTTTGAGAATTGTTCCAATATCCAAATCTCCACACAGCAAAGAGCTACATAATCTGTGTGAAATATACGATATAAACACTTTTAATTGCCTTGCTCAGATAATATTTCTTTAAAAACCAAAATTCCTATTGTAAATGTATCAAATTAGCAAGCTCTTAGACAAAACTCCATCCATTCTGCACTTCGCCACACATTCATCAAAGAAAACATGACAACAGAGCAGTTAGCTTTGGGTCTAAATGAGGCGTGTCGTCAATACCTTTCTTGCGCACCACTTCGTCGGACTCGGGTTTGCGTGTGACTGAGACCACCTTCATCAGGAGCCGGTTGCCCCCCTGACGTATCAGAGACACCACCTGCTTATGGCCCACCTTCACCACGTTCACCCCATTAACCTGCAGAACAAACGCACATGTGTCCCGGCTTTATCAGGCGCAACTGCATCAGCTCCATATTGCTCTACGTTTTGCATGGATTTGTAGTTTCTTTATTTTTTTCAAGTGCAATACAGGATTTTGTGAAGTGCAAACAGATTTTTTCATCCCTGTATACACTCTTTTTTTTTTTTCAAACCTAGCATTATTTCAAGTCATTGACGTGGGATGACTGAAAAAGTGCAACTCCCCCCACAGTAAATTACACCAAAAGTCTTACCTCAATAAGGAAGTCTCCCGTGCGCAGACCGGCCCTCCAGGCCACTCCCTCCACATCCACAGACTCCAGGTATTGCAAGGCAGGGAAGGCTGGGGTCGGACTGAATTCTTCAATGGGAGTTTCAGCTAAAACAGACAGCAGAAGTAAACTTAGTATTATACTTATAGGACTCTACAAAAAAGTGCATTCTACAACTGGAACCCTAAGCATGTGACTTCACTTGAATAAGTTTCAAGTGATTTCTGAGGTGAGGCGAGTCTTCTCACTGAAATAATTAACTTTATCAAAGCTAAAATCATCCATAATTGAAGAATGTACTTGTTTTAAACCAAATTGAGACGTTCCAAGCAAAGCAACAACAAAATATGGCAATGAAGAAGGAAGTGGACCCCATCAGAACAGTTGCACAATGCACCTGTTGTTTATGTTTTTAATCTACGCTGAAGAATAAAACTTGAGAGTAAAAGTAAAATTATTTAAAAATCTTCACAAATGATCATTCATTGTTTGAATGAGAACCTGCCCCCACAAACTTCAGAAACTCATGAATAAGGTTCTGGACCCCCATGTGATTGAAAAATAAAAGTCCAATCCTTGGTGTTATCTTGGCTGCACTGACTGCTTTGTGGCCGCGGTGATGTAGGATCTTTTGATACTTTCAGAAAACAGTCAGATCTCTTTCTGATCCAATTTTCAAAGAATCATAGCATGACAATTATTCATGCAAATTTCAGCTCTGCTTAGTACATATGGACGGACTTTGCTAAGTGTTTTCAGTCCACTTAATCCTGGAAGGTGTCCAGGCTCCCCTTGGACACAAAAGCCCCACAGATCTGCTTGGAGTGAACCGCGTGCATTTATAGTCACACACACATACACACACACACACACAAACACACACACACACACGCACACACAAGCACACACGCACACACACGCACACACACGCACACACACAAACGCACGCAGAGTAAAGCAGCTAACAGATCCCACCCCGGCGAAGGAGCAATATGCGCTCAGACTGCTGGCGTGCTGCCCAAGTGCAGTCGCCATGGCAACGGGGCCCAGGCAGGCGGGCCGGGAGCTGGCGCGTGCACCAGGAGACTGTATCAGGGTGATTTGAGTTCAGCGCGCCGCGAGGGCAGGATAAATGGTGTTTAGCCGGGGTAATTCGGAGGCTGAGATTGAGATGGAGGTAAAAGACAACAGGAACTAACAAGGGCGGAGTGGGGACGCAGTTAGCACGAGGAGGGGGGCGTGGAGCAGATGGGACACACACAAGCCGAGTGTTGACCAAAGCTGTCTGTGTTGATTCACACTCTAACAATATACGTTAAGGCCCCATGTGTCAGTGCAGGCAGACTGTCACACAAACAAATGAGCCACCTATATCTGAAGCATTATGAAAGATGAAGAAATTAATCTCCACAGAAAGAATCTTTTGAAAGTAATATGTTGTAAAATAAAATCATACCATTTTTTTCCACTTTTTTGTATGAAAAATATTGGCATGAAAGAACCAAACTGTTTTGAGAGCGAGGAACTAGTTAGATGGCAATTATTACATAGTTGCTGTCTTGTTGATTGAAAGTTAGGGACCCCAGCTTTAAGTGATTATGAAACAATATCATAATATTCACATGATTTTCAATATAAGTAAGAATAGTATTCATTGGGTTTCTAATATCTATGTTACTAATGATTATTTTGACTAGCCTAGTCTACTGTACTGTATGAATCCTTTGTACACCTGCATCTTAAAAACACAAGTTTTGAAAATGAATGACAAGAAAAAGCTAAATAACGGACGGACACACGTCCTTTCGTATCTGAAGTTGTATCTGAATGAAGTCTTATCTGAATGAAACATATGTTGTTTTGTGACATTGAAACATGTAGACAACGTTTTAAACATAAATTGAATAAAAAATTATAGTAATTCATTCCAAAATGTAGATTCACTTTAGAAAAATAGTATAAAAAGGTGGCTGCGATGTGTGCGGTAATCTAGAGGCCACACAGAGCCAGGAGAACCAGGGGAGGGAGAGTGGGAGAGTGTGGGGGACAGACACCCTCCACACTCTTCCCCCACTCCACAGAGCCGATGCAGTTGATCATGTTCACTAATCGTTGCAGTCCTAATAATATCCATCTGGTGATTGATTTGATTGATTGATTGATTTTATTCATTCAAGCAGAAAGTATTTACAATATTTAGATTCCTTTACAGACCTTTTGTACATGTTGCCTACAGGACCCACAGCATATTCAAACACATGCAAGTATATAAGCATAAATATACAAGCAAGCAACAGAATTTGCCATTGTTTCAGCATGTGTTGATATATTTACAATTTCAAGATGAATTTACAAATCTCAAAATGGAGTGGGAAACAAGTAAAAATGTGTAGACTCCCACCCCATGAACATAACTCAAAAACATGCATTTAGTTGTTGAGGATTGAAGAATAGTGTTCACCCTTTGATACTTTTTATACTGCTACTTGTTCCCATTGTTGGAAGAGCATGTGTGTGTCTCACCTTTGGCTCCGCGCAGGACAAATCCAAAGCCTTCATTCTCTTTCTTCTGCAAAATAGCATTTTTCTCCTCGATGATGTAGTCACTGGGAGAGACACAAAGAGACAGCAGTGTTGAGTGTGTGCCATCATTGCTCAGAGGCACAAGAGCAGGCAGACTACAAAAGCATAGAGATAGCTCCACAAAGTCACTCATACAGTTACAGCATGTAGGAATGTGGTTAATATTAATCTGTGCACGTGTGAAAGCAATGTGTAGACCCAAGAGCAAAAAGAAGGCACGTAAAGGACGAACTGACTGAAGTTTTTATAATAAACTAGACCAAAGAATCCATACAATCTAATTATCCTTTGCTCAATTGTAGCATAAACAATTGGACTTACTGAGAGCCCTGTGCCGCTGCTGTTGTTTTCATGAAACATAGAGCAAACCTTTCTGTGAAGGCAGGTCAAATGTGTGTTTTTATCCTCTGCTTCTGCTCTCATTCATATGCATAAGCTCCGACATACTCTCACTACAGCTCTATGTGCTACAATATCCTTCCTGCACAACACCAACGACTCCCAAAATGGATATGAGGGTGAAAGAAAACAAAAATAACAGCAAACTTATGTTTTTGTTCAATTTATGGATTCTTCTATGTTTACATGTGCTTATTGGCGTAGTGGGAAAGAAGTGTAGCGTCAAAGAGAGTTTGGCCTGTATCTGAGTGAGCACGTGTGGATGTGTGCATGTTTTTTGTTGTGTTGTATGATATTTTTTAAACTGTTCTGATGTTTTTGTATAAAACTTTACTTTGCACGTTACAGTACTACTTACTGATTGTGCTGGATACTTTTGTGCACACATTCTCAACAGAACAACGACTTAGAGAGTTACATGCTTTTAAGGGGCATTATGCAACTTTTTATCACCTTGTAGTGACCAAGTGCCCTTTAATGTCTATTACAATGGTCTCAAGGATCTTAAAAGATCAATTGTTTGGGAGGTTTCGCTGCTGAGGAACACTCTCAATAGAAAACCTACAAAACAATCGACACTGGAGCACTGTAGACACTGTAGTCAAACAATAAGGCGCAATTCCTCCTCTTACAGCCACTAGGTCACTACAAGGTGGAATACACTATAACAGCCATTCCCAAACTCAGTAACACCGAGGCCCCCTTAAAAATCTGACGGGTCTGCGTGGCCCCCCCAAAATAATAACCAAGAAGACAACATTAAGAATAGGCTCTTCTGGTTATTTTATTTTGGGGAAATAGCCTCTGCTACAAACATTGTAATACAAAAATGATTACAGTGGATTATTCAAGTCAAATAATGAACACAAATATTTTAATATTACAAACAAAACATTATAAATTTAACATTAAATAATTATATATATTTTTTTTATTTTTTTTATGACCTCCCGCGGCCCCCCTGCAGTACCCTCGCGGCCCACCAGGGGGCCGCGGACCCCACTTTGGGAGACACTGCACTATAATATCAACAAATGGTTCAGAAATGTAAATATATGTGTCTGATTGAAGCCGTTTAATCTTGCACTGTGTACGATTTCTGCTAGTGGCTTTTCCACACAGACTTCTTGATTTCCATACAAATTATTGTCTTATTTAGATAATGGTGTTGAAGTGTGGCCATTAGAATTGCATTAGATAAAAAAGATGTGCCTAAAAGCATCTCAGCCTGTGGAGATAACAGCTGGAACAATTTAACGGAAGAAGTGTGTGTTGTCCTGACTTATCTATGGTTATTGTATTGTGCTGCTACAGTCTTATGTTGTCTTGTGTTGAATGGGTGAAGGCAGTTTGAAGTGTATAAGAATCTGCTTCATCCAACCCCTTTTCAAACCATGCATGCACAGTATATCTGGGTCACTTATTTTGTACAGTGAAATTGTGTTTGTGCAAGTTTAAAATGAACAATTTAGCAAAGCCATCCTTGCACAGAGTATACATGTGAGAATTAGAATATTGTTCAAAAGTTCATTTATTTCTGTCAATTCTTTGCTTGAAATATGAAACCAATATATCACATAGACTCATTACATGCAGAGTGACACATGCCAAGCCTTTGTTTGCTATAATTTTAATAATTGATATTATTGATATGAAATTCATGTGGTATAACTCTGCTTTTACTGGTCCCACATTGACCCTTAAAAGGATGGTGTTAAGATGCTGAGGGTGCACTGGTGACATGTTGCCTATAGATGGCAGTAGCTCATAATAATATATGTGACTAATGGTCTGTGACTGGCTCAGTAATATTAGCATGAGATATACCTGTATGAGTTGAAATTGTCATATGATCCCACAGTGTAGTGTCGGAACAGTCTCTTCGTCCGGTCCTCACGACTTTCTGAAAAGACAAAAAAGGACAATTCAATTCAGATAACTTTATTCATTTGTGAGGAACTTCATTTACAGACGGAGCACCAGTGGGGGAACATAAAATACAGACACCCAAGATACAAATATAAATAGAGTAAAAGTGCAGAAATGCAATATATAATACATAAAAAAAATCTCCAAATCAGCTGTTTAAAAATCAGAGACAGAACAAAAACACAAAGTCAAGAGAAAAATAAAATAATCAAGTGTATTTTGTCCATTTCTTGTTTGCAATGTACACAAACCATTACGCTACTCGAGGAAGAAGTTAGTTGTTTATTTCGTTTATTTAGCTGGCTAATTCAAGTCAACTCAAAAAATGGTGATAGTATCTTAAAGAGATGATACAATATTGTGGGAAAGATGTTTTTTCCAAGGAATCAATGCTTCCTAAGAGTATCATCAAACTGAAAGCAGAAAATTAGTGTCAACATGTTTTCACAGCAGCAGCAGTTCAAGTTAGCATGTGCTGAAGCCGCAAGCAGTGATGGAAATTAACCCACCACTGAGATCAGTATTACTCATCTGTTATTACTGCACAACCACAATTCAACTATGTGCCAAAAATAGCCAAGATAAAAAATGTTTTGTCCATATCCTGTCATAAAAAATAACAATATCACCCTGCTCTGCAATATGTTTTTGCTTCTCTTTCATGGTTAAAGTAGCAATATGTCAGACTTTCATGTCAAGTCATCATAAATGGCCCTAATATGTAAAAAGGCATTAATAAACCAAGGTCTTTTCCAATACTTCTTTAACTAATAACAGTAGTTCAGCCGAGATAATTGGATTTCAAAATTTGTTTTACAGCCCCTAAATCTTGTTATTGTTTTAATTTTGGTGTCCCGCCCTCCATTGTTTTACCAATCAGAAAGTCTGATCCGAGTTTCCAGAACTTACTGCGTCGAGCTAATATCACTGGTAAAGTAACATGTGGCTGCAGAACAAAAAATGGTCTCGTTATGATTCTCAAATGATTAATGAAAAAACAAGGATTAAACGAGGATTTCTGTCATGCCTTTGTGAAACGCAACCACTTTTAAACCTCAAGCTCCTCTACAATTTCACCACTGTCGAATCTCATATAGCAAAAAACAGGTCTCGAGCTTGCCTTGTCACTCAATGATCTAGTAGATAAAAAAATAAACAGATATTTGCTTGATCCAAGAGAAAACAAATCTAATACATCCCCAAAAAAAAATCCTCCCTAAAAAATGAAAAGCCACATTCTGTCTAAATGAATTGAATTTGGGTGAAGTGTCTTGCCCAGGGACTCAGCGGCAGCAGCAGTGTCCTACATTACGCACAGTGGTTGATTGTGGGTGAGATGCCTGTCACTAAGCCGATTACATGCTTATTGAAATGAATGACTATCAGATGGTGGCACAGAATGAGCAGATTAAATATGTTTTCATAAATTGTAAGTGGATGAAGCAGGACTGTGTTGGCAGCTTTGGTTAGGATGAGTCAGATGTCAAATTTTAACAAAATGGATTTAGGAAGAACACCTGTCATTTTGCCATTCTACAAGACAAAATAGTGGATTTTGTTTTACATAAATTTCCATTTCTCAGTCATCATCCTAATGTAACTTTCCTCATTTAACTGTAATGTTTATAAATCCCGGCAGTCCAATTGAGAAGGTAGAGCAGATGAAGTACAGATATCTTGAGCAGAAGTGGTGTTAGTAGTGAAGTGATGTGAGTTATGCTAGTTGAAAACAGGAATTGATTGCAAATTTTTTGTGTAATTGGAGTGAAACTTTTTGGAATAAAAAACATCCAGTTGTCTGATTAGCTCCTGTGGACTCACCACCTGCAGGAGGATCAGTGAGGGGCTGGTGCTATGTGTACTGGGTGCAGCTCTGACTGCTACCCTCGACCCAGAAATGGATAAAGGGGAAGTAAATGGATGGAAGGACAGTTGTCTGATTAATAACCACATACCGCACAATGCTTTGAGTGAGGTTCATATATTTGATTCATGCAGGCACTTGGGAAAGCCCCCAGGAGACCCCTTCATCTATGCCAAGAAGGAGACACATCCAACATATGGAAGAAGGAACCCTAGAAGCAACAGAGTCATTTTATCCCACTGTCAAAACTGGGGCGGGCACCATCAGTGTGCGAGGACAGGGACAAACGTCAGAGTTGATTAAATGGAGTGGAGATTTACCTGTTTAAAAAAGAAGGTAAATACTTCAGTCAAAATACAGACCTAAATCCTGTAAAGTCTTTTCATTTAATGTGATGGAACTAGAGCCGTTCTGCAAAAATATATTTGGCAAAAATGTGCCAAGCTGGTAGAAACTTATCTCAGAAAACATCTGTTTATGGAGCAGAGGGGGTATCACAAAAGTACATTTACTTAGGATCTGAATTCTATACTATGCTCAATACAGTTGTTTTTATGTTTCTTTGAAAGCATTGACTTCACAATTGTCTGTTGAAAAGTTAATTTGGTATGAACACTTTTTATAGTGTAGCCATCTTGTGTGCTAACTCCAAAAGCAGGTATTCAAACAATATAATCAAAATGTTAATTGTACATAGTTGAAAATGCTTGTGCAGTGTGGTCTAAAATTAAGACAGACAGAGGGGAGCAATTTGTTTTATTCTAATGTGTTTTTTGTTTGTATTTTATTTATATTTCACAGAAAAACACAATAGGAGAATGGAGAAAGAATGGCCTGTCATTCTCTCTTTCCCATCTCACAAGTGTCAGACCCACTGGAGCATGGCGCCCGAATCGAGGCTGGTCCATTTTCCCTCGCACAGAGGACACTGCCATGTCTTTATTTTCCCCTTCCCTTCCATGCCAAAGCACCTCAGCCGGACTTTCTAATCTGACACCCAAGCGCCAGTGGATGGGACTTAAAATGAACTCTGAATAGACTTCTTTTTTCGCGCTGCGAAAATTGCTCTTATAAAGTACATCAGATACAGACTGGAGAAATGAGGGGAAAACGACCCAGACAATGGCAGGATTTCCTGGGGGTTCAAACATGAGATTCTCAAGCTCCATAGCTAATGCCCGACACGAAGAGAGCAGAATGAAGTTGATTGCTAAAGTGTCCTTCCTTTTTGTATCTTTTGTGGTACGGTAAATTAGCGCACATTAAGCCTAGGCTGGTTAATGCATAGGAATCATTGAGAGAAGAGGATTAGGATTCAGCTGCGGACATGATTCCTGAAAGTCTATACAAAATTGACTTTATTGAGTTATAAACCATGTTACAACATTGTTTCCTCGTCAAAATACAGACCTGGAGTTGTTATTACACCCATTCATACAAATATCATGAACCTTTAGAATAAACATGTAGCTCCGCCCCTTCTATTTAAGGGAGTAGAGTAGAGTGTAATATGATGTCATGTTTATCACTATGACATCACGCTCAAAGCAGTTTTTGGCTGCCTTTTAAAACAAAAGTATTGTCCATGAATTAGTTTTACAAATTATACTCCTCCCTCTGGTGGTAACATAGCGAGTTACAGGCGGAAAGCATTTGTTACTTTTCACTTGACAAGTGAAATGACAAGAGTCAGTAAATTGTAAATATTTTTTCTTTAACTAATAACTTTGAATACAACAGTTATTCCTTCAGTCCTAGAACTATAGTTGAGATGGTTGGGGGTGAAGTGTCTTGCTCAACAACTCTACAAAAGGGAATATGCAACAGTTTTGAGGAAGAGACCAGAAGATGCTCTCCAGACACAAGCGCCACACTGTGATTCAGCGGCTGTTTGAGGACGTGACATTTCCAGATCTGCCATCTCTGTTTAATTATGAGAGTAGTTTATCCCTTCGAGTGGATGCAAATCAACAAAGTCCATTAGGCTGTTTGATTTTGTGCACAGTAATGTGGAAGACACAAAATAAGCATGCAAAGTGGCACAAGGGAGAGTACTCAAGCCTCGAGGTCCTGGGTTCAATTCTGGAACAGTCTTTTCAATATTTTATGTCTGATTACAAGTGAAAAACGAACTTTGAAATATGGAATCAGTTGTTGAAAAAAGATATTGGCAGAAGGATTCTAACTATCAGTAGTTTTGAAAAGTTGTATTAACTTATGGCGCTTATTCATTTATTTTGATTCCCAAAAGTGTCTTGTATCTAGTTCAATATCTATAGATCAGGAGTATCAAAGTCATTTTGGTCATGCCCCAAGAGCTGCCAACATGTCTGAGATCAGCCCTGAACTCTGTGCGAGGCTTTCTGTTTCAAAAGACCCGTGCTATGTCAGGGATTGTCCCTCTGGACCTGTCATACTTGGTTGGGTCCACTCTTACCTTGTTCAGTGCGCTAGTGTGATACTAAGCTGTTCAGTAAAAGATGGCACGGCTGAAGTTTGGCTCAATGATACTTGGTCTTAAAGTCTCAATATAGTAAATTACAGGGAAGCAGGCGCGCTTACGGCAGATTACTGGACGTCCATCAGGAATCACTACTACAGTATCTCAAGTCCACTACCAAAGCCTAACTGTTTAAGCTATAGTTATTTTGGTTTTCAATCCAAATTAAGGGATATTAAGAACAGAGAAAAAGGTGCTAAAAACGATCAAACTAAATTAAGTTTGTGATTAATCAAGATTAAATATTCATATTGTTTGACAGCACTAATATACACAGTTCTGTTTCATTGAACAATTACTAATTATTCTAATTTTAGAATAAAAATCCGGTGGTTGCTTTCTTTAAAATGATGTACAACATGCTATGATTGTTGTTACAACGAAACTGTGTTTGATTTCCATGCTCATAGTCGTCATTAGAATCAACGCTGGAAATGAATATAATTGAAAATCATTCAATTAGCAAGAATATCAAAATCTATGTAAGTGTACAGTAAAGAGGTATTATATTGTTGCAACTAGCAGAATACACACTTGCGTTTTCTTTTTGTGAAATAGCTCGATCTAAACTTAGACATGCAAGCTTTAGCACACTTCTGACAGTCTCGTTGTTCATCTGGAGTCATTATTGTGTCGGCTGTACTTCCACTTTCTGTCTGTGAGGGACATTACAGTATTCTTGAACCATTATTGTCCTTTGAAATAAACAAAAACAGTATTTCTATGATGGTCCACTTACCCCAGTAAAAGTCATGACACAAGGCACTGGTCGGCTGAGCTTTCACAACTGTCACCACCCCATCAATGCGACTGCACAACACAGGCAGCTCGGACACCAGGAGCGGACAACAATCCATTTGAAGAACCCCTTTTCCGCTAGTAACCCCAGATTATTTCAAATCCAATCTCTATTCCCCCCAAAAGCTTGTCTGTATATGTCCGTTCCAAAAGTAGCATCTTCTACTTCCTCTTGCCGTGTTCTGCTTTCCTTCAAAGAGACCAGCGCCTAAAAATACCCCAGCTTGGTCGAAGTAGCAGATGCCTCGTAGAAATTCGTCAAGTACAATCAAAGAGTATGGTGGAAAAATATGATTTTAAATAACTTGTGAAAAACATAGGCATTTAAATTGTATATTCTGCAAAGTAGATGTAATGTCCTGTCTCCAGATGCACAATTATTTGTTGACGAATTTAGAATCTGTTGTAACTATGTCTTTTCAATTGCTTAAATGAATTCCCCCTGCTGAGATAAGGTAAGTTTGTATAGATTTGAAGATTACCAGTTATATTTTGAAGTTCTTTGACATGACTGATGACTAAATGATGAGTTACCTGCATGACACTGCTCATCATTTAGTCATTTAGTACTTAGTTATGATGATATTACTTAGTGATGCAACCAGTGGGTGGGGGTCCCGGCTCAAAGAGGTCCATGAGCATGTGCTTGCAATCTCCCTCCTAGCCGGTGGGGGTGTACCCGGAGAGAAAATTACCCAATGCTTTTTAATGGCGTCTTCTTTCCTCTCAAAAGTTCTTACCGGATGGCCCAAAGTCAGCTCTTGGCCCTTCGCTACGTTCCAGGTGTGTTTCAGGGCTGAGGGGAGTATTCTTTTTTGGACCAGTCTAGTTTAGCCACAGTGGACTTCAGAATGCATTTGTTAAAAGAACTCATGCCGGCTAACGCATGAGTTCGCATGCGCAAATGCATTTTTTCACATTTTCCTGCCCCATGGCGGTTTTGAAAAAGACCCCAGGCAGGAAAAGTGGTGGCAAATTAGTTTCAACGGCGGAGATAGGCATGACTACGTCTGTTAGTCTATGGAATGACTAATGTAAAAAATGTCGTTGTGTCCTTGGCAAGACACTTAACCCCCATTGCCTAGAATGAGTCTGGTGTGTGTGTGAATGGTTGGTGGTGGTCGGAGGGGCCGGTGGCACATACTGGTTTCCTCGCTACTGTCAGTGTGCCCCAGGGCAGCTGTGGTTACATGAGTAGTTTATCATCACTGTGTAGGGAGTGAATGAATAATACATGTAAAGCATCTTTGAGTGTCCAAAAAAGCGCTATATAAAACCAATACATTATTATTATTATTATTAAAGGTTGGAGATCACTGCTGTGGACTTAGGGCAATAAACTAGTGTAGAGATTTCTTTCCGTAAAATTCAGGACATAAACACTGCCACCTTCGCCTCAGATATCAATAACCTCCCCACTACTGATCCCAATGACTCCCCCGATGACCTGGTCTCCCACTACAACACTTCTCTCCATAACCTCCTGAACAATCATGCTCCTCTCAAAACCCGACCCGTCTCTTTCACGCTCTCAGCACCCTGGTTCACCCCTGCCCTCCGTCAGCTCAAATCCCAAGGACGTCAACTTGAACGGCTCTTCAATAAAACTGGACTCACCATTCACAAACAAATGTACAATAACCACATCATGCTATACAAGGACCATCTCTCTGCTGCCAAATCCACCTACTACTCCGGTTTAATCCACTCCAATCATCAAAACTCCAAAACTCTCTTCTCTCTTCTCACCAATATAACCAAACCCCCTGACTCCCTCCCTCACCATATGCAATCCACTGACTTCTGTAACTCACTCATGTCCTTCTTTACCTCCAAGATCTCTGACATTCACCAACACCTGACCCCGCATGGAGCTGCAGTCTCTGGAGTGGACCCCCCAGCCCCCTACTCATCCCTCATAGCCACATTCTCCAGCTTCATCTTGCCCTCCGTCCAAGCCATCTCCGACTTTATCATTAAATCCAAACCTTCTACCTCTCAGCTCGACCCTCTCCCTACCGTTCTGGTCAAATCCTGCCTCCCCTCAGCTGCCCCCCTCATCACTAATATCATTCATTCATCTCTCACTTCTGGTACTGTCCCTCTCTCATTCAAAACCGCCTCAGTCTCACCCATTCTCAAAAAACCTGGCCTGGATCCAACCAACTTCAACAACCTCCGTCCCATCTCAAACCTTCCCTTCATCTCCAAAATACTTGAAAAATCTGTCGCTGCTCAACTCCACAACCACCTCACCACCAACAACATCTACGAACAATTTCAGTCTGGTTTCCGTCCCCTCCACAGCACCGAAACAGCTCTTCTAAAAATCACTAACGATCTCCTCATAGCCTCTGACTCCGGTTTACTCTCCATCCTCATCCTTCTGGACCTCACTGCAGCTTTTGACACCATTTCTCACTCCACCCTCCTGAACAGACTCTCCTCCATCGGCATCACCCACACCCCCCTCGCCTGGTTCACCTCCTATCTTTCTGGTCGCTCACAGTTCATTCATCTCAAATCCCACAAATCCCGCACTTTTCCTGTCTCTGCTGGTGTGCCCCAGGGCTCTGTCCTGGGGCCCCTCCTCTTCATCATCTATATTCTCCCACTCGGTCACATCCTCCGCCGTCACAACATTCACTTCCACTGCTACGCGGATGACACCCAGCTCTACCTCTCCACTAAACCATCTTCCTCTCTCCCTCCATCCTCCCTCACCCTCTGTCTACAAGAAATTCATTCCTGGTTCTCTTCCAACTTTCTCAAACTCAATAGCTCAAAAACTGAAGTCCTTCTCATAGGCACCCCCTCCACTCTCTCCAAATCTACCAGCTTCTCAATCTCCATCCATAACACATCTGTCCTCCCCTCCCCTCAAGTCAAGAGCCTGGGTGTCATCCTCGACAGTTCACTCTCCTTCCAATCCCACATCAATAACATCACTCGGTCTGCCTACTTCCACCTGCGCAATATCTCTCGTCTCCGCCCCTCTCTCACCCCCCCACCACCGCCATCCTCGTCCACAGCCTCGTCACCTCAAGGATTGACTACTGCAACTCACTTCTCTTCGGCCTCCCCAACAAATCCCTCCAGAAACTGCAGCTCCTCCAAAACTCTGCAGCTCGTATCATCACCCGGACCCCCACAGCTCACCACATCACCCCCGTACTACAACAACTCCACTGGCTTCCTGTCAAACAGCGCATCAATTTCAAAATACTCCTCACCACCTTCAAAGCACTTCACAACCTGGCCCCTCCGTACTTATCTGACCTCCTCCACCCTCACATTCCTGCCCGCACACTCCGCTCCTCCTCCACCCTCACACTCTCCGTCCCCCCAGCCAGACTCATCACTGTGGGACACAGAGCCTTCAGCCACTCTGCCCCCCAGCTCTGGAACTCTCTCCCCCCTGACCTCCGTACCATTGACTCTCTTCCACTCTTCAAATCCCGACTCAAAACCCATCTGTTCAGACTGTCCTACCCCACCTAACACACACGCGCGCACACACACACACACACACACACACACCATCCCATATTGCACCTGACTACTGTTTTATTCTGTTTATCCTGTTTTTAAATGTTTTTATTATTCCTGTACAGTGTCCTTGGGTGTTTTGAAAGGCGCTTTTAAATAAAATGTATTATTATTATTATTATTATTTATTCTGCACAAAATCTTAAACATACTGATCCACTTACCGGTGTGGCTGTAGGTTTTAGTTCCAATCTGAGCAGGAGCACACCAGACTCCACCTATGTCCACTAAAACCTGCAGCTACACTGGCCCGGTTTGACACCCCTGGTTTAAAGACAGCATGCGGCGTACATGGGACATCGAGACTATACGCCTATGTCTGCGCTGCACAGGCCTGTCAAAAGTGTCCGCTCCAGTCTGAGACCTCCTTCAGATTTGATTCATTGTTCAAATAGCGGTGCCATCTATTATGATTCGATATGACTCTGTCCTCCAAAGAGAGACGCAGAGTGAGAGGGATGGCTCGACACACTTGGCTGAGTTTGGATGAGAGGAACGTACGCCGCCCATCACTCTGCGCAAAGAAGCTCGCCGCGCACCTCCACATGTCGGACGAGGCAGCTGTGTGGGGTTGAACAGTAGGACTTCTCTTAAACGATCCCAGAATTGTGCTGAGTCAGCTGAGTCTCGATACAAAAGGTGATGTGCGCTTCGCTGGTGGTCTTGGCATTTCCTCATAAAATAAATGAGGCGCTTGCGTTGTTGTATTTGCTGACTCCGCACAGTATAAAGGCGTGAGGTGCGGGCCAAGCATACTTATTTCTTAATATCCTTACTGAGATAAATGACCCAAGCAATCAGAAATGTGAAATTATGGAAGGTCTGCAAAAAAAATAAAAAAAATAAAGACAATTTGTGGGAAGGGGGGCCACGTCCATCCAAAAAGGAATCAAATATGTTCTCAGACATCCAGTTCATGTATCTCCATATTCGACAGTGCCTCCATTTTGGCATGAATAAAAATGAATCATCCAACATTTTTTTCTTGTTCCAATTTGCTAAAGAATTGTGACCTGAATCTTTCTGAGTGGAGTTTGCGTGTTCTCCTCATATCATTGTTGGGTTCTTCCAGGTAAAAACATGTACAAAGGTAGCACCCTCCAGCTCTGGTAATCTCGACCAAGCGGTAAAACAACATATGGAGATTGGTTCCTTGTCGTTGTACTACAGAGACCCCTACTACTGACATAAAAGTGGCATTGAGGATGGTTCAAATGCAGAGGACAAATTTCCATATTCTAACTGAGGATAATATTGGATTTAGAACCATGCATAAAAAAATATTCAAAAAACCCCAAAAATCCAGTGAATGTTGTCTGAGTTGCCTATTAATGCATAATTCAATTTAGTTAATTTGGTTCCACAGGAGAAAAACATTTACGGGAGCTGGTGCTGAAAACATTTTCTGTGGGGGGGTCTGACAATGTGCAACAGCAAGGAAAAATGATAAATGACAATAACAACATAAATGACTATAACAAATACGATTTTGCATGCTTCTATTTTCTCAGATACAAAAATACCTTATACAATATATTTTCAAGACATAACAATAAAAGCTATTATTGAAATCATTATGCCACCACAGCACAAGAAAACACAAAAAACAAACTCCTTTTTTAACTTAAGTTGTTCCAATCAGTAGATACAGAAAACCTAAAGCCATTGGCAGGAGCACAAGGACAAACAGTTGGTGGTACAGTAAGTCCATACTGTAAGTCCTCACTGGTGCAGTAAGTCCACACTGGGCCCTTGCGTTGGCCCCGTGTGTTCTGCTGCTGCAGTCGCTCTCAAGTTTAAGCATTCTGGGCCCATGCAGACACGCTCCCAAACTTCTTAATGGGCAGGCTAAAAATAGCAGCGCTGGATGTAGCTGGGTTGATTCATGCGGCTGTGAGTCATTCAATTGCACTAGTGCGGAGAGAGCAAAGAGAAAGAAGTGAAGCGGCTAAAAGACTAGAAATCAAAGTTTGCATGCTTGTTATAATATTTCACCTTGGGGACAAGGAAGTGTTATGCCTCCAATTGTGGAACAAGGGTTTACAGCAGATCTACTTTGCATTCCCATGGCTTTTAAAGGTCCAGTGTGGAACATTTCTGTCCTGCTTATGATTTTGGAATTTAAAAAGTTCATATTGTGCTTCATATTTTTGCTATTGTACTGTGATATCGCTTCCCCTTTTACAACGCAATAGTGAAAACTTTCAGTGACTCGTTAAGTTTTGTTTTTGCCACACGTCCCTCTCTGGTGTCCTCCAAATGCATTAAAAAGCCTATATTTTTGCACCCGGACACAAAACAGTGTATTTTGAGTTTAAAAAGATCAGCTTCAATCATTGTTGGAAATTATTATATTACTATTATTGTCGGAATTATCGGTCTGTCGTAAATTTTGACAGAAGACAAATATTGTACATTCCTATTTGTATCTATTCAGTAAAAATCAGGGGCTCTCTTTTGTTTTTTTTCTAAGTTAAATGTTGGCTTACGGTCATACAAGAGTTTGGACAGCTCTCAAGACAAAACATGAAAAGGTAAAACCATTTGGCCACCACTGCTCTAATGGTAATTTCCATACTAAACAACCCTTTCTCTCTTCCTAGCAGACTCGCTCTCATTTCTCCGTCTGCTCATAATTACAGCAGGACAGGCCACACCTGACACAGCTCACAGCCAGCAGCGGTTCAGCAGCTCATCACTCACTGTAGCCCTAATGGATTCAATCAATACTCTTCGCTTTGGCCCCATTTGCTCAGCTGGTCACTGGTCTCTCCCTCTCTCTGTCTCTCCCTCTCTCTCTCTCTCTCTCTCTCTCTCCCTCTCTCTGTCTCTCCCTCTCTCTGTCTCTCTCTCTCGCTCTCTCTCTTGTGTCGCTGCTGGAGGGCACGGGCATAAGATGAACTGCTAGCCCCTGGTGGACTGGTCACGCTCAGACGGCAGAAGTGCGAAGTGAGGTGAGGAGACGGGGATCTGGGGTGGAATGTGCGGCTCACGTGTCCAACCTGCGAATGAATGTGTGTTTCATTCACAACTCTGTGGTCAATATGCTGTGGTATGATCAATAGAGATCACATTTACTCTGAATTTGGTATTGCAATAATTAATCAACCATTTAGTTTGTTATTTACATGGTCATTAGAAAATGCAATAATATTGTTAAACTGCTATTTATATACAACTAAGCTAATACAACTCTATGGAAAAGACGCAATTTTTAAAAGAAACTTAGAAAATAGATGACCAAATGTTTGAATGCATTTGTTGACAATCCACAAAAGCAGAATTTGTGGATTGTCCCAGGAATTACAGATTAAAAAGCTATAAACTAAGACCAAAATCTAATTCAAATCAATTTATTTTCCTATACGTCTATCATATTTGTATTTGCTCTATGTGTCACGGACGGCTGGCCAAAAAGTCAGGGGCGAATAGTTTACAGGTTTTTGACATTGTCCTATAGTTACCAGGGAATATTTTTTCAGTTGCCCTCTACCACAAATTTAAAGGCATTTTTAAAAAAAAGATTATCAAATATTTCTCCAGATCATTATTTGATAGTGATAATATGTACTGTTTAGTCTGAAAATGTCTGCTTCTGCATATCCTCTCTGAATATTGTCATCACTTTTATACACCTTTTTCAGAGAGAAATGTATTAGATCATAGTTGATATGTACAGTCAAAGAAAATGTGTAACTTTTTGACTTAGTACTTGTGGATTGGTCAAGGAATTACAGGTAAATCAGCTATAAACTAAGACCAGACACCTAATTCAATTCTATGTATTTTTGTAAAGCCCTATTTAACAGAAGCAGTCGTCTCAGAGGACTTCACAAATGTATTGATTCGCCAACTACAGAGAAGAGAATCAAATAGCTCAAGCACTGCAAATATATTGATAACAAGTACAAAGGAGCCATTGGTCCATGGGAAGCAGGATTACAAAAGTCCATAAATGTGAATAAATGTCTCCATTGTGGTGGAGGGAAATCGTATAGGCTTTATTGGAATTTATTTTTTCACGATTCAAAACTGAGAAGCCCCCCCTCCTCAAAGTCACCACGCTTAGATGGCAGAGTTTGGACAGCGTTACAGATTTGAACTTTTAAATAATCATATTGGCCTTGAAAAAAGATATAGGGTAACCTCTACTGTGTGAGAAAGCAAGGCGAAAGGATGAGAAGGTGTTGTGTCGGGCTGTTGTAGCAGAGGGCAGAGTGAAGGAGAGTATCGGGGTTCCTTAATTGTGGACAGGTCTGGCTTTGTGCTTCACTAGGCTGAGACGTATCGGCGCGCCTGTCAGAGATGCCTTAGTGCTTGTCTTTGTACAAACAATAGTGGGCTGCTTCTGCTGCTGTGTATATGGGCTTGCAGTGCGCAGATCAATGACAAACAGGCTGGAAATGCATCTGTGGATTTAGAAATGGGAATTAAATGTATTGGAACCATGGCCTGATGTATTAATGGCAGAATTTGTCTTGCTGCATCTAATGATTTAATAATTTATTTTGTCATAAATCTATTTTTTATATTTTAGGTGAAAAATTAAAGGGACTGTAGGAGACGAGTTAATATTAGGGTGACGAGTCAAGTTACATTTATCAAATACACATATTTCAAAATATAATACATCACTTCCAGTCCTATGGGTTTGTCCTTTACTTTAATAATCTCATTTTAGATTTAGTTTATCCATGCTTTCTAGAGCAGGTAGTACCTGAAATGCCATATTTCCTATGCATATTGAATGTGAAATAGTGAAAACCAGTGATCAAGACCAGGGATTGCCAAACTTTTTGGAGCGGGGGCCCCAAAATAAACTCAATTTCTACTCAACACCCCAATACACAGCAACAATGAAAGTAGCAATAATTTGAATCATCAAACCTTAACTGTTTGAGTCGTTTATAGCGTTGTCTGACTTCATTTGTCTTAAAACACAGTGTTTATTAACCAAACTGTCAAATAGAATTAAATAATAACCCTAACCCTTAAAAAACAATACAGAATAAAGAATGCATTGTATGGTTCACAGGTTCCAAGAAATCCCAGAGGTACAGTGATAAACATAATGTGTATTCAAAGCGGCTCTGGGGTAGCCCAATCTCATTTGGTTCCAATGACTCAATTTCAGGACCATGGACAGAGACAGAACTCAAGTAAAATGGAGTAGGGGAAAACATGCACATTTTAATAATCAAAAAACCATTAACGAACACCCTGTAATTGATTTTAGAACAAAGCGTGGTATTTATGGAACATTATGAAATGCAAGTGCAACAATGACAAATCATCTGTGTATTGGATAGAACAAAAGTCTTTGATTGTCAGAGGCGCCATGAGGAGCTCTTCAAACAATCATTATCTAATAGGAAAATATAAATGTGGTACCATTACATGTATGAGTCAAATTAAAGTTAACTTAGTGTGTATTGTATATGACAAAGGAAAACAATAATAATCTGATTAAAAGATAGCAACAACATAAAAGGTTAGATTATGTGTAAAAGGTAGATGTAAATATGCCTCTCTTAATAGATTTCACTACATCTTGACTTGGCTCAGGGTCATAACTGCTGCCCCTTAGATGAAAGTGAAGACAAAGTGCCATCTGCTCATGAAGTGATAGCCCGAGGCGTGCACTGGACACAACTGATGCACAGCAAAAGGTATTTTCAGAAAATTCAAGGAAAATTACCAAAAACTACACATACAACAGCTCTATCTTTGTAGCATGTTCAACTGTTGTAGCTCCATATTTGGGGACAAAGGCCAACTTTTTGCTTTTAAATAATAGGGGCGTTTGCTAAAAGAATTGTTAGTGACTTTTTCAACACAGTGAAGATCAAAACCTTTGTACAAAATGAGCCGCGACAGTGATTAGAAGAAAAATACCCTAAATGAGGTTTTCAAATGGTCTAAATGACCCAAGGGCCAAGTTAGGAAAAACTATCCAAATTCAGCTCAACATTTTTTTTATTTAGGATATTTTTCATCACTGTGGCGATCACCTGAGCATAAGTCAGATTTTAGGATATTTCACAACAACACTGGTCATTGGCGTAGCAGCACACGTTTCCAAGACAAGTCAACAACACATCAGGATGGAATTAATACATTGAAGGTTTTTTTTTCCCTGAGCAGATTTTTGTGGCTAATTGTCTTTTTGGCAGCTTCCGGCATGTGTTTGGAAAGAGTCCTTCTTTAAACCTTGAAGCTTACATAGTGTGCCTTTAAAAACAGGAATGACCTCAGAAAACACTGAATGTAAAGTAATGTAAGGATAGTTCTAAGTGGCAACTGTGAGTGAAAAGCCGGCTGACTCAAACTGGGCTCGGCAGCAGTTTAACACAGGCTAAGCACACTGACCTTTCCAACTCACTCTAATTAAATGTTCCAGAAAGCTTAAAAGCCTCGTTAGAAGAAGAAAACTCAAACAATACTTTTACACAATCCACATTCGATTTGTGGTGAGCAAACAGATTGAGGAAGCGCGATTTAAATAATTATACTGTGCCTGATTACATGTAATCACCATAATTATAAAGGCTGATTTAGTGTTTACACATATGTAAATGAGAGATAAATGAGCGTAAAAGATGCGCTCGAGGGATGAGGATATAAAGGAGCTGAGAGACAATCTGATTACTCCAGAAGATTTGAGTTATTTTAGAATTAGTTCAGTGTAATTATTCTTGATTGTTAAAAAGGGCACTTCCTGCATCGTTCTCATTAAAAACTTCATATTGACTTCAGCAAGACTTTGTCCAGGGCATTTTAATGTGTGGAGACGACAGTTTTACTGAGAGCACTTGCGATTTTTGTTGTTAGCACTGCTGCTTCGACTAAACCCACAGCCAATAACTTTAATCCAGTCTGTATGAATGTTCAATTTTCCTGGTTTTTCTATGGCATAATATAAAATGTTGTAATTAGCACTTCAAATGATGATCAGGGTGGATTTGGTTTCCGTTGGAATGTCACTTTGTACAAAATGTTCAAAACACAATAAAAAATAAAAATAAATTGGTATTTGACTCACTTGCATTTCTTAAAGTTTGAGTATCTTATTTTGAAATCACACGTAATAACTACGTAGTAAAATCTAGGCATGTATATTTGGCCTCACATCTTTAAATCAGACTTTTCAGTGAAAAAGTGAGTACCGACCCTCACTCAGCTCTGAGTACTGTATGTATAATATATACATATGTATAGTATATAATGTTCTAATATCATTTTGTGGTTTGATTTGTTTCTATTGGCACAAACATGTATTTAGGGAAATGGCTCATTTCAGCACCATGGACAGAGCCTCCTGGTGGAAACACATAATTATGCAAAACATTGACATAAAATGTAATTTAGACAGCAACGTCTAAGTACATATAAGGCTGGGAGATACAGCAATAAACATCATAATGTGAGCTAAATCCTGTGATAATATTCTCTTTTAGTGTGATTATCATTGTGATTCAGTAATTTTCTTTATAACTCACACACAGAAATCTTCTGTTTCTACTATTGACTGAAAGCCGAAGAGAGAAAGGAGTCATTGGAAAAAGAGATCTATAATAGCAGATTTCATATGCAACAGCAAAGTATGTGTTTTACTACAGAGAAATCTGTAGTATTCTTCTGTGATCATTCAATGAACTTCAATTCAAAGTTGTGTAATATCGTATGCACATGATTTGTAATTTCCAATATCACTATTACTGCTTGTCATTTCTGTAGTGAGTGGTCTTACCGAGCCGGGGGTCATACTGCCGCATCTGCACCTCCTCCACACAGTCGGCAGGGAACCAGCCAGTTCGTCCTTTCACCGTGCCTTCCCAGAATCCTCCTTCACCTATGCTCAATACTGAGACACACAAGAGGAACCACGGGTCAGTCATTCACTTTGTGAGGGGAGGGGGAGGGGGGGAGGGGGGAGGGGGGAGGAAGGGGCTGCTCCCTATGGGGGTCACAGGGTGTGAAAGGCTCATACAGGTACTGGTACAGGTATGATGAGATCATTTACACTTACAGTGTAAATAACTGTTTTGCTATGACAGAGTAGAGAGCTAAAATGAAGAAAATAAATATATAGTCACGTTGAAAATGGATTCAATTCAAAAAGAGTATACAAGCAATAAATCTTGTTTTAAGAGTATACATAAATAGTTATTTCTTGTCAGACACATCTTGAAACAAAAATCTCTGTTAAAAAAATGTTAGCCAAGTATTTCTTTGTTTTTTTAATGATTCTATTGGCATTTGAGGGAAAGGGAGGAATGATACATTTAAAGCAATGTTGATTTTTGTACACTGAATCAGATAAACAAATAATGCATTTGATTTAATGGATAAAGCCGAACGAAAATAAATACTACTATAATATTCAGCTGCTAGAGAAATATAAATCTATGTTGTGCAAATAACACAACAAAAACAATACCTTTATTTTAACCACAGCCTCAAAAGACTCTGATTCAAAACATATGCAATGAATTAAATTCAATTCAAATCAATATTTTATTATTTTCTCAATTAATGCTTCTCATCTGTACCCTTACCAGTTTTCCCTAAGTGTAAAGAGCTTGTAAGGGGAGTGAGGGAGGAGGGGAGGGAGGGAGGGAGGAGGGGAGGGGAGGGAGGGAGGGAGGAAACAGTTACAGTAATAGTTAACTGGTTCTTGTATTGGACAGTGGTGTGACAAAGGAATGTAACAATATGTCAGTGTAATGGGCTCTGTGCGCAGC
This sequence comes from Knipowitschia caucasica, assembly GCA_964034765.1. Lineage (NCBI taxonomy): Eukaryota > Metazoa > Chordata > Actinopteri > Gobiiformes > Gobiidae > Knipowitschia > Knipowitschia caucasica. The sequence goes on along the minus strand of OZ035824.1, from coordinate 10,901,337 downwards.
GGCTCTGTGGTTATAGCTCTATGGGGTTTTTGCCCCAGACTCGCTCTTAAATATATAAATACTTAAAGATCACACAATTCACAACAAGTTTTGTGAACCACTGACAAAAGGTCCAGGACTTTATTTATGAGACCAATGCTTCACCAGAGAAAACACTACAACTGACAATGCAATGAATGTATATTTAATGAACATGAGCTCAAAATAAATAATCACTCAATCAAAAATGGCATAATAATTTCTGCAAATTTAGGGGAACTAAGAGCGATCATGATTAACTGAAAAAAAAACAATAAAAAATATATCAGGGATGGGTAGAATGATACTAAATAAAAATGGTGAAAGCCCGCCCTGACGTGATCTGGTTACATTCCTTGTCGTGGCACTTACAGTAACATGTGTTTTGAAAACAAAGGGACAGAGGCGTGGGAAAAGCAGTGGTGTTTGCCGCAGCAACAACAGGGTGGCGTGAAGAGGCTGCTGTGGTAATTAGAAATGAATGTATAGTTGATATTGATCTTCCCTGTCGGCCTGAGCCAGCGCGCTCATTTCTACAACAATCATCCATTATCCCAGTGAGCTACACGCGCTGTGCTCCTGTCCCTCCGGCCCAGCCTCTCCACGGGTTGCTAGGAGACCAGGTTACGGCTGTGCACACGGCGCGCTGAACGATGGAGTCCACTACCTCGACCACATGACCAAAACAAAAAGACGAGTGCTTTCATTTTGGAAGATGTACGAAGGGCTACATCCACGCTCCAGGCAGGGATGTAACGAATATCACCTTATCAAGTCCATGCTTGGAGAAGGCAACGTGTAAAAAACCCTCATTCACACATCGCCGACTAAATTAAGTCTCAAGTTTACATTCTGAATATTGAATCACAGAAGAAGGAACGTCTTCATGACGCGTTTGAGTTTTGCCTTTGATTTCTGCCAACGGTCTCCAACTCAAACACACAGACAACTCTCCTTTGTTATAAAGCATTGGAATGTCTTATTATTGTTAACGGCATCACTTCAAAGTGACTGCTGAGGAGCGATCACAGAAACCTGCACCATGGGACCATCATCAGTGCTGTATAATACATTTGGAAAAACATACAATAAACTAAGTTATGAAAGACTTGTACTGTGGAAAATGTGGAGTGTAGGGAAGTGTACATTATTCAAGCACGAAGCACTGTAAAATCAAGAGAAAAGCAGGTATGTAATGTTTGCCGTGTCTGAAGGAGGGCACAGCCTGAACCATCAAATGACGAGAATACAAACTTGGAGCTACCACTGCTGTTGATCTTTTAACCTTGGTATTAAAACCACAATTATAACATGGTAAAAAGAGGAATGAATTATCTTCAGGCCCAACAACTGGACAAACAGGGGAGAATGGTCATTGTACATCCATTTACATCAATATTCCTCATTCATACAAGACTGCATGTACAAACCTGAAGACACCAGTATCGGCTGAGCTAATGTGTGACTGAAATCACCCCAGTGGCAAGACAACTGTTTACAACAATGAAGGAGAATAAACTAAAACTGCCTGAAAAACGTATTCTGTAATCTGACCGGTATATTTTGTACTGTGGACCTCTTCATTGTATAACTGCTAAACTAGCCTGGTCTTACCATAACATCGTACTCATTTCATTTCGTGCATGTAGGGAAATGATAATTGAGTTTACGGACGGCTGAGGCCTAGTCTGGTCGTACCACAAAATAGTACTAATTACATTACTAAGGTCCGGAGGTGCTCCATTATGCTCCGTTAACAGATGGGAGGGGTCTGAGTTCACTGTGACGTATGTAATGCGCCCGAGTGAGTCGTTAGCGTTTAGCATTTAGCCTAGCCATCTCCTTTGACGCTAACGGAGCCTGTGGGGAGTAGCGCCACAATTTTTTCTAGCGATTACATTTGCTAAAGATTCCTCTTGCTCCGGCTTCAATTTCTTGATAGAACCAGACCGGATTACTTTACTATCGCATTTCTCGCCAAACTACGACCTTCCTGTTCGACGCAAACTCTTGACGTCACCCACAACTAACTACAACACCTGCCTTCCGTGCTCGCTGGTAGGTCGGTCGAAATTCAAGCGATTGTAGTTGCTAACCCAGGGACCAGACCCAGACGTTACATGCAGTGAAATGATGATTGAGCAGAGTTAACAGATGGCTAAGGTCAGGCTCCAGCTAAACATTATTATCTGAACAACTGAATGTATTAGTTCTGACCCACATTGTTGCTTTTATCTATATCTTAAGCATGCATCATTAATTTCTCAAGTGGTGGCGTCTCTGTTCGCATGCACATTGATACAAATCATATAAAAAGCGTTGCCTTCTTTTGTTCTATCTGGAAAGACTCAAATAAACCCGGTTACAGGTGCGATCACGACTGCCTCTGTCTTCATTTCTCAACAATGTATCGTAGAAAAACACTGAATTACTTTTAACTAGTTACATAGCATGCTTTGATGTTCCATTGTAAAAACATCAATACATTTTTGAAGCCTGGACCTGAATACTTGAGCCAGAATTTAACACAAAACAACTGTCTGTATGTGCCATCCTAAATCACTATATTACACATGGCTGACTGACACTGTGCGCCAAAACAAACACAGTAGTAGCAGCAATGGGGGGAAAGCTCCTCTTCAGTGGTAGCGAGAGTAAAGGCGCACTGTTTATCGACTCCCTGCTGTAAAAACATGACACCAGCACGCAGATGCTCTGCTGATGCTCTGCTCTGATCGGAGCTTAACAACCTGAGCCCGCCACTCTCCTGGGAACGCACCGCCTCACTCCTGTGCACTATGTGGATCTGCCTATTGTTTATGAATTATTCAATGGGACAACATACACTTTTTAAAGCTTTTATTCATGCTATAATGTGTTTTTTTTCTTCTAATATAACCACTCATGGAATTATTTAGCTCACCATACAACTTTTCAAAACAAATATTTTAGTTTTTCAAGTTTTTAATAGAAGTATTTTTGTGACAGTAAAAGCAATACTAGGTAAAGTCAGAGTGATGGAAGTGTGTATTAAGAAGTAATATGCACTGGCAGCCATATGGACAGAGGCTGACAAAAGCTTCTCCTCCATGTCTCATGTTCACTATCAGACTGCAGTCCAGTGAGGCCGGTGAGGCTGGAGGTGTACATTTGCCCTTGGTTAAGTCAGTCACGACTCATGGTTTAAAAATAGCCTCAGTGAGGATGCAGTGCTATTTATACTCTTCACACACCCAGACTGCAGCTCCGAGCTTCCCTGCTGAAGCGCGCACGTGCACTAGTGACGGACCATTGATCACATTTGAATTCCTGCGTAGCTTTGCTCTGGCTTTGAGCTGAGTCATCCTTTTTCTGGCTCTGTGCAAACATACACACACTCACTCACAGGTAGTAGAAGTGAGAATGAGTGGGCCAAGAAACAGGCACACAGCTGAATGAATGTAACAGGGTATGAATGAATGCACCAAACGACCGCACAGTGTGCATGTGTGCAGCAGTGTGCATGTGTGCTGAGCCAGGCGCATGGCTCTGTGCCACTAATACACTCACGCTGATTCCAGCAGGATGCCTGGACTCGGGCCAGAGCTACAGTAGAGCTACACTTATAAACATGGCAATATTACTGTGCAAAACCATCAATAATGAACTCTGGAAATCACTTTTTAATCATATCATGATATTCCTAATATAGATGTGGCAGGTATGTTGACAAAGTTACATGTGTTGATCATGTCCAGATTAGTAACATTATTAATCCTAAAGAAAGGCATCAGTAAATATGTAAGAAACTTTCAAACAAACCATGGCACTAGATAATCCAAATCATCAATAGCTGCAGCATATCGTAATTTAACCTCAGAAATGTGAAAATAGGTCAAACTAAGAACCACTGCCACCATACAGTACAGAATATTTATCTTACAAATGACTGCAGTCTCATTCCATCCATCCATCCATTTTCTACCCTTTAATCCATTTCTGGGTCAGGGGGGTGGCAGTCAGAGATGCCACCCAAGTCTCATAGCACCAGCCCCTCACTGACCCTCTGCAGGTGGTGAGTCCACAGGAGGACGGCTGCTCTCTGAGTGTGAGCATAGCCTTGATCTTTCAGTGGGGGCTTTGGGCAAAGTGGGGTTAAGTGTCTTGCCCAAGGACACAACGACAGCAGTCATCAGTGGGAGTTGGTGGAGAAGGTGCAGAGGTGGGAATTGAACCCACGACCTTCTGGCCTTAAGGCCAATGCTCTACCAACTGAGCTACTGTTGCCCCTGCAGTCTCATTGATAAGCTAATTTACTATTTGTACATAATTGGGTTAATCACAGACATTTTGCTTAAAGCTATTGTCAGTGTTCTGCACGCAAAGTTCTAAAATAAGTTGGCATGTTGGGGTGCTTCAGTTGCCACCAATCTGTCGAAAACTTTTGAGCAGTAAAACTAATTTCTGCGCTTGTGATTCGTGAGTGCATGGTGCGTTCAAGGACAACAGAAAACTGGGACGGCTCAGCACATACTAGGTCAACCGCAGTGTTACGATTATAGTAGACTTCCATTCTGCTCTTTCCAGGAATTGTCAAATTTGATATTAGGGCTGCAACAATTAATTCTGAATAATTTTAACTTGTAATTGGAAGCAGAAGTGTAATCATTTATTTATTTACAAGGGGTAAAAAAGTTTACTTTAGATTAAACAAATATATTATTTGACAACCTTTATCTGAAGCATACGATAGAGCATATGATATTAAAATCAACGAGTCGAACACAATACACTTTATTTTCAATTATTACACGGCTCCTCACAGCAGCAGTAGAATGCTCCATTGATTTGTATGCAATTTCAAAATGTTCTATCGGTCATTATTTTCTATAACGGACCTCTCAAAACAATAATGACCGCTGCCCATGGCAACGCTCTCTTTGCTTTTAATTCATCTGTGTAGATTGCTCCGCAAGTAGTTCCGTCCACTCCGGAGCTAGCCACGCTCAATAAACGCAAATACCAATCAATCAACACAATTAAATGTTTATTGGAGAATACATTAGACATATACATTCTTAATACACATGAATCGAGGATTTCAGAATTTTATGTTAACGTTTTCATGACAAAAAAAACTGTTTTAATGCGAGAAAAAGCAATCACGAAAAACCCGGAAGTAGTTCCGGCTACTCTGGAGCTAGCCACGCTCAATAAATGCAAATACCTATCAATCAACACCATTAAATGTTAATCGGAGAATACATTAGACATATACATTCTTAATACACATGCACGGAGGATTTCAGAATTATCTGTTTAGGTTTTCATGACAAAAAAACTATTTTAATGCGAGAAAAAGCGATCGCAAAAAACCCGGAAGTAGATTCCGGGACATTTTAGGAACATTTGCAGAGGATCAAATTATGGATTTAGGTTAGGTTTATATTTGGGCCCGCTTCGCCCTGTCGGTACTTATTTTCCGATAATGACCTGTGTACGATACATTATCCCTTACATAATCTCAATCAGGAAGCAACCAAAGAAAATATTGTTCTACTTTTGACCAAAACGAAGCTCAAGTAACCGCCTTGTAATAATCTACCACATAATACAACATCTAAATGATCACTGTCAGAAATACTTCGACAAGCCCAGGATTTGCATTCACTGCGTGTGTGTAACAGCGCCGCAGAGGAGGTCCTGACCCAGTCTTTGGAGCGCTTTGTCGAGCGATTAACAGCACCGCCCTGCGCCCCCTTCTCTGCTCTCCGCCTTTCTACTTCTGTACGGGAGGAGATCAAAATACGCTTGTTCCTGTTATCCAGCCGGACTAAGTCATGCCTTCATCCCGCCTGACCCTGCTCATGTGCGGGACAAGGGCAAAGCATGCGTTTGTGTTTTTTTGCTGAATATTGTACACCAGTCAATGCTTCCTGCGGCAGCTTTCATGTTTATTCATTAACTGATTAACTCTGCCACTGCTGCGCTGCTCATTAGCATTTAGTGAGTGCGTGACTTAGTAGATCAGACATATGTTAAGATGCTGTGGGTTTGTACTTGTCAAAAGTGTGAGGTGTGAGCTAGAGTTCATGGTGGGGGGTGCTGAGGTGGTGTTTGGGGGCGAGGAGGGAAGAGTGCCATCCTGGAACAGCTTGTGTGCAGCAGGTAGCTATGTGTGGGCGGGACCAAACACCCCACTGTGCTTCTGATTGGAGAGAAATATGGGTCACTGTGACATCCATGCCCTTGCCCTATAGCTAAAACTAATCTAAACATGTGAAAGAGGCCAAAAATAGATGCACGTGATAACTAGTGATAGAAAGCGTTTCAAGAGCAGGGGACTTGTTTCTAGTTTGAAAGTTATGTACCCCAGATTTAACTTTACTTCTGTATTTGATTTGCTTTTCTTTCACTAGTCTTTGATCTCGCTAAGGGGATTATTACAGTGAAAAGCAAATTCTTGAAACGCTAGAATCACTTGGTGGATGGACCTGGAATCGCCATCCCATTGAGCAAAGTGACATATCTTTGTTGTTGTTAATGATAAGAACTGCATTTCCACATTTTTCCTGTAAGTGTAAAACGAACAAGTGAACAGTAGATAAAATGGACATAGCAGCTCACAGTAATCTCTAAAAAAGTTGATATATTACCGTTGTTGCTTTAGCGGTCTTGTTTTATGCGTGTGGTTGTTGTGTGCTAACCTCTGCACAGCAGGAGAAACAATGGTGAAACTGATATTGTCAGGTGGCAAATAAGACTAACCCACAATGCAGGACTGATAAATAAAATCTTACTTAATAAAAATAAGTATAAAAAACAAAATCCAGAGAAACAAATACAAAACTAAACCACACACGTCGTGAAGAACAAAAAACAAAATAAACATGACATTGACAATGACCTTAAAGGAAACAAAGGACTACGCAAGGTTTAAATACACAGGATTAATGAGACACAGGTGCTACAAAAGAGAGCAGGGCAGGTTATCACGCAACAGGGAGTGCAACTAAATAAGGTTAGCAAATTCTAAAATAAAACCATCTCAGTAATTGAGGAAGGGGCCGACATAGTGTTATTACTCAGACCTGTTATGTAAAGAATTTCCAATTATTGGTAATGTATGTGGTCAATTTAATACATCATGATGATATAATTTAATACATGTTGATTTAGCAACATTTTACCAAGAGTAAAAAAGGTAATTTAACAAGATATTGAATTTACTGATCCAGATAAATGCACAAGACACAGAGACAGCTGTGGCTGTTTGTCTAACTTGTGGGAGGCAATTACTTTTCCAGCACCACACAAGTACAAATAGACACAAAATGGAGCGCTAAAGCAGATTATCAGAGATTAGCATTTACACACATCACAACCACATTTGCTGGGCTGTCTAATGAATCCAGCTTGCACTCCCAGTGTGAGGCCAACTATCATGTTGAGCTGGAGTTCAGCACTTGGGCTCCATGCAGGCTAACCCAGCCTGACCTACAAATACACTATGACAGAATGACACAGCCAGATCTGATAAATGGCTGCTCTAAATGCTGCAGAAATAATGTGGCTCTCATTTCTGTGATAATTGACATGGCAGTATTTTAATGCACTGACAACACTTGTTGCTTGGAAACAGAGAAAATATGCTTACAACTCATAGATAGGAAAAAAAATATTAGTTGATGGACTGGCTTTTGAGGGTTGTGGTAAATACTACCTAAGATTACAAATTAATGCAGAAAAGTAATTTAGGACTAAGAAAGTAATATAAAGACACGCAAGTTGCCAGATAGGATTGATAGATTTGACTAACATCCCGTCACATTGTTCCTGTCTACTTTGCTTCCATGTACTTTGAACAGTCAATCTCCATGAGACTTGAACACTTTTTCTTGGGATCTGGAACAGACTTCCAGATCCCATTTTCAATGATCTTGAAAATGTTGTGAAAAGTGAGAAAATGCTGTTGGATTATCCATTCACTCCACACATGGAGGTGACGCGTAACTGCCACACATTTTGCACAATAAACCTTCCCACCATCACCAACCAGGAGCACCCAGAGAAAACCTACTCAGACATGGGAAAACATGCCAACTCACTCCAGAAAGGCCTTGAGACACCTGGGAAGCGAACTCTGAACAGTCTCTGTTGTTTGGTTTGCACAATAAAAGTAATAATAATGCAATCGTTTTAAATAGCGCTTTTCTGACACTCAAAGATGCTTCACATGGAATTTTTTCAGTACATACAAAGTAGTGATGGCTACTAAAGTAGCCACAGCTGCCCTGGAGCACACTGACTGAAGCAAGGCAACCAGTATGTGCCATCTGCCCCTCTGACCACAAGCAATCATCACTCATAAACACGCACACCCACCACAGCGACAATTTGGAAAAGCCGTGGCTTCAGATGTCTGACAGGATTAAGCTTTCACATGAAGACGGATGTATAAAATGCCTTATTATTTTAATGTTCCTTTACTTGCTGTAAATCACTTGCCCTCTCTGTGAATTAGGCTACAAAAACAATTCTGCCTGTTTTTGATTTCAGATTGTAATGATACAAGAAATGATTCATAATCAGACGTTACTGGGAGGCAAAATAGTACCTGAGGTTTCATGAATTACAACTAGTAGCAGGCTTCTTTAAATCACAATTTTCTAGTACGTTTCTTTAGCTGATTAACGTAAAAAAGTGAATGATTCAAATCAGACATTGGCGTATCTAGAAATAAGAACAGAGCTGTATTCATTCAACTACAATCCTGTCAAAGTGGTGTATTTCTTACAGTAGAAGCTCGTGTGGCGGAGGCAGGTTCCCACTGTTAATATTCCAAACACAGTGGGCGCGGCCGGAGCTCGTTAATCATGTTTGTGAATGTCTAATCTCGGCGTTACTTGTGCCGCTTTCATTTTCATGGCTGTCTGCAAGATTTATAATGCCGTTTGCAGAAAGTGCATGGGCTGTGTGCATGGGCCGCGTGGCAGTGTGTGCGCTCCTAAACCTGACACAGAAGAAGGATATCGGGATGGCGCGTTTAGTCCTCGTGCAGAAAGCTTGTTGCTAGCTCCGTATGGATATAAGATTCCCCTCGAGATATGCCTTATAGTTCTAAAAAGCAAAGTGTGAGGAGCGCCACATTTTTAGACCAATTATCAATATTTGTTGTGTTACTAATAACAAACTGGTTTCACAATTTGTAGAGACAAATCAAAGCTGGGGTATCTAACATTCAAACCACAGAAATGTGAAAAAGAGAGGACCACCCACAATCAGCCAATCATCTCTCAGCCCAAAGAGTCAGACTGTGATTGACGGAAAATGTCTTAAAAGTATGCAAAAGATTATACAATAGCATGAATAGATGCATGTTGTGGCCTGATATGTTCACAAAATGTCACTTTTACATGACTCTTTCTGTTGGGGCGAACAAATATTTTTTCAACTAAAAATCTAGTACATATGATAAATTTGAAATGATATGAGAGGCCTGTCATCAACGATTCCATGGAAATAAAACATTCAAACCCGCACTTTGTAACATTCTAAATAGAGATAGATCATTTACCAAAGAAGCACTCCTCGAGTACAAGTATGCTGCAAGTTTAAACACTTGCAACAATCCCAAAACTAACAATATTTCTGCTTATTTGGATGAAAAAGTTCTGTGGTGAAGTTTTAGGTTTTGCTTTGCTCCCAAGCTTAAGTCCCTGGAATAGAGTGACCGGGTTACACAGGTATATGCTTCCTGACCGTTACCAAGGTGACAGTGAGTGGCCTCTCCAGAAGTGGCCGTCCCAATGATGAGATCAGATTACATCAATGAAAGGAGCACAGAAACAAACAGTGCAGAGAGGCTAGGGGCAGGACTGTTGATAGAGTGTGCTAAAAGGATTACCCAAATCAAACAGCCCACTGTAGGGTGTGTGCGGGGGACAACTGACGCTGAGTGGAAGGGATGGACAAACACGCCTTATTAAGTGGGAACCAGCAGTTGTCTTGTTGAGCTGTAGACGTGAGGTGGCTAAATGGTGGACAGGAGCGATGTTGTCTTCTGACAGTCTTGACACACAGCCCAATGGAAAGTTTGGCATGTTTCAAGTGTCCTGAAGAAAGTCTGTCTTTAGGGGCTGTTGAACAAACTATTTGGGCACATGTCAAGTGATACTGAAATTCACAAACATTTAGAATGTATATTTTGCCAAGGTTGCTAGTTATCTTTTCTTTCTATAATGTCAAAAGACAATTCCGTCTTATGTTTTTTACACCATCGTTTTCCAATCAGGTGTACAAGGACCTTTGGCAACCCAAGGATTCTTTATTTGAACAATAGTTTGTAAATATAATATATGGACTTGACCTATTTTGAAAGTATTTCGAAAGTAAAAGTGAAAACATAGATATTGTAATTGATTTCTTTCAAAATAAATGCTACAACTTGGAGTATGCTGCTATGTTTTGTATACAAAAAATGGGAACCACAGATATGCATCTTATAAATATTCTCCAAGCAATAATAATAATGCATCAGTTTTATAAAGAGCTTCACACATTATTCATTGCCTCCATACTGGGTACATTTCTGTCACTTCTGGAGAAAAAGTTGTTTTCTACAAAATACTTCAGTAAAAGCAATGAATCTATATTGTATAAGTTTCACCTTTTCACTCATTCTTTTTTTTTGTTGAGACGCACAAGACGAGTAATTGTTAGTTGTTGTCTTAATGAAACAATAATTTTTTTCCTTAAATCACATTGCTGCTTTTCTTTTTTCTTTCATCGCCTCATCAACAGAACAACGTTGACCAAGAAGAAAAAACAGAATTTAAAGGGCAGTCTTCATATGAGTCATCAATCTCCTGTACACTTATATAACACGCTAAAGTTTTTCAATGCGGTGCGATACATGAAACATACAATCGTTAGTCCAACTGTGTGACTCATGTTCACCGTGACTTTCTCTCAGACGTCTATAGGGTCCACACAGCTCACAAAGCCATTCAGTTGCATATGAATACAAATTGGTCAGACCTGTGGGGACAGTACTGGTTCTATTATACACTACAAAACACGACACTAACCGCACCGGCAAAGAAAATCACAGGCTTGATTTTGTGTGTCACGTTAATGAAATAAAATGACAAAGGCATGAATCCCGTGGCCTCGTTTCCACTCGCACTGCCCTCTCCTGTCCTTCAGAGCAAATGAACCCATTAGCAACTCATCCATGTTTGAATATAGATTAGAAGAATAAGAATAATTAAAGCAAAAAACCCAGATAGGCGAGTCTTGATTTGTTCCATGTGTGTTTCAGTGACTGAGAAATCTGTAAAAAGCTTCTCTGTATGCAATTGTAACTGAAAGTAGAAGTGTATAATGTGAGTGGAGACGAGATGAGCTCTGCTGTGTGGAATGGTATGCAAACCAAAGCAAAAGGAAGCTTCTCGTGGTTGTGGTTGTCAGTGTACCATAAAAAGACCATATGGCTGACTTGGCTGGGCTGTGGTGCTGGCATTGTTTCTTGCAAGGCCAACAGAACTGAACCGCAAATGATCACAGGCCCAGCATACAGACTGTGATTCAAACTGGGTCCAATTGAAGTGGAATCTGTTCAAATACAGTAAGAGTGCACGAATAATGCCGTCATGAGGACTATTATGAGTGTTTTTTTCTCTCTCTGGTTCTTGACTACAATGAATGTTCTGGAAACTGCTAAGTATCTCTGAAAGTTGTTGTTATGCCTTTCTTTCTTGTAACTGTATATATTACTGCAGTACATTGTTCTTGGTTTTACACTGATCCAGACCAGAGCTGCGAGGATGCATGGTCGAAAACAGAAATTCTCTGGAGGATAAAAAAAAAAAAAAAAAAAGAATTGAATAGCACTCTGAACCAGAGCAGAGAAAATGTTCCAAACCAAGCAGACTCGGTATACATCGACCAGAGGATAGGAAGCACTTGCGGCTACACCACCTCTGCTGCTGTGACCTATGCTGTCGCAAACTACTGTTCGTACATTTTTAGACATATTTATTTATTTGTTTGTATAGATTGATGTATTTCTGCTGCTGGACACCTGAATTTCTCCTACAGGGACCAATAAAGTATCTATCTATCTTGTATTTCCATACTTTAGGGGAATGCTAATTTGCTTGACAATGATCAATTATGGGTCAGATATTGCTCTTGTGGTTTAAATTGATGCCATAGCATTATATCATAGATTATAGCTATATGTATACAGATATCAAATGATAAAAAGCTCAGCAGAGACATTTTGATCACTCACAAACTCTACTGGAATCGAGTGGCCTGTAAGGGATTAGGCTATGCTCTGATGTTGATTGTACTAACTAAACCCAAATTGAAATACCAAATTGGCCCTAATGCGGACTTCCTGTTTGGTCCAGCAGGGACCCTGGAGGGGGGCCAGCGCCAGAGCACTCTGCCTTTTTGAGGACGAGGGGGAACTGTATCCATTAGGCTAATGTGGGTTTGATCCATGCTGATGTATGTGGAGAGGCAGGAACTGAGGCTGCATGGGTCAGGTGTCTGTGCGCTGGTGATAAGGGACTTCCAGAGTCTTGTTCATCTGGAGAGCAACAGGATGGTGTGTATGCATGACAACAACCCCAGCACAAAGAAGTCACAGGAATTTGCATGCCCTCTCCTTGAAGCAACCAGTGCTTTCTACTGAGCTGCTGGCTTCAGACACTGCTCTAAAGGGAAAACCAACACATGGGAGATGCAGGGGAAAAAGAATAGTATGGAGTTACCTTCTACGTCATTACAGTCATACTCTGGAGTGAGGCATGAATGGAGACAAGAGCAAACACAGATGCATAACGCAGAGTTCTGCAGCATGAATGCCAGTGCATGAGTTTATATGGCTGTGAAATGAAGCCTCAGTTAAACACACCCACACACACAACAGAAGTGACCATGAGTGAGCTGGTTAGTCCCAAAGAAGAAAACACTGGCATATTAGTATAAGAAGAGCAGATGCAACTGCACACAGCCTGTGGATTAGAAGCGGACTTACCTTTCACTCTCTCTCCTCGATTGAGCTGGATCTCACCCTCTCCCTGGGGTGTGTAGGGCTTTACTACAATAAAGGTACGTCCCGGGACAGCACTGTAGAGTTTCCTCTTGGGCCCCCGAGGGCATGACAGCATGGGAGGAGTGTGGTGGGGTGGGCTAGTGTCTCGCTGCACAGAGCCAGGGCTGTAAACAAACACATAAGTTACTGTAGTAATCCCAGGGAGTTGGTAAGTGAAGCCCGAGGTCACCGCCATGGTGAGCACAGGGCTCTGGTGGAACCCCCTGGACACTAAGGAGCGGGACCGATTCATAGAGGTGTCCCAGACAGTCAACAGTCACATCTCCATGGTACAAAAAAAAACAATACCCTGCTCTCTCCACCGCCCTGTGCTTTATCTGTGTCCTGTCCTCAGCCTTCTCCTCATCATTCAGGCAAAAACACTTGAGCACATCAGTGTCTGCTCCAGCAGCTGTCTGTCTGAGCTCTCTGAAAGCCCGTCTGAAAGCCTGTCCAGTCCATCCTGATGGAACCTCCTGGTCCAGGGAGTCCTGCTGAGGAGGAGAGAGGCTGGGGCAGCTTGTCCCGGGAGTCCAGCCGTGTGCTCTCCCCTCCACCCCTCTGCTGTGCTGCTGCTGTGCTCCGTGGCTCCCTCCCTGTAGACAGCCTGCTCACATTCACCCGCCAAACGCGCTCAATGTGCATTCTGTGTGTGCGCACAGGCACAGACTGCCCCCTCCGCCGCTAACATTGCTCCTCAGTTAGCATGGTAGCCAGTGCCGCCAGCCAGTGGCTAACACCTCCCACACTCACACATGCTGGACGCACAAGCTGGATTGTGTGCTCCTGTGATGATCCATAGCTTCAGAAGCAGACAGAGCATGTGTGTGCGTGTGGCGTCGTGGGGAGGGAGGGGGCCAGAGAGCTCCAGCTCGTTTCATTTAACAGTTGCTCCTCCCTGTTCCCCTTGCCTTAAATCCCCTCCTTCTCTTGGTCATTCTCTTGCTCCCCTTTCCCTCTCAGCCCTGTCTTTAACATTTCTTCACAATGCATCTTTGCTCACTGCTGCTGAATTTTAATACAACAGCAGTCTTCATTCATCATTGCTGTGCAAGGGGCATTCAGTCTTAAACCAAGAGTGTATCTAGTAGCACACTTTAATGACAGAAAAGACTGATTAGTTTACTTCTGAATTCAACTCACACCAACAACATGTGTCTGTGTATTTCACACTAGTGGCTTCAGCCTTTCATTCAGAGAGATCAGCTCATTCGTGCCCTCACTACCTTTACAACATGTATCTTTCTGTTTCGCTCTCTTCTCATTTCAAGCTTTGTTTGGCTCCACTCCGACTATAGCTTTTCCTCACTCTCCATATCTTACACGGCCTCTCCTTCTCTGTCCCCCATTGCCACCGAAGCAGGGGCTGGCTGACGGCTTTCCAATTACCGCAGGGACTGAGGGGCCGGGATGGGAGCCGCATGTTAATGTCTGAGCATGCAGGGAAGGGAGGGGCTGAGTGCAGAGATGATGTCAAAGTCACACAGACAGTCCCAAAATGAGATCGCTTAAAGGATATGTGCACTTCCAAAGTGACAGCCTTTTACCACACTGGAGTTCTCATTCTCTTTCAACATAAAAAACTGAAGCAATATGACGAGGCTCAGGCAACAAAATTACATTAAGTCATTGTTCCCAGGCCAACTGAAAATACAGTAATAAAATCAGGCAAAATGTGGTAAAATATGGTTTTCAAATGTTACCTTTTGAAAGGCACTTTTTACATGGAACTTACAAATAAAGTACTTTTATATTGCTGCCATCATGTTGCCATTGCTCCGACATATCCTAGTTTCCGCCACCACTGGTACATAATGAAAATATTAACAGATTAGGTGAAACCTATTTCCTATGTTGAAATTTATGTGTGATCAACATGGACCTTTTCAAAATTGCCGTGAGAAGCCCCTCGTGCACAAAAATGGTGAAAAAAACGCTTTTGCGCTTGCATTAGCTGGCATGAGCCGCTTTCGGATCGGAGGCTGTATCATTTGCACATGCGTTTGATGACACGTGCCATAGTAGTCTTTATGTTTGTGATTTTGATTGAATAGGATTAACCCATCAGCCCAATTTAATGTCCAACAATCTTTTCTCACATTCAGAAAAAATACATGGTCACTTCTTTGATTTGGGATATTTAGTCAAGGAGGCCGAAAACCATGTTTGTGCTGACATTCATTCAAGTGAAAATATTGGTGTCAACATTTTGAAAAAAATCCTTAATTGTCTCCAGTTGCAGATATTTGGCTTGAGCATCAATGCCATAAATGCCTTGAATTAATATCAAACAATAAATAGAGAAACAAAAATATTATACTGTATGTTATGTAACAGCATAGTGAGTGAGAGATGCTGACTTGATGTGACTTAATTATGAGTCCTATCAAAATCAGTTTCCTCTGCAAAATGGTTGGTCCTCCCTTATACAGAGAGGAACATGTAGTAGGCCGGTTGCTTCCCCACGTTGAGGAAACATGGAGAAGCTGATCTGTTCCAGTAGCCTCCTGGACACCTCCCTGGGGAGGGGAAGACCCAGAACATGCTGGACGGACTATGTCTCTCAGCTGGCCTGGGAACAGGACACTCTGGATTCCCAAAAATTAGTAGTAGGAAGTATGCCTGGATAGGGAAGACTGGGTGTTTCTGCTTGAGACTGCTTCCCCCACGACCTGACAATGAATTAAACGGAAGAAAATGGACAGATGGTGGTGTTCTATAGGTTAATATTGAGCAAAATAAACCAAACTAAACTAAACTTAACTACTGGTAATCAGACAGTGCTTTGTTTAGACACATAAAGTAGAACTGTGTTACAATAACAGTGCTAGCACAGCTCTTATGCAGTAGACTGGTTTTCAGTTAATTGGTATCATTGTTATTTTCTACCAGTTAAATAACGAATTTTATTGAAGTTAATGAAACATTAGTCCTTCCTCTCTCCAGCTCGTACTGACATCAGCCTATTGTTGTGCAGCCTTATCCGGCTCCTGCGTCTCCTGCCTCCAGTTAAGACAGCGTGGATAATGCAGACGGCTGCTGTGACCGAGTTAAAGAAAGAGGACAGGAATGGGGAATAGAAGGTGGCACAGGATCAAAGTCGTGTGCTTCGGCTGGAAGAGTGGAACTGTTAATCCCCAGGTCATAATATGGTCACATAATAGTTTAGGATGTAGCTGGTCCAAATCAAATTTTACGCTGTATTTACCCCTCACTAAACTTGTAACGGATGATGGCAATAACAATAAGTCTATAGTTATACTTAAAGAAGACATATTGTATGATAAAATACATGTGGATCATTATTAAAAAATATCAATACTGATCTAAAATGACTTTAGATTAGAAGAGTCTTTTTTTTAACCACAAAAGGTTTACTGAGTTTTCAGAACCTCTCTTTTAAGGGAGGCCTAGTTCTAGACAGGGGGAGTGAGGGGAGGGGAGCTGTTGCACACATATGAGCAACTGGAACACCTGGAGGAAAACCAAACACAGAAAGGCCACGTGCCGGCCGAAATTCAAATCCAGGGCCTTCTTGATGAGACATTTATGCTGCATCTCTAGCTGAGAAGGTCCTGTGTTCAAGTTACAATAAATGCTAAAAAACCCTAACCCTTAACAGCAGATGATTGTGAACAGTGGATTTTTCTCTCTCCGTTGGGTAAAAATAGTAGTAAATATTGGCTGTGTAACGGATGTGAAACATAACAAGGAGTAGCTATAGGTCATGTAAGCTGAAAAAATGTGTGAAACGGTGATGTTAGCGCCTGTAGAAATGCTGGAAATACTTCTCTATGGACCTGATTTCCGTGAGTTTACCTTGCCACCTCAAACTCTGAGCGAGCATTTGGGATCTGCCGTCTGTAGCTCATTTCGGCTGAAGGACAGAGGAATGAGAAAAGGCGATGGAGCAAAAAAATGCTCCTGACTCCTGACTTATGACTGCAGGGAGCCGTCACCGCCATGGGACACGGCGCAGGGAGCCGGGCAGAGACTGTATATTTAGTGTGTTTGAATACCGCTGGACACAATATGCTAAATGGTCAGAGTCACACTAAAGGCGCTGGCTAATTAACACGTCCAATACGCACCACGCTTTGCAAATCTCAATCTATAATATGCAAAACTCTTCATGGAGCGTGTTGATAAGATGGTAGCGTGTCAAGTTAAAGTGTAATAACAGCTCGCATTCAAATAGATCAGAGATATTACAACTTCAAATAGAGGTTGACTCTGTGGATTTTTGTTAGTCAGTGTGTGCACCGAGAATCCCCATAGCATTAAACGTTGAAATACAAACATAGAAAAAGAGAATATAGGGAGAGGAGACAATGTACAACACTATAAGTCCTCTTTCTCTGCAGATAAAGTTGCAATGTGAATTCTTCCTTTGAACAAAAATGGCCGCTCGAAGCATGTGAGAGAAAGAAAGCCATTAAACCTGGGGGAGGGGCTAGGTGCCAGTCAGAGAACTGAGGGGAGGGCAATGGTGGGCAACAGTGTTTTTTTCAGTTCACAGCTTTTCTGAACTAGTTCAAGTTCAGTTCATACATGCTCAAAGTGAACAGTTCACGTTCAAAGTTCACATTTTTAATTCTGAACTAGTCCAAAGTTCAGATCATTTTACTTTTTTTGTGAAGTATTCATATAAATACTTTTTTCACACTACAAGCTAGAAATAACTATAGGTTCTTTGAAGGTGCTCATTGCGCCCCCTGCAGGCCACCCGAATGAAACATAGCAATTTCTTCTGTTATTATTTCCAAAAAAGGCCCAAAACCAATAATTGAGTGTCCCCCTCCCGAGTAAGACTGTTACAACAACCGTACACCGCACAGGATGAGAGCCTTTTGACTCCAAAACAGATTGACATGGTTTTCAATGGGAACAAAACTGAGTTGTCCCATCTCTGCTCATTCACCCCTTAAGGCCAGGTTGATGACAGTGTGCTTTGAGCGCTACAAGGAGAATTCCACTCCTTCGTCCAAACAAAACCACGCAAAGCTCAGTTCTTTCAGTTTCCATTTTCACTGCTACTGTTAAATGCAGAATGATCTTGGTGCATTCTTTCACGTCTTCGCGGTGGCCCGAGAAGGATGTTGTTGAGGAAGGTGGTCCTACTGCTGGGGGTCACGCGTGTCTTACTGTAATGTGCCACTGCCCACTACTGGCCGGGTGCTAGAACTACATTGTTTGCCAACGGGATGCAAGACGCTGAGCACTTGAATATGGAGCCTGGTCGTTTTTGCTAATTGCTTTGCAGCGTCTCTGCAGCCTCTCTGTCTAAACGGGGCCTGAGACAGATCTGGTAATAGCGTGGATGGATTTAAAAAAAAAAAATCCAGATCTGTGACTGATGAGGGAACAATGTTGTAAAATGATTAAAAGCTCAAAAAAGTCGAGTTTGCTTAATCTGTTTCCATTAAGAGTTTTGGAAGCAATAGTAACACTATTGTTGTATTTACGATAGAAAAGTTGTCCAATATTACGTCCCAACTGTCCCTCAGCAGTCGGTGCATAGCCTGGCCAGCCTGTTGAACCGCGGCAGCACAGGACAAGGCCAGTGAAATGATGGTCTGTTGTGCAGACACTTGCTGGATGGTGCCGATGGGCGAGCTGTTGACCGGCCAAGCTAATTTCACACTCCCCTGGTACCCATAATGCCTCCAGAGTTACTACAGGCGTAAACACAAGGTCAAAGAGACACGCAGAGAGATAGAGAGAGAGTCATGGAAGTGATGACACACTTTAACTGAGCCTGCTCTTATCAAAGTGTATCATATCTGACATTTTTCATGACCCACCTCTGAACAAGCCCTTTATGTAAGGATTCATCATTAAATTATTCACTTACAGCAACGCTATGATAATACTGTGACATACAATACATTGCTTACTTCCATTCCTATCACTGGATGTTTAAAACTTGTAATTATAATATTCTGTAATTAACCCAAAATTAGTTGCAAAATGAATATTCTCTGTCCGACAAACAAAATGTATTCGTCAACTATAGGAACAGTGCATGCAAATGTCATGGTTGGAGTTGAAAAACACTCCAGGCCACCACCATTGTGGACTGTTACGGCGGGAAAGGTCTACAGAGCATGTGCCTGTGATTTAATAATATCCACACCCCTGCTCATCCTGTAAATATGGCGCCTCAGACGAATAAACCGCAGCAAGCGAGAGTGGATCAGAGATGGATGGAGCCCACTGACAGCGGAGTATTAGACTAGAGGGGGAGTGCGGTGTCGTAATGCAATTCCCCTGTCAGCCATCAGCCCTCACAAACACAGAAATCACATCAGGTGTTGTACACAGGCCGCGCCGCTGACATATGAGCGGGATGAAACAGCTTAGTAAACCGCGTGTTGCTAAACCACTTCCATCCACAGCAGTGAGATGTGATCAGAGTCCTGGTTTACGGTGCAGTTTGTCTAATAGCGTCTGTAGATTTATGTGTCTATGTGTCCACAGGCCGGCCTCAGCTGAGTGGGTGTCTGCTGGTATTACTCAAAGCGCTAATTTCCGAAAGCATCTCCGGTCGGGCTGTTTCATTGGGGCACACTGACATACTTGTCCAAGAAGAGATGTCGTGTCTTCAGTCAAAGCCTGCAGTGATAATTACAAGGAGGCTCCTGAATTTGTAAAAGCCTCCCAGAACATGCATATATTGTGGCCTGCCAAAAGAAAAAACTATATTCGCCAAATCACAAAATAGGGTCAGCATCCAATCGTATTCTGACAATCTTCACCCTCAACTCAAGCATCAGAAGTCATAGACTAATACAAATACTTTTACAACAATGATAAGAGGTATAAGAAAGTCCTGACCAACCAGAGCATCAACATCTGGAGATAAGTCCCCGGCCACTGCTCCTGACAGAGGCGCTAGCTGCGATGAAGGATGGGTCAAATGCAGAGGGCAAATTTCCCTATGGGGACAATAAAGTCTATCTTTAAGGAATATAGGAGGATTTCTCCAAATTTTAGAACCACCTTCCTCAAAGTGAACGCCAATTAAAACTTGTCTCGCATATCACCAGAATAATTGAACATTAGGAGGAACAATAGTCTACATGATCCACCCGGAAAAAGAAAATCCTCCCATATACTGTACCTTTAACATAATTTATTGTTGTATCGAATTGAAGTCGAAGAATTTTGAGCAAAAAATCTGCGTACCATGGACATGTGGCAGTTGTCAAAAAAGAGCAATGGATTTGTCTTTGTTGTAGAATAACATACTTAGCACAAACATCAGATTTAGTTGTACTCTAAAAACAACTTTTCTTGTGTTAATGATGAGGGAAAACAACTATACAAAAGCTGTGAACAAGACTAAACCTGAGAGAGAAGGGTTCCTGCCTTCAATCCCTGCACACACAGTGACACAGACATAACTTACAGACTTCCATTAGTGTGTTGATGAGCAGTAAACAGAGCAGCACACTGACCTGAGCCTCCCGCGCTGGCTGTGTCCATGGGGGTACCCGTGGCTATGGGACCTCCGGGGAACCGGCCTGTCCTCGTCGTGTGTGTGGTGCAGGGATGGTGAGCGTGAGTGGGACGATCTGGAGCTGCCTGTGCTCTGGAGACTGCTGTCAGGCATCTCACCATGACGGCTCTGTGAGGTACACAGCACATATGGCCCTCGTGTCAAACTGGGACTGACAAGGACACGTAGGGACACTACTTTGTAAATGGACTACACATCAAAAGCTGTTAGACTGGGAAGTATGCACACTTTCTACAGAGCTGCACATTTGCATTGTTGATTGCATAGTAACAGGGAACAATGCAATTAGTATCGTAAATAGTCTCAACTTACAACATGTTAGATAGATAGATACTTTATTGATCCCTGTTGGAGAAATCCAGGGGTCCAGTAGCAGCAAAAATAAGATAAAATTGATAATTGATACATAAAATTGATAATATTTAACTTATATTAGATTCAACTTTATTGTCATTTCAAAACAGAACAATACAACAAATGCAGTTTAGCACAAGTATAGAACATTTTTTCCAAACCGATACAGTAAATAAAATGAAAATAAATTAAATGAAATGTATATGCCTATATTTGAGACTAATGCAATGCTGCTATTGCTAGTATTTATTTTAATTACAGTGTATAACATTAAGGTGCATCTAACAAGCTTTAACAGCGTGAGAGTTCAAGGGTGACTGCTCTGTGATATACAAAAAAACTCTTAGCCCGCTGACAGAAGGGAGAAGGCTAAAGAGTCTGTGTGCAGGATGAGAGGAGTCCTTCACGATTCTAGACATCATAACAAATATGATATTCATTTATATAAATGCGTACAGTGCAAGCAAAAGCACAGTCTGTGTGCTTATGCTTTTCCTAGTGGCATTGCCATTATTGCCAAATAATCAGATGATTCACAATGAAGAGAATGATGATATGAATGAACTGAAATACGAATGAGCATAATGAGTGTCTAGACAAATGACTTATTACTATATTCACGATGGAAACTGAATGTTCCCATCTTTTATGAAGGAGAAAATGTGAAAATGCATAATGACATGTAACGTGTTATCTTACAGAGCAAAGAGAAAAGTATGTTAGCATACCTCTCCAAGGCTACTGTGGTGCTGGCTGAAAGCAGGCAGACTGCGCAGGGAGGGGACTGGGGAGTGACCCTGACGCCCCCGTCTGACGGGGAACGTGGATGTGTTCGTGGTGGTCTCCATTCAGATTGTTGTCACTTGCGGAGCGGAGCAGGGAGCGCGGGGAGGGCAGGGGGCCGGGTATCATCCGTCTGCGGTTAGTGTAGGAAGGGGTCTCCCTGAAAGGCACTGGAGAGGACAGACATGTGCTAGTTCTCAGAGAGACAACAATATTGTGCTGTTGTTGTGTCAGAGCACAGGGACACAACTTCAACAGGAGACAAGCCACCGTTACATGTTGTTTTGCAGTGACGTATTGGTCAGCGCTAACCTTGTCCTTAGATTCTCAGTGCTCTTGAAGAACAAAATAACGGAATATATTGCTGGCTCTTTCAAATGTCAACTTATAATGTGTATATCCTTAAAACAGAGTGAAGGTGATTTCAGTTGAAATCTTTCCTAGTTGAGAGTTGAGAAGTATATTTGATTACATAAATTATAAATCAGTATTTCATTGATTGTTGTAGTTTCCCGAAGTACTTGGCAATTACCTTGTACCTCTGTGAGCATTTGGAAATAACTCAACCCTTACATGATAATAAGATGATTTAGTTTCGATAAATAACATTTAATTACTAAATTAACTCTTTTATCAACATCAAATGTATAAGATGCTTGTATATGAATTAATTAACATAGAAATATGTGAAAATGTTCACCTTCTGAAATGACTGCAAAACTATTTAAATTCCAAATATAGGGATGTTTGAAATTAGCGTATTATTACACATTTTGACCAATTGCGACCGTTTCCTCACCAGAAAGTAGAAAGCCATATCATCAGTGGTTATATAAGCCAGGGCTCTTTATTCTTCCCCGCTGAATGAAACTCCACAACCATAACACTGGATTACGCTAGATTTTTCTGCCTGGTAGAAAAAGAACGAGCTGAAGCTAATTTGACAATAGAAGCATTCTAGTGTAGATGAATGAGTCAGTTCACAGACTTGGCACTAGATGGCACAGTTTGCCATATGTTCATGTCCAATAGAAAGCCCAGATCTCAGCGGGGATCCACCAAAGCTCTCTCTCATCCATTCTGCACACTACATTTTCATCTTTTCCCTTCATATTCTCTCCTCGCACTCGCTTGGTTCTCTCGAGGCGTAGTGCGAGCTTTAATCTTTCAATAATTTAGAGAACACTGTCAACTCACCAACATCTGACGTTTTGTGAACCTTTATAATTTCAGCCAGATCAAAGTTTCCAGCGATAATGGCCACCTACAGGTTTGGAAAAGACAGAGACACATTTCGTTACAATATATACAGTATGTGGAAATATACAAATTTGATTTGTATATTTTTTTGGAAATAGGTACATGGTTAGGTAGGTACATTATATTACATTATATAGTTGAAACCATACTAAAGACTTGAAACCATACTAAAGACAAGATTTAATTATCAAATACCAAAAGAACATTCCATGGAAAAAAACCATGGGTCGTTTGAGTCTCTGTTTGTGAAAAATTAAGCCTCACAGTAAAGACATCTGGTCTTATACATTTTAAAAGGACAATCAATAATTTAAAAGTAGGGCTTGAAAACTGACAATTACCACAAGATATCCAAGCTAATGTTTATTTCATATTGAAAGCTTTCTCTGCAGCAGTGGTCTCTCATTCCTGGTTGACAAAAGCACAGTTTTTTTAAGCCTCTCTTAGGTGGGAAAAATAGCAATAAACGTTGTGCTTTTATGCCATTGGCAATCTTCATTTGGGTGAAATATGGATCATATTCTTAATCTTCACTTTAATGGAGCTTAAGGCTCATTACATTTGTATAATCTATACCTTTATTCAATTACAGTCATGGGGGAACGTTCCAAATACTTAAATTACTATGGATGATTTGCATACAATATACTAGGGATGCACAATAATGCCAATTTCAACTGATATCGATTACCGTTAATTTTGTGTTACCCAATTAACTAGTAGTATGTTATGTTATGTATTCATTATTTTGTTCATATAGAATCCACAAATCCTTTGTGCAATTAATGTTATTGCATCTTGGTTTGGATCTGGATGTATACTGTAAATAAAAACCCACTTCATAAATGAAAAGGCACAATAAAGGCTTCAAGGCAAGGCACGTTTATTTGCACAATTCTCCTTTCTGCTGCAACTAAATGACTAAAAGATAAAAAATCAGAATTCAGGACACTTCATATAACGTCTGTACCTTTAAAACTCAACTGTGCCCAGAGGATATTCAAATACAGTCTTTTCAGCTGGCCGCTCCATTGATGCTAACAGAGAGAGCAGCGATGTCATTCATACCTGAAAGGCAGTCTGACTGTTGTAGTTCTTTATCTCCTTATTGGCTCCGCGGAACAGAAGCACCCGCGCGCAGCTGTCCTGAAAGCAAAAAGAAGACATGGCGCATTGTCAAATCTTGAAAGCCATACGTTTCTTAAGAAAAATGAAGCATAATATTATCAAATCACCTTCCAAATGACTGTTTATTCTCTTGGACACCTTTGCATTTACAGTATTGCGGTTACAAAGCACTAGTGAAAGCCCCTTATGTTTCCGTTTGTATGTATTTGGACAGATACATGCTGTTCACTGATTTGGATTTGGATCAATACATAGTCCCTCACTGCATGTGTTTTGTTTTGAAACGATCAGAAACAACAATGCATTTTTCACTGTATAAATGCAATGATTTATGCTGCAGCAACTGAGCAGGTGTGAAAAGCAAACGCCCAAAGTAAACATAATTTGTGGTTACATTTACAAACTGCTAGCTTATAATGTATGATAGACATTCTATTTACAATTAGTTATAAAGAAGGAGTAATAAGGGAAAGATACGAGGTGGCTTAATAATCCAACCAAATAGAATGAACTCCTATTCTTTGCAAGCACATTCATTGGTAGACACTGGGATGTAAGCATAATATAGTAAATAACATTGGAAGGCGAAATGCTTTGATTTCAGGAGCTTATTGAACAATAGCATTCATTCTACTATCAACAACTGTTATCAGACTCATTTCACAGTCCATTATCCTTTACTAATGACATGGTATTCCACAAAGGCAGCCGAGTTTGGAGGCAGACACAACTGGACTGCAGATGAGCCATATCTAAACACGTCCACCTGAACCCTCCGTGTGCACTGGAACAGCACAGACAGATGCACTCATTAGTTCAAACTTAGACTTTAGTGAGTCTGACTTGAAAATGAGCACACTGCCCTCGAGCTAAACCCAGCTGTAGAAGGAGGGGCAGCGAGGGCCAAGACCATTGTGCAGAATCTACTTTGAAAGCTATTAAACATGTGATAATTGTTTTTTCCTTCTCATCTACCCATCCAAATGTAGAGTGATCCAGACATGCATTCTCCTGTAATCTAATCCAAAATTTAATTAAGCAGGAAAAATCCCATTGAGGTTCAAAAAGGAAAGAAAAGTGTTCAAGCCGCCATTGCTCTGGTGACCCTCATTTCCACAGCCAGTTTAGACTTTGTCTCCTAATTTATTTAATGCGTGACAAACAGACTATTCAATAGTCACTCAAGCATTCTGGCGTAAAATCACACTGCTGCCTACCATTATCTGATACTTTAAGTGGCATTTTGTTGTAATAAAAATATAGATAGCCATAGTCCTAATTCTAATTAAATTTAAAGAGTTTAAAGACACGATCAGCAACAGAGTAAATTGTGGCCATAATTTTTTTAATTTCAATATAAGACAAGGCAAAGATACATATTAAATGTTACAAGAATTCCCAAAAAGAAAAAAGAAAAAAACTGGGTTAATTTTTTGGTCAGTGTGAAAACACCATATACTGTAAATATTAATCACCAGTTGTATAATCAAGGGACTAAAAAGGCATTCTGGGTATTGTAGTTCTAGGACACAGATTTGACCTACAGACCTCAAGAAGACATAAGAAATAATAGTAGTACAATATCTTTTTGGCCATTACTTTTTCAATTAACTGTATCGTAGTAAATACTAACTAATAAAACAAAGTAATAATAATGTTTTTTGACATACCATTTTCTCTAATCTATTTTGGTTTAAAAATATCATTGGCATAAACCAAAATACCTAAGACACCTGATTAAACACATTCTAGAAAATCATCCCCATGAAAAACGCCACTGCGGTCTTGCATTCACATTGATTTTCACAACAGCTTATGTGCATCTTATCTTGAAGCGTACGGAGCTCCCGTTTAGCCTACTGCTACACTTAGCTTGTGTACACACATAGGCGCAACACTGCCCAACTTACAGTTTATGTACCATCTGTCTTGCTCTTTTCTCCAAGCCTTCCTATAGGAATTCATTAAGTGTGCATTTGTGGCTGCAATACGAGTTCGCACACTTCACAGTAATGATGGTGGTCACCGAACAGGAAACGGGACGAGCAGATGCCTTTCTCTTGCTGTCCACGTTTCAGGACTCTTCTCTGCTGAGGTTTGAAGCAGAGCCGTTTAACTCAGTTTGGCAGTCTCGCGTGATAATCATAGCAATAACATAAGAATACATGAAAGTAATGAAGCTCGGCACAAGATCTCCAGGGAATTGTGCGGAAATGTCACAACTTCTGCCAATCCTATTTTCTACTCATTCCTGTGGATTTTTATGGTCTGTTGTGTTGCAACAAATGCCCACACATATCAAATGTGCACGTGTTCACGTTAGCAAATACTGTTTTTATTGGGCTGTTTCCAGAAACATGCAAACTGCCTGAAGAGCCACTGACACTGACCACTGTCGCAAACTTCACATTAGCAAAGCTTCATAGCACCTGGATTAGTAACATTATCATCAACTGGTGCTTAGAGGTAATAGAACCCTGACAGAAAAAACTAAACTATACTTTGGTTGCAGTCAATGCTCAAAGTCTGGAAATTGTTTACATGTGGATTTAAAGAGCAGGAGACTTCCAGAACTCTAACAAAGATTGATCAGAAATCAAAATGAAGCATGCCAAGGCTCAGAGCGAGAAGAGTTTGTGCTATGTAATTAATAAGATTACTGAAGTAAGTCCTGGATGAACCAAATGAGGTTCACGTGTTAAGGTACACTTCAATGTTTGACCTCTGCATTTGAACCTCGTCCTTCCAACAAACCACGTAGGGCCTCTGTCAGGAGCGTGGTCACTGCAAGTGCAAGCCCGGGGACCCACCTCCCCAGATGTTGATGCTCTGCTTGGTCAGGACCAGAGCTGGAGATTTGTTCCAGTAATAGTACAATTTAAGGGCTAAGACCACTCAGAGAGACACAGGGATAACATGCAACTCCACTCAAAATAGGCCCTGTTTCGAACCCAGGATTTGAACCAAGGACACTTTTTGCTGAGAACGAGAATCTACGGTGTGGTTATTGTTCTATGATCTTAAACATATTTAAGTGACAACAATGACATCTGTGGGTTGAATAATTGCAACACCAAATAACTTGATCTGCCACAAGAGGACTTTAAAAAATTATCCAATATGCTGATTTCAATGTGATCAATGAACACAACGACAAAAAATATTTGGGGGGCAACATAACAAGCCTAATTATTCTTCACAGTTTTAAGATGGCTTAATTATTCTATATCATACAGAACCTCAATTAAATCACCAGTCATAGGCTGTTAAGAATGCAGTACTTCTAGAGAGTTCTACTGTGTGTGTTTCGTTCTATCCTTGGGACTTATTGACGTTTTCTCACTTCACATTACTTTGAGTTAATTCAGCCAGCTTGCTCCTTGCTCTGATTGAGTGTAATCAGGGAGAGTCCATGTCGTTTTCCTGCTTCGGGAGTCAGCTGTGTCTGCTCAAACAATCAAAACTCGCATGGGGCCTTCTACAGCGAGCACTGCCCATCGCCCACAGGGCAGTAACATCGAACTAACATCCTTCCATAACATGCCACTTATATTAAAATACATTCAGCTCCATTATGCTTTATGATGTATGTAAAATGAGGAACATGTTGAAGGCTTGCTCACATGTTGTGGAAGCGAGTGAAGGGACGCTGAAGTATTTTCAAAGGCTTTTCAAAGAACACCTCTGACAACTGTTTGAACAACTTCGTACTAAAGTGGATATTTCTAATTTCACACGTAGCACCCAACAATATTAGAGAATATCTTTTTCCGGCTATTTTTTGGGACTTCAGGTTATTCACTATGAGAAGAATGACTGGGCTCAGCAGAAATTTTCAGATTGAACTGACAGAAGCACCGGGCAGTTTCTTTACATAAAAGCAGCAGGAATAGTAAACTGAGACAGCCAATTCCACAAGCTCTCACATGAAATAATATCATGCATACCATTGGATGGGCTTTTGCTTTTTGGGATTCAATAAATATGCAATTTACAACTTAATACTCATTACAAATCGACAACAGAAAGTCGTTTACATAGCACAGTGGCCTGGTGCAAATAAAGCCTTTTTGAATGTTATCAGTTTAGACATGTTATTGGTTCTCGATCAAATCATGTAGAAAGACAATTAATAATCTGACAGCTAACTATATCTCAATAATTGTAGGTAGTAGTTTCCTGGTTCATTCATTCAGTTAATACTCTGATCTAAATTCTAGGTCCTGCTTGTACCTGGTTTTAGAGCGGCACAAACGTGGAGGGCCGTTTTTCCAGAGCGTCCTGACCTCATGTCCCCCCATAAAAGCAGATCTCCCAGGGCTGCACGGGCCATAACCAAGCCTGAGAAACAAAGCAAGCCAACAATCCCATAGACACAAACTCTTTTCAATTCCTTTCACCGTCATTTGTATATATAAATTCTGAGGAGACCAAATCATGACGCTCTTTTTTTAAATTATATTTTGTATTAATCACTTGGTTTCTATTCATTCACCCAAGTAGTGCAGGTGAGATCGCTTCATCTGTACTGTGGCAAACCATAGCATATAGGGCCGCATAGAATCCACCATTTATCACCAATTTACACATAAGCCATTTTCTATCGATCAATCTCAGTTGTCACATGAGATCACTTGACGTTGGTCAGCTTCATTGGGCCAAAAATAAATTTCCGTTTGTAAGAGATGACACAGAAGTGCGTTTTCCCTCAGTGCGTCAAAAATTATGAAATTGTGTATATAATAGTGTAGGGGATGAAATAACCTCCTTTTATGCTGCCCGTCTTCAATAAGACCTCTACCTCCCCGCATCTCGGGAGCGGGGCCAAAAGGAGTGACTACAAAACATCTCAGCTACAATTTTTGAAAAGCTACTCTCCAAAGAAGTTGTGCGTAAGGAAACATCTTATCTAACGCACAGCATCCGTATACCCGTTCCCTTCAGTGAAAAGGATGGGCCAGATTGACTGACCGTTCCAACCTCAACAGTCAACCTCAGCCTCCAGGTTTTTGAGAGGACTCTCACGTCAACAATGAAGAAGTTGCTGAACTTGCCTCCCAGACTGTGGATCATGGAGTACTTGGGTCAGCCACAATGGTGCTGCCGCATTGCTCCAGCCCCCATGAACAAGGCTGCTCCATTCATCGCCATCAAGACCCAAAGGACTGCCATACCGACAAACAATCTCATTCGGGTTTGTGACCTCTCTTCTTGCTCACAGCCATTGGCTTATCAAAAACCTACAATTCCACACTAGTTACAGCTTATGTTTTACAGAGCGGCAAACACATGGTAGCCTCCATTCCTACCAATATCAATTTATGGACAAAAAGAGCCACTTGCTTTACCTCATCTCACCTCAGCCATACAGTGTAACCAAACTTGCAATCAACGTTTCCTTCATGTTATTGTTGACAATTTGCATATTTCATATCTAATTTGTATTTGTATCTGCATAAATCTACAAAAACCATCTTTGTCCTGAAAGTGATATTTGTGCAGCTTAAACACAGGAATTTAGTTCACTGATTTGTATAAGATTCACAACCCCCGGCAGAGCCTCATTGAAGAAATTGGATCCTAGCTAATTAAATAACAAAGGACTCATGAGATTACAGAAATCCATAAATGCCTATTATAGATTACGTGACTCATAGGCACTTTCTCAGTTGTGATTTATCTCTGGTGCCCAAAAGCTATTATCTATGATGTAATTTACTACATATTGTTTTTATCCAATCGCCACATCAATAAAATAATAACATAAGTTATCTGTGTGATAATTGACTCAATTACCCCTAAATAGTGTGGGTAAAATCTATAGTGTCTCATCTCAATGAACGTTACTCCAACGTTTATTGATGTTAATCCTTCAATCTGCGCAGGCCTAGCTACGCTAGTTTGATCCGTATCAGCTGCTGTCGTATATTTGCAAGGGAAAACTTATGGATGAAACAGTAAAGTAGCCAAGTTGCTCTTTCAAACTAATGCAAAAGACAAACACAAAACAAAAAAAGGAGTGTAAAAAGGAACCCTTCCAATGTATGTATGTACAAGTAATGTAAATTTCTATCATGTATAAATTATGTAATTTGCTGTTAAATCTCATTAAATATCTGTTGACAACCACCACAATCCGTCTCACAGTGACAATGATGATTCCTCTTATAGAGCAGAGATGGCT
Organism: Knipowitschia caucasica; assembly: GCA_964034765.1. Classification (NCBI taxonomy): domain Eukaryota; kingdom Metazoa; phylum Chordata; class Actinopteri; order Gobiiformes; family Gobiidae; genus Knipowitschia; species Knipowitschia caucasica. The sequence goes on along the minus strand of OZ035824.1, from coordinate 10,871,001 downwards.
TGTTCACACTAAAGGCACAAAGTGTGACCAAAAGGCCATAATTTTGATTTGAAATAATCAATATAAGAAAGTTTATTTTTTATGTTTCCAAGCACTCCTCTGTCCATTAAAAGAATACTAGTACCTAACCTGTTTTAATTAATACATGTAGACAATTATCCACTATTAGTGGCCCTGTTTTTATTTATCTACGGACGTGATGATTGACAAGGAGCTTTGCGAAGTTTAATAGTTATTTTCAGTGTCCACAATTGTTTTCAGAGATTCTATTTTTTTTATACAGCTGAGTAGAAACAAAGTGAGTACTTTTCATTTTAGTCAACATTAAAATGTGAATCCAGACTAGATTTTTTCTTTTCTCAATTCAATTTTAGAGAGATAGAGGACGGAAACCATCACCCGTGATAACATTTTTCCAAGGTCTTTTAAATTAATTAAATATTTTTAATTTTTTAAGACGATTTTCCTGTTCATAGCAAGGGATTTACTGAAGGTGTGTTTAACCATATTAACTTGGGGAATTTCTTCTGCCCCTTTTTTCAGACTGAGGACATTTTAATTATTCTATGTAACAGCGTCACATAGAAATCAAAAAAGAGCGATTTGTCGTTTAAAATGTCACCAAAAATATATTTGACAATCGTTCCTTTTGATATTTATCCACGACTATCTCTCTGATGTGTCTGTGTTTGAAATCTTTTATCCAATCTTTTAGAGTATTTTTAGTTTTTTAAGTTATAACCTTTTAAGAGAAGTCGAAATACTTTCAATTGGACACTTACTGTGAACAACCCACATAATACAAATGGTGGTATCAGTGGAGTAACACTAATCTACCACCATTGAACTCATATTCGAAAACAGTGAACTGGTCTACGACTCTCAGTCGCAATAGTTTCCTCATTTGCCTGTCGGAATCGACAACTCTCCGTGGTGCATATCTAGAGAGTTTCTGTTAAACCTCTGTCCCTACGACCTGAATGTTAGAAAAACACGACCGTGTCGTTAAGAAACTGTTCAGCGTCTCTACTATACTGCAGTAAACTTAGAGAATTTACCACTAACTCTAAATTCTGGCTTAACTTTTATCGCTGCACCTTTGTGAGTTTACGGTTTGTTCTGGTTCTGTGTGTTTGGTAAACATCACGATAAATTAAAGAGAGCTTTAAACAAGGTGCTTCCGCTCTGCAAAGAGGTCCGTGCTGTGAGACTTCCTTTCTGGAGTTCTTATAAATCCAGACTTTTATTAAAAAAGGCGTTAGGAGTGGTTAATGACTCTTCTGGCCACTCCTAGAAAGCCATTTCCAGCTTCTTCCCTCTGCAGAAGAATATACGCTCTCTGAGATGCAGGACATCGCGTACGCTACACAGTTTTTATCAACAAGCTGTTATCAGTGTGAACAGAGCACTTTTAAAAGGAATAGGTCTCACGTTTTACTTACTGACATATGTTCTACCTACCTTAGACTAGTTTCTAATAACGTACCTGTCTGTCTATCCCGTCGCTCTGTCATGCAAACGACAAAAACTGGTAGCACAACCGCAGCCTCTTCTGTCAATTTTGTGCACCAAAAGGTAGCTCCCGCTAAAGCTACCAAACCTCTTCCCAATGTGCCCTATTAAATGTATATAGTTACGTGACAGTGTTTCACTGCAAAAGTAAATGTAAACACGGAAATGTTACAGTCGATTTCTCAGCGATAAAACGGTATATTAGTGTGAGCGTATAATCTGAGTGCGCTAATCGTCCCGCCACTTAACTTCTCTCCGAAGATTTCTCTCTCGCCACATCCGTCAATAGAAGCAGCGTGACTTTTAAATACTACACAGTAGCAGCGAGCGAGAAGTCCTCTGGAAGAAAGTTAGTTTTCAGAGAAGTTAGGAGCGCTACGTCCGCTCTCGCACTAACGTTCTCCCTCAGAGACTCTCTCTCTCGCTGCGAGACTGTGTGTACTACAAGTCACCTGCTTCTATTGACGAAATTGAGCGAGAGAGATTCTCCGGATGAGAATTTGCACTTGTTTTGAACTGTTTTAGTCGATCGATTTCACAGTGACATTTGTTTACTGTTTTATTTGTTTTATTTTTGTCTTTTAATGTTGTTTTATGTCTGTATTTGTCTGTGCACACTGGAGACTTTTGCTAATGTATTCCAATGTGGTTTTTTTTACTGCAAATGGCAAAATAAACTGAATCTGAATCTGAATCTAATTCTATAATAGATTCCTGTCTATAAGCTTGAAATAAATCCAAAAAGGATATAATAAAATATATATATACTCAGTTTCAAAAAGGGTTGGACAAAACAGATACCTATTTGGTTCTCTGACCAAACACCAAACTCTGACACTCTCTGACCCTATAGTTCAGCTCCATCTCTTGCTCTGTTCTGAGAGCATCATTCACTTTCCTGTCTCAGTTTGATGCACTAAAATGTTTTGTAGCAGCCGACTCTGTGTGGCTGGAGCCACAAATTTATTTCAGATGTCACAATAAACTTCAGGGCAAATGCAAAGCGGTGTGAAGACATGTTTGGGATTGTATGTCTGGTGGAAGCGTGAGGATGGTGGTTATGAAGTGGATGTCAGATACGTTTCAAACTGTGAGGGGAAATCATAGAAACTCTGTTGCATTGAGGACCCTTTCATTGGTTTAACTATTCTCTGCCAGCCAATCCATACTGGCTGTAGTTATGCCCAGGGGAGGGACTATTTTGAATATGCAATTGATGGAATAATACTCACTGTACATAATAGTACCTGCCTTATGGTCAGAATTATAAATCCAATAAAGAAAATAAAAAAATTGAAGTTACAGCATCACCTTTAAGTTTATTTTCTAATTGCTGCTTTTCGTGTGAAAAACAGATATAATAACCCTAAACTATAAATTATAATAAAAAATACACGCATATGCACGGAGTAGGGTGTTGATTAATTACACACAAAAACGCTGCCTTTTTTTTCTCTGCGTATTTTAACACACTTAGTATCGTGGAGAGTTTGGATGGACTGATTATGCTTCAAACAACAGATAAACCGACCGCAGTGGTTAGCCCTGTGGATGGGGAATGTTCTTATAAATCAAAGAAATGAAAGCATCTAAGAGCATGGTTGTGTTCGCAAATCACCGCAAGAGATTGAGTATCACCTCAATGCTAAACACAGAGAAGCTGGCGTGCACGTTAGCCCACACCCAGGTACACTGCACGAGGTGGCTGTTTTAATGACCAAGCTAACTAAGTCCACATCTGACCCAACGGCCTGGCTGGATTGCAATCGACTGAAGACAACTTTGAGTGGTAGAAGATAAGGGCCAGTAAAATGTATTAAATGCTGTTGCTCAAGCGTCTCTGTATTCAGTCATTACTCACAAAATACTTCTCACTGTTCTCAGGTCAAATATTTATGCATCTTATTATTGATTTAAATGTGATTCATTTTGATGAATTAATTACTAAGCCTCTAATTAATTAGATTAAAAACAATGTTATCGCATCCCGGCCCAAGTACAGATTTAATATGTGTGTAACCCTCTAATGATTCGCGTTTCATTGTGCATAATTAGGTGAACTGGGATGTGTGAGTTTTCTTTTGAGGTTGTGAAGCAGGATTCTACATCATCATCTGGGTTTTGAGCATTGAGAGGCACACATTTGTAAAAATATGACATAAGATCAAATACACACTAAACTGGCATGGTAAACAAGTTTGGACTCGAAGATTTTCTCCATAGGCGGTAAACTTTTGGATTAGGTTTTGATTAGAACTTTTATTAGATAAACATCAATCTTGTGATTCAAAATACACTACAAGAGTGTGTAATTAATTTTGTTCATTAACAGGACTGACATGTGTGTATTGGTTTATTTCCTAGACAAAGTATGTAATCCCAACTGTTTGGCACGGGCCTACATCAACCTTCCTTTGATTAGCATTTCTTTCGGCCAGAATGATGGCTCACTCAGCCCCTGGCTTTGCAGATCTGGAAGCAATAGACTTTTCATCTAATCTTTGTCTAGCTGCTTTTCTCTGCCTCCCACTCTGCTGTTGTCCTGTGCCACTGTGCCTGGGCCAAAGCATTGTTCAGTCCCTCCTGTGTCTTATGTGGGGCTAAGCGCAAGTGACAGCAGTGAGATTGGCCACAAATGATGGTGGCATTGTAGTTGCTTATCGGACGCTCTACACAGTGACAGTTCTGCTCTGATTGAAAATACTCATAGTCAACATCAAACTGTGTCTCAAAACAGCTGCAGGTTCAGGTGCTATTAGTTTCAGTTTTCAGTTTTAAGTTTGTTTATTTACTATTAGGGCAGAAGTTAAACTTGTGCGCCCATTGCATGTTCATGATACAAAAGTTACCAAAATATATTTCAAGTGCATTGCTATATGGGGCAATGGAGAGGCATGTTCACACTGAGGAACAGGGAGGGAACTATGTGTGGGATTTCGTTGTTTTTCTGTTTAGAAGAAAAACCCCTGTTAATTTATTAATGGGTTAGCCCAGGGGCGGGGCTAACTAGTTAAAAGAGTGCGTGCTCACTCCGGAGTGTGGTCTGTCAGTCTGTGAGTGAGCTGGAGTGAGCTGGAGTGAAATCGAACCCAAACTGAGCTGGCTGTAAGTCCTGTTTTTGTGAGTCTGTTGTTTTTTTTTTTTGCTGCACTGTAAATATTTTCCACTCTGCACTGGTTTGGTGTGAAAATAAAGTCACCACAATTCATTTTTCCGACTGAGCCATCATTATTCCCATCATTTTTAAACGAACCTTCACAAATGAATAAACACAACAACAAAATTATTCAGTTCGGTATCCGTCCAGGATTGACTGACATTTTTTTTTTAAATACATAAAAATAATTACATACTTTCATTTCTCTGCTGAGATTGTTCCACAGCTGAGGCCCATGAAACGACAGACATCTCTGAGTCAGTGATTTTCTAACTTTCGGCAATGACTCGCTGCAGCTGTCATTGTGTATATTTTGTAATCAAACAGACGTTTTATTTGCTTGTCTACTTGAGAGTTAGAGAAGTATGCAATTACAGTAACTTGTTTATTGTGCTTTACATGCTGAGTCAAAATACTGTACAGCCCCTTCTGTAGCTTAATGTCAGTTATTGTGTTTAGTCTGCTATAGAGTTCTAATCATGAGAGATCATTACAATCTTAAAAGCAGACATTACACACATTTACCCCTAAAATACTTCATTGGTCCTATATATCACTTGTCAATGCTGTACCAACACTTACAGCACATTGGTACATGGCACATTTTCTACATTTGCCTTCTTGCTGACCCTTTTGCACAAAATTCTTGTTTCCCAAAAATGCCTGCCATGAAGCAACACAAAGGATTAAGCTGTTATTATGTTTACAGAACAAGGGGGCGCCTCAGGCCTTAAACAAATGAACAATATGCTGTGTTTGCTTTTTCCAGTGCCAGCCAATTTCTCCGCAGCCTTTACCCGGACCCACTAGTCAGGTTTAGATTCACCTACAGCAGGTGGAGCTGAGTTTTGAAATCTGAGGAACAAGAAAACATGTGTAATGATGACCCCTGAGTGATACGAAATAAAGCTGTAACTTAATCCAAATTCTATGGCTTTGAATAATGAGGCTTAAATGGGCTGATAGATATAGTATACACATATCAAACTGTTTTTAAATATACCTGCAGATAACAGTTGATATTTCTGTGTAACATCTATCAACAATTCTCATCGAGTATCTAATGGTATTGTAACTTTAACATGATTTAATACCTGCTCTATTCCCTGATAGTATGGTATATTACTGTGTGCTAGGGCTTTGAGGCATGGACAAACATCAACATATTCTTAACATTCTCTCAGTTTAGAATGTACCTACTTTTGGATTCATGTTATTTTTGTATTGTTTTATCAGTTAATTTCCAGTCTGTCTCTTATGAATGTATTTAATAATAATAAATAAATACAAAATAATAATATTGCATCAATTTTATATAGCAATTTTTTGGACACTCAAAGACGCTTCTTATGTCCTTATTCATTCACTCCATACACGGTGGTGATAAACGACTAATGTAGCCACAGCTGCCGTGGGGCACACTGACAGAAATGAGGCAACCGTATGTGCCACCGTCCCTCCGACCACCATCAACCATTCACCAAACTCATTCTAGGCCCATTCACAAAATGACAACAAATGTACGCATGCACGCACACAGAGACAGAGAGGTCCAGGACAACAAAGAATGCCAAATAAAGAGACATCTACAGTAATAATAGATGCAATGCTCTTTGACAATCCGACACTGAATCCAACAATAAATCCAACAAAATTCAAACTTCAACCCCAATTCTAACTGTCTTCAGGATACTTGTGTATTTCCCTGGAGTCTTTGGATGCAGTGACCGGTGTAGCAGTGTGTGTAGTGCCCATACCTGGTGGATTTCTTGCCATCCGTTCTCGTCCACACAGCCCACCAGGGCGTGGTCGTGCAGCAGCAGCTCACAGCAGTAGGGGTCTCCTCCCACCATGGAGCTGTGGTACAGTGGGGTCAGGCCTCTACTGTCCTTATAGTCAGGTGATGCCCCCAGGTCAAGCAGGGTCTAGAGACAGGGACAGGGAAGTGAAGAGTAGCAAACACTTTGAATTGTTGGAAAATCTCTCAATCAATTTAAATAATATCAGCTTTCCTTTATGATTTGTGTGTGAACATGAAACATCTTAATGATTTGCAAATTATTGAGAATATAACAATAATTTCATATTCTGGACTTATCGTCCAGTGTTTTATTCTATTATATTGATTCGTCTACGCTAAAGTTTAGTTTAGGCAGTTTTTTGTGAGTGTTGTTTGCGTATGCACAAACAGGAAAAACATCAACACACCACAAACCGGCCCTGATTTGTACCACTCGCCAGGAGGGAAGTTCTGACAGGAGTTTGCATGTTCTCCCCGTTTATGTATGTTTCCTCTGGGTCCTCCAGTTTCTTCAACTCTTAAAAACATGCAATGGCCCTTGTATCGCCCACAACCAATCCACAAAAAAGGTAAATAAAATAGATACATTGAATAAAGTATTTATCCAAAACTTGAAAAGACAAGACAAGGACAAAGACGATATTAAAATTATACTAGACTCAATCCAGGACAAAACTGTGTGTATGTGTGTGTGAGTGTGCACGTTTGGGTGCGTTTCAAACTAATATATAATTCACTTATATCTAAGCAGGTCAGAGTTGTATTAAGAGCCCAGACATGACACAAGTGAATCCTGACTCCATCTGCCCACGGACATCCCGAGACACTGCTCATAGCTCAAAGGCTCTCCGCAGAGACTGGCTCTTGGCTTTGCAGGAGGAAAGTTTGCCAACACAAATTGGCGTATAGTAAAATAAAGGAGTGCGGCGTCAGCATGTGTGTGTAGTGTGTAGTTTACTCACAATGAGGGCGGTGTGGTTCTTGCTGCGCACCGACTTGTGGAGAGCCGTGATGCCATCTTTGGTCCTGAAGTCCAGATGAGCACCTCCACTCTTCAGCACCTTTATGAGCTCTGCACAGCCCTCCAACTGTGCAGCCAGCGTGAGAGGGCATTCTGCGGGCAAATATGTGGAGTACTGCTGCATTACACTGTACTCTTTTAGAAGGCAACAAGGGTTGGAAGATTTCTACATTCAGACACTACGGCAAATTATACACACATAATACGGATGTGGTTCTTTGTAATAAGGTGGTTTACATCATTAAACATCTTGTAGATTATTATAAGTCGTATATATACAGTCGTATACTAACAGCATTGTGAACTGTTATGAAACACTAGAAGACAGTTGTATGTGTACTTTTATGAGTAAATGTTAACACAGATAATTTAAGCCTATACATATTGCTTTCCTCCCGAATGTGAATAACATTTCTGGCCTCTGCACATCTTTAGATCAGCTTTTTCCAGTCAGAAATGTGAAAAAAGCGAACCACCCTCTTTGTTGAATAGTGACTCACAGAGTATACACACGTTTGTGTTTTCCAATACACTTAAGAGAGCATGTTGTGGTCTGATTTGTTCCCCAGCGTTTATACCAGCAACAGGTTTTCACTAAACCTGTCGAAAATTGTTCAAGACATTTTGAATTCAAGTCATTTTAAATATTTTAAATCTATACAATATACAATAATAATTGTTTAGTTTGCGGTGTAAAGAGGTTTTTTTGTAGCTAAAGTAGAATCCAGATTGCTAGCTTGAACTGGATATGAGAGAAGTGTATAGTCACATTATAAATATGGGCCAGTGCATGCAAGTAAGGGCAGATAGATGTTATAGATTATAATGTGCTATTAACAGGGAGTTTCCACACATGATGGAAACAAATCTATCACCATTTTAGTGCATTCCAAAACTATTTACTCTCTTGTATCAGTAATATGCTATATTTTTCACAACATTTCAGTCAACTGACCTTCGCCAAGTATTTTCTTTATTTATCACTGTTTAATCTACCTGCTGCTCTCCAACGCATCTCTTTATTCCCTCTTGTATCAATAATATGAAACATGCGCTTTATTATTTTAATCTCATGTACTGTTATCAAAAATGTGTTAAGAGTAAAATATTCATGGTGTAATATCTTTATGCTTAGTGATAACCCCAGTTCACTCAAATTGAAAAATTAGCATCGTAACTGAAACAAACTAAACCTACAAGATATGGAGTGTAATTGAACTTGTAAAAGAAAAGTCACTTGGATCATATTACATCATATCAAATTGAAAAACAATAGTGAGATGCACTATTGTTGCCTCCCAGAGCAGTGCGCGTGCATGGGACACACTCATCAACTCCGTCTCCATGCCTGTATCCGGTTGGCATTAGCCGAGTGTGCGTCTGCTCTTCATCACAACACAGGTCAGCCGACAGGGACTGCTCTTTCACGGCGACACAAACATTTGAATAAACATGAGGATATTAACAAAGAAAGTAATCCAGCTTTAGCCAGCGTGTGAAAAATCCCTATATGGTCATTGGCAGCGGAGGGCGATAGAGGATGCACAATAACAGGCTTAAAATTGAGCTAGAACTGTGCATAATATAAGGATGTGTTTACTAATGTCAGTGATGGTAGGGATGGCCGCTGTGATTCCTAGGTACCAATGAGATTGAAAAGCATACTAGAACTACAACAATGCTAATGACAGAATATGATTTATTTTAGATTAGTTGTGGTCCATCCATCCATTTTCTTCCCCTTAATCCATTTCTGGGTCGGGGGGGTGTCAGTCAGAGCTGCACCCAGTACACAGAGCACCACCCCCTCTGATCCTCCTGCAGGTGGTGAGTCCACAGGAGCTGAGATCTTTCAGCTGGGGCTTTGGGCAAAGTGGGGGTAAGTGTCTTGCCCAAACTGGTTTGGAAAAATGGTTTTTTGTATAAGAATGCATTCAAAAGGAGGAAGGTCTAAGGACTGAAGCTTGGGCTTTGACTTGGATGTTTTCAATGTAGTCTGTGCATTGCTATTCACCCATTGTCCCTCTCTCCGTTTAATAAATGCACTGATGGGACTCGAAAGCCTGGACTCCTCACCTAGGACTTGAGGATCAGACCCCGTTAAGAGTTAGCAGAACTCTGATGCCCCTCGAGATGACAGTTGATGAGATTTTAGGGAATAAAAAAACAATTTGAATTGAACTTTCTTTTGTTTTTGTAATGACTGTTTGAGTGCTACGGAACAGTTCTGATCAATCACAAATGTAGACTGGAATTAGAGCGGTCAGATTATTTTTCTGAGCAAGTATTATGCATGATTATTCATTCTTATCAAACAAATGTATGTTTTGCATAGAACAAACTAGGCTGAATGTGTGGTAAAAGCAAGACTAGAACCAACTAAACAAGCTTTACATCAGGACTAAACCAGGAGTATTCTAAAATCATTGTGAATGTCTTACCTCCTGTGTCCGGATCATGGAAGTTAGGGTCCAAGCCTTTTTCCAGAAACCGTGAGAGTTTCTCGATGTTCCTCTGCTGCACATACTCCATAAACTTCTTCAAGTTGGCCTAATGGTGGAAAGACAGAGACAAGAGGGGGAGAAGGGTGTGATGTCAGACTTGTGTGGATGGGTATGTTAAATAATGTAGAGCACAGATGAAAGCCACAGTCTGCTGTTTCTCTACTGAGCTCCAGTGTGTGAGAAAGACATCACAGCCAAAGGGTGTGGACTGAAAATGTGTGAAACATTCTTTTAATTCACAGATGGTGATACCTGCAGTTAGAAATAAGACCCAATACTTTTTAAAGATTTATGAGTAAGAGGGTATAAATGTGCAGCAGACAGAATTTTATTACGAGTCCTCTGAGATTCTTACCAAATGCTCACAATCAAGCAGAAAGAGTGGTCAAAATACTCAGGACAACCGCTATCCTGTGATTCCATTACATTACAGCACTGATAGCATAGAATCAAGAAGGATGGGCTTTCTGATCGTAAAGACAAAGCTCATTTATTTCACTGATTAAGATTATCACAAGGAAAAGTCATATTGCTCCATTCCTAAATCTTACAGCAGAGGAGCCATCAGACTGAGCCAGTGTCTAAAGTATCCTCTATATGCAACTAGAAAACAGCAAACACATGTGAGTGTGAGCGGACGGCAGCGTACTTCTGTCTTTTGCACAATCTGAGTGATTCTATCTATGCCAAATGTGACATGTAAATTTCTCCCGTATGAGATATATTATCTTATCTCATTGTATTAGGGCTGTGTACCGATGTCAGTACAGAAACAAATAAAGTTCAGAACTGTACAATAAAAAATGGCACTTAAAACTGCCACCAATTAGATTTAATTCAATTCAATAAGAGTAATATGGAAAACCATGAACAAATCTGAATCATAGCAGCTGGAAAAAACTTTGCTTTGAATAAAACAAATGTACTAAAGCATCCTCAATTACTTTTAAGTAGGGTATGTGTGCTCGCAGATGACAGACTACGCACATGACAGTTAGTGAACTGAAGGGAGGAGAGTAATGAAACAATGTTAGAACTACAGAAGGCTCCAATGAGTCTAATCACTGCTATAAAAACACTAGCCCAAACTTAAACTGGCCACACACAAAACACAACCGTCCTGTGAAAACTCAACCACAACCACTCAGCAATCCGATCCTCCTCACATCAGCCTCCATTATTGCGTAACATCCAGCAGTTGCAGTCCACTACTCATTCTTTACAAACACTAGCTTTGCCACTCACCATATGCCGCTCAGTGCTCTGTCTTTGTCCGAATTTCCAAAACTACCCCTTCACTCTGCACCAGGCTACCAGGTCCAGCGCTCTGATCATCCTCGAGTCTCACCCAGTGAGATAAATTCACTAAGGCGCACTCCTCTCTCTTCTCCGCACATGAGAGGTAGTTGTTATGGTGATGGGACACAAAGCACACACAGCCGAGTAAGCGCGCCAAGGTTGAGGCTTGCGTTTCGATGTAACCGTGCTCTGCTGGTGTGGGTTCACATGAGGCACGAGTGATATTGAGAATTGAATGAATCACATTTACGCAGGCGAGCCGGGCGCCTAAATATTTTCACTCTATTATTGCCCTGACGTTCAGATCCACTTTTGATCAACAATTTGTAGTGGATAAATGAGAGGACAAAAAACAGCCACGTCACAATCTATTAAATCTGTTGACAAAAGGCTAATCTGAATGAAGTGAATGATGCATCAGCAGCTGTTTGTCTCCCATCACGTTAACACTAACACTGCTTAGCTTCTGAGATCTGACAGAATGGAGCGCCACCTTCAAGACACTTAAAAACTTTAAAAAACCTCTTTGTGCACATTCACACCCCAGAGTAGGCAGATATTAGGGACATGGTGGGTTGTCTGTAGTGCCTTGCCCACGGGAACAACTGCAATATTAATTTGTAGAATCAAAACTGCAAAGTACCAAATGGTACATGGAAACATCTGTAAACATCCCCTTTTGCTTCTTTTGAGCAACTATAGTCTTCAAAGAACTAACTGAAATCTAACTGACATGTGATTACCCACAGAAAATAATTTTGTGTACTGCAAAGACGTTTAGACATTTCCAAAATTTTTCCTTTGTTTTGCGAAGCACTTTGAGTTGTCATACGTATTATAACTTGGATGATTGAAGGAATTTTTGAAGGAAGCATGCATACCTATTATTATCAAGCCTCAGATTGAATTGTTCCTGTTGTAGAGATAAAAGAACAATATACCAAAAGACATACGAAAGTATAAAACATAAGAAAGTGCAGTAATAACATCAGCACGCACACCACAAGACCAAGATAGGAAGCGAAATGTTGCTCAGATCCCTGACTTCCAAGTGCAGCTTTATGGTCCATTTTATCAGCCCGAAGCCATTGGAACAAACAGGCAGTCATAACCCACTGACACACAAATGCAAATCAATCAGACTGAGGAGAGCATAGGGACTGGGGTAGTGCACATGTCTGCATTCAATATTGTAATCCTCCCATGAGTGGAGTGAAATGACGTTTACCATCAAGCTTAGATTGATGGTCAATGTCAGCAACGCTAAAAACAATATTAAATCTATTCATCTACACTGCCTAAACTATTTCATAAACATGGCATATCTGTGCCATACCTTATAAAAAATGAAAAGTGTAATCTGATTCATTATTGATAACGTTTGAGTGAACAAAACTAAACTGTTTTGAGTTGCTGGTTTCTGTTCTAAAAATTGTGTGTCTTAAATATACTGTACTGTTCCAGGAACTTCAGGAGCAAAGTAAGTAAGTAATGTTTATTTATATAGCGCATTTTACAGACCAAGGTCACCCAAAGCGCTTTACAATGTTCAGAGTTCAGATATTGTTCCAATCATTCCACACACGATGACGGAAGCAAGTCGCCGAACACACTGGCGCATCAGCCCCCAATCAACACCATACATTCACTCTCTCATTTACATTCAGACATATTTTGCATGTTTTTAGTGGTAGGGGAAATCGGAGCACCCTGAGGAAACGTACACAGACAAAGGGAGAGCATGCAAACTCCACTCAGAAAGGCCCTGTTCCGACCGGGATTCGAATCCAGGACCTTCTTGCTGAGAAGCAAGAGTGCGATCCACTCAGCCACCGTGCCTCCAAAGTGAAGATGATGACAAGCAGATGAAGTGTATACAAGGCATGCTTGCTCTATATGGTTCAATTTTAAGACTGAACATGTCTCTTTTCCTCTGTGGATACACAAGAATTTTGAAATCCCTCTGGCTTTCGTCAACACGACAGTTACCATTACTTTTGAGCATGGACAGGATCATTCAGAGCTCGTCTGAGGGAGCTGTATGAATTCATCAGTTGAGTCAGCCTTCACATTTATACGAATACAAGTAATAAATCCACCTAAATGTTTTCATCATATGCAATATCTTGGTTAATGTTAATGATTTTACAAGGATTGTAGTCGGGTTGGGAATCTCTGGGTTCACAGATACAATACGCAATATAGTAGTAGAAAGATTTTTTATTTCAAACATTATAAAAATGAAACTAGAAACATTAAACAAGATACAAAATCAAAACAAGACACAAAATAAACAGAACCGTTTGAACTGTTTATAGGGCTCATGATCATGATTTGGAAAAATATTGATATATTGCTCATGTATTTGACAATATAATTTTATATGTCCCAGGATATGATATGTCCCATCCAAAGGTGCGTTTATTATTCATCTTTGGTCCAGGTCCGAGCCGTTTGCGCAAGCATCCCCTCGCTCTCCTTGTGCGTCTCTCCTGTCTGTGTGTCTGTCTTGTTCGCGCTGGAACTTCAGCCCGCCACTCGGATGCTGCCATTCGCCCGGAACCCTCCTGTACGGCCAATAGGAGCCAGAGGGGGTGGGTCCCGGCTCAAAAGTGGCCAAAATGACGTGCGCTGACATGCTTGCAATACCACCCCGGGCCGATGGGGGTGGACCCGGAACAAAAATTAGCCAATGCTACCATATAGCATTCTCTCACCTCTCGAAAACACCTTTACAGGATGGTCCAAAAGTTGGCTCTTGGCCCAAATCTCCGTTCCACATGTGTGTCAATGCTGAGGGGAGTGAATCTTTTTTGGACCATTCTAGTTTACTCACAGTGAATTTTTGAAGTCACTCGTTTAAATGAATGGAGCTCCCGCCGGCTGACGCATGCACAGATGCGTTTTTTCACATTTTCCAGCCCCCCCGTGTCTCGTGGGTAAAATCAAATGAGACCCAAAATGCAAAACTGCAAAATAATGGATTTAAATAAAAGCAATGCAAAACAAGATCTAGCAAAAACACAGGGAACGAGGACAGAACTGAAACAGACGAGGGATGACAATGACGGAACAGGGAGTGAAGGAACACACAGGGCTAAATACAATACAAACGACACACAGGTGATACACAGGTGAGACACATGAGGGCAGGGCAGGTAATCAAACAACAGGAAGCACAACCAAAGAAGACACAGGGATGACACATTTCAAAATAAAACAGGAAAAAAAAACATGACACCGCAGCCATTTTGAATCACTCCATGAGAGCCCAATTTTTAGCCCATTAGTTAGAACGTCGGAGATTAGGCTTGACTATGTCCGTTAATATATACAGTCTATGGGCCAACCCAATCTGCGCCACCAACTGATTGCCAAGCAGCGCAGTGCTTCGTCCGCACGAGGCAGACCCCAAGATTGTATGGGATGCACTGATTGTATTTGTATGTGTAGATTTGAGTCCAACATTGTTCAATGCGGTAACAATGTATCACAACTATTCAGAACCTTCGACAAAACTTATACCATTGTTTTTGGTCCCCAGAAAAAAAAAAACTGAATGCAGTCCACTCCAGTCTCACTCCTAAAATCTTAGCCAAGCTTTTAACCATCTAAGAAACATTGCCAGAATCAAAAATATAAGTCTGTACACAGCCCCTAGTTTATACCACTCCCTGCCGTTAGGGAGCAGTATAAACTAGCTTTGAGCTTGTGGGTTTCCTTTCTGAAAGAGTGATAAAAAGTTTATTGGACTTTGATTGTATTCTTTGATATATGCAAAGGGCATTACATCCAGTGACAGCAGAGTTGCACATAAATCCAGACTTGTAATTGAAATTTCATCACATGCCCTCCTTAATAAGCCTGTAGTCAATATGGGTGAGGGTCCCGAGTGTGGAGGAACAGCCTAATTAAAGGCCCCAGTGCTCCATCAATACTGTGAGCAATGCACAAAAGAGGAAAACAAATTCAAATTGTGAAATAACAGACAAGTTACTTTTAATTATTTGCAGTTGCTTAATCCTCACTTTTTCACATATTCCACCAATCTAATTAGTCACCAAAATATATCTATACGTAAGTACTTTTCACGAGCCCAGGTGAACAAACAATATGATTGCACATTAGCAGCACTCACTGTTTTACTATTGTTACCAACACAATAATGACAATGATTTTTACTTTATATCAAGAACAACATACATGTACAGCATGGGACAAAATTAATGTTGCACAACTTGATGAGAAAATTCTGTATATTCAAGCATCACCAATCCAAGTATACGTATCAGCAAAAATGTCTCTATATTCTGTATATACAATCAATCCTTTAAAGCGCAGAGAAGCAATACTGACATGTCACAAAATTCAAATGAAAACATATTTATTTATACACAGACGGTGCATATTAACCGACAGAAACTGCATATGCCAGAGTTAGCCTAGTTGTCAGTATGACGTTGTGAGGAAAGACTGGATCCAAAAAGGACATTAACTGGACATTCATCATTTTACCAATTTATTTAACATTCTACATACAAGCTGTAATGTAGAATAAATTATTTGTTTTATATGATATTGCAGATTTTATTAAACAATAACAAAAATATCTTTTGTTGTTATTGTTATTCTCAACCAAGCATCACAATGGAGGTTCTTAACAAAACAAACTACACAGCAGGCATTGTAATGAAGGGTTGGCATGTTTGATTGTTGACTATTATACATTTCAATTTGTGTGAAATAATGGTCAGGTTAAACACAATGCTTCAATGAGAATACTGTCGGCTGTATGAAAAGGATGTTGTGGATGATGAAATACAAGATAAAACAAGGTTGCACTGTGGATGTGTGTATACTATTTTGATACACTGTACACAGATTATCACATGCCTTAGGTGATATTTATCAGAGAAACATGATTATCCTGGAGTGAGATGCAAGTTCATGTTGTGTCTCAGAGGCAGAATAAATACAAGCACAAAGCTGACCCAGTCCTCCACATGGCTGTCTTTTGTACTCCCTGCACAGCGCGCTCATCTCATATAAAAGGAGCAGTGCAGGGTTAATGCAGTATTGAAAAGCCTGTGCGTGGCCATGTACTGGGCAACGCATAGAGGCAGAGGGATGTATGTCAAGCGCGCTCTCTGGCCTATATTTGCACTCATTACTCCACATCCACAGCTGGCCCCCACCGCGCAGGGCTTGGATGAGTTTTGAAGCGCACTGGGCAGGATCATGCACCGGCCTGTAAAACCACAAACGCGCATGCTGTCTGATGTCACAACTGTTTAGGCAATAAGCACGCCGAGCCGGAGCGGAGGGTCAGGCGCGAGTGAGAGCTCTGCGCTGCAGGTACACTCACAACACTCACAAATGCTGGGTAATTCCCCTGCCTATGTGTATGGGTTCAGAGCCGCTGCTGGGTAATCGTGTGGCCTGTTTACATGAGTTTGCGGAAGCGCTCAAACTATACTCGTACAATTCATACAAGACCAGAGTTCCAGAGTAGACCAGAGTTTTATACCACAAAGAAATGTACTTGACCAGAGGTAAATACGATGAAGGTTGAATATAGCATTATCCATGTAATACTGCACATAAAGCAAACCTAAATTCAGGTGCACCAACACTGGATCTAGGTGCACATTAAAAATAGTAAATTCATATTTGGATTTAATTAAAGGCGCTATACCCGTTTCTGCAATGTTTGAATGTCTAGCACCGCTCCCCAACTCGCTCAATGGCTTCTCATTTCCCCTACGCTCTCATCCCACGGAGCCACTTAGTTTTATTTGCGATCTAATACATATGCTAACATTAGCATTAGCACAACTTCTTGTAAGCTGTGCAACAATCACTGATGAAATGGCACTAAAGCAACGCACTGCTAACACAATATATAAGTAAAAGAATACCGCTAGTTTCGCGTCCGAATGTATTAATTTAAAACATTAGAATATATTTTAATATTTAATTATAATTTGTTATAGAGCTCCTCAAAGCAGCAGCACTCCATTGACTTGAATGCAATTCTTCCGATAATTTTTTCTTGATAACAGAACTCTCAAACCAATAATGGCCGAAGCCCCAATGCAATCTCTGTTTGTAATTCAGGTGTTTAAAGTTTGCCACAAGCCACCTGGGAGACACACCAAACATGTGGAAGAGGTGCTCTGGTCAGATGAAACCAAAAATCAAACTTTTTGGCCACAATGCAAAACGATATGTTTGGCGTAAAAGCAACACAGCTCATCACCCTGAACACACATCCCCACTGTCAAACATGGTGGTGGCAGCATCATGGTTTGGGCCTGCTTTTCTTCAGCAGGGACAGGGAAGATGGCTAAAATTGATGGGAAGATGGATGGAGTCAAATACAGGACCATTCTGGAAGAAAACCTGTTGGAGTCTGCAAAAGACCTAGTAAGTAAGTAAGTAATCTTTATTTATATACCGCCTTTCACAGACCAGAGTCACAAAGCCATTTACAATGGGTATTTTTTGGGCACTTGTCCTCTCACTCCACACAGAGACGGGAGCGGGGGTCGCCGAACAGGAGGCGCATGCCAGACCTATTGTACATATTTTTTTAGTGGTAGGGGAAACCAGAGTACCCGGAGAAAACCTACGCAGACACGGGGAGAACATGCAAACTCCACTCAGAAAGGCCCTGGTCCGACCGGGATTCGAACCCAAGACCTTCTTGCTGAGAGGCGAGAGTGCTATCCAACTGGTTTATCTTCCAACAGGACAATGATCCAAAACATGAAGCCAAATCTACAATGGAATGGTTCACAAATAGACGTATCCAGGTGTTAGAATGGCCAAGTCAAAGTCCAGACCTGAATCCAATCGAGAATCTGTGGAAAGAGCTGAAGACTGCTGTTCACAAACGCTCTCCAGCCAACCTCACTGAGCTCGAGCTGTTTTGCAAGGAAGAATGGGAAAGAATTCCAGTCTCTCGATGTGCAAAACTGATAGAGACATACCCCAAGTGACTTGCAGCTGTAATTGCAGCAAAAGGTGGCGCTACAAAGTATTAGCGCAAGGGGGCCGAATAATATTGCACGGCCAACTTTTCAGTTTTTTATTTGTTAAATTTTTTTAAATTTTGTTCCACTTCACGATTGTGTCCAACTTGTCGTTGATTCTTGACAAAAAAATTAGTTTTTATATCTTTATGTTTGAAGCCTGAAATATAGCGAAATGTTGAAAGGTTCAAGGGGGCCGAATACTTTCACAAGGCACTGTACATCCTTAACACACATGCACGGACGATTTCAGAATTTGCTGTTAACGTTTTCATGACAAAATTACTGTTTTAATGTGACAAAAGGCGATTGCGAAAAACCCGGAAGTTAGCTAGCTAGCTAGCTAAGCTGTTATCTGCCTAGCACGTCCCGGTGAAACCTTTGGGAGCTAACTATTTTATTTGCATTCATTAAATACATTTCGAATTATAAGGGTTGTCTAATATTTGTTCAAATATGTATATATTTTTTATTTTAGAATTATATTCAAATTTTGAAGTCGAAGCCCTGGTGTTAAGCAGCGCTGTAGGGACTAGAGCAGTGTTTTTCAACCTTTTTTGAGCCAAGGCACACTTTTTTCACTGAAAAAATCTTGCGGCACACCTCCAGGAGAAAATGTAAAAATGTATACAGTACTAATGTAAAAAAATATATACTGTACATACTCTGTGTGATATATAAAGTTTATCTTATCTTATAATGTATACAGTATACTCTGTAGCCTATATTCACAATATACAGTTATTCTCATCAAAATGCTTAAGTCCAGGCCTTGAAATTAAGCTTTATTTAATATTTCTCGATACAATTAACAAGAGTTTGGGAATAAAGTGGCACTAACTGTGTGGAAAAAAACTAAGAAAATCCACTCTCTGCCCAAATAGTCAAATAATAACTCACACAAAGAACATGCATTGTTAGTGCATGGGAAACATTTTGGTATCCGAGCTTTAAATTCAGGAGTTTTGGATGAGGGACACGGGAGGTCCTGAACGCGAGTCCATGGTTCTGTCCGGTCCGCATGTCTGTGGTTCTGTCCACTCGACTACGGTCTGCGCTCGGTACCCAGTTCAGAAGTGCGTTCGCGAGAGCTGTTGTACAAAAATTGTACATTTCATAGTTAAACCACTACAACGCGGCCACAGCTACCCCGGGGCAGAGCGGAGGATGTTAATCCTGTTCAGAAACGGCATAATTCATTTTCAAAAACGTCTCTATCACTTTCACTTCTCACTCGCCACAAAGCTCTTGTCTCGCTCCCTCACACATTTGTTGGTCGCATCCAATTTTACCTTTCTCGCCACAATGCTGACCTGTTACAGCTAGTGGTCGCATCCAATTTTTCAGTTTCAAAGTACTTAGCTATCTGCTGCCATCTACTGATTTGAAAAAGTATTACATGGTTACTCACAGTTCAAAACAAGTCACCGCTCGTCAACAGCGAATGCAGCTATTTTTAGACAAAGTAGACGAATTTCTCACGGCACACCAGACAATATCATACGGCACACTAGTGTGCCGCGGCACAGTGGTTGAAAAACACTGGACTAGAGGACGCAGGCTGTTCGCTTCTTGTTCTGTGAGTGGAGGAGAACGAGCGTCCCGCTAAGACTCCACTCAGCACTTTTCACTGCTTGTAATTCTTACACAGCTGAATCAATGACCTAAAGTTTTCAATTAAATGATGTATTATGATACAACTTGTATGTAGTAAAAAGCATTTTTATGAACTACTTAGAAAAAAAATCAGGTATAGCTTCTTTAATATGTTCTTTATTACTACAAAATCAAGTCCATCCATGAGATGTAAAGCCGGGGTCAGAGACAGACATCCTCCACAGGAATACAAGTTAGATCTAAGGTGTAACCAAATGTAATATTTAAAAAAAAAATCAATTTAGTAAATTTCATTCCAAAGTAGGATTGTAACAAATAGCTCATGAGGAACTTGTAGTATGTCGCGAACACTTGAACAAAGTTGTGCAGCCCTTGTCACTGCGCTTCCAAATGCAAACCTAAGTTACTTTCACCAGCATGGAGATGATCAGTACAACATTAAGCCAGAGCTTGTTTTATCCGTCACTTCACTCCATAATTCATGGCTTTATTGCAGGACAAGATCTTGAAGCATGTTTCCATAAAAAATGCAGTGAAGTGATGTGGTGCAGAAATGAGGAGTGGGGTCACGTGAGGAACTAGCCGTGTAGTAGAGTTAAAGACATAAAGAACAACTAGGCCATGGTTCTCTGTTTATCAAAGGGAGGGGATCGGTCATTACTCAAAGTGTGTGACCATAGATGAGAGTGGAACATAGAGATGACTGTAGGCACAAGACCTGAGAGATATGACCCTCTCCACACACCTGGAGAGGATGGATGAAGAGTACAGACTAATTACTATCTGATTATTATTATCAGTGTTAACTTCCTCAACATTGACTTTTAACAAGGCTTTAACCTCAACCTGCATGGGTCATTTATTTAATAGAGTCTTGCATTCTAAAATATTACATTGCATTCTAAGTATTCAAGCTGCCAAGTGGATGATATGTGCATCAACGCAACATCACCAGACAAGTTACAAGTCAGATCTGTGTAGAGGTGAATCCTGTGCTGAAATGCAAGTTGCAAAAATTTAATGTCACAGTCTGGAAAAGTTGGAAAAGCAGTGACATCTTCAGGGAGACAAGCGGGTGCCAGACAAGAGATTACATTTTAACTATTGCATTAAAATGTGTGTGTATCTCATCCAAAATGAAGAACTAATTATTCTATTTCCTTCTTTTTGTTCTTTTCTTGTTGCCGCCTTGATTAGGATAAAAGATTTGAATCAGAACCAAAATCGGATTACTTTTTGTCTCAATAGGGATCATTTAAATTGTGTACTCAAGGAGTCTCAACGTGTCCTCTGATCTTATAATGCGACTGGACGTGGTTAAAATATGAACTGCAACCACCACTTAGAATAAAAGATGTGTAAAAAGGCAAGCAAAGGGATGGATAATCGTAGTATTTGTCAGGAAATGTGGATCTGGAAGCTGCGTGACGAGGAGAAATGCCAGCATCTCCAATATTCATACCTAACAGGCTTAAAGTGTAATGCTCTCAGCGACAAAACTCTTGATACACTGTAAGTCGGCATATAGACTTGGCACACGGAAATGGGATTTTCTGTGAGAGGAATATTTTGTCGTCAAGACATAAATCTGGGCGTAATTGAATCCACTTTTGAGCGTCGGACGAAGAGCGACACGGCGCGATGAAATGAAAGTAATTGTGGATTTATACTGCAGCTGCCGCACGTGAAATAATAGTGACGTTTGCGTCATTTAGAGCACAAAATGCTCGTACTTTGATGGGTGAGTGTGACATTGACAATATGTGATGTCAAATGATGCAAATCTGTTCCCATGCCAACGGCACCCAACATACCATTCATCTTGTCGATTGGCTACAATGTAAACAGAGATTGCAGTGTGCCTTTAATCAGTGCTGCAGGTCCATAATGGCTGAAGGTCTAACAGCAAATGAGAAATGTATCTTTTATCAACACCAGAAAACTCTTTTTGCAGAGATTGCCAGAGCAATGGTCCCCTGAATGCAGGAGAATACAACTAGTACAAACATCTGGTATGGAATTGAGGTTATACAATGTTTAGGCTATGCATGATATGTCCCCCTTTAAAAGCAGCTCCTTTGTTTCAAGGGAAATATTTTTTTTAAATGGCTCATTCTAGGCAATGTGGGTGAAGTGTCTCGCCTAAGGACACTAAAACAGTTTGGCGCTTTATAGCCGCCCCACTGTGGTACATGGTGTTCCCAGAGGTCTCCCATCACTGTACTAACCAGACCTTTCCCTCCACAGATTCGGAGTTCAGATGGGATCTGGCTTTCGCATGCAAGTATGGCCACTCAGACCAACAAGTGCTCAACTCAAACTAATGTTCTCTTCCAGTTGGATTTTAAATAAACTAGGGATGTACCAAATCCAGGATTCGGGTTTGGATTCGGTCGAATATTGGCTTTTTTGACGGGGTTCGGTTTCTGGCCGAACCTTAGAATTTTTCCCCACCGAACCCGAACCCTCCCCTTCACTATGCGCGCTAGGCTGTTGGATTCGGAAGTGTAAATAAACATGCACTTTAGCCGAGGTTTATATCCTCTTGCTCTCTGTTCCTCTTCGGGTAGGCTGAGGTCTCTTCCTGGTCATGTGATCCCCGCGGTCCAATTAGCTCTAGTTATACGCCGGTGCGAGGGGATGTTATGATTCTTGTTTTCACCTGTAATGCGGTTCTGATGGGATCATAAACTAACTTCCTATTCACCAACTTTATGGAGCCGATTACCAGTGCCAGGTACTTGTCATCTGAGCTGCGTATGACCGTGGAAGCAGAGTTGGTGAGTCCATGTTTAGGCATCTAGCCTCTTAGCATTAGCTTCTCTCAACTTGTCTCTACGAGTTTCGCATATTTCTCAAATGTCCATATATGTAATGTTTTGACCTGAACCAGTGGAAGCTATTTATGCATGTATGGTGCTTTAGCTCATATTTTTACATGACATGCACAGTAATATATATGTACTTTATCACTGAAGTTTTACACTGCTGTGAACTGAATGTATTTGTGTTTAATGATAAGCGGGATTATTATAAATGTTATAATAATAGATTCTGGTCGAGCTACATGTCCAATTTGCAATGCCGATTTGTCTCGTGGTGGTAAGGACCCTAAACAGTACACAACACCGCCGCTGTTAAAACATTTGAGTATGAAACATAAATGGACTGAGGATGGAATACGATTCGGTATTCGGGTTCGGATTCGGCGGAATCTTAACCAGTGGATTCGGTATTTCCCTAAAGTAAACGGAATACATTCTTAAGTCAGACCTGGGAAAAAGAGTCTAGTCTCATTGAGCTCTCTCTGTACAAATAAAGAAAAATGAGTCTGGTATCATTAAGCTCTTTTCATTTACAGTACGTTAGCATTATCCTTCAAACATTACAACTGCAACCACAACCAACACGACCAATACCCTGCTCCCACTTCTCTTCTTCAAACAACAACAGCATAAAATACAAATACCTATGTATCTATACTTACAACAATACTGATTTCTATTGAGGTTGAGAACAAAGTCCAAAACTGCACAGAGTTTACTTTTTGAGTCACGCATATCTTTTAAAATTCTAGCATTAACATTGATCTGACGCAAGAGTCACTGAATTGCGCGTGATATGACTTTGCTATGACTGCTTGAGTGTGTGCTGATCGTGGAAAAAAAAAAAAAATCACAACTTAAGAGTCTGGCAAAATTAGAGTTGAGAGTTGCAGGAAATGGATAGAATATGGACAAATACGAGAAATATAATAACATAGTGTGAATACATGGTGTGAATGAATTTGTTTGGCAACTTCATGTGAAAATGTGGACTACATTTATTTTTTGAGTCAGTGTTTGGAGGATTTGGTTTGAATATAGTGTGCAGTTCCTATTCACCTAAATAAAAACTATTTGTTGGCCTTAGACCCAAAAAAACTATTACCACAAAAAAAATTGCCTGAAAGTGAAAACACTGCTATGCTTCAGGAATTTGTCTGAA
This sequence comes from Knipowitschia caucasica, assembly GCA_964034765.1. Taxonomy (NCBI): domain Eukaryota; kingdom Metazoa; phylum Chordata; class Actinopteri; order Gobiiformes; family Gobiidae; genus Knipowitschia; species Knipowitschia caucasica. The sequence goes on along the minus strand of OZ035824.1, from coordinate 10,847,069 downwards.
GCGTGATCCACTATGAGATCACTACTATATACGAGCCTTTGAATTAATTTGTCTACATAATAAGTCTAACCTCTGTTGGGCGATTTCTGGAGATTCTGAGTGCACGTAACAGCATGGCGTCCTCCTTACAATCCTCCACATGGGAAAAACATCAGCTTAGTCTGAACAAACACTGCCTGATGGTTTGGTGAGCTCTAGAGTGAGTGTGCTGGATCTGATGGAGACTAGAGGCCAGAACAAAGCAAAGCAAAGCCATGGCCTGTTCTCCACTCCAAACACACTGGCTTATTGTATGTGGACCCTGAAAACATTGTGCTGTACGCTCCACCCTTCCACCCACAGGACAGGTCAACTGCTTTGTCTGAACAGCCCCTGCAATGTTTTCAAATAATGAAATCAAGCAATACTGCACTGAAAGATATACTGTACACAAGCAAATCAAATAAAAACCATTGTTTTGTTCATAGGTGCAGCTGAAATCAGAATTTCATTTTGGCCAGGATAAGAAATCATCATATTTTCACTACTGTAATCTGGGGCTATGTCTGTAGTTTGAAGATATATATGGAGAAGTCAAACATATAAAGAATGTTTAAAAGCAACAGTAGCTCAGTTGGTAGAGCGTTGGCCTTTGAGCCAGAAGGTCGAGGGTTCGAGCCCACCTCGTTGTGTCCTTAGCAAGACACTTAACCTCTGGGAACACCCGATGCCAGAGTGGGGCGGCTGCGGCTGTAAAGTGCCAAACTGCCGTTGTGTCCTCACCCCCATTGCCTAGAATGAGTCTGGTGTGTGTGTGAATGGTTGGTGGTGTTCGGAGGGGCCGATGGCACATACTGGTTGCCTCGCTTCTGTCAGTGTTCCCCAGGGCAGCTGTGGCTACAGTAGTGCGGTGATAAACTACTACTGTAGCCGCAGTAGTAGTCCAAAAGCCTTACAATAATAAACAGAGCCACATTTTTCCTTGATCTTAATGCAATTTAAACACTCTACTGTTCCTTATTCTGCTGTATTTGACTTACTGTGTTGAAATATGGGGAAATAATTTCAAAATGTTGCTACAATCACTTTCATATACAGTCATAAATAGGAACTTTACCGTTCAAAAAGAAAACTCCAGGGGAAGTTTCTCTGCATCTGTGTGTGGGGTCGCACTGTGGAACAGTCTGGGGACGGAACTCAAGTAATGCAGAAGCATTTAGTGACCCAAATAAAAAGTCTGATCTCAATATAAAAGAGCAAGTTGAAAGTCATGTGTTTGAGTTTCAGTGCAGTCTTATTCAAAACTGTATCACTGTATTTGTGGTTAACATTGTTATTTTAAGATTTTTTTATGCATGTGTATGATTTTATTATTTGAGTATGATTGAGTATCAAATCGTCCGACACAGTGGTGGTTTATAATTAAATTTAACTTTTTTCTTACCACAACATATGGATTTCTATTAATGTCTCAACAGTATTAAGACTACTACCATGTTGGTTTTAATATTGACATCTGAAATCTTCATTATCCAATGATCATGGAACTCATAACACTACGAAATGAGAAAATCAAAATGTTTCTGTAGATATGTGTCCAGCTGATCTTTTGAAACAACCAATCTGCAAATGGCTGTGTTTCCAACCAAACTATATTGTCCATAGTTCCAAATTATCCAGATCACCCATCTTTCACGCACACACCACCTAGACAGTGTGTATCCACGGCGACTTTACAGCTGCCCCATTGCCACAACGGAGCATAAAATCTAATCTATATCAGCCTAACCAACTAGAGAGATAGTTTTTCCATGTGTTTATGGAGTGAGAAGTCCACCTATTCATGCATATTATGTTTAGCATTAAATAGCATTTTTTGAATTTGTCCTTGGTATAGCTGATCTGTTGAGTTTGCAAAGTTCTGTCAGTACAATTTAAGAGTAACATAATATTTTCAACGTACAGTATGAAAACAAAATTCTGCTGCTATGTGCTTTGTCAAGTGTGTATGTGAGAGCGAAATAAGAGGAATGGCTGCTGTCATCAGAACCATCGTCCAAAGAGAGGATTGCTGACTCAGGTGCAGTCAGGTGCCCTCTCCCTCGCACACACGCATGCACACACACACACACACGCAGGCACACATACACACACACACATACACACACACAGAGCAGTCCGAAAGAGTCCAGTGACAGGCCACAGTAGGGACATCTCATGTCTCCTGACAGAACTCACTGACAGAACTGAAGGTTAAAAGTACCACTTTGTAAGATTACATTTGTGTGTTGTATCTTTATTATATTGAAGACGATTGTTTTTGTGGGAACAATTACCAATATCAATGTGACCCTTGTTTGTTGGCATATCTTAATCTATTCTAATCTTTCGGAAAATAGATTGCCATTGCACATCCAGAGCGTAGTCCTACATATTCCGTTCCAGTCTACAGGGGACCAAGAAGACCATCTCCAAGATGTCAGCCCATTCAAATCAATGGGCTGTACTTATTGGTGCATGCTTGTACCTCCCAAATATTAGCAGAAGGGACACATTTTGGCTAGCTCTGGTTCTCCCACGGTACTTCCACAGGGCCACAGTAACACATGAACGTTCTGACAAATCCTTGCTGACTGTGGACAGCGGCACTCGCACTGCTATTCTGAGCAGAGCTAGTATGTTACGAGATTGAGCAGAGTATGTTGCACAAAAGTGTGGATTGATAGAGAACCAATGGATTTTAAAAAAGAAAGTTGAGGATGACATGGGACAGTAAATCCCACAAAATCCGACTGAAAGTTGTATATTCTCTGTCAGCTGAGGAAGAGCCTGTTATCTATGTACAGTATATGTGGTGCCATAATTAGAACAATATAACTGCTACTAATACTATAACTACTTTTATCTCAAGTGTATGCACGGCGCATACGTAATGGCACATGTTAAGTATAGATGTTGTAAAACATTTCTGTAAGTTCTTTTAATAAGGCAATGAGGATTTACAAGAACCCATAAAAGGCTCTGGAAGAACAACGGAAGGTAAAAAGGCACAAAAGGACTTCTCAAAACTTCTACCACTCAATAACAATCAACTTTTGAAAGGGCGCGAACTGATCATTGAAACCAACTGTCCAAAGTCAAAAGGACAGTACACCAACACCAGACACCACAATGGAATTCAACAGCAAATTGTTATTCACATCAATATTCAAGTAGCCATGAACCTACTTGGGTTTTTATTTTTTGTTGAAAAGTACATAAAAGCTGGAATGGCGGAATTGTTATGTATTGATATAAACAGTTATGCTACTTATATCAGTACAAATTTAGTACCTGGGAAGCTGATCTTGTTACTGGAGTTTCTGTACGTTCTTTAAATAAGCCGTTTTAGTTTACATCAATGTTTATGGAGAAACAATTCTTTACAGGCCATGTAAATTTCAGCATGGGCAAAGGGAAACGGGTGTAAACTAGTATTGCCCTAGCCTGGTCGTACTACACCATAGTGCAAATTACATTTCGTACTAAGGTCTGGAAGTGCTCCATTGAGCTCCGTTAACAGGTGGGAGGGGTTAACCCTTTTTGCAGATTGAAACGATTGGATCTGAGTTTACCGTGACGTTTGTGATGACTGTAGTAGTAATGTAGTAAAAATGCCACAGTCACTGAGCTTTCAGGATCTAAATCAAAGAATCCAAATGATAGGCCAACTAATTGATTATATAATTAATTGCTAATAACATCCTTATATGAGTGTTGTATTTACATGTGAACGAGATGCCTTTGTTGGTGACAGAGCAATAGCTTGTTACTAAGGAAATATGTATATATTTCCTTAGTAACAAGCTAATGTATATATATTGTGCATTCAACCCTGAAAACCCAGGCTTTCCTCTTGACTGTATTTGGCCAATATAAAACAGATCAATAACAGTAAGTGACAGCGGTGCCTAGAACTAGACCAGGCCACGGTTAGCTGGATGTGGTGCGTATCACAGAAGCCCTTGGGTCACACAAATTCCATGGCCTGGTTTCACTACAGACACTGGATCAATCTCTTTTATTAAACCAATCAAGTCTCTCTACCACTATTTGACGTTTTCCATTTCCCATAAGTCATCCTATGTGTCATCGTCGAAATTGCAGTACAAATATACTATAAATATTGGCTTCAGTGAATAGGATAATGTATTTACAATTACTTAAAATGTTCACACAAAAATTTTCTTGTGCGAAACCGTGCTCTGAAGATAGTGTTTAAGAAGTTTTTCAGTTTAAATATGAATCAGACAATCAATGAAATTGCGATTGATCAATTAATGAGAAATTGTTAATTGATAGAATACTTGTTTATCAAAATAATCGTCAGCTGCACCCTAAATGATTTGATTACATAATGTGTGAAAATAATATAATCATATCAAATCCAGCCTGATGTTATTCCTCCAGAGACAATAATTGAACAGTGTAACAAATACAGACACTCAATCATGATGGAGCCCATACCTATTACATGCGTATAATTAAAAGAGCTTGTAATGCCTGAAGGCCGCAGGATGAAACTCAACATTGATACATTATAATATGTACATTACATATCCAATAAAGCACACAGGAAAACTATCCTTCACATTTATCACACATTTCACTTCTAAGATAAACAAGACCCGCACCTCACTCTTTGCTTCTGCGCAACCTCAGATTAAGTTGCCATTAGCAGATTCAGGAGGAGGCTTCTCTCTCATATCACCCATCTCGACCCATCCATTTCTTGTCTAAGGTCATGGAAAGGGTTGTTTCTGCCCAACTTCAGGACCACCTGAAACACTATAATGATCACATTAGTCCAGTCCTTAGGTCTCTGGCTTCCTGTGGCTCAGAGAATAGACTTCAAAGCAGCTCTTCTTGTGCTCAAGTCTCTCCATGGCCTTGCACCAGGGTACATCCGTGACATAATAGAGCCATATGAACCCGCTCGGACTCTGAGGAGCACAGGGACTGGCCTCCTGCAGGTGCCCAGAGTCAGGACGAAACATGGGGAGGCAGCATGTCAGATTTATGCAGCTAGGATATGGAACGGCCTTCCTGAGGTTGTGACACAGGCCGCTACCCTGACCATGTTCAAAACTAGGCTGAAAACACATGTCTTTAGCTGTGCATACAACTGACTGATTCTATTTTGTACTACTTATTACTTTTATTGGCTCTTTTTTTTTTTCTTTTAAGCCCACTTTTTAATTTGTTTTATACCCCATACTTTTAAACTGCTCTATCTTAATATTTAAATAATTGTATATGTATTGACTTTTGAATGCATTTTTGATCTGTGGCTTTTGATTTTTCTTGTGAAGCACTTTGAATTGCCTTATACACGAATTGTGATATCTGCGTAGGTTTTCTCCGGGAACTCCGATTTCCCCTACCACTAAAAACATGCACAATAGGTCTAGCATGCGCCTCCTGTACTGGCGACCCTGCTCCCATCTCTGTGTGGAGTGAGAGGACAATTGCCCAAAAATAACAATTGTAAACCGCTTTGTGACTCTGGTCTGTGAAAGGCGGCATATAAATAAAGATTACTTACTTACTTTCAAATAAATGATTGATTGATTGATTGATATGAACGTTACAAAAAATTCCAGTCAGGCTTCCGATCCCACCATACTGTAGCACAGAAACAGCCCTGGTCAGAGTCACCAATGACCTCATGGTGGCTTCTGACCATAGACTGTATATATTAACGGACAGAGTCACGCCTATCTCCGCCGTTCATAGGAGTTGGCCATGAAAAGTGCTTTCATGGAGCAATCCAATATGGCCGCGAGTGGTCCCGCCCACAAGAAAATTGTGAAAAAACGCATCTGCGCCTGCGTCAACTGGCGCAGCTCCATTCATTTGAACGAGAGACTTCAAAAATTCCCCGCGAGTAAACTAGAGTGGACCAAAAAAAATCACCCCCCTCAGCATTGACACACATGTGGAACGGAGCTTTGGGCCAAGAGCCGACTTTTGGTCCATCCTGTAAAGACGTTTTTGAGAGGTCTGCCAACGCTATATGTTAGCATTGGCTAATTCTTCTTCTGGGTCCACCCCCAACGGCCCGGGGTGGTATTGCAAGCATGTCAGCGCACATCATTTTGGCCACTTTTGAGCTGGGACCCTCCCCCACTGCTTCTGACTAGGGCTTTCCATCGCTTCTCCTACTCCAGGACCTCACAGCCGCATTTGACACAATAGAACATTGAATTCTCCTTCATCGCCTTCAAACAGTTATTGGTCTCTCTGGCACTGTTCTGAGATGGTTTGGGTCATATCTCAGGGATAGAGCTGAGTATGTGGCCTTGGGGGAGTCTAAATCCAAGACTCATACTGTCTCCTGTGGAGTCCCACAGGGGTCGGTTCTTGGGCCGACCCTCTTCAACATCTATATGCTCTCCCTGGGCCACGTCATTGGCAGGGATAGAATGTTCTTCCATAGCTATGCCGAAGATACTCAGCTCTATGTGAGACTGGACTCACCCTCTTCCTCATCCACCCCTGCTGCACTCACCTTCTGCCTGGAGGAGACAGATGCGTGGATGTCTCAAAACTTTCTCCAGCTGAATAGCACAAAAACAGAAGCTCTCCAAATTTTGGCACACCCCACCAACTCTGTTCCTTGTCTGTAGACTGCATTCATTTCTCTGGTCATAATATCACCCCCTCCTTCTGTGTTACAAACCTTGGTGTCAGGTTTGACTCCCACCTTCTCACTCACCAATGCATCCACAGAAACGCTCCAGAACACCTTAAAGACCTCCTCACCCTACAGTTCACATCACGATCTCTTCGGTCCACAAACACCTACCGCCTCAGTCAGCCAATCACATGCCTTCACTCCATGAGAGACAGGACTTTTTCAGCCACAGCCGTAGAGTGCTTCAAAAAGCACCTGAAAACAGAGCTATTCAGGAAGGCCTACTGCTGATCTGCAGCCCATGTATTGTTAATGCAATATAATTTTTTTCAATGTGTTTTTATTCTGATTTATGTTTTAAACTTGCTGAAGCACCTTGAGATGTTCTTTGCATATGTAAGGTGCGTTATAAATAAAATCTATTATTATTATTATTACTGTATTATCAACAATGGTTGACCATGTTCGCCTAACCCCAGTGCACGACCTTTGCGGTGCTGTACTTTTAGTGTTTTAACTTTGCATCATAAGTGGTTACTGTGGAAGAAAGTGAAAATATGAAGATGCATGGATCATTTTGGGCTTAGCTGTAGCTTCACAGAGCCAGATTGTGGATATTTACCCAGACAGTTGCACACACACTCACTGGATTAGAGCAGAGTTTTGCGGTGCAGCACTGGTCAGGTGAGGCTCCGGGGCATGCATCTGACAGCTGCCATGTGCCTGACTGCTACTGACAGCCTGGGGCCGGTGGAGCTACTGTCCTATTGTCCACTCCCTGCTCTACTGTCTGTCATGTGGACCTCTCACTCTCCAACAATCACTTGATCTCTGTGCCAGTAGTAGTAACAAGCAAAACAGGTGCAGAGACGCCTCACCACCAGGCTAGAATATACACACACACTCACACATGCTGGAGGTTAACTGGCGCAGGGGAAAAGCATTAACATTCTGTCAGAGTTTCAGACAAGACTGCACCGGTGCTTCTCGCAACCAACAAGCAGTGGAGCAAAACGACAGCAACAAGCACGATGCATGAGAATGTTGCAAAGCTGAGCATGCAGGAAAGTATGAACAGTCTTTACACCTAAATCCAATGGAAGCAGATGATGAGATTAAGTGGCTACCTTACTATTGAGCCTGGCCTTTCTGGCTTGTTCAGCTCTTTCATTCCTTCTGTCAGGTGGCCTTCTCCCCAGAGCAGAGCCCATTTCCCAGGTCAGCGTCACAACCCAAACATCATCCACATGGCCATGCAAGACCAGGCTCTCGTCCCACTCTTTTACTCCTCTCAGTCAAAGTACATCCAACACATTGTCCCTCCCACAAAGGCAGTGTGAGTGCACACAGGGAGATGGTGAGGGGTGATTTTTACAGTGGGGAGAGAGAGAGAGGCACGAGAGGCTGGACGAGCTGAGAGGAGGGAGAATCTCCAGGAACCACTTTGAAGCGTGACCAAACACTGTATGTGATAGCACTGTCAATTGCAATATCACAATAGCCAAACCAAAGAAGATATTTTAACAGACTAGTAAAAAAAGATCTAGACTGTAATAGTATGATAAAAAGAAAATGTTCAACATTGGTCTGGCTTCAATCTAAAGCGAACATAAATAAATGATAGTTCAATATAAGTGCATTTCATGTCCTCTGCCTTACATACTGCACAATGATTTTTGATGTCACTATATCTGTAGATTTTACATTTATTGAAAAGTATAATATTTAAGTGAAAGAGGCCCTCTCTTGTCTAGCAGACAAGGACTGATAGTAGATGTGTGATAGGACGCATCGCAGGAAGGCTTGGTGCCTGTGACCATATTACCAAATAGTGCATTACTAAATGATCTCTGCCGCTTCAGCTTCCTACCCCCTCCATCTCAGTGGCCCAGGGCTCTACTCATTTGTAGATAATACATGGACCAATCCAATCGCTCTCTCATTTGTCACTTGCATGAACGCAAGACTCACAAAAGAGCTACAGTATATAGGAACAAGAATGAAAAATATAAACCTAAACCAAAAATGCTAAGAGTCATGGAAAAAGACTTTAAGAATGAAAAAATAAATCTTTATTAATTAAATAAATTATTCTCCTGAATTATGATTACTATTCTAGTTCTGGAAGTCTAGGCATCTCTGCTCAGGCGGCTGCCTCTACAACACGGCAATGCATTAAGTTGAAGAAAATACATGGATGTAAAGTTCTTATTAAAAAAATAATAGTAGATATGACAGGCATTTCCTCCCACCCATCACATAAAAAATAACAGCAATTAAAGTAGACAAAATGTTGCCATTCTAATGAGTTGTTTTTGGTTCTTTAATATATGATGTTGTAGACTTGAGCCTGAGGCTCCAGGACGGTGTAACAGGGAAGTAGGTTAACGCTTGACCTATGACACAGGGCAGCCTCTGCTGAATTGTATTTCTGAAATAATACAAACAAAACTGCAAATAGAGCCACAAGCTATGTATGATACAGACTTAGGTTATAGTGACAACTGTACATGACAGCAAACTGAAATATCATGCACTAGCAGATAGAAGCTATTTTACTTTGCACAGGCAGTTCAGCAGCTGGATGGATAATCATAATCCTACATTTTTCCTTTGACTCATTAGAGCAGGGCTCACCTTTGTTCTCAAAAGAGCCATTTTGCACCCTTTTCTTTGTCTGGAGCCGCAACATATAACACTGCTTATAAACTTTACACGTTTATAACCTGTGTTTTATATTTAAAGCACATATTAATATATTGAAAACAAATTACAGTGGGGCAAAAAAGTATTTAGTCAGCCACTGATGGTGTATGTTCTCCCACTTAAAATAATGACAGAGGTCTGAAATTTTCATCATAGGTACACTTCAACTGTGAGAGACAGAATGTGAAAAAAAATCCAGGAATTCACATTGTAGGATTTTTAAAGAATTTATTTGTAAATTATGGTGGAAAATAAGTATTTGGTCACTTCAAACACTGGCTCTCACAGACCTGTAACTTCTTCTTTAAGAAGCACTTCTGTCCTCCAAACTGAAGTTACAGCAGAGGATTGGGAGAATGTCATGTGGTCAGATGAAACCAAAGTAGAAATTTTCGGTATAAACTCAACTTGTTGTTGTCGTGTTTGGAGGAAGAAGAACACTGAGTTGCATCCCAAGAACACCATACCTACTGTGAAGCATGGGGGTGGAAACGTCATGCTTTGGGGCTGTTTTTCTGCTAAGGGGACAGGACGACTGATCCGTGTTGAGGAAAGAATGAATGGGGCCATGTATCGTGAGATTTTGAGCCAAAACCTCCTTCCATCAGTGAGAGCTTTGAAGATGAAACGTGGCTGGGTCTTCCAGCATGACAATGATCCCAAACACACCGCCCGGGCAACGAAGGAGTGGCTCCGTAAGAAGCATTTGAAAGTTCTGGAGTGGCCTAGCCAGTCTCCAGACCTCAACCCCATTGAAAATCTGTGGAGGGAGTTGAAAGTGTTGCGCGGCGACAGCCCCAAACATCACTGCTCTCGAGAAGATCTGCATGGAAGAATGGGCCAAAATACCAGCTACTGTGTGTGCAAACCGGGCAAAGACCTATAGTAATCGTTTGACCTCTGTTATGGCCAACAAAGGTTATATTTATTGAGTTGAATTTTTGTTATTGACCAAATACTTATTTTCCACCATAATTTACAAATAAATTCTTTAAAAATCCTACAATATGAATTCCTGGATTGTTTTTTTCACATTCTGTCTCTCACAGTTGAAGTGTACCTATGATGAAAATTACAGACCTCTGTCATTATTTTAAGTGGGAGAACTTGCACAATTGGTGGCTGACTAAATACTTTTTTTTCCCCACTGTATTTCCTGCAGCTCAGAAATTAACTTATTATATAATTAGTAAGTAGCTCAGTTGGTAGAGCATTGGCCTTCAGGCCTGAAGGTTGTGGGTTCAATTCCCACCTTGAGACCTTCTCCTCCAACTCTCACTGATGTTAGGTGTCGTTGTGTTCTTGGTCAAGACACTTAACCCCACTTTGCCCAAAGCCCCCGCTGAAAGTTCAAGGCTAAGCTCACGCTGACAGAGCAGCCATCCTCCTGTGGACTCACCACCTGCAGGATGTGACAGCTATGTGACTTGGGTGACATCTCTGATTGCCACCTCCCTGACCCAGGAATGGATTAAGGGGAAGAAAATGGATGGATGGATGTTCAGTTTCTATTGCTGTCTGTCAGAGTTTAGCCCTCTTGTTTTAGTTGAAAAAAAAAAACATTAAAACAACAGAGCTGAGTACTGTAATGTACTCCTTTTTGAGTATCTCAGTCAAATTGATGATATATTTCTATTTTCCATCCATTAAAAATATTCACTATTGTTAGGTAGTTAGTTAGAAATGGTTATAATTGATGTACTTATGGACACCTGAATTTCTCCTACAGGGATCAACAACGTATCTATCTATGTAACTGAAGAAACATGTACAGTATATTGCACATTTGCTTTGTTTTCTTACTGTTGAAAATTTATCAAAGTCAGCCTGTGATTTGCCGGGGGGTGGAGATTTCCCTGTGTCCGTCCTCTCTACTTCTGTTATTGTTGACCCTACTTCTGCTGAAACACAAAGTGGGAGGAAACTGGATCCCAATTTCTCCAAACCCAAGAGGGTCTCATGTAATCTCATGCTGTTGCCACTGCTCACAACAGCACTTTAACTGTGGAACAAGCTTCAAACAGGTCCAGGTGTTTATTAAAGGAACATAGGCACATGGCTCTGGGTGGGATTTTGATCCTTATCACGCTGTATAAGATAAGATAACACTTTATTGATTTCACAATGGAGAAATGTACATGTTAAACTTGGTATAAATAGGATCTCACTGGCAATTAAAAGGCGTAAGGACTTGCACAAAGCAGGTTAAGGAACAGGTTAACAATGGCAGAAAAAATGCAATTAGAGCAAAGTGCACATTACAGTCTGTATCTAAATTCATAAAAAAATACATCTTACAACTTATTCTTTAAAATCGACCTTTTAAAACTAAAGGAAGTAGAACTTCAGTTCCTTTTTTAATACAGTATTATTGCAATACTCCATGCCCTTCGAGTAAGTAGTAATTTATAATTTATTACAAAAATATAATTGAGTATACACAAAATACAGGAGGCATGACTCATCTCGCCAACACCTACCCCAACATAATCTCATGTCGTTATTTCATTTCTAACATGAGATTGTTTTATATTACAAGCAATGAAGAAGCATGATGCGATCTACTGAATACAACAGCGTTCCTCATAAAACCCACGACTAAACTTGAATGGTAAATGGGGGCAGATATGAAGAGAATGGGATTACCTTAGTGTGGAGCTTTGATAACTGCTTTTCATCCAGGTAGGTTTGAGTATAGACTCGTCTTTTGTAGCGAAACTGAAAAATAGAAAGATAACAAAGCTGTTACAATGGTACAGCTTGTAATGCATCACAACCTGTCCTCCTGTTCTGATTACACTCAGTCCTGTGCACATGGATAGAATGTCTTCTCTGATATGAAATCAAAATGATATGGATCAGGATCAGCCAGAGCCCTCTGCTCTATTAAACAGCCTTTGTGGAGGTGTGAAAAAATATGTTATGAGGAACAAGTTTATGGGGTTCCTGCTGTGCTCGGGCTTCGGTCTCATCTCCACATGGAGGGGCATCAGCCGTCGAGAAAGGCAGACGATGGCCATTTCAATTACTAATTCGTTTCACACATGGAATCCATCCACACACTGAGAATTAACAAAAAGTGCCATGACCAAAGTAAGGGTACAGAGACACAAAGACATAATTCTGTTGTCTCGATTAACCCAAAATTCTCTAATTCCATAAAACAAGTAGTCATGTAGTCAGCTGTACATGTGCCATCTCATCTGGGACATCTGGATCTCCTGCATTCTATTGACCTCCCAGGCTCTGTTCACTGCTGTGTAGTGCAACTGCCTTCGCCAGGATGTGTGCTTCTACTCCATTGGGTAATCCACAGCAAAACAAAGGTTTCTGAGCAGCTCACCTGAAGCTGTCAATCATACAGAGTAGATTTCTGGAGAGCAGGGATCAATCAATATCTCACATCTGAGAAGCAGGTGCCAGCACATTGTGACGTGTGTTTGGACACGTCTTCTCACTCACTATTTACTTTCCTGCCTGGATGAACACTCAAAGTCTAAAGGTGTGTTATTCAAAAACTAAAAATGACGAGGATGATACAGCCCTACAATTACACACCGACAGCTGCTGCTGACACTATGTCACTGTGCTCTGTGCTATGAATGACAGATCATAACAGAAACATGATGCTCTGCACCAACATTATTCACAGTTCAAAAATATATGTTTATGCTGCATTTGAACATAACATCTATGATTATAAGTGATACACACTATTTTCTGTGAAAGGTCAGTTTGTGGTGAATGGCAGGTGCACGGGGCAGCAATCTCACCTCCAGGTAAGGGACCGGTGCTATGGATGGAAATGGGTACTCTCGGAGCTGTCTCTCCTCGTCCAGGAACTTCCCCGCTTTGCCGTTGAACGCAGGCTGAAACAGGCCATAGTTGAGCACATCCTTCAGGCTCTGGTTGAGGCTGCACAGGATCCGTTGTTTGGACAGCCATATTGGAGCGTCCACGTTGAATTTCAAACATTTCTGCAGGGGCAAGACGAGAGAGGAAAGTTAGTCACCTGGAATTGCACAAGCTTGAAATCAGATCAGATGACTGTTGCATTTCAAGAGGCATATTGAGAGACAGGAGATTGAAGTCAGTATATTGTAAATAACATAAAATGATCGCATTAAATGGTAAATAGACACATTCACAGCCACAACTTTTATAAGATCTGTGTTTGGTTCAGATTCATAATTTGTGAAATATGAAAACTGTGCATAAGTAAATTATTGTTACAAAAATAAGTCAGTAGTGTAGGTTGTCATTCTAATTCCCTTTATAGAGTCTGTGAGTGAGGCCAAACTCAGTACAGGCACTTAAGCCCAGTGTGTAGATTATACAGTGGGTGAGTCAAATGGCACTACACCCCCTGCTGGTCACCAACATTCATGCAGAGATATGCTTGTGTGAGTGAAGCAGCATACCAACAGGGTAGAAAGAGGACACACAGGCACACACACGACAGAAGGAGGCACGATACGGTATGGACACAGGCTGATGATGTGTCAAGAGCTGTGAACATACTCCATGGCAGCGTGACTACATAAATGACATAGGGTGACAGCGGAGGCCATTAGTGTTCTTTATCAGGGCATGTGACTGTCAGACTCATTCATACGGTGCACACCAGCCGAACACGACTCTGCACTTCACACACTCCAAGATATGCTTTTGACTGCTGTATGCTTTGACATTCACGGATCACTATTACAACTTTTGAACATTTTAAGCATCATTGTTGATTTAAAACAACTGTTGAAGATGCATGCGCAAGAATTACATTTTATGTATTATTCATTCAAATCAACTGGTAGGCTCAGAATAATGAACAATGACAGGCAGAGCTATTTTTAAATAATTTAAAAGTAATTTAAAGAAAAGAGTCCTTGATACAGACTTGAATAGAAGAAAAGTGAGATAGAGCAAGAATGAATAGAAATGTTCTTTCGTGAATCTTAAAAAAGCCCATCCAACTAAATCCCCCAATCACCAACTCACATTCCAGAAATAAATTAAGTGAAGTCAATACTAGAATGAATAAATGAGAGATGGGTCTACTAACATGCTGTACAACATTCAAGGCAAAGCAAAGACATATAATGATTCTTGACCTCATGCCTTAAAACTTACCATTATGAAACAGATGGCACTGTGGTCTTAATGTGAGTCCGTAATTATGATGCATGAAGGCTAATATGAGAGGAGTATCTGAAAAGCCGAAGACGCACGTGGACACAATGGACAGGCCATTGTTGTTGCCTTACAGCAGTAGGTGATGTATGGACAGAGCATGGGGCCAGCTACACTCAGCATTGAGCACAAAGAAGAATGGGAACTAAAATGACTCTCTGCAGACTCTCGCTGTCATTGCCCACGTGAAATATGCACTAATTAAAAGTACTCAACCTTCAGGGGAGCTGCAACTACATTTGCATTTACAAACTCATAACAACACAACCAGCATTTAAATATTGCAACTTTTAAAGCTGCTCTGAGACTGACATATAGCAGCCCTCCACACTGAATATCAACTATCAATTTCTCGAGCCAACTGATATTAAGGCAACTCTGCTATATAATAACCAATGCAGGCCAACTTCAGGGGTGTAAATATATTAATCCCCTTAAATCCATCTACATAGGCTGAGCAAAAGGAGTAGCTTAGGAATTATTCTCACCCTAATTATTGGATACAGCCCAATTCAGAGACACTGAATCAATTCCTGGGATGAGAGACCTCTGGGAACACCGGGTGCCTGTTCTTAGGCTAAACAGTACATTGCATTGTACAAATCTGGTGCGATTGGTGATGGTCGGAATGCAAAGACTGGTTGTCTCAGAAGTCATTAGTTCATTTTCACCCCTTTAAAATCATTTTTTGGGTCAGGAGGGTGGCAATCTGAGATAGAACCAGTCCCTTCAGAAGTCAGTCAATAGTAGTTTATCACCACCATATACAAAGTGACTGAATAGTGCCATGTGAAACTTCTTCAAGTTTTTTCTGGTTGATAACAGAAATTAAAAACGATATTTGGGATTTTCAACAATGAAATAAATACTGTAAGTGATAAATAAAGAAGTCAATAAATTAAAATAATATTGATTTATGCTTGTATGTACTAAATAGTATACATTATAAATATTAATTTATCGGCTTGCTCTCCCTCTCATGCTTTGAAGCAGAAACAAACCCCTGGACACAGCTGCGGAATAGGAACACATCAAGAGGCCACATCTGGTTGTAAACAAAACACTGCAATATTTGGACCAGTCACAATCCAATGCCATTTGGAGAAGCATCCATTTTCAACGCAGCTAGCCATAGTGCCTTTCTCTGTGAAATGAACACAGCAGCAGTATACATTTGTGCTTGGAACTATTACCACCTTGCACTCCCGGGACGGACAGAAAAACAGCATTGATTCAATTAACTTGAATTAATGGGCCACCTTAGAGCCGAAAACACCTTGAAAGGCACAGTGTAGACGACCTACACACTCTATTCATTCAGAAAAGCCAAGGTGGGACTTCCCCTAATTATGGATAATGGAGCGTGCTCTGATCTATCATGCCCAGTTTTTACACATATTTGTAGTTTAGGATTCATTCTCAAAGAAATCTAACTAGACAGACCATATAATCGCAATGGCAGAATGGGATTGATATTCTGTCAGTATGTTAATCTTATTGACCCCATGTGGGGGGCCAATCCATAGATTAATCAGTCAATAAAAACATATTAATTAAGTGTTTTTCATTCAAACATGTGCTCTATGGTCCTTTTAAAACTACCACATCCCCATTATCCCAACACTCAAAGCCGGCAGTCTCAGTGACACATTCATACACAGTAAAAACAAAAACAAGCCAAAGAAGAACCAGGACAAGAAGTCCAATCAATTAATCAATCAATCGATTGATTGTCCTTGAATCAATCTCAGTCTTGTCACTACACCATCATGCCTCAAGTCAAACTCATACCAGTGCCATGTAAGCAGTTTCATTTATCTCAGTGACACATGTGAAACTATCAGACTATCTATAAACAACAAAACAAAATCAAACTCACTTCTGGGTTTATTTTGATTTATATGCAAATATGAATGCAACCATCTATTTGTAAAAATCCTCAAAGATTTTCTTATCTATTTATTTCAACATTCGTCTAGTTAAATTCCATTCCATTTCATTTTCTTCCGCTTCATCCATTGCCGGGTCACGGGGGCAGCAGTCTAAGCAGAGACATCCAGACTTCCCTATCCACACACACTTGCTCCAGCTCATCCGGGGGGACCCCAAGGCGTTCCCAGGCCAGCTGAGAGACATAGTCCCTCCAGTGTGTCCTGGGTCTACCCAGGGGTCTCCTCCCGGTGGGACGTGCCCGGAAGAGGCATCTGGAACAGATGCCCGAGCCACCTCAACTGGTCCTCTTCTCGACGTAGAGAAGCAGCGGCTCTACTCCGAGCTCCTCCCGTGTGACTGAGCTCCTCACCCTATCTCTAAGGGAGCGCCCAGCCACTCTGCGGAGCAAACTCATTTCGACCGCTTGTATCCGCGATCTTGCTCTTTTGGTCATTACCCAAAGCTCATGACCATAGGTGAGGGAGGGAACGAAGTTTGACCCGTAAATGTAGAGCTTTGCCTTTTGGCTCAGCTCCCTCTTTAATACAAAGGTCCGATACAGCGACCGCATCACTGCGCACGCTGCACCGATCCGCCTGTCAATCTCACGCTCCGTCCTTCCCTCACTCGTGAACAAGACCCCGAGACACTTGAACTTCTCCACAGGAAGAACTCCACCTTAAACGAAAAACACATTTTAAGGTATTTTAAGCATATTTTAAGCATATACCTTTTTCAGAATTGCATTATTGAATCAAACGACAAAACATCAATATCAGAATCATAATTTTTATATTGCATAATTTAAAAATAGTATCTGCAAATGTCATGTGTACATGTTCTAAAAGCATCCGGCTACCATATTTCACTGTGATCAACAATATTTTTCATGTTTTAGGATTTATATTGTAGAATTTTTTTTCTTTGAAGTTCAATATGGTTGTGTTGAAAGTGGAAAAAAAAAGCCCATGACAATGTGAACTTAAACAATCTCCAATTGTGACCCAGTAAACGTTCTCACCTTCTAATCCAGTTTGGTCAGAGTGGCCAAAGTCCACTCAGTTCTGCCTGGCCATGACGAGCTCTTGAGCCAAGGCAAGACAAGCCCTGATCCCATCCAACAAGCAACACACCGGTGACAATTAAATTACTGTAGTGTTTTTCTGCTGAGAAAGCTTTGTAAACAGTAGAGGCACTACAGCAGGACGCCTGGCCATTTTGTTTGGACAGAGTTCAGTTGTTAAAAGCTTGGACTCGCAGAGGTTAGAGCCCATAATTTCCCTTCAAAGTCCACTGTTGTGCTGGCCAAAAGTGTGGGAGACCGTCAGTGCGTAAATGTAATTATTGTTCAAGAAATATGCCAAAAAAGTTTATTTTGCCATTTGCAGCTAAACCACAGTGGAACACAAAGTATAGTCTTCAACATGCACTAAAGACAAATAAACAATACATAAAATACAATTGATACAAAATTACAATTCAAATATTTGGTGCAGTAAAACAAGACAAAGACAGAATATTTTTAGGCCTCGTGCTGGGTCTGGACAGGACCCGCATCCATCTTGCTCAAGAGAGAATGAATGTCTGCAAAGTAGATCATAGGACCCTGGCTCTGCCTGGCATTCTGCCAAGTACGGCTTTGGTCGAACAATGACATTCTTGGTCGACTAAACACAAGCCAGCCGATTGATTAGTTAAAAATGGAGTGTGGCCTTACAGCTACACAGCTCATACCTGGACACGAGCTACGGACTAGGGCTGGGCGGTATAAACGGTATAAGCGGTATGCGGTATAAATTTGGCCAACGGTAGAGATTTTTGTTATACCGGGATATTGCGATAGGTCATTATGTCATCAAATTGCGCAGGCTCTGACGCCAGCAGAAAGGACCAAAACAAACCGGCATTCAGCAGCATTAGCCTAGCACATTAGCCTAGCACATTAGCCTAGCAGACACCACTGGAAACAACAGCACGGCTTTCACACCGTGTTTCTGTCTCTGTATTGGTCACAGCGGCCCCAGCAGAGGTAAATACACACACAGCAATCACAGTTTAAGCGTCTACCTTTAGGCCAATCAGTGTCAAAGGGGCGTAGGCTCGAAGCGCCATCGTGAGCCGAAATAGATCCATGTGCCGTGTCCGCATCATCTCAGAAGTTTTGTAAAGTTAGCGTCCGATTCAGACTTCCGCGGTCAATAGATCACGAAAGCTACTTTGTTAAACAAAATTAATTGTGCCAAAATGAGCATTTACATCAATTGTTCAAATCAAATGCGCTGTTTTAATGCAGATAAATCCATTGAATCATCCAGTTCACAGCAAGCGCTTAGGGAGCGTCAACAAATGGCAAGACTAGCTTTGTAAACGAACAATAGCTTTTACTGAAGCCATGCATACGCACTAAACTCTGACACTACTGTATAATAATGACCATGTCTAACTGCTACAGATATTATATAATATATTTTATATTTTTATATTATTTAAAATTGCTTTCACAGTTAATGGTCTTTACTGTAACATACATAAATAATGTATGTTACAGCATTTGTCTCTCACCTGATTTTCAAACTCAAAAAATATATATCAGATTCTAATGTATAGATAAGTAACAATCTTGACTATTTTATGCAAGAACCTGCTAAACCTATATTGAAATTCACACACCAAATTATACCGTGATGTATACCGTCTACCGTCTGTGACCCAAATCATACCACGATATGAATTTTAGGCCATATCGCCCACCCCTACTACGGACCTTACCTTAATGGAAGCGATACTTTCTCCCGCGATTCGATTATCGATATGCATTTGCCAAGTATCGATATCGATTTGGAAAAAAAAAATATATATTAATTTTTTTTTAAATTTTTTTTTTACATAAAAAAAAATAAAAATGGTATCAATACTTAATATATGGCTACATTACGCATCTCCATTCCATTTATCGATAATATTGTTATCGTGAGCTTTGTATCGTGTATCGTATCGTATCGTGAGGTACCCTTAGGTTCCCACCCCTAATGGAAGTCTGCATATATTTGCTGCACTAACGCAAAACATGTTATGACTGGTAAGGTTGCACGTTATTACTGATGTTTGAACAAATACATTGTAAGCAGACATTTCACTTGATGAATATCTATTCATTACACAGGAGAAACGTTTTATATTTCTGAAGTGAACACTTGATGGCTGGTTTATAAAATGTAACGTACGTGGGACTGTTGCTGCTGGTAATGACACAATATCTTATTACAAGCATTATCCACAAAAAATTGGCATTAGGCACAATACAAACAGTGTTGCCAACTCCTCAGTAAGGAAAGTAGCTATTGGCTGTCCCAAAAGTCGCTAGAAGTCGCTAAATGACGTCATCGCCTAATTTGCATAATTGGCAATTTGCAAATAACTGTAACGGACGCTGTAGGAGAGAGGAATAACGTTGTGGGAGAGACAAAAGATGAGTAAAAAACACCCTAAATATGTTTAGAACTACAAATGTACAAAAATAATTTCAACATTAACAATATTTAATGATTTTAATGCTTTGTCTAGATCTGTCGCTAGTCGCTTTTTTGAAAAAAAGTCGCTATAGGGTCTGAAAAGTCGCTAAATCTAGCGACAAAGTCGCTAAGTTGGCAACACTGAATACAAAGGCGGCTGTTTATATGGGTTAGCATTAGCGCTGATGTTAGCATTGCTACTTGACATTCTCGTGGGCACAGCAGATATATGGCTGTGAGTCCACTGTCAGTACAGGCTCCATCGGGTACTGGGATGTCCCTCTGTGTCTGGTGAACATATAAAACAAAAATTCAAAAGCAAAGATCTGCTGTGTACGAGTTCATGAAGATGCTAGCACTAACTCCACAGAATAACGAGAGGTGCTTGCACTGCTGTCACTCACAGTCCAGAGCCTGTCCACCTCACCATTTGCACTCCTCCTTTGGTCCTCCAGACAAGCCCTGTTTTAGGAGAATTTTCAAATGTTGTAGTGGGCGGAGTAACCGTCCAAACAGGTCGTTTAGCAGCCCTTTAATGAGAGTTAATGAGATGTTTTAATTGTTAAGCACTCTCATCTGAAAAAACAGCATTGGCAAAGGCTGTACAAATGTAAGGGATAACCATTTGTGAACATCCTTAAATTATGCCATTCAGACGAGGATTCCAGGACCTGAATGTGTATAGAGTCACTGAGCTGTGTCTGGTCATCAGCCACCGGAGCCACTTCACATTCAACACGCGTCCAGCCTCTGCTCTGAACTTGCACAATATCTCAAAAAGTTGAAAGTACAAGCACACATAGACGCTAATAGGGAGCAGATCAGTGTGCTAAAACTAAACTTCTTCGTTCTTAGATTACACATACCCGTGGTGCAATCAATTTCACTTCTATTTCTTGCCTTCATGTCAGGAGCTATGTTTTTATTCCTGATTTAAAAACAACAAAACAAGAAAACAGTGGATTTAAAACATCCACACTAAATCATGAGAAAACATTTACCAGCGTAATAGGACAAAAGCATACATTTGTCATAAAAGAACTTTAGCTACAAATGCATTCTCTGGTGATAAAAGCAGAGTAGCCAAGAAGACTCCCCTGCATCCTAATAAGCACATCGCACAGGTGCAACACAATACGGACTGCAGCAGAGTGGACAAAGGCCTGGGCCAAAGGAGAAAAAGCCTGCTTCAACTTATTCAACTGAGTGTTAAGTGGTGCTGTACATAGGAGAATTGCAGACACTTAGTTTAGGGGATTAATAAGGACAAGTCGTTAGAACGTGGAAATTTGAGGTGCAACACTGAGATTGGCTATGTATTGATATCTCATTTGCATAGATTAAGAGTGGCACATGCTAATTGCCAAAGAGGTAACCATGTTCAGGTGATAGTAATCATTGTGTTGTGATTGATGTGGCCTCAAACAATGAATGTGTCGATTGCCTGGGAGCTTATGTTTTATGACAGTGCATAGAAAATTTGAAATGTAGGGGATGGCACCAATACTAGGACAATATGATGCAATAGCCATAGTTTGATTTCAGATTGGTATCCCCTCTTTTGGGGTTTTGAACCCAAGTATTTCATTGTCACACGCAAAAATAAGCCATCATGTATTCGGGCCAACAGTGCATTTTCACGAGCAGACCATGAGCACTAATTTTTTCCTGTTTCAGTTAAATATTGGCTTGAAAATGTAGCAGACCCATCAATGGGTCCTCACCCAATTTCTAAGGGACTTTTGGCCTGTTCAGTAGGGATGTCCCGAGCCAATCTCGAGATTGCGATCAGGCTGATATTTCATGGTTTTTAACTGATCGGGGATCGGGAACTGCCCGAACTGCCCGATCCACTCAATCGATCTTTACAGCTGTTGTTGTGAAATAGCAGTAGTAGCAGTTGCTGCTGAAATAGCAGTTGTTAACTGTCACTGTAATGCAATAGTTTAAAGCTCAGTTACGGTAAAAATGGACAGCACAAAAGTAACATGCAGAGTATGCAACATGTTGATTGGGAGAGGTGGGAGCAGCAGAGCTACATCCAACACGACAAATCTGATTTGGAATTTGCGGACTCAACATGAAAGCTTGCCACTCCCGGCCCAGAAATGGATAAAGGGGAAGAAGATGGATGGATGGACGGATATGAAACAGCATACGGTGTTGTGTAAATCTACCGAAGGGTATGTTCAGCTAAAAGTTGACTACGCATATTTGGAGTCCAATGTCTTTACTCAGCTTTACTGCACACTAGAGTGATACTAGACCTTACTGACAAGGTTGAGGAATGTGAGCCCTCTCTTGAAGAGTGAGACCATCACCCACTACCAGTCCAAAGGTAATGACTCCGACAGTACCGTGGGGTTGTTGATTATTAGAATAATGTCTCAATGGCATTACACAAAAGATATGACACATTAATTCAGCTCTTGGGGTCCGCTCCATGTTGAGATACTGCTCTATGTTGGACAATGCTCCATGTTGGATGATTTTCAGTGATTGGTATTGGCTTTCATTTCCTTTCTTATTTATTTTGGGAGGCTGTAGTAATCCTAATGGATTGTTTATTACTGTATGGATATGTCATACAAAAACCTAGACTCTTGGAGTGTAACTCCAACTCATTTCTTCACTACAGTTCCCTCCCCTTCCAGTGTTTCCCACAAATCCATCTATAACACCCTAGAATCCAATTCAGTAGCCTTCACTCTTGCTTCTCAATAATAATGTCCTCGGTTCGAATCCCATTTTTTCCAAGTGGAGTTCTGTACAGGAGGAGAGAATGCCATCTGTGATAAAATACATAGCACAAGAAATAGTTGACCCGCTCGTCTATTGTATAAATCTCTCACTACATTATGGAGTAGTGTGCCAAAGAAAGTCAAGACAGCAACAATCATCCCAATACTAAAATCATGGGATAAAAATAATACACAAAACTATCGACCCATATGAATACTGCTCTCTTTTTCCAAAGTATTTGAGCGGTTTGTATAGGATATACTCAGTGGCTTGAATAAAATGTGTACTCTGACTCTATGTCAATATGGTTTCAGAAAACAGCACAATGGCAATTTTAGATTCTGTCGAAAAAGGAAATGATGCGATTGACAAAGGCAAGTGTGGATTTGGTGATTATCTCGATCTGTCAAAAGCGTTTGATACTATCAACGTTGATATTTTGCAGGGGAAAGTTGAGCATTATGGTGTCAGGGGTGTAGCGCTTGATTGGTTTAGCAGCTATCTATGTGAGAGTGAGCAATAGGTGCAACTTAACAATAGAAATCTCAAAACAGGACTATAAAATCTGGGGAACCACAGGGTTTGATATTAGGACCACTTATTTTCATTACATACATAAATGATTTGACAAATTCAACTAATATTATACACAAAATAATTTTTGCTGATGACACAAACTTTTTTAACAGAAAACAATGAATAATGAACTGATTAGAGTTGACATTCAACTAAAATGTAATAAAATTGATTTAGGAATGTAAAAAGATAAAACATGACTTTTAGTTTAGCATCCTTGGAGTTCCCTTTCACAAAGCATTTACAGACTTGTATTACAATGAATTATAAATAATGAGAATTGATTGAAAGAAAGAATTGAGTGAGTATGCATTTTCTCCCCATGTGTCTTTGTGTTTGCTCCGGGTGCTCCGGTTTCCCCTAACACTAAAAACAAGGCCAAAAGGTTATATCTTCTAGCGCTTGTCCTGACCCCAGGGGTTGTACTAAGGCAACCACTGTTCCTAACAGGGACAATAAAATATAACTCAACTTTACTTAACTTTGAGCAGGAGAAAGTTTTCACTCATTCAAACATCACAAGTTTTCCATTGGCTCCCATTACACTGGCTGAAGTATAGACTGTGGGTGGGCCCTGAAGTCCATATGGTATACTCTCAACTGGTTCATTGATGATCCCTGATGTCCCTGGGATAACATCCATTCAAATGATTCAAATTGGACAAAGACGTGTATTCAATTATTCTTGTCTAATCAAAACCTAAGTTGAACAACCTATTGATATGCCTTGTATCTTTTGAAGTCACCAGCTTTGGAAACACAAGCATTACAACCCAATATTCATAAAGCCTTCTCCTTATAGTTGTTGACAGGCGAGACTAAACATGTCAGCGGCATCTAATGGTAATGTCACTCATAAAAGAGAACACAGGACTCACCACATGTTTGCTTATTAAAAACATAATTAGCATACCTGTACTGAGAAAATATCTAAACCTTATCACAGTCTGCGTCAACTAGTGTGACCACATCAATTTTCAGTGTAGTTCGCTTCATCAGAAACCAATCAGCTTCTTATCTCCAGGAAGCAGCATGCCAAATTTCCCCAAAATGATGCTTTGTAAATTGCCACAGGATAATAAAGGGGCGTAATATTTGCGACGGTCATGTGTCAATGAAACTGCAGTTTGCAAAGATCAGAAAGTGCACACTTGAGCTCCCATAATAACGAGTGCCTCACCAAAACACGGGGAGCTTTTACACTCTTCCATTCATCCATCCATTTTCTTCCCCTTAATCTATTTCTGGGTCGGGGGGGTGGCAGTCAGAGCTGCACCCAGTACACAGAGCACCAGCCCCTCACTGATCCTCCTGCAGGTGGTGAGTCCACAGGAGCTGAGATCTTTCAGTTGGGGCTTTGGGCAAAGTAGGGTTAAGTGTCTTGCCCAAGGACACAACGACAGCAGTCATCAGTGGGAGTCGTGAAGTAGGTCTTACGGTGGGCTCGAACCCACGACCTTCAGGCCCAAAGGCCAATGCTCTACCAACTGAGCCACTGTCGCACAGTTTCAAACAGAATTCTTTGTTTCTTGTGATTTGACTTCAATCAAAGATTTAGAGTAATGCACTATTTCTGCCACAACAAGTAAATTAATTATCAGAGTTAATCACAAAAATGATATCGTTATTTGAACCCTAGAGGTGTTCAGGTTAAAAGTATTTTTAATCAAACAACCAAATGTGTTAGAAGTCATCTCTTTGAATATGTTCCAGGGGCATCACTTTTTGGACAAATGTATAAAAATCCCATATGCACTGAACTTTCATGATCTAAACAACTAAGCTATAAATGAAAGGAATAATCAGCCAACTACTCGATTGTCAAAATCGTAATTGCATTCAAGTCTGACCAGTATCTGCAGCAGTACCAGCACTAATATGTAGCCGCTGCTCTTAACTTAACTCACAAACTTTGAATACAGAATTTGGGACTTATTTCGGGAACAAATGAAACTCAGTGCTAATTACAGTAACGTTAAAGGGCAGTTACAAATCAGTTCTACAATATTGGCTAAAAACAGACTTGTTGAACACTATTAAAAGGGCCATCTCAGCATCACACAGGTCTCCTTTAAGAGAGTTGACATAAGGACAGGAGCAGAGGGACCAAGTGGATCGCTGATGGGGACGTGCATGTGAGATGTTAGCCTGGGTCAAAACTCTCTTTATCGGTCTCTGTCCCTAGAGGTGAAGTGGACAGTTGGGGTTGGAGTAAGCAGGACACGTCAACGAGAGCCACTGTGAATGAAGCTAAAAATAGCCAAAGGAGGAGGTAGACTTGTGCCCAGAGAGATGCCCCACAATAAATGACACACCATCTGTTCATTCACAAGTGTCTGTCAAACACATTTGCACTGGGCATGATTCAAAAAGATGCCAAATCCAGTCATTAATTAAGTTTCAAAACTGGGAAGAAAATGACCATAAAGAAGAATATATGAACAAAGTTTAGTTTAAAGAAGACCATTGTGTACTAAGAAAATTAGACTCAGTGTCAACATTCATATTTACCAATTGATTATAAATTACAGCAAAAATCAGGTTTACTAATTTCCACGCTCTCTTAATGTGACATCCGTATGTTTCAACAATATACCAGTACATAAAAAAGAAGCCTTATGAAATGAAGATCTTGCACAATATGTCTCAAACAGATATAATTGCCTCCAAAAAGGTCACTTCCCTGAGTACTAAGGGGAAGCATCCATAGGGGTGCACTCAGGTGGGCCAGACTGACGGAGACCTACCAGGTCTACGCCTCTGCTCCTGCAAAGATGAATGACACCCATTTACAGTATTGAGATGCTGTCAGTCTTTGCTCCAATTGCAATAGAAGATGGAGTGTTTTGAGCTGTAATAAACGTCAAGTAATACACTATAAATCTAACCAAAGCACAATATGACTTCAACACTTCTTATATCAAATGTCAGGCTGGAGATGAGTGGTTCAGAAGAATAGCATGATGCTCCTTTTACCTTCACTCTGAGCCCAGAGAAAGTGTAGCATGGAGCAGTCTTGATGGATCACCGTCCTGATCCACGCTTGGATCTCAGCAGGAGACATGTAATCCTACTTCAGACTCTATTCTAGTGTAATCTGCTCACTCAAACACGGTCTCACACACAGTCAGGACACTTCTGACTGCTCCGTGACAATGGTCCACAGCAGTTGAACATACTGTATTCTAGAGTACAGGTGAGGCTCCTGTTATGACTGGACTTGTGGTTGTAGGATGTAGTTGTGTCCAAGACATAATCTAATCCTGTAGATCAAACATCCTCTTCCCTTTGCACATCTCTTCAGATTTGACCACCCAACCTCCCCTCACCCATGTAGTCCAAGCTCAGGAAAACCATTTCTGTTCACAGGCAGCAATTCTGCAGCATCTATGGGGAATTTCCTCTTTCTTTCAAAGTGGATTCATTTTACATTCCATCCCTTTACCGGGCAATACTGCTCGTGCCTTGCATAGAAACAATGGGTCTTTTCAGACATGACACGAAAATGGGCAAATCAGAAACAACATACAAAACCTATTCATGACGAAATATATATATATATATTTAAATCTCCCCGTACACGACTGCAGCGAACCCTCCATGTACTCAGCCACAAGCACATGTCCTGGCTGCATTTTACTCTCTAATAAGAAGTTTAACTAAACTACCAATGAAAATGGCACCTATAGATGTGTGTGCACATGTGTCCATGCCAGCAGGTCTTTTCTGTCTGAGTGAACACTTGCCCCAGTCAAGTGAAACGCGGTCAAGTATAAGACATCACTAGGGCTGGAGTGTGAAAGAGGATCAGAGCATCCATAAAGTGTGCACAGAGAAGCAGAATAAAGTAAGATGAATGAAACATAAAACACAAGTGCACTGTTTGAAATGCAAGACACAGAGCTCTGGAGCTGGTCTTACCGTCTGCTGCAGGTCAGGGATTCCAATGCGGATGACTACCGTGTTGCCTGTTGGCTCCTCCATGGGTGCAGCGCTGCTCCGCTCTGCGCCGGGACGGAAACCCACTCCGGCGCTGGGAAAGGGAATGGCGCTGTCCTCTTCCCGGGAGCTGTCGGAGCTGCCCCCCTGGCTGCCGTTGGCTGAGTGCGCGTATGGGTGTGCGTGCCGCTGCTGCTCCTGCCGTGGAGGGCTGGGTGGCTCATGTTTGCCGGCTGCCGGACGCAGAAGCATGCTCCGTCTTAGGGGCTTGGTGTGCCGCTCTCTCCCCACACGCACATGGATGTCAGTCCCACTCTACGCACACACCGCTGGCAGCACACATCGCTGGGCTGGGAGCGAACAGAAGAGAAGAGAGGGGGGAGAGAAGGGGGCAGGGGGCAGAAGAGTGGAATTAGGGGATTACAGGGTGAGGGGAAGACACAAAGAGCAGATAAGTATATAATAACTTTATAACAGCACACTCTGATAAGGAAAACAAATTGGATTACATAGGGTAAAAAGAATGTGACTGAAGTAATACGAATAGGTCCTCTAAATGTGCATCTTAATTCACATGTATTCTTATGCTGGTCGCTGTATTATATGCCATGTTATCTACCGTCTCATTCTCACTGGATGTTTTTTCACCAACATTCTGGGTTGCCTTTTCCTTCCACACTAAGCGACGCAGGCTGGAGTGTTGAAGTGACTTGCCTTTCAACCCGCCTTTTGCATAATGAAAGCGTAACAAGCTGTGTAAAAAGAGTGAAGCTTTTAAATTTGCTCTTTCCTTTATAAAGTTAAGATAAGATAAGATAACTGACTATATTGACCTTTATATAGTATGAAAATGTATATATTGCTCCATGTACGATTGGTAAAAAGCTACAGCTCTGTTAGTCCCGACCAAGCATCAACCAAGCATCAACATCTGGAGAAGCGACCACTTCTCCTGACAGAGGCTCCTGTGGCATTGCAGGACGGGTCAAATGCAGAGGACAAATTGCCCTATAGGGATAAATTAAGTGTACCGTAACCTTAACCTTGACCTGTAGTGGGTGCATTGTGCTGTCTGAAGTTTGTTTTGTCTCTTTATGTTGACACATTCCTATCTTCCTCGTAGCGAAATGCTGAAACGGGCTCAATCAACTCGCCTCCCTTTCCCACTGTTGACACAACACTGTTTGAAACCCTGGTCTAAAAACCTCTGTCTGCAGAGTAGTGTATAAAATCCTTGTGATATCAAAGGATCATTATAGTTCATTTAATATTTTACGTTTACATCATGGTGAAAACAAAACCATAATGTTGCCCCTTTGAACCATGCACTATAAACTATAACTCATTGAGCACATGGCAGTGTATTGACCGCGGTGACATCAGAAACAACATGGGTCAATACACACAGCTGTGGTTTTACACTTTACTATTTCTATCAATAATGCTCCTGCTGAAACATTTCAGCTACAACTACCATCTGCCTTTGCACAGCTAAACCGGTTTAACTTTATGTTTGACTTCAACAGGCCGAGCAGCGTTCACAGGCCTCAAAGAATGTGAGCGATGAACTATTAACTTGGTCAATCATTAAGCTCTTAAATGAAAAGACAAAATGCGGATGGACACGGAGTGTTCCCATGCATTCTACGAGTCTATCAATGTGAGAACAATGACTTTACTATGGTGGCATAATGGTGTGGTAAATAAAGTTAAAATGTGGGGTTGGCCTTAGTTAAGTGCAGCAAGAAGACACGTCCGTTGTAAAGAATAGTCGAATCAAAGCAACCACCACTAATAACAATATGAATTCCCACGTGGTGGATGAGGGAACCCGAAACTGTCTTGATACCTGTGCAAGATTAATAATTTAATGCCATTCACTCCTATGATTTCAGACACATGCCTGTTACATGACGTGATCAGTATTACAAATCGCACCAAGACACAGAATATAATGGAAAAATCATATTCTTAATGAGATCAGATCAAATATTGTCACATGGTTATACAAACATGTTTTCAGGGGCTGTTTTAGATTAATGTGGATTTGAATATTGAATTGAAAGGCAGCATTGAGCACAGACTGAATACACAAAAGACACTTCTCATACACAAAAAAAGAATTGATCAAAATTTGGACAGAAACATCGTTCCCCTGTCTGATTGCCCAAAGACGTACGAGAAGGCGGTGCAAAGTAAACCCGACGTAACACTGGCGATCCTGATTGGAATTGCAATGTATAACAGATTTTTTAAACAAAATTATTTTATTAGTTATTTGTCTGCTATATTGACATATGTAAAAATGTGTATTGTGCATGGTTTGAAATAAATAAAAATAAAACAAACCCTAAACACATTCTGTACAGCATACGGCTGGGCGATATAAATGGTATAAGCGGTATGCGATACAAATTTGGCCAACGATAGAGATTTTTGTTATACCGGGATATTGCGATAGGTCAATATGTCATCAAATTGCGCAGGTTCTGACGCCAGCAGAAAGCACCAAAACAACCGGAATTCAGCAGCATTAGCCTAGCAGCATTAGCCTAGCAGACACCACTGGAAACAACGAACAACAGCACAGCATTCACACAGTGTTTCTGTCTCTGTATTGTTGTCACAGCAGCCCCAGCAGAGGTAAATACACACACAGTAATCACAGTTTAAGCGTCTACCTTTCGGCCAATCAGTGTCAAAGGGGCGTAGGCTTGATCACATTCATTAATGTTGACAAGTGCCAGCGCGGCCCACAGCATCATCATGGCAGAAGTCTGGTAAAGTTAGCGTCAGATTTGGACTTCCCCGGTCAATAGCTCACAAAAGCTACTTTGTTAAACAAAAGTAATTGTGCCAAAATGATCACATTTACATTGACTGTTCAAATCCAATGTGCTGTTTTAATGCAGAGAAATCCATTGCTGCAAGTGCCGAGAAGCGTCAATGTCAAGGCCAGCTTTGTAAACAATAGCTTTTACAGAAGCCATGTACACGCACTAAACTCTCAGACACTATAAATAATGACCATATCTAACGGCTACAGACTTTGATTTCAACATTTGTGATTTTAAATGAATACATACCGTGCCTTGCGAAAGTATTCGGCCCCCTTGAACCTTTCAACATTTCGCCACATTTCAGGCTTCAAACATAAAGATATAAAATTTTAATTTTTTGTCATGAATCAACAACAAGGGGGACACAATCGTGAAGTTGAACGAAATTTATTGGATAATTTAAACTTTTTTAACAAATAAAAAACTGAAAAGTGGGGCGTGCAATATTATTCGGCCCCTTTACTTTCAGTGCAGCAAACTCACTCCAGAAGTTCAGTGAGGATCTTTGAATGATCCAATGTTGTCCTAAATGACTGATGATGATAAATAGAATGCACCTGTGTGTAATCAAGTCTCCGTATAAATCTGCAGTTCATCCAGAGTGATCATGGGCCTCTTGTCTGCATCTCTGATCAGTCTTCTCCTTGTTTGAGATGAAAGTTTGGAGGGACGGCCGGGTCTTGGTAGATTTGCAGTGGTCTGATACTCCTTCCATTTCAATATAATTGCTTGCACAGTGCTCCTTGAGATGTTTAAAGCTTGGGAAATCTTTTTGTATCCAAATCCGGCTTTAAACTTCTCCATACCAGTATCTCGGACCTGCCTGGTTCATGGTTCTCTCTGCGCTTTAAACAGAACCCTGAGACTATCAAAGAGCAGGTGCATTTATACGGAGACTTGATTACACACAGGTGCATTCTATTTATCATCATCAGTCATTTAGGACAACATTGGATCATTCAAAGATCCTCACTGAACTTCTGGAGTGAGTTTGCTGCACTGAAAGTAAAGGGGCCAAATAATATTGTACGCCCCACTTTTCAGTTTTTTATTTGTTAAAAAAGTTTAAATTATCCAATACATTTTGTTCCACTTCACGTTTGTGTCCCACTTGTTGTTGATTCATGACAAAAAATAAAATTTTCATATCTTTATGTTTGAAGACTGAAATGTGGCGAAATGTTGAAAGGTTCAAGGGGGCCGAATACTTTCGCAAGGCACTGTATACCGTTTACTGTCAGTGTCTCAAATTATACCGCAATATGAATTTTAGGCCATATCGTCCACCACTAGTACAGCACAATAAATGTAATTTTTTAAATATTGTCCTCAGAGTCTACATTCAATTCTAATACCACGTTTGTCTGTTTGAGTCTCTCCAGATTGAGATAAAGCAAATTCAGACTGGAAGACAGGAGAACCAAGCTCACAGCGCTCAAAGTCCTCCTGCTGTTGCTGTGGGCAACAGTAATCAGTCAATCACACTCAGCTGCGCAGCGCCACACGCAAAGCCTCGCCTTGCTGCAGCTTCATATCGTGCAAAAGCTCCATCCAAGCAGCAGCTTCATTCACACCGCGACCCTGCTCCGCCCCATCTCCGCCTTGTTCTAGGCCAGCTCCCTCTCCTAGCTACCACCACCAGGGTCTAGCCCCGGGGGATTTCATCTCATGATCTCTTTCGCCTTCTGCAATCGTGCAGTGCTCTGCCGCGGTCTAAGTGCCAAACTCTAAACACATTCTGTACAGCACAGTAAATGTAATCTTGAGTGTAATTTACGTAGTGTCAGATTACCTGCCAACCAACATTCAATTCTAATACCGCATTTGTCTGTTTGAGTCTCCCCAGATTTAACTATGAACAGAAATTCTGCAAATCTTAGCAATTGTCAACAATCCTCTTGCATGTTGCACATTTAAGCTTTATTTCATATGATTTTCATGTTACGGATTACATTTGATTTTGTTTTAGGCTACAGCTGCAATTCCCTTGAATGTTGAATAAAAAGACCAATGCATTCACAGTAACGCTCCAGATAACCTGAAAGACTACCTGAGAGACCTCACCCTACAGTCCACATCACAATCCCTCCGGTTCACAAACACCTACACGTCTCAGTCATCTCTAGAACGCTCAGCCGCAAGACCTGTATTTTTATTGTGTTTCTAACTTTAGCTACTGTATGTTTCAAATGCTCTCGCCATGCACCGTCATGCACAGTATAAGGGGTGCATGTGCATGTTGTTTACGCTAATTTTGGTGCAGGTTGCGCATAACTTATTTGAACCAGGAAGCTCTTTGTTTTACATAATACACTTGAATTAGTTAATCTGTGTGCATTTGCATTAAAGCTGCACTAACTGACTTTGGGATTTTGAAGCCGCGGACTCACTGGCCTCTCTCTTTCTGCTCCCCTCCCCGCACCCACGAAGCTATCGCCCCCCACACACACCCACTGTTGGGACGGAGCTAGTGTCTCCCAATATGGATAATACATGGATATGGATTTGCACGTGGATGGCGTGACCATAAAACGATAGAACCGGGAAGCGCGGAGGAACGGGACTTTCTTTTGGATGGCTGTTTCGCTGTGTAAGCAGTAACCGTTGACGAAGACACGAAGCTTCAGGTTAGCTCCGCCGCTTGTTGTGCTAACTCAGCCGTCTGTGCTAACGGACCTGTAGATTTCTCACGAAAGTGGGGGCTAGTGGTCCGTTGTGATTGGTCACAATCTGCGACCCGAAACACATTCTCTTCCTTGTTTCATCAAAACTCGATCTAAAATATAATGTCACGCCAGCACAAATCTGCGCTAATTATTCTTCAAAAGGACGTATATCCCAATGCACTACATGGACATGGATAGCATTTTCGTAATGAATACGAAAATAAAGTCAGTTAGTGCAGCTTTAAGCTCACATAGAGGAGACTCGTTTACATACAAGTGGTGTGTTCAGTGTCTGTATCTTCCTCTCACGCAATGGAACAACATTTTCTTCAACCAGCTATAAAATATCACCATAATTAGGAGGCTCAAACTAAACAATGCATATAAGATTTAATAAGAACTATGAAAGTAGGATGTGTAGAACTTCAATTCAAAATAGTTAAAATAGTTGTGCATAAAAGTTAAAAAGCGAAGAACCGTTTTTTAACTATTCTTCTTAGGGGCCAGAGGATTTCAAAGGACTGGGGTTACTCTGTCAGTCCAATTCAGCTTCACACTGAAGCTGAATTCTGTTTTTGTGGGGGAGATACTGGCTAGAGATAGTCGGCCTCACCTCCACACACAACTCCTTGAGAAGGGTTGGACGCTCAACTTTTCTGGTGTTTGTCGCGGGGAGAGGCGGCGAGCGTGAATGAGAGGGTCACATCCCTCCACCTCCGGGTGGGGGACAAGTCTCTCACTGTTGTGAAGGCCTACAGTACGGGCCAAACAGCAGTGCAGAGTACCCGGCCTTCTTGGAGTTCTTGGGAGAGGTACTGGATGGTGCACCGTCCGGGGACTCCATTAAAAACATCTTTTGCATTTTGGGGGGGGGGGGGAACATGACACATACATAACTTGGATGCATATGTTTAAAGTTAATTGTACAAGAGGCTTTTCACATTCCTGCTGATGTGTTTGCCATAGAGTTTTGCATATTTTTTATTATTTCCCCACGGCTATTTCAAATCGTTTACGTATGAAAATGATGCTGGCAACAGTATTGTAACGTTTGCTCTTCCCATACACTCAACTAAAGAGTCTGTAATGGAGCGATATGCTCTGGTCTTGTGTCTTGAGTGTATATTCTTTGGAGGAGGCTGTGTCGGGACCTCTGAATTCCGCCAAGATGGAGATTATATAATTGGCGGACTTTTTAACATCCACATGGACGATCAGCCCCAACAATATTTCACACCAGAAGCCCTACAGTGCTCTAGGTGAGGGACATTTTTTTGTAAAATATTTGAAGCTGAGATTTTCCCTATAGACAAGAATACAGCATGGGCAGCAACCACATACATATTGTTGTTGATTGTTTTACTCTTACTGAAACAAAAATATTTACTTATTTTCCAATAATTTTCACCCTCAGCCACAAGGCCCAGGGATTGACTTTCAGGCAGCACAGAGACTTTTAGAGTGGAGTTGGCTTTGTCCTGTTTTATCGTTATTAATGCAAGCACTTTCAGTTAAATATAAAGGAAATAATATACTGTCTGCAACAGTCAAAGCTGCTCAATCATGATCATAGACTGTAAATATTAACAGACGTAGTCATGCCTATCTCCGTCGTTAAAACTAATGTGCCATCACTTTTGGCTTCTATGGGGCTTTTTGAAAATGGCAGCGGGCAGCCCCTCCCGCAGGAAAATGTGAAAACACGCATTTGCGCATGCGTTAGCCGGCACCAGCCCCATTCATTTAACAAGAGACTATCCAAGAGTGGTCCAAAATAACATAGCTTTGGGCCAAGAGCCGACTTTTGGACCATCCTATACCAAAAGTCGGTACCTTGAGAGGTAAGAAGACGCCATACAAAAGCATTGGATACTTCTCTTTCTGGGTCCACCCCCACGGGCCCGCGGTGGTAATGCAAGCGCACATGCTCATGTATCCTTTTGAGCCGGGACCCGCCCCCACTGATTATGATAGGCACCTGATGAAAATATCCTGATAAATTGATGCAACATAAAAACGCAAATGAAGTGATTTATCCACATCCCACCAAGATCAGCGCTATATCTTATTTTTGGGTTTGTGATTCCTAGTTTGCTCTACTTTGTATCACACATAATGCTAGGAACATACAACCAATGTTGCAGAAAAGTTCTGTATACAGTATATCAGTGTCTCCCAAAGTGGGGTCCGCGGCCCCCTGGTGGGCCGCGTGGGTACTGCAGGGGGGCCGCGGGAGGTCATAAAAAAAATAAAAAAATAATATAATTATTTAATGTTAAATTTATAATGTTTTGTTTGTAATATTAAAATATTTGTGTTCATTATTTGACTTGAATAAGCCACTGTAATCATTTTTGTATTACAATGTTTGTAGCAGAGGCTATTTCCCCAAAATAAAATAACCAGAAGAGCCTATTCTTAATGTTGTCTTCTTGGTTATTATTTTGGGGGGGCCACGCAGACCCGTCAGATTTTTAAGGGGGCCTCGGTGTTACTGAGTTTGGGAATGGCTGCAGTATATAACTCCAAGGCTGATAAGCAATGTGGAATCTGATATCTACACATTTCTTTTTTCCAGTAAGACATTTTACGTGTCCAGTTATCGCCGGTTCCAGTTGATGAAATTTGCCATTGAAGAGATCAACAACTCCAGCAGCCTCCTGCCCGGTGTCACATTGGGCTATAATATCTTTGACCACTGCTCAGACACACACAACTTTCCAGGCATTTTCAACCTTCTCTCGGGCAAAAACCCCTTCAGCCCCTTGGACACAGCCCACTACGATGCCATTTCAGTTGTCGGTGCCTTTACAAGCCCTGCATCCAGAACTGTTGCTCCAATGTTCATGAGACATCTTATTCCAATGGTAAATTGTTGAGAAAAGAGGAGTTTGATCATTTTTACCATTTATTTTGTATTTTTTATATATCGATAAACCCTTGTGAATAAACAATAGAATACAGTATGTGAAGGTAAAGTAGATTATTTTGAATGAAGTTGACATGTAAAACACAGTGGCTACACACTGCTTTAATAAGTACCCATGGCTGCATAAGTGCAAGCCTGATGTGGCTCAACGAATGCTTCTATAGTTTTCAGGACATTACATTTACATTATTTATAATTTGGTACCATTGCGTGTCTAATGTCTCTTCTCTTTTTCAGATCAGTTATGGAGCATCCAGTTCAATATTTTCACAAAAAAACCTATTCCCCTCATTTCTCCGTACCCTCCATCCTAATAAGGATGTGGTTGATGTTATAGTCCACATTTTGCAGTACTTCAAATGGCATTGGGTGGCCTTCCTCAACATTGACAATGATTATGGCAATGACGGTCTCACTGTGTTTATCAGAATGATTCAAAACACTGACATCTGCCTGGCCTACAACAAACAACTGGATGAAAACACCAATTACACTGATATATTTGAGCATATAAAAAGTCTTAATATTCAAGTTATTATAGTTTATGCTCCTGAATGGACGGTAGAAAAACTAATTCAATCTGCTATAGAAATGAAGTTCTCCAACAAAACATGGATAGCGGTGGATTCTTGGGCACTAAATAAAAATCTCCCCAAAATGGCAGGTATCAAAAGTAACAGTGCTGGGGATTGCAGAGCCAGTGACTACCATACCTGGTTTTGATGACTTCATCAGGTCTTTACAAATAGATAGTCAACCTGGAGAGTTTTGTAACCAGTTTTGCAACTGTAGTGAGCTGCATCCTGAGGATATTTTGAAGGCTGAGAACTCTTTCAATTTCCCTGTGTACGCAGCAGTGTATGCCATCGCTCATGCCCTACACAACACGCTGCAATGTGGAGACAAGTGCAGAAAAAGCATCACTGCATATCCACATATGGTGAGAATGTAGTTCAGATGTCAATGAGGAAATTGTGCTAACCAAAGTAGAACTGTGAACAGGTATAATGAAAGTGTAATTGTTTTGATAAATTTTTTGTGGACTGAGTAGTCACCATAAGATTATGACGCTAGCCAGACAGTGGCACGCTAAAACAAATACTGGGAAAACGCAGACCCAAAATATTATATGGCATAACCATGAATGAGTGGCACATTATGTGCAAATGCAAAGTTATCAGCCCCTATGGAAACTTATCATGCATCAAAATCATCACTAAATTGAACATGAGACATAAGATGACCTGTGAAGTTCGAACACCATAAAATAAATCTCTCTCTCTAAAACGGTTAATTTTGAGATTTCATCTGCTACATATGGGTATAAAAGGGTTCAAATGTTTTTCATCAGCATTAATAATTACCAAGTAGATTTATAGTTTTGATGTTTATATGTTATCTTCCTCTAGGTCCTTTCTGAGCTGAAGAGAATTACATTCATGATTCTGAACCACACTATTCACTTTGATCAAAATGGAGACCCGAGTTTTGGACACTTTAATATTATCACATGGAACAGCAGTGGAGAGGCAGAGATCATCGGAGTCCACAAATTTCAGTCGCCTTCCCTTTTTTTCATCGACGATTTCAAAGTTGACTGGCACACCAATGGTCAAGTATGTTTTTTCACTGTACTTTTTTTAACCCTCAGTATTTTGTATACATATTACACCCAATATCCTAACCATGAGTGGCTGTGTATGATGACAATAACACAACAAAACACTAATTCAAGAAAATGTACAGGGTCTGGGAAATTATTCATTCACATTTTGGTTCCACCAAAAACATGAAGAAAATGTATAGGCATTTTATGTAAAAGACCAATACAAAGTTCTTTTTTGCATATAAGAAACTGAGTTGCGCGGCATGCAATTGTATCCAACCCCTATGAGTCAATATTTTGTGGTTCCCTCTCTTCTCCAATTAGAGTTGTAAGTCTCTTGGGATTTACAGAGACCACAACCCAAAGATGTTGTCGTATCATCTGACCTTCGAACGCGTGTCTCGGACACTCGGGTAAAGAGAGGGGCGGAGCTGTCAACCGATCATCACCTGGTCGTGAGTTGGATCCGCTGGCAGGGGAAGAAGCCGGTCAGACCTGGCAGACCCAAGCGTATAGTGAGGGTCTGCTGGGAACGTCTCGCTGAGCCCCCTGTCAGACGGACTTTCAACTCACACCTCCGGGAGAGCTTCTCCCAGGTCCCGGCGGAGGAGGGGG
Organism: Knipowitschia caucasica; assembly: GCA_964034765.1. Taxonomy (NCBI): domain Eukaryota; kingdom Metazoa; phylum Chordata; class Actinopteri; order Gobiiformes; family Gobiidae; genus Knipowitschia; species Knipowitschia caucasica. The sequence goes on along the minus strand of OZ035824.1, from coordinate 10,809,164 downwards.
ACATGGAGTCCGAGTGGACCATGTTCTCTGCCTCAATCGCCGATGCGGCGGCTCGTAGCTGTGGTCGCAAGGTCTCTGGTGCTGGTTCCGGCGGCAACCCCTGAACCCGGTGGTGGACACCGGCAGTAAGGGATGCTGTCAGGCTGAAGAAGGAGTCCTATCGAGCCATGATGGTTCGGGGGACTCCTGAGGCAGCTGTCCAGTACCGGCAGGCCAAGCGTGCCGCGGCCCGGGCTGTTGCAGAGGCAAAAACCCGGGACTGGGAGGAGTTCGGAGAGTCCATGGAGCATGACTATCGGTCGGCCTCGAAGAGATTCTGGCAAACCATCCGGCGCCTCAGGAGGGGGAAGCAGTTCTTTGCCAACACCATGTACGGTGCGGGTGGAGAGCTGCTGACCTCGACTGGGGATATTGTCGGGCGGTGGAACGAATACTTTGAGGTTCTCCTCAATCCCCCCGTCACGTCCTCTGTTACAGAGGCAGAGGCTGAGGATGTTGGGGCGGGTACATCCATCTCCCTGGCTGAGGTCACCAAGGTGGTTGGTAGCCTCCATGGTGGCAAGGCTCCGGGTGTGGATGAGATCCGCCCTGATTATCTAAAGTCTCTGGATGTTGTAGGACTGTCTTGGCTGACACGTCTCTGCAACATCGCGTGGCGATCGGGGGCAGTGCCAATGGAGTGGCAGACCGGGGTGGTGGTCCCTCTCTACAAGAAGGGGGACCGGAGGGTGTGTTCCAATTATCGTGGGATCACACTCCTCAGCCTCCCCGGTAAGGTCTACTCCAAGGTACTGGAGAGGAGGTTACGGCCGATGGTCGAATCTCGGATCCAGGAGGAGCAGTGTGGTTTTCGTCCCGGTCGCAGAACACTGGACCAGCTCTATACACTCCATCGGATACTCGAGGGTTCATGGGAGTTCGCCCAACCTGTCCACATGTGCTTTGTGGATTTGGAGAAGGCGTTCGACTGTGTTCCCCGGGGTGTCCTTTGGGGGGTTCTCCGGGAGTACGGGGTCGGAGGTCCTCTGCTGAGGGCCATCCGATCCCTGTATGACCGGAACCAGAGCTGTGTTCGCATTGCCGGCAGTAAGTCAGACCTGTTCCCGGTGAATGTTGGCCTCCGACAGGGCTGCCCTTTGTCACCGGTTCTGTTCACTGTATTTATGGACAGAATATCTAGGCGCAGCCAGGGGTCGGAGGGGGTCCGGTTCGGAGACCACAGGATTTCATCTCTGCTGTTTGCGGACGATGTTGTCCTGTTGGCTCCAACGAACCAGGACCTGCAGCATGCACTGGGACGGTTTGCAGCCGAGTGTGAAGCGGCTGGGATGAGAATCAGCACCTCCAAATCCGAGGCCATGGTGCTCGACCGGAAAAAGGTGCCTTGCCCTCTGCAGGTGGGTGGAGAGGTCCTTCCTCAAGTGGAGGAGTTCAAGTATCTCGGGGTCTTGTTCACGAGTGAGGGAAGAATGGAGCGTGAGATTGACAGGCGGATCGGTGCAGCGTGCGCAGTTATGCGGTCGCTGTATCGGACCGTTGTGGTGAAGAGGGAGCTGAGCCGAAAGGCAAAGCTCTCGATTTACCGGTCAATCTTCGTTCCCTCCCTCACCTATGGTCATGAGCTTTGGGTAATGACCGAAAGAACGAGATCGCGGATACAAGCGGTCGAAATGAGCTTCCTCCGCAGAGTGGCTGGGCGCTCCCTTAGAGATAGGGTGAGGAGCTCAGTCACACGGGAGGAGCTCGGAGTAGAACCGCTGCTTCTCCACGTCGAGAGGAACCAGTTGAGGTGGCTCGGGCATCTGTTCCGGATGCTTCCTGGACGCCTCCCTGGGGAGGTGTTCCGGGCACGCCCCACCGGGAGGAGGCCCCGCGGAAGACCCAGGACACGCTGGAGGGACTATGTCTCTCAGCTGGCCTGGGAACGCCTTGGGGTCCCCCCGGACGAGCTGGAGGAAGTGTGTGTGGATAGGGAAGTCTGGGCGTCTCTGCTTAGACTCCTGCCCCCGCGACCCGGCAACGGATAAAGCGGAAGAAAATGGATGGATGGATGGATGGACAACCCAAAGAATTCAGCTACTGCAGTTGGTGGCTCTGACATCCCGCCTGATGATGGTCCTGGGTCACTTCATAGACAGAATCCAGATTGTGAGAGCCAGGGACTGGGTGTCCTAAACTGCATTGTGGGGATCCCCGGGATGCCGCCCATTTCTTTTCTGCAGACTTCAGACCCAACAAGGACTGTTATGTCTTACGGAAGTTCTCGGACAACTCTGCCATCATCGGACTCATTACTGAGGCTGACGAAGCAGGCACAGAGGACTAACACAGGACATAGTGGACTGGTTTCAGCGGAACCACTTCCTCATGAACAAGGAGCCAAGGAGATGGTGATGGATTTCCGATGACGTCACTCTCCTGCTCCAGGCCGAGTAAACAGCCAGGGAAGGGACATTGAGAGAGTAGACTTTTACAAGTACCTGGGTGTCTAGCTGAACCACAAAAATAGATTGGGCAGAAAATGGGACGTTCACACTGGATCATGCTGCAGCGGGTTTACAAGCAAAGTCAATGACTACGTAGACTGGTGTGAATATGTGTGTGTATGTCGCGGCGCACATGTTTGTCTGGCGCTGCAGATGCATACAGCAACCAGACACATACGGAAACCCAGGAGATGAGATTCACTCATCTTCCTAGAGCCACACATGTCCAGCAACCAATCAGAGAGCAACAAAGTGGTCACGGGGAAACAAGCCAGACAAAACTAGAAAACGAACACACTTGAAAACAACCAAAACAAAAAGGTGCAGGGCTACCAGTGGGGGCCGCAGTTCTTGTGGACATGTGTCATCACCCTTTGTTGACATTCTACTGTGACTGTAAACAAGTGCTGCTGACATGAGCGCTGATACAGAAGTACCGGTTAATAATATAATACATCCAGGGCACAGCTCTGCGAGCAGATATTGCTGTTATATAACCTCTCTGGTATATCGGGACACAGACACGCTGCAGAGTTGCACTCGTGGAGGAGGACTTTACACAAAAAAATGACTAAAGTCATGTAGCTTTACTCGGGTCATGCGGCTGTATTCCCACTGCACCCTAACAAAGACACCCTCTTCAGGAATCCTTCAAATGGAATGGGTTCGTGATCAGCAATTTTAAAATCTTTCGGATTGGATTTTGGTCTTGACATTGACCGGATCACACATCTTTTGTTTTAAACCATTCCAATTGTATAAACAAGCCTTACGATGTGGCCATTCCTACATGTGATATTGGTCATCCTGCTACCCCCAGGACCAAAGGCTCTTTAATTTTCTTATTATTGCATATAATTGCCTGTGGCTTTTGCATCCTTACCTCAGGCCTTGTGCTGTTAGACATACAATTAGTTTTGGAAAGTGCCATCCACTTTCCATTCCCAGACAATGGATTCAAAAGTGGTCTGTGAGATTTTTTATGTATAGCTTTAAGAACTATTCAAGAACTCTTACTATAAAGGGATTGCTTGACTTCTTAAGGACTGCTTGACTACTCAAGGATAGACTATTTGATTTGTGAAATGTACCCTCTAAATTGGAACTATTCCTTTAACTCCACTTGGACACCCAAATATTCATCTGGCTGCTGCTTCTCTTTTTAAAATTCCACACAGCGATACATTTGATCTACACGTGTTAGTGCTCAGCTATTGCCGGAGGAAGTTACCTATGGTGCATGTGTTGGGTGTTGGGAGAAACCCTTTTGGAAAAACGCCCCATTCAAGCCCCTTGGTGATTGTGCTTCCACTGCCACAGTGCAACTTTGGTGTTGCAAAACTAACCCATAGTAAATGTTTATCTCTTTTTTGTTTTGTTTTGTTCATCTGCAGGTTCCCACATCACTGTGCTCTCCCAAGTGTCTAGCTGGATATCGGAGAAGTGTGGAGGGGAATCACCGATGCTGTTATACATGTATCAAATGTAAAAAGGATGAGTACCTGAACGAATCAGGTACATTACGATTGCTTAAGCACAGGCACAGATTGTAACATATGCTATAATCAATCTTTATTTTGCTCTGTTACCACATTATTTGGGGCATGTAGTGTATGTCAAACAAATTATATTTTTTGTGATTTACAGTGGACCCATACACGTGTCTGGCCTGTGAGGAGACTGAGTGGTCGCCTGAAGCCAGCTCCTCATGTAACAAGCGCTCAGTGGAATTTGTCCCATTTGAGGATGTCTTTGCCATAGTGATCATGGTTGGGGGCGGGGCTGGGGTTTTGCTGGTCCTCTCTCTCCTCACTGCCCTGCTCTTTGGTCTGAACTACAACACTCCAGTGGTGAGATCTGCAGGTGGACCCATGTGCTTCCTGATTCTTGGCTGCCTCAGTCTCTGCAGCATCAGTGTGTTTTTCTACTTTGGTAAACCCACTACGACCTCTTGCATTTTCAGATATTTACCATTTGTGCTGTGGTTCACAGTTTGCTTGGCCTGTTTTGTGGTGCGGTCTTTTCAAATTGTTCTCATCTTTATAATATCTGCTAACTACCCCTCACCGCACCGAATGTGGATTAGATATCATGGACAACGGCTGGTAGTTTTGACTGCATTTGTCCTGCAAGGAATGTTGTTACTTATTACATACACATCTGAACCTCCTCAGCCTAGCAGAAACATGGATTGGTTCAAAGACAAAATCATGCTCACTTGTTACGTTAATGTTAAAGTATACAGTGCCTCCATTACATTGTTGTTGCTCCTATGTTTAATTTGCTTTGTCTTCTCATACATGGGCAAAGAACTCCCAAAGAATTACAATGAAGCCAAAGCCATCACGTTTTTCCTTTCTCAGCTGGTTCTCACTTGGATCATTTTTGCCACTATATTCCTCATCTACCGTGGGAAGCACATCCAGACGGTAAATGCGTTGGCAATCCTGTCTTCTCTCTATGCATTTGTCTTATTGGATTTTTGTCCAAAGAGTTACATTATTCTTTTTCAACCAGAGAAAAACACAGCTCAGCACTTTCATGGACTCATTCAAACATACATCAGAACAAACATTTAGTAATCTGCTGCATAATTCAGAATGGAAAATGCAAGATTAAATACTTTTTCTAAAAACAATACAACTATGTACTGTAGGAATGAAAATGACCCCTTTTTCCCAAATGTCTAACAACAGTGGACATGGAAGAGTCTCTCCCCCTTTCTTTTAGCATTGGGTTTTGAAAATAGAGACTTGACTTTGGGTCACCCCTGTCTTAAAATGTATGTGGCCCTTCCTCTGGACTGATAACAGCCAGCGCCTCGCTGTATACCAGGGGGAGGCGGCCCTAGAGGTCACAAAAATCACACAACTTCATTTTGAAGCTGAGAGAAGGTTGCTTAGGAAGAACATCATCTCCATGCTCTCACTGTCCTCCAGAGGAAAATGGAGGATTGAGAGGCCTTACCTTAGCCTTACCTCACCTTAGCCTCAGTCTTTTAACCATATATACATATTAATCAGCATTATAACCATGTATCTTGCAATCTGCGTTTTCTTCATGTTATTCTTTACAATTTGCATATTTCATATCTAATCTGTACTGAATATATTGCATTAAATCTATAAAACCATCTTTGTCTGAAAGTGATATTTGTGCTGATTTTACTCAAGAAATGAGGTCACCGATTTGTGACCTCATTTGAAGGATTCACGCCTTCAGATTTGAATGAAGAGACTTGGACTTAAAGATAATTAAACAATTAAGGACTGATAAGATTACTGAATCAATTAATGAGCCAATTAATAGATAATGTGACATCATACGCCTAAAACCAAAATGAACCTATTATCAATTATCGTATTCACTACATGATGGTTTTCGATCCATTTCTCCGATATCAAATAAATTACTTAAAGGTATACTAGAGGATTCGGTTCTTCCGGTTGGATCACTGATATAACTGGTCCTACAAATTGTCAATAATTCTGGTGATTTGTGATGTAAGGTTGTCGTACGTGCGAGCCCCTCAGTAGCATGGATCACAGAACGGAGAGAGGAGCGGCCATGAGATGAGGTAAAGGTAAAAGTTGAATATACGTTTTAAAAACGACATATAAGTTACTGTAATAACTATTTTCAGAGGTCTGTTAGGTGATTAAATAAAACAAATTCAGACTTTTTAGCTCCAGGGCTATCCTGCTAACTGCGAGTGTTTAGCCGCGCTGATGCCCAGAATGGAGCTTCAAACACTGGGAGTCATTTTGAGAGCTCCCTGATGCTAACATTCTTAATTGTGGAAGTAATTATGAAACCCCAAAGAGGAAGCTTTTGTAACAGACTTTCTCTGTTGTAACAATAAGGACTGTCAAAATCATCGCGTTAACGCATGTTAATTACATTACAAAAATTAACGCATTTGACGCACGTGCCGAATGACCTGCCCATGCATCCCATAATAACACACACGGGTGTGTAAGGTGGCGACAGAGCAGGTGGCGACAGAGCAGCTGCCCTGGTTCTGACCCAGGGCAGCTGCGGTCACTCAGGACAGCGGTTCCCACCTCCAGCGGCTGTGAGCCGCTTTGCTGACAACACGACGAACGTCGGCGTCGTAACGTGATCATATCCAAGACCATACACGCCACCGGACTATTCTCTGCTTGTTGTGTGCATGTCTTTGCGCAGGTTGCGTATGCAATAAATGCACCGCAGAAGCTGGACTCAGGAAGTATCTCCTCAGTGTATCCTCGCTAAATTAAAGCTTGGGTACCTAATTTTTCCTTTGCACTACCAGTTCATGTTGGTTGTGACCAAAAGTAAAACGTTGAGAGCAAATCAAACAAATTTAATGACAGCCATTGGCTGACATTATGCATTTCAGACTTTTTTTTAATGTCCCTTTCTATCCCTCTGACAAACAGTAGTTTGTAGAGGCACAATAATGAATAGGATCCAGAGCCTTTATGATTCAGAGAAAACGAAGAAAGAGGAGGCTTTAGCTGAGGCGGAATACCTGTATGTTGCAGAAAGACATTATTGCCATTTTATGTGGATAAATAAATAATATGTTATAATAAACAAATACAGTACATATGTACACTGTGGTCATTTATCCATCCATCCATTCAAACAACCATTTACAGAAAAAAAATATATAAGGGCTATGTTCTTCCAGGCTAGGTATGGAGAAAGTTTCTATGAATTGCATCATAGACCAGCTTTCCCAGCTTTCAGAGTGCTCCAGATCTGAAAGCTGGGAACAGGCTATATAGTTGGACAAATCTTGTATTTCTTTGTATTTGTTCATGCTGAATTTTAATACAAACCCATGGGGGACAAATACTGCAGCATCAAAGAGAGGGACAGGAAGAAGCTGGACAAGGTCATCAGAAAGTCCAGCTCAGTCCTGGGCTGTTCCTTGGACACAGTGCAGCAGGTGGGGGACAGGAGGGTCCTGAGCAAACTAACATCTATACTGGACCATGACTGTCACCCCCTGCAGGACACTCTCTCTGCTCTGGAGAGCAGTTTCAGTGACAGACTAATTCACCCTCTCTGTGTGAGAGGTTCCGTAAGTCTTCCTTCCTGCTGCTGTCAGACTGTACAATAAGTAGGGGTGCAACGGTTTGAAAAAAATCACAGTACGGTTCGTATCTCGGTTCAGAGGCCACGGTTCGGTTCATTTTTCGGTTCATTTTTCCAAAAAAAAGTTTTGCCTTTTAATAAACACTGCTCAAGTGGACTCGGCACCTGCTCTGACTGCCAGCCCCCTGACCTAGAAATGAATTAAGGGGAAGAAAATGGATGGATGGATGTAAGGCATATTCCATCCATCCAATTATGTCTTTTTAACATAATCAGTGAAAAACAACACAAAGTGCAACATAAGAAGGCACTTTATGAAGGTATTTACACTCATATATTAAACCACCTTCCTGATTCTCCCAAGGAGGCGCTCCATTCTGGGCCCAGTCCAGCCTCATTCACTGCATTTATTTAATTTTTGGCATTATCAGTTGTGACTGGAATATTAGTACTGGGCCTTTGTCTTCCATTCCTCCACTGCTTGTGTCAGAACCTGCGCTGTGTGTCAGTACCTGTGCTGTGTGTCAGAACCTGCGCTGTGTGCCTGTGTGACTTTTGTAGAGGGGGCGTGTCTGCAGCGCCAGACTTTTCATCTCCCAGTCTGCTGTGATGAAGTTTTCCGTTCCGCTCAAGGATCTATTATATATGGAGGACCGTGGCTGCCAAAACAATAAATATATACAGAAATAAATAAATACATTTAAAAAAGATAAAATTTGCAAAGAAATGCATGCAATTATGAGAATAAGTGTATTTATTTCTGTAATTATTTATTTATTTATTTCTGTTTTTCTGTATTTATTTATTTTTGTATTTATTCATACATTTATTTCTCTATGTATTTATTTTTGTATTTATTTATTTCTTTCTCTATTTATTTATTTATTTCTCTATTTATTTATTTATGTTTGCATTTATTTATTTATTTCTCTATTTATTTATTTTTTTCTCTATTTTTTTTTTCTGTATTTCCGTATTTCTCTTAATGATATGCAAATCATGGGGTGGGTCAGGATGTCTAGAAATGGATTCGCTTTGGAGGGAAATTTCTGATGAGCTGAGAAGACTGGCGGACGGGCATACGAGAGACTGTAGTGTTGACTATATTATTTACCGTTTGGATCAGCTACGTAAAGTTCCGTCCCGGCATATGAAATTGACGCAGGGGCACATTTAGTATTACTATAAAGTACAAAGATTTCGGTATTCACGTAGCCCTGGCGCACACTGATCATTACATTAAACATAATCAAAAGCAAAAATGACCACACCAACTACAGCCTGTAACATCAGTCCTTGTGGCAGAAACGTCAGTAGGCCTACAGGCGTTTCTCGGAGCTGAGCCTCCTCATCAACACATCCTTCCACTCAGACTTGAACCTATGAGTGAGGTCCTTTTCAAAAGCAGCTGAATGAGCTGGGCCTTGCGTCTGTGCAGAATACTGCGCCGCTGCAACAAAAACACGTTTCTGAGTATGGAAAACGACCGGACCCTGGGCCTGTAGAACGAGCGCCTGTGTACCCCCCCCCCCACAATCCCCTCCACACTCGCGCCACCGTTTGTACCTCAGTCAGTGCTGTGGCCGCGTCCACTTTTCAGTCTCTCTCAGCCTTCACTGAAAGCTCCAGTGTCTGAGTGTAAAACACACACTTCGAACGCAGGGTTTTTCGGCGGACTTCAGCGCTTTGTAGTAAAATACACACGACCACCTGTCACTGCCTTTGCCAAAAGCCTCTCACGAGCCGGACAGGGAAATGAGCATAAACACACACACACACACAATGCAATTGTTGCATATGGAAGAATGCTTGATATTTTTATTTTTATTTTTTTTGTTCTGACATGGCTATAGCGAGAACACAGTGATCTCAACATAACCGCCTATGCTGGACAAGCTATGGAGCAAGGAAAAATATTAACCAATGAGCTTACAGCAGAGGCATCCCGGCCCACCCCATGATTTGCATATCATTAAGAGAAATACGGAAATAAATACAAAAATAAATAGAGAAATAAATAAATAAATGCAAAAATAAATAATAGAGAAATAAATAAATGCAAAAATAAATAAATAGAGAAATAAATAAATGCAAAAATAAATAAATAGAGAAATAAATAAATGCAAAAATAAATAAACAAATAGAAAAATAAATAAATAGAAATAAATAAATAAATACAAAAATACAGAAATAGAGAAATAAATGTATAAATGCAGAAATAAATGTATGAATAAATACAAAAATAAATAAATAAATATATCAATAAATAAATACAGAAAAAAATTCACTTACTCTCATTATTGCATGCATTTCTTAGCAAATTTTATCTTTTTTAAATGTATTTATTTATTTATTTATTTCTGTATATATTTATTGTTTTGGCAGCCACGGTCCTCCATAATTATAGATTCCGCGAGACGTCCAAGCGTCAGTTGTGAGCGCAGCTGAGGATGCGCGGGAGAGTTCACTTTAGTCCGGTCTGACTGTGGGTAAAGGAGCTGCTTAAATGCCGCGGCAATAAGCGGTCGTTGAGACGCTTTTTTTCACTCGTGTCTTTCTTTTGCCACAGTTTACACATCGTGACAGTTCTGTCAAATATTAATTATCAGTGTAGTTACAGTGAAGCCAAAATGCTCTCATACCGGGGATTTAAATGACACGGGGCTTTCAAGCTCCTCCGTTCCTCTGCTCGCCGTGACCACGCTGTGTGTGGACTGAACAACGTGCGCACAACTTTTTTTTCATAAATAAAACCGCGGATCACGTCTGTACCGAACCAAAGACGTTGAACCGAACGGATCACGGATCATTGATGAACCGTTGCACCTCTAACAATAAGAACTGTTAAGCCTGTAAATGTCATTCATCTGTAAAACAGAAAATACTAAAATCATGTGCAATGTGCAATACTGCAACTTCGGAATGTCCACTGAACAATGTCACTTTACTTTATCATCGTATTATCTTGCCCTATATGTAAAGTATATAACTCTGCACTACTACATATATATATTTTTATTTTTTGACTGGTATTGAAGCATTTACAGCATTTACAGCTAGTTAAGAAACATAGCCACTAGTTATTTTGTATATTTTGTGTGCTCTTACTATTGTCCTTTATGTGCGCTGCAACCTCGAAATTTCCCCACTGTGGGACGAATAAAGGAACTCTTATCTTATCTTGAATGAGCAGGTGGAACAGCTCTGCCGTTTTCAAAGTAGAAATGTTGTTTCTTTTAATCAAATTTTAGATCAATAGTGAGATTTTAAATGTAAAATAAAAAACAATATGATCCAACATAGCAGAAAACAACACAACACGTCTCCTTTAAAGATGCAGTAAGCGATATTGTTAGCTTAGCCGTAGACCAACTTACAATATGTAAACCTACTAATTTCCAAGTTAACACCATATACCAGGGAGAATCCTGATCAGCTCATTCCACACCAAGCTAAAAGCTACATTCTCCTCTCTTTCCATCTCCATCACACTCCAGCCCAATGAAAACAAAGTGAATAATTCATGACCGTACAGAGCCGTACATGCATGGATCCGGTGCAATGTATCTGAAAACAGGAGCTGTGGAGATGCACATGCAAGAGGAGAGCGTGAGGCAGGCAGAGCTAGGTTCACCCCGAACCAAAAACCTGCCTGACATGACGGACCCTCCCTGGAGAAAAGTGCAGAGAGGCAAGCAGCACATATAAAAGTGAGGAGGTGTTTGTGGAAGCATGAAGCAGCTGGGGGCTGGTTCTGGGGGTATGTATGGAGGGAGGAAGAGGGCGGAGCACGTGTGATAAGCGTCCACAAAGTCAGCTTCATGCTCTTCCACACCTGCAAAAAGAAGAACGCTGCTGCTGGACATTCACAAGCTCCACTCATAAGATCTATTCAGACAAAGTAAACATGGTCCAGGCCTTTGGAACACGCTCTTTATTCTCCTGCCCCTTAATCAGTGCTTGCATTATTGTTTCTCAACAATATACATTGCGATCTTGATACACAAAGCAGCATATTGTGTACACAAAACAAGACAAAGAAGATCCATTCTAGTTGTGAAATAAAAGCAAAACGCTCAACTGCCTAACCACTGTATGTCACGGTATATTACATGATGTGATAACTGTTTGTCTTCAGTGCATCAGGTTTGTGTCAAATTTGAGCTTTTTAAAATATTGTTCACTCTCTTCTCTTCAATCCTCCTCTTTACTTCAAATACACTCACTGTGCTTCAATCTGTTACATTTAATATTGGTTCTGAACCTTTCCACTTAAAAATGTGTTTATTACAATTGTGTGATTACATTAAGTGTCATTATATACTAAACTGTTTTCTTGGAGTTCTGTTCTGACAGTCAGACTGCTGGTGATTTTTCATATTATTTTTTTGGATCGGAAAAATAAGCCAGAGGGGGCAAATCACATTTTCACTTTTTTAAAGTTAAACTATCAACAGTTATTGTTAAAAACGTGCCAAATAAAAGTTTAAAGGTGTACAGTATAAACTGTATCGGTCATGATTGCTGATCAGATTACTGCTGTTTTAAAAATCCTGATTGGAGAACCTCGAATTATATTCTTTTATAATTAAGAAATTCTTACTTCGTCCCACAGAGGGGAAATTACATTGTTGACTCACAAGTTACATAATAGTAAGGGTGAGGAGCACACAGCACAAAATAAGTAAATATTAAGTATATAAAATAAGTAAATATTAAGTATAGCACAACTCAATACTTTAAAAAATAAAACACAATCTAAAAGTATAAAACTGAATACTCTAGTCTATAGTATATAATATAATAGTATTAAATATATACTTCAAAGTAGTTAGTTTCTCCTTTTGGCTGTCACCATTAGGTGTGAAGGTGAATTAATAATTAAATGCAAAGCAAATGAGACATAAAAAAGTACCTACCAGAGGTTATGAAAGAAAAGAAAAAATCTATCTTCCACCTTTTCTTGATAACATTCCACGTATATTTACTAAAAACCTGGTGAGAAGTGTCAATCCCAAAACGATTTTAGAATTGACATCCTCAGCAGGTTTCCCTCGTACCCCCAACAACCATAAAACTGGACCAGTTTCTATGTTCACACGCTCAGCAGTTCACAATTCGAAAGACACGCTGCAAAGATGATAACAAATAGGAATTCCACTGTCACTTACCAATCCTGCATTATTCATGTCGGTGGAATGATGACCATTACTCCTCTCCACAGCCGTTCACTACTGTAACCAAACTTGGCCTGACCCGCTAGAGCCCGGGGCCGCATGCTCAGCTCATATGGAAAATGAAGCATGCGCTGAAAGCTTTGCCAATCGATGCTGCATGCTGCTGCTGCTGCTGCTGCTGCTGCTCAGCTAACCACAGCCTCTGTACTCAGTCCATTCACTATGTAGGACTGCCACAGCAGAGGCATGTGCTCGCCTTTATACAGCCGCTCATGCACACCGCACGGACACTCGCATCTGGGGAAGCACCAGCCACAGAATGCTTTCATTCTTACCTATGCAGATCAGTGCAAACAAAGCTGTTGCTAGGGGATGACATTGCATTCGATCCATTAATTTTCTTCCCTGCACAATAACCTAAGTATCTATCTTTTATTTGTATTTCTGTGCTTTTTACTGTGCAACATGTTTCTGTTGATAATAATATGTCTATTAACATATGTCAACATATGTCAACTCATTAATGTATAGCTTTTTCATTAGTAAGTAAGTAAGTAGTAAGTAAGTAAGTAATGTTTATTTATATACCGCCTTTCACAGACAAGGGTCACAAAGCAGTTTACAATTGTTATTATTTTTTGGGCACTTGTCCTCTCACTCCACACAGAGATGGAGCGGGGTCGCCGAACAGGAGGCGCATGCCAGATCTATTGTACATATTTTTAGTGGTAGGGGAAACCGGAGTACCCGGAGGAAACCTACGCAGACACGGGGAGAACATGCAAACTCCACTCAGAAAGGCCCTGGTCCGGCCGGGATTCGAACCCAGGACCTTCTTGCTGAGAGGCGAGAGTGCTATCCACTCAGCCACCGTGCCGCATTACAGTATACTTTGGGGCTCAACATGCATTGTCTATACATTGTGCTGTTGTCCTTCTGGAGTCTTCATTCAGTTGTCTATGAAAGGTTTCATTAAGGTTTTAAGCATTACAAGAAAAAGAATCAAGTTACTATACGACACTTTGGGCTGAGAACCCTAACTGACTAGTGGGTTTGCTACCAGGCGAAGTTAATATCAGCTCAACTTGGAAAGACTACTGTAGACAAGAGGATCCAGAGAATTAATACAGTGATTATAGATGTGCTGGCAAAGGCCTTGGCAGGGACGCATTATAAAGGGGATATACAATATATATGAGATTATTTCAGATCCCCCGGGTTCAGGCACTGGTGTTGGCAAGGAATGATGCTGACGTGGAGGAGATGGAGATGCATGAACTTGAAGGTAACTTGTGGGGCTGCTTTTAAACTCCCTGCTTGGCTGGCATAGGGCAACATAGGGTGCCAAAGGAGCTGGTCAGAAGGAGACCTAAGGATTGAGTGGTAATCTCCAGAATTTCCACTTTAGCTGTATTTAAATAAATGCAAGCGGTTTAAATCCATATGGTAGAATAAAGCAGTGCTACAAGATCTTCACCAGCAAAGTGATATTGTGACACTTTGAATATTTTCTTATTGTTTAACAAAATAGGATAAAATGGATCCTCTTGACAAGTCTTTGAGAATAAAAAAATATTGCATGGCCCTCAGGAATCTGCTGTCCTAGATATATGCAAGTCCCACCTTCTATCCTTGTTATTTTGGTGAGATATTTTGTGAGACAGTAGCTCAGTTGGTAGAGCATTGGCCTTAAGGCCAGAAGGTTGTGGGTTCAATTCCCACCTTCACCTTCCACCGACTCCCACTGATGACTGCTGTTGTTGTGTCCTTGGGCAAGACACTTAACCCCACTTTGCCAAAAGCCCCCATTGAAAGATCAAGGCTATGCTCACAGTCAGAGAGCAGCCGTCCTCCTGTGGACTCACCACCTGCAGAGGGTCAGTGAGGGGCTGGTGCTATGAGACTTGGGTGGCATCTCTGACTGCCACCCCCCTGACCCAGAAATGGATTAAAGGGTAGAAAATGGATGGATGGATGGATATTTTGTGAAGGAGAAAATGGTTCCTGTACAGTATTGCCGTGTTTCAGGCTGCTGTGGTCGGAGTGGCAGCTGGCTCTTTGATGCAGAACATATATTAATAATCAATGTGGCTACTGTGAAAGAATTTCATAAATCCTGCCACCCAATTAAAAATGGTTTTATTCACCGCGCGGCATTATCTTCACGAGTACCGCACTCAGACTAGGCGGACATTTTGGTCAGGTCTAGGATACTATTCTCCTTCTCTTTCTCTAATAGCTAATTATCTAAAAGAAAATAATTGATGAATAATTACTTCAAAATCCTTTTAGAGCATGTTTGTTATGATAGTAAGCAGGATCAGGGTTAGTGCTTGTAAAGTTCTCCACGAGAAAAAATAACTTATATTTTCTAAAAATAAACGTTGAAAATATTTGATCACTTTTGTTATTGCTTTTTACAGTGTATATAACTATTTATCACAGCAGAAATGACTTGAATTGTCTGATAAAGGCTACTCTTTTGTTTATGCTTCCAGTATAGTCAAATAGATTGATTACTGATAGAAGTCCCGTAATAACCAGTGAGTGCAACTGCTTTTGTTTTCTGTTTCTTATGAATCTTTCTCCCTCTACACAGCGCACGCATCTTATTATAGCAAATAAGTTCACGCAGTGGTGCGCGCAGGGTTAGGCAGGGTTGATTTCTGGTACGCGCCCGTGGTAGAAACCTGGATAATGCACAACGCACACTGACACGCCACACGGCAAGGCGCTCGTCAGCGCAAAATAAAATACGTATATTATTTCAGCCCAGTGACCAACGCTGTTATCAATGCTGTTATCAACGGGTTTGATAACCTATATCATGAGAAGAGGAGTAGCTCATGGACATAAAGGATAATTTTCACATCATATAAACAGGACACATATCAATATATTGGCTTATTAATAGAACACAAAAACCATTGCTACTACATCTGGGATAACAAAGTGAGAACAAATATACATGTAACTGTGACAAGTACTGGTGAAAGTGAAGTTCATTGGATCAAAGTCGCCTTGAAAATGACTAAAACAAGCATGGATCATTCTACAAACAAATTGAGGTATTAAATGAGGGAAATCATGGTTGAAAGCTTGTATGGGCCCCCTGTAGGATTATTTCAGGTCACATTGGTTGCTATGATTCAATGGCTCGGCAAAGAAAAAGTCTGTAGTGCATCATTCCAACCCTAACCTCCTCATAAATTTCCCATCCAAAACCAAAACTAGCAGTGCATTCAACCTTTGAATTGGTGGCAACTCTCTCTACTCTCTACCCTGCTGCAGATGTGACGTGTGTGTATTAAAAGCATTAATAATAAATGAACATGACGGAACACTTATTTGCTCAGAAGTGTTGCTACAAATCTCCTGCCCCGCTTTTTGCTTATCCCTCCCCACACTGCCATTCGTCGGCTGTCAATGCGTCGTGACTGTCTGCCAAGTGCAATAATTACAGTTGAGCAGCAGGGGCAAAGCAATGGAGAGAACGACACCATATCAGACATGACTTCACACGGAAATGGCTGTAAAATTCACTTCAAGGAACTGGGAGCAAGGCCAAAGCACAACTGTCAAAATGTTTTTACCAATCAATTATTAAAACAAACAGTCCAGTTTTTTCATTACCAGAAAAAAATATGTATGCAAGAAAACAAGTCTACATGTGACTTATCCATGATTTCGTAATTATTAAAAATTTCAGTTACGCAAGCTGAGATGCCACCTCCTAATTTCCCTGGATGTTACTTTTCATTGACTGAGCTATGAAATGGTTCGTCAAATCAAAAGCTGCAGTACACTTGACTTGACCCAAAATAATGCTGTTTTTGCTTTCATTGAACCTCTTTTAGGCGTGAACATTCTGACATCTCACACACAAGCCTCTATGAGCACAATCACTGGTTGATGTATGGCCCATTACAGTTCAATGACAGGCTGGGCAGTGGGCCCGGAGCACTGGATACTTTATGATGTTGGACATAATAGCTCTGGTTAAAAATAACTTTATTACAACATGCACCTCTGAGACAACAGTGACATGAAATGGTGGTATAGATGAAGACAAGAGTCAGGTTGGATCAGCCTTTTATGTATTGCTACGCCATGACACAAAACTACATCTACTAAGTGATCCTTGTGGATGTACTATAACATTGGCGTGGCAGCAAGGACACGGGAATGTCCATCGTACTTCATTTTCATATGTACTTTTTTAATTATCACTCTTGGTTAATCAAACCACGTGGTATTCAGGATTAGGGCTATAAGTGAAACTTCCCATATTATACTACAAAGGATTGTTCTCTTGAAGTTGTACACTGTATGTCAATTTCTCCATTGTAAGATCAATAAAATTCATCTCATCTTAGCAATGTGAAACAGCCTTTTAAAATGTTCAATCACTGCCAAAACTCCAAATTCAATCCAGTTGAACGACAACAAGCCCTGACTTTCTTGATATGTTTTAAATGTCTCCAAATGCCATGCCCTGCTGTCCCATTATTTGCATCGTTTGACCTTTTGTCCCAGCTGGATGTCACATTATGCTGCATTGATTGGTATGTGCGTCTTTTAGCTCATAAATCATCAATAATGAATGCAGTGAAAAGCAGTAGACGCCACAGTGTAATTCCTATAAAACAATGGTGCCCCAATGTCTATGCTGTAACCTCACACAAGCAGATCCACCGCGAAGATTTAAACAACACAAATTGTCACAACTATAGTTTATTTGAGTTTTATTAGGGTTTCACCTACACACCATTTTCAAAACCAATATTTAATATTTAAGTTTCAGTACTTGCCAATTCCGAGTATCAATGCCGATATCAGGCTTTTATTTTAAAGCACTTGTATTACTGTAGAAAAATTAAATGACTGGAATATGTAAAGTTTTTGATTAATTAAATAAGTTATTTTTTCTGTAAGCAAGTATAATGAATTGTTATTTATATAGTGCATTTCACAAACCAAGGCCACACTGTTTTGTGGATTACCAATAATTCCCATTCTCTACACACAGTGATGACAGAAGCCAGACGCTGCATCACTATGTCATTACATTCAGAGGGAGGATCACCCGGGGCAGACACAGGGAGAACATGCAAACTTCACACTGAAATGTCTTGTCTGGATTAGGGTTACGGTTAGGGAGACCACTGCATCGCTCTGCCACCCTAAGTAATGAGCGGTTTTACAATATAAATATCATTACCCATAATCAGAAGGGACATCAGTGAACATCATACATGTATTATGTGGGGGATTAATATAAGTAGTATTATTATCGTACCACTACCAAGACCATTATTTTCACTCTGCACCATTCCACTGTACGTTTATGTTTATTGCCATAAAACTGCAATATTACAGCCTTCTGTGAAATATTAGTCTTTCAATTTGTCAGCATGTTTGTCTTTTTCCTGCAAACATGAAACGAGCAGTGCACATTTCCACAGTGGAACAGACTAATCAATAGCCTCTGGAGAGGGGCCGAAGATAAAGTGTTCATTTCTGGAGAGCAGCAATAATGAGCTAATACCAGTGTGCTTGTGAGCCTATAGGGATATGTTCCATACGGCTAGTGAGAATTTCTTTGCACAAACAAGAAGACATTTACTCATTTTCTGTATGGGGATAGCTTACTCCAAAGAGGCTGAAGGACTATGATGTCTGGAGGGGGAGGAAATTATACGGTTGGGTTTAATATTCAACATAGAAATGGCAGAGAAAAAATATAGCAGTAAATATAACCTCAGCTCAGACAACATTAATGCTGAACTTAGCACGATTGAAACTAGAACAGCACTTGTAGAGCACAGACCTGGGGGGTATGCAACCTGAAACCCGGCGCTAACCTGAATTTTTTTTTACATCTAGACCAGATAAACACACAGACATTAGGCTGTTTACATACTGTTTTTCAGCCACTTTGAAAAACTTTTTTCCTCCCATCACCATGTTTTTCTTTCTTAGGCCCCGTTTAGGCGGTGACGCTATGAGACGCTGCAAAAACCACCCCGTTCCAGATTCGGAGTACTAAGTGTCTACACGGCCACAAAAAACGATGCCGTTTTAGCGCCCGGCCAGTAGTGGACTGTGGAACTTTAGAACGCGACACACGCAACACCCACCAGTATAACCATTTTGTTCCACTCTGGAGACTGTTTCTCAACGCTTGCGTTTTCACCCCCCTGTCTGTTTTGTTTTCTGTTTTGCACCCCCGGCGCAATCTCTACAGCACCACGGGTAAATAACAGATTGCATGATTTTACTGTTGTTACGTTATGGTGCCCTGTCAAAGCAGAGGGGGCGCTGTTGACTCGATGGGGTGCCGCTGAACTGGCCTAGAGGATGGTATGGGGCGGTGTCCCTTGCACGCCGACTAGCCTTTATGTGTTATTTCCTTATAGAGTTTGGGGCCCCCTGTACTTCGGCGCCCCTATGCAAGGCATAGAGTGCAAATGCCTTATTTGCACAACTGCCTTTGCCAAAAAGAACAGTACAATTCATTAAGTCACAGATCCTTTAGTTGGAGCTGGCTGTGACACTAATGGAACAAGGTGTTATAATCTAGTATCAGTGTTTATAATGCTGTGTTTGCGGAAAATCTGGCTTGTTCCCTTTGAGTTCACATGATGCCTTGTCACCTCTCTCAACCCTCAAAGGTCCGCACTCAGCTGCGCCACACCCCTGTCCTCCGCAACGAACAACCACAGCCGTCTCACGACACTGGCTCTGTTCCTGTCTGTGGTATTTTATTTTATTTTTTTTTTGAACTTGTTTTTATTATAAATGGTGCAAGTTACACTTATTTACAAAATAGCAATCAGACAAGAAATATAGGTACAGTTACCGATACAATATTGTTATCTGGTCCATATTAAACTACTTACATAATATTGATACAACAATCATCCATTTGACAAATATGTTTGAATTAAAGACCATTTATCTGTAAATATGTCAGTTTTCATCTGCAGTCGGGCCGTTATCTGTTCCATCTGATATACGTCCCTTAACCTGTTTTTCCACTCAGTGATGGTGGGGGGCTGCGGTCTGAGCCAGGAGACCGTTATCGTTTTCTTTGCTATCAGAAGTAGAATCCTCAGTAGATAAAATTCACATTTTGATTTGATTTCCTTTTTAAATATTCCCAATAATGCTGAAGTTGGTTCCAGTATTATTTTTATGTGCAGACATTTTTCAATTTCACATTGTATGGCTTTCCAGAAGTTTGATAACCTTGGGCAATCCCAAAATATTTGCGTATGGTCTCCAACAAGACCGCAGTCCCTCCAACACTTGTCCGAGGTTTTACCAAATTTAGATGTGATAAAGGGGGTTCTAAAAAATCGGATTTTAGTTTTCCACTCAAACTCCCTTAATACTGGACTATTAGTTATTTTATATCCTTCCTGAAGCGACTCTTCCCAGTCCTCATCTGCAATTATTGTATTCATTTCTAATTCCCATTTACCTTTGATGTGCAGTGTATTTTCACTGACACCCTCCTGCAATAACTTATAAACATGAGATATAATTTTAGAGGTAATTCTCCTTTTTATCACAGCTAATAAAAAGCATTCCATATCCGAGGGTGTATTTTGCAGGTGGTCTAGAATATTATTTTTGCTAATATAATGTCTTAGTTGTAAATATTTATAGAAGTCTCCATTTGGTAGGTTATATATTTGTTTGAGCTGCTGAAAAGACATCAGTCTCCCATTTTCAGACACTTGACTCAACATAATTAGGCCTTTTCCGACCCAGTTACTAAAATTTGGTGCAGGAGGGAACTCAGGATTATGATGTATTTGTATCAATCTACAGATTAGACTGGGGAGGTTCAGCGTTTTTCTTACACTTGACCATATTGACAGCGTATTCTTTACCATTTCATTTGTAATTTTTTTCTTGGACCATAAATCCAGACCCACAAAAGGCAAAGTATCAAGTGCTACATTCGTACAATCCCCTTGTTCCATAGAATACCAGATGGTTTCCTCTTCCCGAGAGATCCATGTGGTCATTGATTTAAGCTGAGCCGCCAGATAGTAATTTCTTAGATTTGGAATATTCAGTCCTCCCATCCTTTTAGAGCACATTAGTGTTTTAAGTTTAATTCTTGGACGTTTATTCTGCCAGATGAATTTCGAGAGCCACTTATTAAGGATTGTGAATGTAGCCATTGGCACCTTTATCGGCAGTGACTGGAACAAAAATAACAATCTCGGTAACACATTCATTCTAATAGTTTCCACTCTTCCTACAAGAGAGAGAGGCAGTATTTCCCATCTAGCAAAATCTCTTTTGAGATCATCCATCAATTTCCCATAGTTTGGTTTAAACAGTTGTGCAACTTGTGGAGTGATCATAATTCCCAGATATCTGAATCCTTGATTACTCATCCGAAATGCAAACCTACTCGTCAGATTTGCAGGCCACTGCCCCTTTAACATCATAGCTTCCGATTTCGATTGATTTATTTGGTAGCCAGAAAACTTGCCATATTCCTGTAAAGACTCCATGAGTGCTGGAATGGACGCCGCTGGATCACTAATATATGTTAAAATATCGTCTGCAAAAAGTGAGACTTTGTGTTCCTTTCGATTTTTGTCTTTGATGCCTTTAATATTATTATTATTCCTGATTAATGCAGCGAGGGGTTCAATATTAATTGCAAATAGCAGGGGGCTGAGGCAGTCACCCTGACGGACTCCTCTCTCCAAATAGAAGTAATCCGAGCAGCATCCATTAACCCGAACACACGATTTAGGATTCATATATATCACTTTTATCCACTCCACAAATTGTGAATGAAAGCCCATTGCTGAAAGGGTACTGTACAGAAAGTGCCAACTGACAGTATCGAATGCCTTTTGTGCGTCAAAACTGATTAACATAGAGCTATTAGTGTTATTTTGTGCTTGTGTTATAACATTCAATGTTCTCCTTATATTATTAGCACTATGCCGACTTGGTATAAATCCTGTCTGATCTGGTTTAATTAATTTCTTTATATTTTTTTGTATTCTTTTAGCTAATATATTTGTTAATAATTTTAGATCATTGCATAATAGACTTATTGGTCTGTATCCTTCACAAAGCACAGGATCCTTTCCTTCCTTATGAATGACCGAAATGATGGCTTCAGACCATGAGTCTGACACGTCACACTTTGCAAGAGCATAGTTGAAGACTCTGGTCAATAACGGAGCTAGCTCATCCACAAAGCACTTATAAAACTCTCCAGGGAGTCCATCAGTACCGGGTGATTTATTATTTTTTAACTTTTTAATTGTCTCCCTAATTTCAGATTCTGTTATGTTTGAAACCATATCGGAGGATTCCTCTTCTGATAGTTTAGGCAAATTTAGGTGATTTAAAAATAATTTACTTTCCTGCTGGAGCTCATCATTCATCACGTTTGGCTCTTCATAAAGTTTCCTATAAAACGATGCAAATGCATCGGCTATTTCTTTAGGTTGATGAACAATTGCTTTGTTTGTGGGATTAGTTATTTTAGGAATCATCCTGTCAGTCTGTGCTTTACGAAGTTGAAAAGCCAGAAGACGACTAGCTCTACCACCCATCTCATAGTATCGTTGTCTTGAGAATCTAAGAGCCCCTTCGGCTTTGTAAGTAAGAATTGTATCCAGTCGTCCCCTGGCTTCTTTTAGTCTCATCAATGTATTATTTTCACCTGTATTTTTATGTTCAGCCTCTAAGAGTTTTATTTTTTGTTCGAGAATGGTCTGTTGTTTTATTCTGGTTCTCTTCAATCGGGATGATATTTGAATCATTTTCCCCCTAATTACAGCTTTGGCTCCACTCCACAAAATTGAGGGAGTAACCTCTCCAGTATCATTAGTTTCTAAATAATCTTTCAATGTTTTTTTTAGTTCTTGGATTACCTCTATGTTAGTTAGTAATGATACATTTAATCTCCAATATTTGAAAAAACTATCTTTACATAAGTCCAGATGCATAGTTACTGGGGCATGGTCACTCAGTGTTATTGTTTCAATGTTGCAATCCGTTATTTTGTGCATATGTTGTTTTGACACACAAAAGAAATCTATTCTTGAATAGCTATTATGAACATTTGAGAAGAACGTGTAATCTTTCATGCATTTTTGTTTCTCCATGGGTCTCCCAGGCCAAGTTCAGTGATCATGTTATTGAGCATTTTTGTTTTTATAGTTTCCGGACCAATTTCTGCTGGTGTTCTATCAAGTTTGCCATCTTGGACAGCATTGAAATCTCCTCCAATTATCACAATTCCCTTAGCCTTCTCCGCCACAACATTTGCTATGTCCTTGAAAAATGATACATTATATTCATTCGGAGCATACAGATTCATAATGGATAATTCCTCATCTCCTACTCGTCCTACTATCATAACATATCTACCGAATTTATCTTGTATTACATTGTCAACAGAGAATGCCAGGGATCTGCATATTAGAATAGCCACACCTCTTCTTTTCCCAAATGATGAACTGTATGCTTGGTTTACCCATTCTCTTTTTAGTTTTTTATGTTCCACATCATTCAAATGGGTTTCTTGTAAAAGGGCAATAGAACATTGCATCTTTTTTTAATTGACTTAATATCTTTTTCCTCTTTATGGGATGATTCAAGCCATGGACATTATATGAGACAATTTTTAGACTCCTCATTGAGTTAAGAGGCATTCTTGCATTTACTTATATACATTATTATAGAACATGTACCCATCTCTCTGTAATTGCACTTTTTGTATTTCAGAAACATACCTTTTACACCAATTAGAACATACATTATGAACAAGATAAACAAACTTCCAAACTTTGAACTGTCCAAACGAGCTTCCTCAAACTCGGTCGCTATGGAGACGGAGGGGCGTGACGAAACTCCTCCGTCTGGTACACCCAGTGGTGTAGTGGCAACAGTCATACCGCACAAGGCCGTATGTAAAGTTGCCTCTGCAAAAAATAAACTAAAAAAGACATAACTCAACATGAAAGTCATCCCACCTTCCCCTGGGCAGGATAAAGTCCCTTGAACTTATTATTATGAGCATCATTATTGTCACTAGCCTTGAGTATCCCTTGTTTTGATAGTTACCAGTCAATTCCAGGAAAATATCAGCTACACGTCTTCTCGCAGAAGCAGGTCCAGGTCCGCACTGGCCATCGTTGTGTTCCCAGGATCCTTTGATCTCGTGGTCCATGTGTTGTTGTGAAGTAGGTCTTCCCGACGAATCTCTCTCTCACTTATGTTCACCTTTATTCCCAACTGCTTGAGGGTTGGTGCTGCCTGTGCGAGTGTAGAGAACGTCTTCACTCCCGAATCCATTTGGATTTTCAGCTGAGCAGGAAACGGCGAAACAGCTCTCATCTTCCTCTCTTTAAGTTGTTTAATCACCTCTCTCACTTGTTTGCGTTTCTTTTGAATATCAGCGGTGTAATCCTGGTCAAAAAACACCTTCTGGTCCTGATATGTGATCCCGCGGGTTTTCCACGCTTCTTGTAGAACTCGATCTTTCACTCTGTAGTCCAAGAATCTGACTATAATGGACCGTGGTGGCGCGTCTTCTCTCGGCTTCATAGTTAGTGAGCGGTGCGCCCTCTCTACGCCAAGATCCAGATCTTGTGGTAATTTCAGTGTGTTGCGAATCATACCTGTGATAAAGCGAATCATGTCGTTTTTCTCTTCCCCCTCGCGCACCCCGAATATGCGCAGGTTGTTGCGCCTGGATCTGGATTCGAGGTCCTCGCACTTAGCTGAAAGCTTAGCTTCTCTTTGTAGCATGTAGCGTATAGCTCTGTCATGGCGCTGAAGCTGGTCCTCATTGTCACTCACCCTCTCCTTAATATCAGTCATTTCCTGTTCGAGTTTGGCCGTCCGTTCGACGACTTCTTTCAGGGTGTTTTCAACACGGACAAGAGTGGCCTTGGTATCGTTAGAGGCATCCGTATGCTCTTTTCTGAAGCTCTTTAGCTCTGCTAGCAGAGATGCCATGCTGCCTTCGGGTTCACTGGCTTCCACAGTTGCTTCCTCGAATTGTTCGCGTTTATCATCTTTTTTGGTTGACCTTGTTTCTTTACGCGGGCCCAACATGTCCTGGCACAACTATTAGGCACAGAAGCGCCCTCGTTTGCAAATTCTTGGCTAGTTTAAGGGGACTCTATCGTAAGCCCAGATTTCAAGCTGCTTCTCCTCTCATGACGTCACCCGGAAGTCCCTGTCTGTGGTATTTATTCTCCTTCTGTCAGATGTAAAGCTCATGCTGCTTTGGGAAAGGACTGTGGCCTCGGGTCCTCAGCGAGAGACAAGAGCGTGAAAGAGGAGCAAAATAATCTTTAAATACACCTGCCCCTAGTCAAGGCATTGAAGAGGCCATAGGATACAAAATATAATTCACAGATTGACCATGTTAAAGTTGTTTTTCATATGCACACTTAAAGATGCTTTTTTAGTTTGTTACACCACTGACTCACTTGATCTGTGGCATGACCAAAACCTTTGATGTGACCTAGTTTCCGCTAACGTTGTATAAACAGGTAGCCAAGATTAAGATTCATGTTGGAATTCCAAATGTACTAAATACATATAGTGACCCAATAGAGTCATGTAAATTACCGTAAATTATCTTCTAAATGTATTAATTGAAAAAAGCACAACATTTTATGATGAGTAAATAGATCAACTAATTGTAAATATACTGTAAGATATGTCTTTTAGGTTCACATTTAAATAGCGAATATATTTTATTAAAGTGTATTTTTTGATGAATTCATATTGTCATAAAAGGAAAAAAAGAATAGGATCAGTAAGGGGAAGAACAAGAATTTCATTTGCAGTAATTGTATAAGATTGATTACACTGAATCTAATGATGGATTGATATGTTAAAAGTGATTATTCTGTACTCAGGCTTCTAAAGACAAAAAAAATATATTGAAGGGCTCATCTGCATTTTGAAACAAATGTACGAATGAAATGCCTTTTAAAAGCCGAACTGCATCCTTACGACCCACGGAGATTCAATGTTCATCTATGTGTCAAAAACATGGGACCCCTATGGATTTGTCCTCTCACTAATTACACACGTCTCTGAGCATGCACATAACAAACTGTTTATTTCTCTGTGGAGAGAATAAGTCGCTTTTGAAGACCGTTTTATAGAAGACAAATCCAACAGCTCGTCCATTGGCTGAAAGAACACTTAACACACATATAAAAATCACAGGATTCACGCTGTTCCCATAGGTGTAGATTTATATAATTAGTTGGAATAATTCAGCAGGGCAACTCTTCTCATCTGGATTTTTCTCTGATGTCAATATCCTCAGCCAATGGTAATTAGCCCCTGCTCTATCTAGCTTGAGGTTATACTGAGTTTATAAATAATCTGAAACATTTCTCTGCACATAGACCTAAGTGCTTCTGCAAGGAGGTGAAATTTATTTCCATGCACCAGACTAATTAAATTAGTCTGGTTCTAAAAGTCCACTCATTATGAGTTCTTCATAAAATACAGCACATGCTAATGTGCATACAGCTGTTTAAAGAAGACACGTTTTACGGCACAACAAACCATAATTGTAATCATTAGCTCTATACATTATTGATCTATAATTACTTAATCCAAGAATTAAAACCGTGTCCAACACAGAATTATTTCACTGTGTGGCTAAGGGAATTTCAAATTAATGTAAATTCTAGTGGTATCTTTACACAGCCCGGAGTATATAGGTGAAAGGTCCAAAGTATACAGGACTACTCACACACACGGCTAACGATGGTCCACCGTTATCATCAAAGTTTACTTTTAAAACTAAAGATAGAGCAGTTAAAAGATAAATACCCTTTAATGTGCCTGGGAAAACCCAACTGCCCATGAGCACGGAACGCAGGACAAAATGACGCACTATTGGACAGATAGTGGTCCAGATCCAGCAGATGGCAGTAGAAGCTGTCTTCCCTCATGTTTATCGTGCACAAAATGGAGTAATCCTTTGGCACCATTGAGTAAAAATCATTTGACTTATTTGCTTCTTCCCTCCTCGTTGGATTTCTTTCCCTCTACATACTGGATGTCATTAGGTTGAATTGATACCATTGGCTATGAACTACATGCCGATGGTTCTGATACACATTCAGCCAAATAAATGGGTCTGGACAATCGTAAACACACAAGAAAATTAATGGATGGTTCCCAGACTACTTATACACTTGTGTTAGCGAGGGTTGCGATGTTACATGGACAACCTGACTTGTACAGGACTAGGGTTGTTTCGTTGTTCCTTTGTCTATCTCCATGGAACTTGATCTGCCGTATGGTTTTAATGTCCAATTTAGGAGTATTTAATTGATTTATACCTTATTATTACCTCCACATATGGAGGTGGTCTGTGTGCTTTTCTAGTTGCATACTTCAATGAAAAGGATTGCCTCTTCATTAAAATTAATTCTACGCTCATTCTTTGTGAGGAAGAACTGGCTAAAAATCCAGCTAATTTTAAAATGCAAAGAAAGTCCCAGATTTTGGCAGCAGATTTGTTTATTGTTCTTCAGTGGAATCAGCACAAATCTGGTGACGGCTGGGGTAGAGTTGAAAGTAGACATTGACACGACTAAAATATCTATCTGCTGTCTAAGGTTTTCCCTGTAAACAGACTTGATGATGTCACATTTGGTTTGAGTCTGGAAAAAAGGGGAATATGTGGTGGGATGAGGGTGTTCTGAATGGCTGGTGTTGGGTCAATAGTGCGACGGTGTTATCTTCACACAGTAACACGCGTCAGGCTGATACTCGAATTCACAAACTAGGTGTTGAAGCATTTGTTAATCTTGTAAACATCCGAGCACTAAACCCTCATTAATTCACCCCAGAGGACGTTTGGGAGAGAGGCAGAGCCGGATGGGGTGGGGGGCGGTCGTGAGTATGAAAAAGAGCAGATGGAATATACTGTAGTGTAAATGAAACAAGTTTGATGTTGGAATAAACAACACCCAAATCTAACTAGACGAATAATTTCACCTGATGCAATATACTATATACTTGAAATATTATGAAGGATTGCCATCAAAGGAAGCCAAGCTCTCTACAAATCAGGGTTATTGAAACTACAACATGCCAAATATGAAGAGGATATAAATTATAGATGCTTTGAAAACTACCCAAACATTTGTAATTGCATACTATATCGAGCAATTCTGAATAAAATAAAATATATCAACACTATATTA
Organism: Knipowitschia caucasica; assembly: GCA_964034765.1. NCBI lineage: Eukaryota > Metazoa > Chordata > Actinopteri > Gobiiformes > Gobiidae > Knipowitschia > Knipowitschia caucasica. Next base: position 10,781,165 of record OZ035824.1, on the reverse strand, counting down.
AATATTATATTATATCCAGTAGCCTCTGCCATACACTATGCTGCCCTGTGCTGGGCCCCGGGCAGCACAGAGCGGGACAGGAGTAGACAGAGCTCCACTCTGGGCTGCTCCCTGGACTCTGGAGGAGGTGAGGGACAGGAGGGTGCTAGTCAAAGTCACCTCCATCATGGACAACACCTCCCACTGCACAGGACTGTAGAGGAGCTGAGGAGCTCCTTCAGTGGAAGACTGAGGCACCTTCAGTGCAAGAAGGAGTGCTACCACAGGGCCTTTAAGAGAAGATAAGATATGCTTTATTGATCTCACAAAGGAGAAATTTACATGTCACATCTGGCATGGATAGAAACACTCAAGATTGGGCAAAAAGAAAGACATGTGCAAACAAGTTAAATGCAGGATATATTATGTACAATAAAAAGTGTCAAGAGTGGAAATCAGAAACAGTGTCAATAGTAGTGCAGGTTTTTCAGTCTTAAAACAGTGACTTAAAGTGACTTGTTGTACAGTCTGACAGCAGTGAGGATAAAGGCACTGTACAATAAGTCACTTTAAATCACTTGCATTAGGACTGAAAAACCTGCACTACTATTGACACTGTTTCTTGATTGCCACTTTTTATTGTACATAGTATATCCTGCATTTAACATGTTTGCACATTTCTTTCTTTTGCACAATCTTGAGTGTTTCTATCCATGCCAGATGTGACATGTACATTTCTCCTGTGTGAGATCAATAAAGTATATCTTATCTTATCTACACGGCTTGATTGCAACAAAGCTTCCTCTATTCGAAAGACAAGTTGACACTCAGGCGTAGTGTACAAAGTGTGAAAACAAGATTCCATATTTTGGGGCTCACCAAGCTACAAGCAAATTCCCTTCAGAAACTCTGGTCACTTTCTGTTTTGTACTTCATTGAAAACAAGAATCAAACTCATATTGTTGAGTAATGTAACCATCATAGCCTTTGTCAAGCTATTCCAACTTCTAAATGAAGAATTGATCAACAGAACATTGAACTGTTTGTTACAACAAAAGCACCTCACACACAGACCTCTACCTTCAAAAGGAAACGATGAGACAAACATGAGGCTCTCGTCAGATAAGCAGAGATGCAGGCTTATGTTCACAACTCGGTATCTTCTCGCTACGCGGTTTGTGGAGCAGTCTGTGTCTGCCGTATGCTCTCTGGCACGGCGAACAGGCATTAGACGTGACACCCAGACAGATGGCGGTTTTACACCAGCATGGGGAAAGAAATGGCTCTTTAACGTCAAACCTCAGCACATTACTTTGAAAGCAGCTGGCCAGACACAAAACAAGAGCTAGGCTGGGGCGCGAGCCAGCCTCCGAGGCAGAGGTGGCCTCAAACGGCACATCAGGCAGCCTTTCTGCGCTGCACCCTCCGCTAGGCAGATCTATTTGTGTAGTATAATTAACTGGTATTTATTTACATGGCAAAAGTACTGTGCAAACTATGAACTCACGAGCATATGACTGCAGGTTACACACTAAGGTTAATGTTACTTAAATTGAGTCTTCCTTGGTTTTTACATTTACATTGAAATATGAGAGGTATTTCAATGACTTACCTATTACTTGCAATAACAAGTAAACAAGGGCCATATCTTTTCTTGTATGAACTAGGGCTTTGACTTTTGCACAAAAATCATCAATTTAAATATTCAAATACATACAAATAATGTAATTTCAAAACGTTCTACCGGTCCTTATTTCTTGATAAAGGATCTTTCAACTGATTTTCTCATACAGGGGATCAATAAAGTATCAATCTATCCCTCAAACTAATGATGACCCATGTCAACCCTATTTGTGCTTTTAATTCAGGTGTGTAAAATACTAAGATTACTCCGCAAGTAGTTTTCATGACATAAATACTGTATTAAAGCTGCATTACCTGACTTTATTTTTGTTTTCTTTACGTCCTTTTGAAGAAAAAGTAGCGCAGATTTGTGCTGGCGTGTCATTTTATTTTAGACTGAGTTTTCGTGAAACAAGGAAGAGAACTTGTTTCGGGACCAGATTGTGACCAATCTCAGCGGACCACTGGCCCCCACTTTCTGAGGTAAACAAGCGGCGGAGGCTAACCTGAAGCTTCCCGTGTCTTCGTTACCGGTTACTGCTTACACAGCGAAACATCCATCCAAAAGTAAGTCTCGTTCCTCCCGGTTCTATCGTCCTTTGGTCACACCATCCACGTTAAAATGTGCAATCCATATTGTGAGACGTGAGCTCCGTATACGTTAGCACAGGCTGAGGGGGGTAGTGGGGGGGCGAAAGCTCCGTGGGTGCGGGGAGAGCGTGCAAAAAGAGCGCTCAGATTTGAAAATGTCACAAAGTCAGTTAGTGCAGCTTTAATGTGACAAAAAGTGATCGCGGTAAACCAGGAAGTAACCATTAACATTAATATTACATTTTAGGACACATTTGCAGAGGGTCTGATATGGATTTAGGTTGGGTTTATATTTGGATCACTCACTGCTGATGTTCAGAATTCTTTGTTCAGTTTTCATGTAGTTCGAGAGAGTTCTAGTTTTGAAGTAGCTAGTCTAGCTGTTCCTATAGCTGTACCTTTTACAACTTCATCGGGCGTGAAAAAGCCACGAAAACTAACCTTCACCATTACAGCTTCGAATATTAAGGGTGTCTAATATTCGTTTGAATCTATTTATAGAATTTTAATATTCAAATTATATTTGAATATAAAAATTCTGAGTCAAAGCCTTAGCATGAACTAAAAGAGAAATCATTTTATTGAGACAAATAAAAGAGGAGCTGTTTCTTTAGGGGCTCTTAGTCAAGCCTCAAGTTTGCACAATGCACAGAGCTGTCACGCAGTTCCATTTATTACAAGTAACGAAAGCAGTGCAGGGTACAGAAACTCATAAAACACAGAATACTTTACCTCCTTTATACTTCAAGTTTCACACGTGGACAACTCCTTTGCTGGCCCCATGCAACATAAGCAGCCAAACCGAGATGCTGTAATGTGAAGTGTCACCTTAGGCTGGAATCTAATCAATCTCTTGGTAATTAACTTGGGACTTTCAAACGAGTCCTCTCATTTTTTCCTGATTGGGCGCATAACTGCTGACTTCACCAACTGAGTATAATTACACTCACTTTCAAGACTACTCACAGGACTCACTCAATTCACTTTTGCCTTTTCAAACAGAATTTATCTTCTCCCTAAAGTTGTTTTTTTGTTGCTCCGCTTGATCTTCAGGAACCAATATGAAGAAAAATACCAAATTACAATCTCAAAACAAGCATAATTACAATTTCATTCAGAACTATTTCAATTGAAGTTGATTGACAGAATATATTTTTTCAGCCCAGCTCCCACACCGTTGCAAAAATATATCTGAATGTGGTCACAGTTATGCACCTGTCATTTTTTACCTTAAAACAGAACAGGCCTTCCCAGGATCTGTGGTAGTCAAACAGGAATGAGATATACAACCTGTATATCCCACTTTTATAGATAAAATTATATAAATAAAGGAAAGAGAATGTTGTGAACAAATCAGATTATCTTCTGCATACTTGAAAGAAAGTGCTCTGAGTCACTATTTATCTTTGAGAGTTGTTGATTTAAGGATGTGAGGGGGGCCAATATACATAGATATGTATGTAACTAGTGCCATCTAGTTACTCTTTTATTACATAGTTCAATGTTTGTGGTTTAAAAGTTGGGTATCCCCACTATAAGTTTGGTAAACATTAACTGTTTCTGGCGTGACATTACCTTATCTCAAGTGTTAAGTAAGTATTGCAAGTAATGTTCATTTATATAGCTCATTTTACAGGCCGAGGTCACCCTAAGCGCTTTACAATGTTCAGAATCCAGATAGTTTTCCATTCACACACGATAATGATGGAAGCGAGACGCAAAACACACTGGCAAATCAAAGACCCCAATCAACGTAATCCATTCAATTACTCATTATATTCATACCTATTGTACATGTTTTTCGCGGTAGGGGAAACCGGAGCACCAGGAGGAAACCTATGCTAGCCCAGGGAGAATATTTAAGGTCCTGTTCCGACCGGGATTCAAACCCAGGACCTTCTTGCTGAGAAGCGAGAGTGCTATCCACTCCACCGTGCCATTAAAAAGGACAGCATTATGTTTGATAGATTACCTTACTATGTGAAATGTTAACGTGAGTGAGAATTGTACTGTATGAGTTTGTTCCTTCACCATAAAAGCTGCTTGTTAATCAATTGTTGAGCATATATATTATATACATACACATTATTTCATACCCCCAGAAATGTGCAGCCCATGCTCACGTCTCAGTGAAAATATATACAGTAGTATAGCAATGAACAATTAATGTCCATGGCTCAGTTTTTAAAACGATTGTCCTAACTCGAGGTCTATTCAGGCAAATAAATAAACGCATTGAAAAACAGCAGCAGGGCATCTCACCTCACAGGCCATCAGCTGTCAGGGGGCTTTAAGAAGCAGTCTCACACAAGAAGGAGGCCACAGGGAGACGAGGCAAGTGGAGTGGTACATCTGACATAATGCCGGAGTCTTTGCTGTGCTGCGTGCATGTCAACTACAGCGTCTTCATAGGAATACGATAACGAGGCCTTCTCACACACACACACACACACACACACACACACACACACACACACACACACACTCACACACACACACACACAGAATGCCAAATGAGACATGTGGCTGAGAGTGAACACAATGCAACTCAATCATGCTTGGAGCTAAGGACACCATGTCAGAACCTCCAGACGCCATCGGACACAAACAGTAATGGTCATGAATGCTCCGTCACAACAGGAAGTATGTCTCCTTTTTGTTTAAGTGAGGGTTCTTAAAACTAGGCCACATTTTTATTTTGTTTGATTCAGTACATTGTGTTTGTGGCAACAGAAAAAATCTTGCAAAAGTAAAATGTTGTGAACAAATTGGACAACATGCGGATTCATCTTTTTAGAAAACATGTTCTTTTGCACTCTTCTGAGAAAGCACGTTGTCTGAAGCTTGTTCTCCCAGCCTGACCAGAAAAAGTTGTGTGCTTCCATTGATTTGTCAAATCATTATACCACCAACATGGCGGACGCTGTTTACATCATCAGTTTTGGTCACGTGGTTGAAAGTCAAGAATAGGACAGCCATGAATATATAACAGTGCACACAACATATATAAGCACCCATTCTTTGAATTGCAATCCACAATACAAAGAAGCAAGTGAATCTCAAATAAATATCCGTAAACTGGTCCAAGTATATTTTCAAAAATCCTGTTACGAACAAAATTTTATACCTAAAAATTATATCAATAATCATGTAAAAGTGAGACAGAGAATAACGTACTTCAAACAAGGTCCTTCATCAAGATGCCCTCATCAAATGAAAGGTTGAGTAGCAAACGAAAACACAGAAACAGAAATACGTCACAATGACGTATTTCTGCTCTTTTTTTGTATTCACAACAAATTTAATAATCAAACAATCAAAAGAGATGAAAAGCAGTAGAATCAGTACTGGATTGTGACACTAGTGTTTTCAGACTTCAGAATGATCAAATATATTCATGTGCAATCATTATTATTGTTTTGCAAATCACACAACCATATGTCCTCAAAATGTATTCACTATTATTCTCCTTTGTGTTCTTTCTCGCATTTGATGTATCAGACTCACCAACATGAAGTGAATACTGTGAGTGTTTCCTAGAAATCAATTTTCACAGATAAATACTCACAATGGACTTGGACTTGGTCTTGAGGCCAATCACTCTCCTTCTAAAAAGCTAAGGGCTATCTAGGAACACAAAACAAAAACAAGGACATCCTCCTTACAGCCAAAGTATCTTATTAACAGCTACCAATGAAGCTTCATAAAACACCTGTTATAAATAAAGGATAATTAGTGCTAAGTAGGCTAACACTTATGGGTAAGCGAGGCTAGCAAGACTGAACACGTCATTAGCTTTCAACAAAAATAGCATTAGCTTTGAAAGAAATATTGTGAAAAAGCAGCAGAGTGACAGGAAAACACACACACACACACACACATACACACACGCACACAATCAGACCACCTTTCTATTTTGTTACAAAAATAAAAGAAAACAGCAGACTCGCATTATCACAACTCTCAATGCTAACCTGTCCAGCGGTCCTTACAGCACACTTGTCCCCAGCATGTCTCTACTTTCTGTCCTATTTTCCTCCATTAACTTAACATTGTTTTAGCTCACCATAGAACTATTATTATCTATTTAATACATTTACGTTGCCCTCGAGAGCCTCGGACGCGACACCGATCCTCCTCATAATAAAGTAATCTAACGCTAAATAATGAAACTCTCAAGTTACCAGCTATCAGCATACACAAGTTAGTACTGAGTAAATTACGTCTGTCAACACATTATAAGATACGATACGCACCTGACACAAAGTGCTCCGAGCATATTCTTGCGTGTTTTGAGGGAGTTTCTTGCCTGTTTATCTTCGCAAGCCATAACCTCCGTGGTTGTTCTGACAAAAGCTTAGTCTTCTCACATTCATAAAGTCTAATGATGGGTATACTGTAAAATCCAAGTTTAACGGAACCTCCGGCACGATTTGAACATCCATTGACCCAGCAGGAGATGACCATTTTCAACTTTATCACGACATTAACACGTTTCAGCTTCTTTTTCTATTGTTTTGCCCACAGAATGCCAAGACAAATGGCGCCGGGTCGGCAAATCCCCGTATGTAGTGACGTCATGTGGGAACTATGTATAGCTAAGAGAAGGAAAGGCGGGACTTCCCCGTTTTATTAGAACTCATAAAATCACTTTATATAAACATTTAAGGCCAGGAGGTCAATTTAATACAATTCTTAAAATTTGTAATTCATTTAGAGTTCCAGACTATCACTTTAAGCATTGTTTAGTACCACACAAATCATTTTCCATTATTCTCTGCAGGTGTCTGCATCGAGACATGTTGGGCATCTTGTTGTGATGCTGTTGACATAAATTACCAAAAAGTATGTTGTATACAACACACAATTGACATGACATGAACAAATGAAGAGACAGGTGGAAATGAGCAGTCCTATGTCAATTATTTTACCATAATATATCTTCAATTACACCATTGGTACACTGTAGGTGCAAGTCTACAGCACAATTCACTTCAACATCAGTGAAATGCTTAATAAGGGCTTAATCAACACTGGATTAAACCATTTCCTTTGAACTGCCTGGAAATAAACACAACAACATCTCCGGTGAAAAAAGCCCATATGGCAGCTTGTTTGCGCGTGTCGTGTCTGCATAACTCAAGTTCTGTGCTGTGGCTTAAAGTTCACCTATGCAGAACGCTGGAACTGAACGAAACAAGCTGCAGGGAGAGCAGTGAAATACACCTGCTCTCCAACATCCAGCAGCAGCCTTCAATCCAACGCATCCATCAACAAGAGGCAATTAGTGCAGAACGCGGCACACCGGGACCATGTGGTTTTAAACGGCTCCCATAACAAGCGCGCAGTCCTCAGCGATGGGAGATAAATGTGGTGTAATGGTAATGATGAGGCAGGTCGAAGGATTGGCTGAGTGATGCTAACATGCAATATGGCCAATGTAATGTGGCCAAGAGTGAGTTGTAATGGGATTGTCGGGAAATATGATAAAATGTGTTTCTTAGAATGTGGTATGTCTACTGATTACGGACTGGAAATGTAGAACTATAGAAATATAAAACATATGGTCCGATTTGAAACCTGTTTGGCCATGAGTTTCATCAATGTATTCTTTACCTTCTTTGATTGCTGATTAAGTAGATCTTAAGTAGATTTTTTAAAAGTACCGCTATACCAGCCCTCAATAAGCTCTCAGTTTGTAAGATTTAAAACATGTTTTTAGTATCTAATTTTAAGTAAGACTTGGTTAATCTATCCAATGTCAATGTGAATGTTAGTTTTCATGGAGCAAATGCACACAACAAATTTCAAATTTACCTTAACATAAAAACTTGGTGGGATAATATTGAGATATAGGATGCTAAAGAATGTTGCTGTGCTATTAATTTATTTGATGCATCATTTATTACAATGGGTTAATCGTATTGTATATTTATAGCTCTTTGCTTTATGGTTCAATAATAATAAAACAATTTGCTCTATTGTCCAGTAGCAATATTGCAAATCGCAATTCCACACTTGACTTCCTGCCCGCAACAGCCCAGCGGGACAGGCAGAACGTGGAGGAGCTACAAGACTTCTGCAATGCGAGCAGAGGTTCACATTGTTGGTGCCAGATGCTTATAATACATTTTGAAACAAAAACACTCTGGAGGCAGTACAAGAGCTGTACACGTTGAGTGTGAACAGAATTTATAAGAATGTTGAGGACTGTGAGCCCTCCTTTAACTTGCATTGTACATTTGTCTGCTATGAAACTGGAGGAGCATTATTATACAGGATATGTACAGTATGTGTATACATGTTTAGCATGTGTGCATATGTAACGTTACACTGGAAATCACTATTCAAACAACATGGAATATCAACTCTCGCTAATGTTTTCAAAGAGAATGATCCACTTTTACCTAAATTGTGTAACGTCCAACATTTTATCCTGTGCATTCCCAGAGCAGTTTGTGCCTAAATCACTTCCTTACATACGTCAGAGAAAGAACAATGGCTGAACCATGAGCGACAGAGCTGTTCACTTGGAATCTACACAATGATAGACTAACAATTCATCATCTTTGCTATCACCTGTAAGGATATCAACATGTCCTACTACAAAGTCTTATTTCTGAGACGGTTCTGCCTAATGATACTAAATAGTATCTGAAGGCACCAGGATGTAAATCTGAGCCCTGGGACGTCCCAAGTATCTGGATTCAAAAATGAATAGCCACATCAACAGTTGTGTACCCTATTACCCTATGTGTACTACAAGTACACAGCCCAGACACCTACAATTGAGTCAGAGCCTTCTGCACCACAACAGAAAGGACTGTATCAGGGCTAACTTTACTTCATGAAGAGTAATGTGTCCTGAATGATTTGGAGTAGATTTTACTTCATAAAGAGTAAAGTTTCATTAATAATTCAGAGTCAACTTTACTTATTCTAATGTCAGTAAATGTTTTGCAATTAAATTGCCGCAATTAGTGTCTGTTCTTTTTTTGAGTAAGGTTTACTAACCACAATTTACAGTTGTTATGTTTGTCTCTTACATAACTTTTAAGAAGAACATACAGAAACTCTGGTGACTTCAGTAACGTCTTTACTTGACAGGTGTCATTCAAAGTACAAGATATCAGTACGCTACTCGCGTACTCATTACATATGCGCTGTGCGTATACTCGAGAGAAAGTAGTCCCTACTGTTGTAATCAATACATGACAACAGTGTATGAAATGTTGATGCTGATCTTGTTCAGACACGGGGCATGGGGAGAACATGCAAACTCTATGCATTGAGCCTGTATAGGGCATCTTCTAACTGCTTTAATTCTAATTCACTGATTGTTCGTGGAAACCAGCTCGTACATAACACCAACAAGCGTGGGCCCCGGGCGTAATGCGAGTGGAGGGGCCATGTCATCAGCCGCAGCTCTGATTACACGCTCATCATTAGTTATGATCACTAGCACTGATTGGTCATTTAAATATGCATGTTGATTAGGTAACCCACGTACACCAGTCTGAATGTCTAATCAGTGGTGACGTCTGTGTGCGGGACGGAGCCGCTGACAGACTGTTAAAGCAGCACCGGCCGCTGATGCGTCTTCTCATTAGCCTCATTTAGCTCAGTCTTGTTTGGCTAATTGACACAAAACAAACACTTGGTCGGAAGCAGCCTGTTATACCGCGTCCCTCCGCTTTGATTTCCTGTCACCGCGGATTAGGTTGCAGAGCGATGTCTGATCACAACACGGGTCATTAACACAGCAAATATGAGTTTAAATGAAGAGATTTTGAGTCTGAGACTGATTTGAATATAAGATTATTATGGCATAATGATAATTAAGATAGTAAGATATTCTGGTGGCACAGTGGTTAGAGGCTGTAGGTGCTAAACTTTAGCAGCTAAAGCTTCTGTGTGGAGTTTGTAGAAAAGTTTTCTACCTGTGTGTGTGGGTGGGTATTTAGTGAAATGAGAGATGGGTCAAATGCAGAGGGCACATTTTCCTACACAGACAATAAGGTAAGGCACGCTCATCATGGCATGGTTACTGAGTGGTTAGCACCTCCTCCACTATCTAATAATATGCACCAAAGGTAAAGTCCTCCCGCTTCAGTATTTCTGACCGAGAGCATTGATAATAATAATAATACATTTTATTTAAAAGCGCCTTTTAAGAAGTCTGAAAGAAAGAAAAGGAAAATAAGAGAAATCCTTCAATCCAAACAGTGCAGACCACAGTTAGAAAAGGCGGCCCCTTCCAGCTGGTGCCTGTGTACTCGTCTGATTTATCGGCTCTGTAATGATGGTCCGCTAAAGCCGATAAAGTAAGCATGCTTGCTTGTCGTCATGGAGACCCACAGCATCTCTAAGAGCAGTTGCCTTTGCCACAGTACTTCAAATACCAAGCAAACAGCCAGTGTGTGTGTGTGTATTTGTGTGTCAGTGCGGGTGTGTGTGACCATGTGCTCAGCCACTTGAGTGTGCGTGTGTGTGTGCACACGTCCAAGACCATATGAAGTAAAAGAGTACTTTTGCAAGTTACTGGACCTCTTCTCTATAGACTGACTTGATGTTATCTCATATAAGACCTATGAGGGAAGCATCATCAGAAAACTAGACCATGGTGTTGCGTAGGGATCAGACAATCATGTGTGAAGAGGAAGTATAGAAGAGGACTGAGCACTCGGCCCTATATTTAAGATGAGAGTAGATATTTTAACCTCTTTATAACCTCTTTGTTCGACGGCCTGTTGCTCAGTGACACAGTGAACTGCTCAGAGTTCTTCAGTTTTAAAACAATTTAATGAGGGATAAGTGTTAAAACAAGATGTCCAAAGGGAGTGCTGGGCCACTGTGATCACACGCTCCACCACCTTTAGGAAAAGAGAGTGTGACTTTTTCCAGCCTGATATGTTTTATGCCATATTGTCGAAGATAGCTGAAGACGAGTTCTATGTAAAATTATGATGGGCACCTTCTCTAACAGCGTCACATATGAAGGTGATATAAACTAAGTTTCATAGTTTTCTATATGCATGTACAGGCTTGAGTTGGGCAGACGTGGTTGGTTTGGCGCTTATCTTTCCAGAGAAGGAGCAGTGGAGCGGAGTGAGGCGTTCAAGGGACACAGTTAATCCTCTGCACACAAACTCGCACGAGGAAACTGCAAAGTCCACAAGAGGGACAGGACAGAGGAGGAGAGGGATCCACTCACTGATCCTCCAAGGGTCAAATTAGATATTTGGCCATTTAGAAGTTCTGCTCACTATTGTAGGGCTATAATTAACAATTATTTGGACAATCAATAAGTTGACCAATTATTCTCTTGATTAATTGATGTAAATGTTAGTTTTCATGGAGCAAATGCAGACAACAAATTTCAAATATACCTCAAAACTTGGTGGGATAGTATTGAGATTTAGCCTGGAGATATTCAAAGAGATGATTTACTCATTGGTCTGCTTGATGAAAAATACATTTTAATTTCATTCTGCAGTCATTATAAAATTATCTGAATCAAAAATCCTTTTAAGTCTCCGTAGGTGTTTAATCAAAGACCGATTAAAGGCAGCAATGCACATCTCTGTTTCAACAATGGAAGTTAGAACTTATTTACATAATAAGGGCATAATCCAGTCAGAATTTCCCGTACTTTATAAAAGAGTTTATGTTAATACAGAACATAGACAAACTACTAAATCTAAATCACTTTAACACTCTTACACTAGAGCATTTCAACTACACATTGTTTGTTCTCTACAATAATCCATTAGACTAACCACTTGGGTGGTTCTTTTTCCCATTCACAAAATGCTGTGAAAATGTGGTTGCCTAGTAACAAACACTTCCCGTTATCAATGACCACTTGGACATGAAAACTATAGTCTCCATCATGCACTCCAGATGCCTAACCAAGTATTTATCTTTAGTGAGAACTTATTGTTTGTCTGTTATGTTATAATGTTGGAAACTATACTTGAGTTGATAGCCCAACTGTTGCTAGCATAGCCACGGGAAAGCCTTAGGGAACTATTTTCTTTTCTTTCTTATTTTATATAAACCTTTCGGCATTCCTAAAAGTGGACTGAAGTTTATGTTGTGTGTTCTGTTGGTATAAAGCCGTATAATAAGCGGGATAACGTATATTCCGCTTCGCCCTGTCGGTACTTATTTTCCGATGATGACCTGCGTAATATACTTACTTATTTTGACTGGTTTTTGTTTTACTTTGACTTCCTGTCCTGTTTCCTTGTGTTGATTGTCTGCCCCGCCCTAATGTGTGTCACAGGTGTCTCTCTGTGTCTATGTGCCCTATACTCTTCCCCATATGTTGCTGGTTCATTGCTTTTGTCTCTTGCTTTCCTGGTTCCCATTTTTGTCTGGATTTTAGAGTTTGATTTCCCCTTGAATTTTGTTTATCATAATTTAATCATATATATATATATATATATATGCGTTCCTGCATTTGACCACATGACAGTAACATATTTGTAAGCATCTCAAAGTAGATTTCTCCTGTGATGCGGCTGTGTTATGGGGAATAGACTCATTAGAGTTGACGACCCCTTCGTTAGAAAGGCAAATCTGAGAGGCCCAATTAGCACTGAAGCTGTTACAAAGTGCGAGGTAATGATGATGGTGCTATAGCTCTGTGGAGGCCTATTGGACTGGACAATTGTTCAAATGTGTGGTGAAAGGAAATATTGATTTTGGATAATACAGCAGAAGCTTTATTCATACAAACAAAAACTAAACAATCTACTTTCACTTTTGTCAAGACACTTACAATCCTTTTCAATCAATCATTAAGGCCCTCTACACTATTAGAGAAAGTACAATTGAAGACAAACATACAGGGCTTGAAAAAGTGTTAATACCCCTAGGCCAGAACTAAAACATGGGGAATTGTGTTTCAATATTCTATAAATCTATTCACTTACATATTCCATATCACGGGGATGATGAAGTATGAATTGAGATAGTGCTTTTTGTAATGCATTGTGTAACTTTGCGAGACAAAAAATATTGAAGTTACATTTTTAGTGTAACTTCAATATTACACTAATATTGAAGTTACACTATGCCTTCCCACCTGCTAACTAGATGCAACTTAAAACCACAGACTGTAAATAAATCAACTAAATCTTCCGTCGTGCGACTAAGGCCTGTCAAATTTACCACTGAAGCAATCACAACAGCTGTTTACTCACATGGTTAGACAAACTACTTTGTCTAAATCAACTCTATCGCTCTATATTGTAGTTCCACATGAGCAGAAGCTGTTGTCTAGAACTGATAATGATCAAACATTCAACAAAATAATTGAAATTAATTATCCCCTGACAGTCGCCACATTTTATATTTGACTCCAACTTTTTAGAGAATGCCTGACAAACAGATTAAAATATGATTCAGTTCAAAACATCACTGAGCAAGGGATGGGGCAGGGGTGTAGGATCAGAGAGAGTTTGGGCCTGTATCTTGTCTGAGTATTCTGCTTTGTCCAACCCCTTTTCAAACTTTTGCTGTATTGTGTATTGCCATTTTGTTTATTGTTTCCTCTTTATTTGTCATTTGGTATAAATACTGTAAGTCCTACAAATTGATTACTATACTATACTCCAGTAGGTTAGACTACTGCAATGGCCTGCTCACAGGTCTGTCCAAACAGGCTGTAAAACAGCTGCAGTACATTCAAAATGCAGCAGCTCGAGTCCTGACTAGAACCAGGAAGTACGACCACATTAGTCCAGTTCTCAGGTCTCTGCACTGGCTTCCTGTGGCTCAGAGAATAGACTTTAAAACAGCTCTGCTTGTGTACAAGTCTCTCCATAGCCTCGCACCAAAATATATTAGTGACATTAGTACCATATGAACCAGCCCGGACTCTGAGGAGCACAGGGACTGGACTCCTGTTAGTGCCCAGAGTCAGAACTAAACATGGGGAGGCTGCTTTTCAGATTCATGCTGCTAAAATCTGGAACAATCTTCCTGAAGATGTGAGACAGGCCTCCTCTTTGACAATGTTTAAAACCAGGTTAAAAACAGTTCTGTTTAGCTGTGCATACAACTGAGGGATATTATATTTGTATCTTTATTTTTAATGTTCTGTGATTATTTATGATTTTAATGCTTTCTTATTTTGTTCAGCACTTTGAGTTGCCTTGTGTATGAATTGTGCTATACAAATAAACTTGCCTTGCCTACTATTACTATACAACTCTTGACACACAGCTGCCACATCATCTGCTGTTTTCTGGTTGGTTAATTTCTCTGCCAATATGTGCTCTTTAGGCCCGCCCCTTCAAAATGCCCCCATGGCTGCATTACCACACTTACTTCTCTGTCTAGAATGGGACGTTTACAGGCTGGCTAGGCTAATATATTACATAAAAGTCCTCGACAATATTTAGTTTTGACAATGATGCATCACCACTTACACCTGCTACTATCACCTATATTCTGCGTATTGATTGTCTGATTTGTAGATGTGTTATTTTGTTAGCATTACGAGCACACGAGACAATAACTCAAGGTCTACTCTTTCTCCTGCGCTCGTCTACGCTCGCTGCACTGGGTCGCTATGGCAACTTAGCTTTCTTGCCAAGACCAGTTCCAAAGAAACTCATTCATTCAACATTCCCTTTCCTCCGTTTTCTCATTTCCATCTGCCGTCTGCTGGTCACCACACACCCGGCGGCAGAGCGAGGTGAAAATGTGATCAGAAATGGAGCCAAGAGTGGTGCGGGAGGTGTGCGATGTCATCTTCTTAAATCAGTCAATCAAATGTATTAATAAAGCACGATTTGGACGGTTTAACCCAAAGTGCAATTTACAACAGATGATACAATATAAAAATATCTTCTTCATACATGTGTGTTTAAAGGCTCTGCTACTGCTGCTGCTGCTGCTGCTGCTACTGCTACTGCTGTGCTGCTACTGCTGCTGCTGCTATTGTTTTATACTACTACGACTTGACATAATTCTACTACTACTACTGCTGTTGCTATTGCTACTACTACTACTTCTACTACAACAACTTGACCCAATTCTACTACTACTACTGCTGCTGTTGCTGCTGCTGCTGCTGCTGCTGTTGCCACTACTACTACTACAGCTAGACCTAATTCTACTACTGCTGCTGTTGGTGCGGCGGTTGCTACTACTACTACTAATACAACTATAACTATACCCAGTTCTACAGCAGCTGCTGTTGCTGTTCTAAAACATGAATTTCTGAAGTAAATACTCTTAAGTTCATGTTTAAACGCCCCAATGAACACAAATCAGGATAATATTTGTTTTACCTCCGTCACTTCACAGTTATTACTAGAATGTTGTCTGCTTGTGTTAGTTTTGAATTTAGTTCCACACAAACGCCACACTGGAGGACACCTGCATGCAACATTCATATGATCTCTCTTTTTACGATGGGAACTTTTTTGACAGAATGACACCATGAGCAATCCTTACAGCACAACATTGGCCCACAATCTGTTTAATACACCATAACTTATCGCTTAACTGCCTCGGAATGTTGATGTACATTTCATTGGGTGTAACTATGTCTGCCTGAGCATAATTTATGGATTCCTGTGTCACCTTCCAGGGACATAAACACCATCCTTTAATCCATGTCTCCCTTGTTTGAGCCAGAGTCTGGTTTAGACTCAATATAACTTGATCTCACAATGGAGAAATGTACATCTCACGTTTGGCATAAATAATATCACTCAGGTTGTGCACACAAATGCATGTGCAAACATGCTAAAAGGTGAAGGATAGTTTCTTTTGTGCAGGATATGTGCAATGAAATCAAAAGCGACTATAGCAGTGTGAGATTTTTCAGTCCTAGTGCAGGTCGTTAAAGCATTCAGACTTTCCAAGATGTTCCCCTAAAGATAAACTTAAACTTAATATTAATAATGCATCCGTTTTATACAGCGCTTCTCAGGACACTTAGGACGCTTCACATGTCATTATTCTTTCATTATCTGGCTTTCGCATGCAAGTACAGTATGTGCCACATGTACTCGCCACAGGCTTAACATACTCCCAGAGCAGTCAATTTGACAGCTTTTAGTTTTGCAAGTATAATTAATTAACATATGTACCTTTTTATGGTTTTCATAACTTTGTGACCTGTCTCTATATGTAGTTACACAATTTTCATGAAATGTTCTTTACTTTTGAGTGCAATGCTATACCTTTACCTCCCAGAGTAGAGCCAGTACCACTAGTTACCATAGCAACATAATGTTTATGAGGACGACAGTAGCTCAGATGGTAGAGCATTGGCCTTTGAGCCAGAGGGTCGTGATGGTTGGTACCCTTTCAACAAACTACTTTTTGCTGTATATCAAGTTATATTCACCAGTTTTAGCACTTACTATAAGTGAGTAAAGGTACAAAATCTACACAAACATCAGGGAGTTCTAGTCGTTTCTAGTCGTAATTGTGAGAGTCCTCGTAAGACATCATGTAAAAATATCTTTCATGAGCTTATGTCTCACACATCACACAGCTTTGCCAGAGTTGCAGTGACATTGATTCTACCTTGAATAGTTTCCAAATGTAATGCTTTGATGTGTGATATTTATCCCTGGGTGTCATCAACTACGTTGTCACGTGGCAAAAAGAAATTAACCCAAAACGCAGGACTGCAAAATGATTAAATAATTGGCAAAATTATTAATAATAAAAAACATAGCCAAACACAGGACAAAGACAAGAACAAAAACAATTACGCTGACGGAGCAGGGAGGGAACAATGTTAAGTAAGTAAATAAGTAAGTAATGTTTATTTATATAGCGCATTTTACAGACCAAGGTCACCAAAGCGCTTTACAATGTTCAGCAATTAGATATTTTTCCACACACAGTAATGTCAGAAGCGAGAAGCCAAACACATTGGCGTATCAAAGCCCCCAACCAACACCATCCATCTACTCACTCACTACATTCATACCTATTGTACATGTTTTTAGTGGTAGGGGAAACCGGAGGAAACCTATGCAGACACGGGGAGAACACGTAAACTCCACTGAGAAAGGACCTGTTCCAGCTGGGATTTCAACCTAGGACCTTCTTTCTGAGAAGAGAGACTGCTATCCCCTCAGCTTCATTGACGACACACAGGTGAAACACAGGAGGGCAGTGCAGGTAATCACACAACAGGAAGTAGAGCTCAAGAAGATAGAGGAGTTGATCAATTACAAAACAAAACAAGAAATAAACCTAACAAAACATATATAGCAAACAAAACTCTTCTCTTCTTCAACAGATAGCGGCCCTTCATGGATTTCCTCTTGCTTCCACATTCTAATCCACACCTACGTGACCCGCTGTTGCGTGCAATCACTCCTGTCCCGCTTGTCTGGACTTGGGGGAAACTTTAAGGGACGTAAAGGACAAACTCTATAGACTCTTACGTCGGCATCTGTTCAGCACACCGGTCACACAAGAGCCAAAAGGTCGCAAGGACGAGGTAATAGTCAAGCCGTGGTCGCGCATACACATTCACACATTGGGGCTGCACCTCTGCAATGCAACGCTCAAGTTTAAAGGGGAAACACAATTTGATTTCTTCTTCTCTGTCCCCAAGGTATACTCTCCTGGTTTAAATGTGCAAAGTAGCCAGTCCAAATGAGCTGCTCTGTCTGTCTGTCTGGAGGCTGTAAGAGCTTAAATATTTAGAGAAAGGTTTTGCCATTACGGAAATTGCTTCTTAACCACTTGCAATGAATTTTTTCTGTCAAAGTCAATGCAAGGTACAAAAGCTTGAACCAATGATTAGATTAGATTCGATTAGGTTTTATTGATGATTGACTTGGCAGGAAAGACCGTGATAATCCTGAAATGTGTCAATTTTACATTAACGATAATGCATATCTAAAATTACAATCGAGTTACTTAAAAATCAAATAACCGCAATGTACTACAATGTCTTCCTACAATGAAGATAAAACTGAAATTATAATTTGACCTAAAAATATAAAGGCATAATCTACAGTATAGCTAAGCATCGCTCCTCCGGTCTGGGGCCCAAGGTTTTTATTGTATTCTTTAAAGGAACATAAACCATGTGACTTAATTGTCCTTGATCCACTAAAAAAGCCAGATCCACAAGCTTCAGAAATGATCGGAAAATGGATAAGTGCCAACATATAGAAAATAGAAAATAGAAAAATAAATATAGAAAATGTTGACTAAACTGCTCTTGGATGACAGGAAAAACACTTAAAGTTAAAAGTTAAAGATGAAACGCAGCAAAAACAAGTCACTCCTACAAAACACAAATGAAGAAAGCAAAACTCAAGTCAGCTCCGAAGGTTTTAAAAGTGTCAGAAAGTGTGCAGAGATGGGTGTATCTTTTGTTTAGCGCTTCGGCTCAAAAGAACTGCTCGTTTTTTATTCAGATTAAAACTATCGAGATACGAGTTTCATCTTCAAAGAACCATCCTCAAAAAATGTTGGAGACGCAGCAGGAACAACTCAAGTCGAACGCGAGGGAGAAGAGCACCTGTCATTACCCGGTTATTATTCTAAACCATACACTAAGTACATAGATTTTACACACATACAGTACACACACTACCTTGCTACAATTCCCCGCCATGTTTAATCAACCATTGGCTCTGATTCATCTTCAGCAGGCTTGTTCTATGCATTTCTCCCATTACCTGGCAAACATTACAAAACTCTGCTTGTGTTAGCATTTCAGAACAAGGATTTGTAAATTATCTATTTTTCCCTTCCAAAATACGCGAATGTCTTTCTTTGTCTTCATAAAAAGTAGAAAACTTGGCACATCCGATTCTGTGACAGGTGCGTAAGAGGTCGGCCCCGCAAACAGCTAAAAAGAAAATCCACTGCTTTTATTTACAGACGGGAAGTGTGTGCAGGAGTTGCTTTTTCAAGTCATTAAACAAGCAAAGGTATCAAAGATCACGTGGGGAGCTGTCATTGCTTTGCTTGAAATGTAATGTGCAATACAAAATAAAAACTGGGGGAGCTAACTTTACTTTGTTTTATAAATGATACATGTTCTGACGGTGGTCTTCTCTTTTTTCTAGAACCAATCTCACTCGTTCTTAGCTCTCAAAGCAGTTTTCTTTGATTCTATCTCCATTGTGCATCACTGTTCATTTTTGGCCTCTATCGCAGCTTTAGATCAGCTTTATCAGACATAAAAGTGAAAAAGACAGGACCTGTCTCACTCAGCCAATCAGCTCTCAGCCCAAAGGGTCAAACAGTGACTCACAGGGCTTTTTCTTACGAGTATGCAGAAGGAGTGTAGAAATGGTGTACTAAGTGACATGTTAAAAGAGATTCATATTTCTTATTATTCCTTTCAGGAGATATACCAGACAGCTATAATGTTTGTATTTTATTGTCTTTTTTAACTGTTTAGTATCTTTTAACTCTGTCCTGTTTGTATGATTGCGAGCAAGGGACCAATGCACAAATTATTTTGGGATCAATAAAGTGTCTATCTATCTATCATCATTCGATTACGTCTTTCCTGCTTTATCTGTTATAATTTTGACTTCAGCTGTGGTCTGTTCATTGCTCTTCATCCAATTTCCCATTGTCTGTTTCATGATGATGCATGTGGGCGGCACGGTGGCTGAGTAGATAGCACTCTCACCTCTCAGCAAGAAGGTCCTGGGTTCGAATCCTGGTCGGAACAGGGCCTTTCTGAGTGGAGTTTGCATGTTCTCCCCGTGTCTGCGTAGGTTTCCTCCAGGTGCTCCGGTTTTCCCTACCACTAAAAACATTGGGGGCTAATGGTCCAGTGTGTTCGGCAACTCGCTTCCGTCATCACCGTGTGTGGAATGATTGGAACAATATCTGGACTCTGAACATTGTAAAGCGCTTTGGGTGACCTTGGTCTGTATAACGTGCTATATAAATAAACATTACTTACTCAGTCCTGCCCTGCGTTCTGCACCCTACTAGCCTTTCGAGTCGTCCCTTGCTGATGTAGGAGGTTCTGAAGACAGTGAGGATGCAGGACAGTTATGGACATTTGTTAACATTTGTTGCTCATCCGCCCCCTATCTAATGGCTCTTCTCTGTTTGTTATTATTTAGTTTCCTGTGTTTGAACAGTTTGATTCTCTGATCTGTGATGGCGAATTGACAATTTTGTAAAGTTCTTAAGACGACCGCTGTTGTGATTTAGGGCTATATAATAACCACGAAGGGACAAACGCAATCTGTCAGTCAGCCAGAGCACCACAGAATCTTGCTTTTCCACTTTGTCACATATGCTTCTAAGTGTTTGTGTTTCTCGCCACACATCCAAATACCATGTCACTATCCACGCCGCCTATTTTTAGCAGCAGAGCACTGCGGTGTAACTGGAAGGCCATGCAGGCAGATGCAGTAATGAGCCTGAGCTTTGTTTTTGGCCAAAAGCTGAATCGGAGATCTGAGACGAGCGGAGCAGCGCGGGGAAACACATCACACATTCAACAGCGCCACTTCAAAGCGCGCTCACAACGCCGCCTCACACATCATAATTAGTTATGAGACCAAACAAAAGGCAATCGTTCAATCACAGCGGTAATCAGGTTTGTGCGGTTGTAATAATGGTTAGGGTCATTTTCTCTATTGTTGCAATGTATGATGATATCACAAAGAAATCATCAGCTTTGCTCGCAGGAGGGAGCAGGAGGGAGCAGGAGGGAGCAAAGCTGTTCATGTTCTGAAAAGTCGTGCAATATTATGGCACTTAGATGATGCCTCTTCGCCTCGTTCTGAAGTGATTACGATTAGCGTCTTTTACAGCCCACGGCCCATAATTCCCTGTTTTGGGGATCACTTGTGTTTCTCGCATGTCGTCTTGCGTTAGTGTGACCTGTCTGCTCTAGAATACCACTCTCTTGAGTCCTGGGCTCTGATTGGCCAGCAGTTTCCCACTGGGAGCTGATAGACTGTGATGCCTGGCTACTGATTGGACAGAAGCTGAAGACCCGCCCAAATAACTTGCCTATCTTTCACACCTCAGGCCAGCTGGAGTTAGTGGACCCCTTAGTTTAGTTGTTTTGGTTGAGGATGTAGTTTAGCCTACAAGAGACACATCTCCAAAGTTTAATCAAAGAAGAATTATCATATATTATCCATCCATACATTTTCTTCCCTGATCCATTTCTGGGTCTGGGTGGTGGCAGTCAGAGCTGCACCCAGTACACATAGCACCAGCCCCTCACTGATCCTCCTGCAGGTGGGGAGTCCACAGGAGCTGAGATCTTTCAGTGGGGTCTTCAGGCAAAGTGGGGTTAAGTGTCTTGCCGAAGGATACAACGACAGCAGTAGGAGTTGTGAAGTTGGTCTCATGGTGGGCTCGAACCAACAACATTCAGGCTCAAAGGCCAATGCTCTACTAACTGAGCCACTGTCGCCCCTATTATACAGCATATTAAAACCTCTTAAGCTCGCAAGCCAAACGAGAAAAAAAATACATCTGCTGGCAATAGCAGATGTATTTTGAACTTCATAAGCCACAAGCTATATATCATTTTAAAGCTTATTTTCTCAGCTATATTTATATGTAAGTGTAAACAATATCAGACTTTGCATTAAAAAGATATAACGCATAATAAGGGCACAAAATAAATCGTGTTTGTAGAAGTTTCTTACCTTTCGTCTTCTGCTGCTCCAACAAATTAGACTTTCCCCATCCTTGCTTAGTCTCTTTCTCTCTGTAAGTCTTCAGTGAAAAATAATATCCACTTGTATTTCCCAAAGTATAATCCATTCTTCAGAAATAATCCAAAAATGTGCATTTTTCTGCTCCGAAAAATTTTCAGGCTTCTCTTTCACATTTCACCAAGTTTGAGCTTTGTTTACCCACAAACATCATATCCACGTGTTCCTTGAGTCCTTAGCTTCAAAAAAAGAGGTTCCATGAAAAGATAGGAGCAGGTTTCAGTCCGCAGGACCCTTGTGAAAAAGACAAACCGCATCCACTTGCAGAGGGTCCGTTTTTTCCCTCTTGTTGATTAGCATGGCTAGCGCTATGTGCTAGCACTGAATGATTGACGTGTCCAAGTAGCCAATAAAAAGAGCTTTCTTTTGATGGGTGGGACTTGTAGGAACTCTTTTCATTTTCACAGTAAAAGAATGCGTAAAGACCAAGCCCCGGCGATCCAAGATGGCGCCCTATTCAAATGAATGGTTGTGCTCAGTGGCGCTTTGTGACGGCATGGGGGCTGAAAGATTAGCGGAAGTTGCCTGAAACTCGCAAAGATCTATGGGAAACTCGCCTGTATTTGGGCATAGTCTGGTCCTCCCGGTTCTGCGCAGTGGATGATCTCCCATAATGCGTTGCGCCAAACACGCGTGTGTGGGTCTCACACCGGGTCTCACGCACGTGCACAGAGGGGCTCGGCCGCGCTCTGACCAATCAGAGCAGTTCCTCAAAGCGGGAGTTAGAGCGAGAGCCAGAAGAGCAGAGTTTGTGGCACTAAAGTGTGGATTTAAACAAAACCAAAGGATTTAAGAAGAAAAAAAGTTCAGGATGACAAGGGACACTAAAATCCCCACAAAATCCGATCTTTATGAAAGCTGTAGGTTCTCTGTCAGCTGAGGTTGAGCTGTTTTAATATGCATTGAGTTCTATGGGGAAAATTTCTGGGTGGCCCACGTGAATTTAGTCTGGTTCAGTCTGCAGTACCGCGAGAATCCCCTGAGCACGTGAGTTATTCAGCTACAAGCTAGTAATACCCTATCCAGTTAATATAATACATCCATGGTAAAGACGCTGTTAGTACTGCTGCGTATATTTTATATGCATTTACAATACTAAAACAAATATTTTGAAAAAATATAGAAGAAAATCACACAGATTTGTAACTTATAAGTACCAAAACTAAAAAATATGTTTTTTTTATGGTGAAATGTTAGTAAAGCAGTTTGGCACAATTTGGCACACATTTTGCCAAATTGGTACCGAATGGCACTACTTGATAAAAAAGAGAAACTCTGAAACTTTACACAGTTGTTGTCAACAACACAATGAACATATTGGCATTGAACATTTTCTTCTTCCAATGAAGTAGGCTTTTTTAGGGCATTTATACATTGAATTTTTTAGGCGAGGCGAAGAAAAACAGGTTTTTTTCCCAAACTTCAAAGGATGCAGAGTGAAATAGGAATGATATACATTATTTCAGTGTATATTTACATAAACTAGAAGGGCCTAGCTTTAAAATGATGCATCACACATACATGTGAGATGTAAGATGTGTTTTTAAATAAGCAAAGACATTTGGGTATGCCAAACTTTTGTGCACGAGCCAAAACAGATGTAGGAGTGTAAGAGGTTAAGAATTAATTAATCTATTCACATTCACAAGATCCACCCATACACGCCGCCCCATTCTCGCCGCTGCTCTCTTCACTGTCCCCAGTTGGACTCTGTGGACATTTTCACAACTCAAAAGCTACCTTTTCAAATGGGTTTATTCCGAGTGACATTTCAAATGTTTTTATTCTGTAATTTTATATTTTGTGTGATGTTTTTGTATTCTCGTGTAAGGCCTTCTTGGATATCTTAAAATCTGCCATTGAATAAACGTATGTACTGCTATTATCTCAATAGTTTTATTGGATTAGAAAGTGATCCGCGAGAAGTACTTTTCCTCCGTCTATATGCTGTGATATATTTGACCAAACAAGTCTGTATTCCTGTCTGCTTGTCTTGCATATCCGCTTCCTTTGCAGTGATCACTATCGACAAGGCGCACTCCAGGCCTGCTCAGCTCTTCAAACAATCAATGCTCCACTGCAGTTTTTTTCTATCTTTGAGGCTTTTAGTGTGGCCTTCTTTTTTAATTCAAACTCGAGGAAGATGCAGCTAAATCTCAGCTGAGCCTATCCACCAACTGTGTGCTTGGAACCTATCCATGGATATTCATTTTTTTGTCCTTATTTTTGCTGCATAAAACTGAGCTTTCATCAGTGGTTAATACAAAGTGAGAAATTGGTTTCTTGTTGTAATTTTAAAAAAGGATTTAGTTAGTAGAAGGCTGCAAACCATTCACTCTGTTCCATCTCGAGTAAACATTCAAATCTAGTGGTGCCCGATGCAACCTTTGACAAATATACAATTGTAAGTAATAAGGCACTGTTTGGCTCCGAGCTACGTCTAACAGGAACACTATGTACCATTTTGAAATCATGCACATAAGAAATCTGTGGCCCCAGAGACTGAGCCAGAGACAAACGTATACATGTGTCCACACTGAGAACGAGACCATCTGGAGGCTAAAAAAAATTGCAATTCTAGCAACTAAAAGCATTTTTTATCTCTCTCTGTTATGTTGTCCTTGGTCCAAACCTACAGCTTTACTACTTTTGTATTGACTTATTTAATACAAACATGAATGTTTTTTACTGGCATCTCTTCAATTTACTTAGTGACTTCGTTTCAAAAATTAGCACAATGTGGATTGTTGTTTGGCCTGGAAACAAAAATGCCTGATCCAATTTTCAAATGAAAGGTTTTAGTGTTCATTAATTCTACTCATATCAATGGGGGATTGTAACTTGAAAAAGTATTTTTTTTAATAGTTTTTCTTCATATATAGACAAATATTGATGTTAAATACAAAGATTGATTTTAAATACAAACTCCACAAAAGGTTAAAAGTGGAATTATTCTTTTCCTAAATTTAATTGACATGTTGTCCACAATATTTATGTTTACAATTTCCAAGCAGATAATCCAATCAGAGAGCAGAATGTGTCTGTCATTTGTGTTGCCTCACCTATGGTCATGGGTTTTGGGCAATAACCGAAAGGACGAGATCGCAGATGCCTCAGCTTGCCTGGGATTTCCAAGGGATTCCCAGGGAGGAAGTATCCATGGAGAGGGAAGTCTGGGCGCCTATGCTTAGACAGCTGCCCCCGTGACCCTGTAAAAATTTAATTAAAATTAAAATTTAATACCAAAAGACACAGAGACATGTGTCACAGATAGATTCTGGCATTAAAAACTGGATTGTAATTGTACTTGATGTGTCCACTGAGAGAGCATATTACATTTCTCCTTTTTTAGTAGATTCACAAAGTATCAACTAAAACCTAAACTTTGGCATTTGTATTTAACAACAATCTTGAAAAAGCAAATTGATATTTTAGAAAATCCACAAATACCATGATAACATAAAGTTCTAAAAAAGTAAATGAAGTAGAAATAAACACAATTTATTTTCTCCACTATTGTCTTGAAAAACACTTAGAATTGTATACGCCAAACCAAGACTTGAGTGGCTCTTATTCAAAAGAACAACATGTCCATCAATAACAAAAGCTGAATATATTGGAAATCCAAGAAAGAAATTCACAAAAAATAGACCTGCGCCACAAAAGCTAAACGGAATAATTTATTGAACCAATCTGTCCAAAGTGTTTTTGTCAAATGTTTTTTTTGAATTCATAAGGAACAACGTGAAATGAAAAGGGATAACAGACTAAACTAATCATTTAGGAGTGAATCACCTGTATAAACCTTTTCTGTGTATTTAAATATATATAGTGCATATAAACCGCTTTTACATCTTTTGTGAATCAACACAACACAAGTTTACTCCGATGTACAGCTTATTAATGTGGAATCATTCATAGTTTCCGCAGAATGTTCAAAAGCAAATTTATCTCGGAATTAATCTTTAAATGTGAAACAATATATATGAAGTGATATACGCAGAGCCTGTGTGTGTTATAATTTAGATTACAGTCACAACTCACGGTCCTTTTTAAATATTCTAATCTTCAGAAAAAAAATATTTGTTGTCTTTACAAACTGTGAATAAATTCAACATATTACCAAAAAAAGGTTGATATATCTCACTTTAACTGTGTCGTACATTAGTCTCACATTGTAAGTTGGATTGCAGAAGTACAGTAAATGGTCTTTTTAACAATATTTTACCTGTAAGTTGTAGTTGAGTTTACCCAAGTCAACCCAAAATGTTTTATTACAAATGGACAAAGACCATAACAAAGTCTACATTTAAACTAACCAGGACACTCAAAGACATTCATTCATTCTTTCCATACATGGTGGTGATAAACTGCTGCCTACCTGGGGCAGACTGACAAGGGTAAATAGTATATGTCATCGGCCCCCCCAATCACCATCAACCATTCACACACACACACACACCAGATTTTGACATCTGTTCTCTGTGGTTTGGTTTTAGTTCGACTTCCTGTCCTGTCTGCCCCGCCCTGATGTGTTTCACCTGTGTCTGTGTCCATATGTACCCTGTGTCCATATGTACCCTGTGCCCATATGTACCCTGTGCTTCTCTCCTCTTGTTGCTGGTCCATTGTTTTGTCTTGTCAAGTTCTGTTCTGTTCCTGTTCCTTTGGATTTTTGAGATTTTTTTTCACCTTGGACTCTATTTTGATAAATCATTATTTTTTCATTTTAGGTCCTTTATCACTTCACCAAATGACAGGTCTCCCATCACAGAGATCCCCGCCTCAGAGATCTGACAGAATCTAACCTTCACATGCATGGTCAGTCGGAGCGACCTACCAGGTCTTACCATGTAGACATCTGAAGTAATACTGAACATATGACACAGATTAATAAGAATAGTGCTATCCGACAGTGAAATCCTATTATCCCGAGCCTTTTATGAGATTATTTTTTGACACTGTCCTCGGCAGGTCTGGCCTCAAGCCTGAGGTGAGAGCGCATTTTCATTTGATAGAACGGCAATGAACAAGAAACAAAAACTGACACCTCCGAACCTGGCAACTTCTTCAGCGTTGGAAAACTGGACAAATAACACTAGTGCACTTCTGAAGGCTGGAGGTTTGTGGATATAGAATGAAATGGTCGTGTTTTATGTGGTGCAAAAACATCCATAACTACAGTAATCATGAGTCACAAATGCCTTGTATGGGAGCATCCTAAGCTGTAAATTGGTAAAGTGATGGTCTATCATTTCTTGCCAACTCTGTATTTTGTGAAATAAAGCCTGCACCTTTTGAGAAAACTTTGAAATAAATGGATGCCATTCAAGCCCAAAAGAGGAGGAAAAAAATTGGCATGAATTAATGTATTGATACCATCCATCCATCCATCCATTTTCTACCCTTTAATCCATTTCTGGGTCAGGGGGGTGGCAATCAGAGATGCCACCCAAGTCTCATAGCACCAGCCCCTCACTGACCCTCTGCAGGTGGTGAGTCCACAGGAGGACGGCTGCTCTCTGAGTGTGAGCATAGCCTTGATCTTTCAGTGGGGGCTTTTGGCAAAGTGGGGTTAAGTGTCTTGCCCAAGGACACAACGACAGCAGTCATCAGTGGGAGACGGTGGAGAAGGTGTAGAGGTGGGAATTGAACCCACGACCTTCTGGCCTTAAGGCCAATGCTCTACCAACTGAGCTACTGTCGCCCCGTGTATTGATACATTTCTTCTAAAATATCTCAAATGTCTTGGTCAAGATCCAAGTACTGCACAAAAGGAGAGTTCTGAAATGTTACTTTTTAGAATTACTTTACTGGAAAACTATTGAAGCCGCAGACCCAGTGTGTTCAAGTGGAGAAATACAAGAGGGAAAACTCCCACCACTGCCATGCGTTTTTGACGTGTTGAAATGCCATGTCGACCTGGGTCAACATTTGGAAAATTTTGCACGTTGTTTGAACTCGTGGCGACTTTTCACCATGGGGAAGATTGGAAAGTGTCCAAATATAATGGCTGCAGTGCACCTAGGACCCCAGGAAAAGAAATTGGCTATGGCAAGTTTATCATCCATCTTTAGCATAATGATTCATGGAAATTAATCAAATTTTTATTGCATATAAATATTTAAACTGAGAACAGTGACAAGTAGTAGAGCATTGAGCATATGACTGAATACAGACACTTAAAGTTAGCGATTTTGTTAGCTTAGCCGTAGCACCAACTCGAAACCACTCCCCCCTCCCCTCGCCTCTCCACCAAACCAAACATCCAGCATTTTCTTTTCTTTGTCACAACAGGGAGAGTGGGTGGCAAACCTGAAATTGACATTTTCTGTTCAGCCCTTTTAGGTTATAGAAAATCTGATAATTCAAGTGTGTGCACTCGCGAGAAACAGGAAGAGGGTGAAGGGGGTTAAACGCATCCCATTGGTTTATGTTTATCGGTCCGCTCCAGGCATCTGGTCAATTCCGTTACTATATGAAAACACATGATAACTTGACTATTTTTAAGGTTTAGGGACATTTTCCCACAATATTTAAAAAAATATGCGTCAGAGAAAATCACTGACTGCATCTTTAAGCAACAAAGTACATCATCAGTAGGGTATAACTATCCTGTCTTATGATGGTTTATTTATACATGTGAGCCTAAAGAACGCTTTGGTTTTATTGTCGTCTAAATGTCCGCTATATACCACTGAAAAGACTAGATTGAAAGGCGAGGATTGAAAGGCGAGGAATTAGGCTTTTATATACATTTATATACACAGAACACAGAAAGACATGATATCGTTCCCTGGAATCTGGTGCTTTGAGGCGGTTGACCCAAATATCTATGCATCACATATCCCAAAGTTAATGGGAAGGTGAACATTGTATTTCTCATTTCTCCTCCATGACTATACCCCATGAACAAAAAGCTCCAAGGCCTGTGTGCAAATGCCACTGCATACTCTCACACTACTAAGGGGATAGAGAGCACATGGATTCTCATTTCCATCACCTGCGCCCCCCCCCCCATGTCGCCTGTTCCGCCGTCCCAGCAGGAGCCTGGCATATGACTTCACAGTGTGTACGGCCTGTTAGAGAATAAAGCGGTAACGGAAGCAGAGTTTGGAATAGACGGGACTGGCACAGCTGGAGCCCTCCGTCATATCTGTCCTTGTCTCTCCGCTGTGAAGAGATGTGTGTAGTTCTGTTTTGAACCTGGTGGGGGTGCGGCGTTAAAGCTACATGATTAAAATGTGTGGTCAAGCTCAGGCCCGTCGGAAGGGCACCCCAAAGGGGCCTCGCAATCTTCCTTCCTTTTTTTATGTTAATAAATACACTAGTTCAAGGGTCCCCAAAGGGCAGACTGCTCTCCAAGTTTGGACCCCTAAACCCCTTTCTCTGGACCTCTTTGATTTCGTTTGATCAAAAGAACATTTTTACAAGTAAAGTCAAATTTTCACCAAAAACAATTTGTAAACAGACAGGCGCGCGGACAGCTATGTACGCAGCGGGTCCTCCGAAAAAACTTTACGAAGCTGTCAGATAACTTTAGCAGTGTCTGAGTGAGATACGAAGAAAGTAACGGGAATGATCGCAGTGTAGGAGAGATGGATACTCGCGGAGGAGGAGCAGTGAGACAGGTGTGAGCAGAGGAGGAGGATCAGCGGTGTGACGGGTAAGCGCTGCTATTGCCAATGTTTAGTCCGAATATTCACATCAAAAACATATTTTTTAAAGCATTAGCAAACACACTGTATGTCTAGCTTTAGCCCCCACTGCGAGTGGAGTGGATTTTGGGCATAAAACGCGTTGTTATGGTCAGAGTGTGTGGAGGAGGAGGTGAAGAGTATGTTGTTGTGGTCAGTGTGGAGGAGGAGGAGAAGGAGCGTATGTTGTCAGAGTGTGTGGAGGCATGGCAAAAACTTTATTTGATGAGAAAAAAAAACAAATATTGACTCCGCCTCATAGCCATTTTGGCGCATTTTGCCGAAATCTAACTATTAGAAGAAAAAGACTCCTTTTGGTTCAATATTTTGAGTTGCTCTGCCATTTTGCCACAGGACAAAAGAGCCATGTCAGCTAAAAAGACCGCGACCAATATCGCAATGCCAAGTGCCGTAGTGTTTGTGTGTGCGTGCGCCCGCCCAATGCTGCATTGGAGCGAAGACACTCGGCTACGCGCGTGCTGATCTCTTGACGCACCGCCCGAGGTGGTGCTGAATTCATGTCAAAGATTATAACAGGAAAAACTTTCCTCAGATCTGGGAAAAAAGTGTCAGGGCAGGGCCTCGCGTTTCGAGTTCGCACAGGGCCTCGCGCCCCCCTTGCGACGGGCCTGGTTAAGCTTGTTACTGAGGGTCATTGAGGTCAGATGTCTGTTTTTAGTTTGCTGACAGTAGCAAAAGAATATAAATGTAATGTATTATTTGTGTTCATTTTGTTACTTAAATCTTGAGAATAATTACATTTCCAATATTAGTTTCTCAAAGTTGGGTTTTCATAAATAAATAAGTACATTTTGTTGGTCCCAAGAGAAGGATACATTTTTCATACATAAGAAAGAGAATTAGGACTCACTCTTTAACACTTCAGGCTGCTGCAAATTGGCCCACTCTTTTTAAATTTGGTCTGAAATAGCGTCTACTGTATCTAAAAATGTGAGGCCAAAAATATATGAAATCAAACCAAATTACTTAGATGGACTCTTTTATTATAACATTTTAGTTTCATTATTGTGGTTTGAATGTTAAGTGCCCCAGATCTAACTGGAAAATGTATTGATAGGCACAACCAATGAAGTAAGAGATGACTAGAATATGCCAACACTGACATCTAGTGGAACAAGTGGGAAATTTCAATCTGCATAATTTGGGATTATCTAATTAAAAGCACAGTTAACATACATACTGGCCAGACTGTAAAGCCAGCAAAGTTATTCAAACTCTGCGATTCGGCCAATGTATGTGTTTTTATTTTGCTAGAGTATCGCAGGAAGAGTAATAAACAACAGTTCTATCATCTGTTGTTTATGTTTATGTGAACAGCAGAGAACCAGTGTGAGGATATGCACAGAAAACAAGGGACTTTTTATGTTATTAGGGCTTTTGTAAGAATAGGGTTTATGGATTAATTATTTTGACTCTTTCCGGGATTAATGGCTATAAGACGCTCATTTATTGTCAAAATGAATTGGTAAATGAGTCCCGACATTGTGTTACACCTAAAGTAATCTTCCGCTTCTACCTACAGTACATCATGTGTTGCTGGCTGTAATATTGCTCAAAATGTCCACTGTCCCCAATCATTCAATCTAAGAACCTACAGACAATATTTATTTCTTTTTTTATAGTATATATGTATTACAGCAATACTTAACATTTGGATTAAACCATTAGATTTCTGTCGATAACAGCAGCTCCTATAAATGAGTGTTAATAACAAGCCATAAAAGCCACTCTGATGTGTGGCATGTAATTGCTTTTCTGACACATTTGCAAAATAGCAATTATAGGATAACCCAGTGGCCATGTAAAGCCATGTATTTGAATTTTAAGCTTAATTAATTAAGCTATAATTGCTTTTGTGTATATGCGCTGAAATACGTGGCTTATAATGCTGTATCTAATGTCTAAGCGCTGCTATTGATTCACATGCGTTTGTGACCTTGAGGCATTTGTTTGTAGTGAGTGATGATTAAAGCTGGACTCGGTAACACGTCTGTAAATAAGAGTATGTGCAGTGGGGAAATGAGCTGTGAATAATTACATGTTTTGGTAGTTTCATCTGTGGCTACAGATGTCGCGCTTAAACTGTGAGCAAAAAATCACATTATTATTCACACTAATGTGTGTTCAGTTGGCTCAGATGCACTATAATGCAATGTTGAGATAGTTTATCCATGAGCTGCTTAATACCACATTTCGATACTATTTATATGTGCACCAAAGGAAACACATCAGAGCTCCCAGACTTCCCTCTTCAAGCGCACTTTAAGGGGATTCATGATGTGTTCCCAGACCCTTCTGTCATGGTGTGGGTTTTATTTTTGTATTGTTTTATTTTGAAATTGGTTCTGTGATTTGGTTTTTAGTTGTTCCTGTCCTGTTTTCCCCTGCCTTGATGTGTTTCACCTGTGTCTGTCTATATGTACCCTGTGCTTCTCTCCCCTTGTTGCTGGTCCATTGTGTTGTCTGTTCGTGCCTTTGTTCCTGGTCTCGTTTTTGGATTTTTGGATGTTTTGTTTCCTTGGACTTTTGTTTTTTCATTATTAAATCATTTATATATTTTCATTCCTGCATTTTGAGTCCTCCATCATCTCACCACATGACACCTCCACAGGGTCACCATCAGGGAAGACCCTGGATTTTCCCCCGGTGGGACATACACAGAACAGACATAGAAAAGACAAACAGATGCCTCCTCTGTTTGTCACCACCTCAGCTGGCTCCTCTTGATGTAGTGTAAGTCATCTTTATGTCATAGAGCACCTTTCACAGACCAGTCACAAAGTGCTTTACAATTGTTGTGGCCATTTGTCTTCTCACTCCACACAGAGATGGAGTGGGGTCGCCATACAGACCTATTGTACATGTTTTAGTGGTTGGGGAAAACGGAGCACCTGGAGGAAGCATACACAGACACGGAAAGAACATGCAAACTCTAAAAATAAAGGTGGCATCGAACCTAGGACCTTCTTGCTGTGAAGCACAAGCGCAAACCAATGTGCCATTGTGGCGCTCAAGTGTCATGGAGCAGCGGCTTTACTCTGAACTCTTGTGATAGATCTCCCCTATTCATTTCGACCTCATATAACCGTGATGATAATTATGAAAATGTAAGAAGCTATTTTTGAGTTGAAAACATGAGTAGCGCAGCTGTGAGTCTGAGGTGGTAGTCTGCAGCACTGGGGCCCCTCAGGGCACTGTCCTCTCACCGTTTCTCTTCACCATCTACACTTCTACATCTAGACTTCACATACGACACACACAGCTGTCACCTGCAGAAGTTCTCCGATGACTCCGCCATCGTGGGCTGTGTGTCTGAGGGGAACGAGCTGGAACACCGGTCGGTTATCACTGACTTTTTCGACTGGTGTGAGCGCAACCACTTGTGCTTGAACACCAGTAAGACCAAGGAGATGATCTTCGATTTCAGGAGGAAACCACTTTCCCACACGCCGCTGAACATCCAGGGGGAGGACATTGAGCTGGTGGACAGCTTCAAGTACCTGGGTGTTCACATTAACAATAAACTGGACTGGTCCCATAACACTAAGAAGGGCCAAAGTCGCCTCTTCCTTCTGAGGAAGCTGAGGTCCTTCGGAGTGAGCAGGCCTCTGCTCAGTACCTTTTATGACTCTGTGGTAGCTTCTGCCATATACTACGCTGCCGTGTGCTTGGCCCCGGGCAGCACAGAGCGGGACAGAAACAGACTGAACAAGCTGGTCAGGAGGGCCAGCTCCACTCTGGGCTGCTCCCTGGACTCTGTGGAGGAGGTGAGGGACAGTCGGGTGCTAGTCAACTCAGTGTAAGAAGGAGCGCTGCCGCAGGGCCTTTATCCCCACCGCTGTCAGACTGTATAACAAGTCACTTTAAGTCGCTGTATTAACACTGAAAAACCTGCACTACTATTGACACTGATTCTGATTGCCACTTTTTAAATTGACACTTTTTTATTTTACATAATATATCCTGCATTTAACATGTTTGCTTTCTTTTTGCACAATCTTGAGTGTTTCTATCCATGCCAATATGACATGTAAATTTCTGGTTTGTGAGATCAATAAAGCATATATTATCTTATCTTATCTTATTATAGTAAAACCCTTACTTGGAGACATTTTGGACACATCACAACACATCTTTCTAGTACAGTTAATATTTCAGTGGAATATACTTTTTCTCATGATTTGTTTTGTTATTTCACAACGTCTTAAGCTTAAATCATTGAATTAAGTACGTCCATACTTTAACATAATCAGCAAAAGCCGTATTAAGATGAAGAGATCCTTTATTCATCCCACAATGTTGCCTCACCAGTTGCAGTAGGAAATTTAAGAATTAGGAGCACACAAAAAATCTCAGAATTTAGCTAAATAAAGAAGCAAGTATGAAATATCTAGTTGTAGGTCTATAATCTCCAATTTTAGCATAATGAAGAAGCAAGAAGTAAGTACAAAATCTCTAAATTAGCATAATAAGAAGAATAAGAAGCATGTATAAAATACTGTATATTATAGTGCAAGAAATATACTGTATTTCTTTGAAAACAAAAATGTTACATCTGCAGCACTTCTATCAATAGCCTGTTCGCTTTCAATTAAAAAATGTTCCTCTCTTTATAAAATAACTCTTCATCAATTCTGTCTTTGTGTTCTTTAGGGGCCATACTCATATTCAAAATCAAAGCTGTCCTGTCAGAGCCAGAATGGGCCAGATGAGACTTGGGACAAAGTAGAAAGCCGGGGGCAAAGTCGGGCCGAGTGCTGGGTTCGGAGGGATGTGTGATGTGTGAGCAGAGGCCCAGAGCACCTCTGCCCCAGACGACCCCTGTCACATGGCCTTCAGCGCATTAACCATTAACAGCTCCCCAGATACACAAGCTGAAAGTCTACATGACAGTCACCCACGACCATAGACTGTATACAGATGGACAATGGTGAACCCCTAACTCAATGAAGCCCGATAAGGGACGAGCTCATGGACAGTTTTGCTCCAACTCGCTCGTGACTCCTATTGACTTACATTGAAAAGTAAACTCCCCTATGTTCATTAATCATTTGTGTCACACTCACCCTTGTGAGCTTGAAAAATGGTTTAGCGCTCTCTAGACCGCTGTATAAAATGTGATATTGTCTGTTTCTGTTGCAGCACAAAACTAAGGCCATCACAAAGGCTCATATATGGAAATTGGGTCCACTAGCCTATGTTCAAACTGTCTTCCTACGTAATCGGCAAGCACTAGAGCAGGCATGTCAAAGTCAAATACATCAGAGGGCCAAAAAAAAATGTTTGCTACGAGCCGAGGGCCGGACTGGTTCAATGTTTCTCAACATCCATAGGCAATGCCGGTGACACCTGTTGGCTCGATAAAATATGCTCTCATAGCCAATCCTCATACTGTACATATTAGATGTAATAGACATCTGAGAACATGAAAATAGTTTTAAAAAAAACAAGCTCAAACTTGGTGAAATGTAAAAGAGCAGTCTGGACCTCTTTTTGGGGCGTTTTTTGATTAAATCTGCAGAATGGATGATACTTTGGGAAAAACAAGTGGATATTCTTCTTCAATAGACAGTTACGGAGAGAAAGAGACTAAGCAAGGATGGGGAAAGTCTAATTTGTTGGAGCAGCAGAAGACGAAAGGTAAAAAACAAATACAGACGTTATTTATTTTGTGCCCATATTATGCGTTATATCTTTTTAATGCAAAGTCTGATATCGTTTACACTTACATATAAATATAGCTGAGAAAATAAGCTTTAAAATGATATATAGCTTGTGGCTTATGAAGTTCAAAATACATCTGCTATTGCCAGCAGATGTATTTTTTTCCTCGTTTGCTCCCGCCGGCGGGGGCTAGCGAGCTTAAGGGGTCAATACATTGCCTCAATGGCAGGCAATGTCCCGGGGGCCATAGATAATTCATTCGCGGGCCGGATTTGGCCCGCGGGCCTTGACTTTGACACATGTGCACTAGAGTGACGTCAACACTTGGTCAGTCCACTCCTGATTTACAGTCTTCACCCCGCAATTTCTGCAGCTTTGACCAATGTAAAAACTGCAGTACTCAAGGCCACACATCCATATTGGAGGTTGTAAAGAGGGAACCTACAAACTTGATTGTCTTGTGACTGAACATCATTCCCCCTGGCGACGAGTGAAGGCTGTCACTCATCCTCTGACCTAAATACACAAGCACTGACAACATTATTTTACTCCTTTCATTCATGTTATTGTTTACTTTTAGTTTGTTAGTCTGCAATAAGTCCTTGCGAAAAGGCTGCAAAGATTCACAATGAAGAGGTACACTTTCAGATAACACACAGAAATAGCTTAACCAGGGAAACAGACACAGGTCACTTAGGCGGTCACAAATGCTCCTGATTTGGAAAGGCATAAAAACGTTTTATGTGATCCAGGATGTTTTTAAAGCATTGGAACTGCACCTCTCGGCAGATGTCTGTGCTCTACAAGTATTTTATATATCATTGTTCCATCCATCCATCCATTTTCTTCCGCTTTATCCGTTGCCGGGTCGCGGGGGCAGCAGTCTAAGCAGAGACGCCCAGACTTCCCTATCCACACACCCCAAGGCGTTCCCAGGCCAGCTGAGAGACATAGTCCCTCCAGCGTGTCCTAGGTCTTCCGCGGGGCCTCCTCCCGGTGGGACGTGCCCGGAACACCTCCCCAGGGAGGCGTCCAGGAGGCATCCGGAACAGATGCCCGAGCCACCTCAACTGGTTCCTCTCGACGTGGAGAAGCAGCGGCTCTACTCCGAGCTCCTCCCGTGTGACTGAGCTCCTCACCCTATCTCTAAGGGAGCGCCCAGCCACTCTGCGGAGGAAGCTCATTTCGACCGCTTGTATCCGCGATCTCGTTCTTTCGGTCATTACCCAAAGCTCATGACCATAGGTGAGGGAGGGAACGAAGATTGACCGGTAAATCGAGAGCTTTGCCTTTCGGCTCAGCTCCCTCTTCACCACAACGGTCCGATACAGCGACCGCATAACTGCGCACGCTGCACCGATCCGCCTGTCAATCTCACGCTCCATTCTTCCCTCACTCGTGAACAAGACCCCGAGATACTTGAACTCCTCCACTTGAGGAAGGACCTCTCCACCCACCTGCAGAGGGCAAGGCACCTTTTTCCGGTCGAGCACCATGGCCTCGGATTTGGAGGTGCTGATTCTCATCCCAGCCGCTTCACACTCGGCTGCAAACCGCCCCAGTGCATGCTGCAGGTCCTGGTTCGTTGGAGCCAACAGGACAACATCGTCCGCAAACAGCAGAGATGAAATCCTGTGGTCTCCGAACCGGACCCCCTCCGACCCCTGGCTGCGCCTAGATATTCTGTCCATAAATACAGTGAACAGAACCGGTGACAAAGGGCAGCCCTGTCGGAGGCCAACATTCACCGGGAACAGGTCTGACTTACTGCCGGCAATGCGAACACAGCTCTGGCTCCGGTCATACAGGGATCGGATCGCCCTCAGCAGAGGACCTCCGACCCCGTACTCCCGGAGAACCCCCCAAAGGACACCCCGGGGAACACAGTCGAACGCCTTCTCCAAATCCACAAAGCACATGTGGACAGGTTGGGCGAACTCCCATGAACCCTCGAGTATCCGATGGAGAGTATAGAGCTGGTCCAGTGTTCCGCGACCGGGACGAAAACCACACTGCTCCTCCTGGATCCGAGATTCGACCATCGGCCGTAACCTCCTCTCCAGTACCTTGGAGTAGACCTTACCGGGGAGGCTGAGGAGTGTGATCCCACGATAATTGGAACACACCCTCCGGTCCCCCTTCTTGTAGAGACGGACCACCACCCCGGTCTGCCACTCCATTGGCACTGCCCCCGATCGCCACGCGATGTTGCAGAGACGTGTCAGCCAAGACAGTCCTACAACATCCAGAGACTTTAGATAGTCAGGGCGGATCTCATCCACACCCGGAGCCTTGCCACCATGGAGGCTACCAACCACCTTGGTGACCTCAGCCAGGGAGATGGATGTACCCGCCCCAACATCCTCAGCCTCTGCCTCTGTAACGGAGGACGTGACGGGGGGATTGAGGAGAACCTCAAAGTATTCCTTCCACCGCCCGACAATATCCCCAGTCGAGGTCAGCAGCTCTCCACACGCACCGTACATGGTGCTGGCAAAGAACTGCTTCCCCCTCCTGAGGCGTCGGATGGTTTGCCAGAATCTCTTCGAGGCCGACCGATAGTCATGCTCCATGGACTCTCCGAACTCCTCCCAGTCCCGGGTTTTTGCCTCTGCAACAGCCCGGGCCGCGGCACGCTTGGCCTGCCGGTACTGGACAGCTGCCTCAGGAGTCCCCCGAACCATCATGGCTCGATAGGACTCCTTCTTCAGCCTGACAGCATCCCTTACTGCCGGTGTCCACCACCGGGTTCGGGGGTTGCCGCCGGGACCAGCACCAGAGACCTTGCGACCACAGCTACGAGCCGCCGCATCGGCGATTGAGGCAGAGAACATGGTCCACTCGGACTCCATGTCCCCCTCCTCCGCCGGGACCTGGGAGAAACTCTCCCGGAGGTGTGAGTTGAAAGTCCGTCTGACAGGGGGCTCAGCGAGACGTTCCCAGCAGACCCTCACTATACGCTTGGGTCTGCCAGGTCTGACCGGCTTCTTCCCCTGCCAGCGGATCCAACTCACGACCAGGTGATGATCGGTTGACAGCTCCGCCCCTCTCTTTACCCGAGTGTCCGAGACACGCGGTCGAAGGTCAGATGATACGACAACAAAGTCGATCATCGACCTCCGGCCTAGGGTGTCCTGGTGCCACGTGCACTGGTGGACACCCTTGTGCTCGAACATGGTGTTCATGATGGACAAACCGCGACTGGCACAGAAGTCCAACAACTGAACACCGCTCGGGTTCAAATCAGGGGGGCCGCTCTTCCCGATCACCCCTCTCCAAGTGTCACTGGCGTTTCCCACATGGGCGTTGAAGTCCCCCAGGAGAATAACGGAGTCCCCGGGCGGTGCACCGTCCAGTACCCCTCCCAAGGACTCCAAGAAGGCCGGGTACTCTACACTGCCGTTAGGCCCGTAGGCCGTCACAACAGTGAGAAACTTGTCCCCCACCCGGAGGCGGAGGGACGCGACCCTCTCATTCACCGGGGAGAACTCCAACACGTGGCGGCTGAGATGGGGGGCAATGAGAATGGCCACCCCAGCTCGCCGCCTCTCCCCGCGGGAAACTCCAGAAAAGTGGAGCGTCCAACCCCTCTCAAGGAGTTGGGTTCCAGAGCCCAAGCTGTGTGTGGAGGTGAGGCCGACTATCTCTAGTCGGTATCGCTCAACCTCCCCCACGAGCTCGGGCTCCTTCCCCCCCAGTGAGGTGACGTTCCACGTCCCAAGAGCCAGATGTTGTGTGTGCGGACTGGGTCGCCGAGGTCTCCGCCTTCGACTGCCGCCCAGTCCTCTCAGCACCGCTTCACCACGGACCCCTCTGCAGGTGGTGGGCCCACAGGAGGGACTGCCCACGTCATCCCTTCGGGCTGAGCCCGGCCGGGCCCCGTGGGCTAAGGCCCGGCCACCAGGCGCTCGCATACGGGCCCCGACCCCAGGCCTGGCTCCAGGGTGGGGCCCCGGCTGCGCCATGCCGGGCGACGTCACTGTTTTCATTTCTGTGCTGTCCATGGTGTCTTCTGGACTGCTCTTTGTCTGACTCGTCACCTGAGACCTGTCTGCCATGGGAGGCCCTACCAGGGGCATGAAGCCCCAGACAGCATAGCTCCCAGGATCATCCGAGTACTCAAACTCCCCCACCACGTTAAGGTGGCAGTCCAGGGGGGGAGTATATCATTGGGGGGGATATATCATTGTTAAGTCAGGATTTTGAACAGGTTAAGAGTAAAGCCAGATCCCGTCAGACCTCTAAAGCCGTGCAGGGTAGGGCTTGGTTAGTACTACACTGTACACAGTGTAGTACAGTGAACAGTGCACTGGCTTCCTGTTCCTCAGAGAATAGACTTCAAAGCAGCTTTACTTGTGTACAAGTCTCTCCATGGTCTCGCGCCAAGGTACATCCATGACATGTTTGTGCCATATGAACCGACCCGGACTCTGAGGAGCACAGGGACTGGACTCCTGTTAGTGCCCAGAGTCGGTACTAGACATGGGCAAACTGCATTTCAGATTCATGCGGCTAGAGTCTGGAACCGTCTTCCTGAGAATGTGAGACAGGCGTCTACTCTGGCATCTTTTAAATCTAGGCTCAAGACAATTCTGTTTAGCTGCGCATATACAACTGAATGATTTTATCTTTTCATCTTTGTTTTTATCTTTAATCTTTTTGGTGCACTGTGACTATTTATGATTTTAGTCCCATCTGTGATTTTAATGTTTAAAGGTTTTTAATTTTTGTGATTTTATTTTTAATGTTTTTAATATATCTTGTGCTCTTAATGTGTTTGATTTATGCATGATGTGATAGGGGATGTGAAGCGCTTTGCGTTGCCTTGTGTAGGAAAGGCGCTCTACAAATAAACGTTGATTGATTGATTGATACTATGATGGAAGACCTCCGGGAACACCCTGTGGCACAGTGGGGCAGCTGAGTCTGTAAAGTGCCAAACTGTTCTTGTGTCCTTAGGCAAGACACTTCACCCACATTGCCTAGAATGAGTCTAGTGTGTGTGTGAATGGCTGGCGGTGGTTGGAGGGGCTAAGACTGGTTGCCACGCTTCTGTCAGTGTGCCTCAGGGCGGCTGTAGCTACAGTAGTAGTTTATCACCTCTGTGTATGGAGTGAAGGAATAATGACATGTGAAGCGTCTTTGATTGTCCAGAAAAATGCTATATAAAACCAATGCATTATAATTATGATTATTAAAGTACAGTTATATAAAGCCCATCAGTTCAATATAATAAGAAAGTCAATTTTGTCCGCACTTGAATATAGGCCGCTGGCTTTCATGTTTTGATATAAAACTCAACCCACATGAAGCGAAACAAAGCCCTTTAGGGAACCATCTGCATTAGATCTTCCCATTACAGCAATTTTAATAACATTTTCCATTATAAGCTATTATTTCATCTTCCCTGCTACAGTCTTCCACCAAGCATCTGTCATTCAAATAGTTTATAACGCAACAAAAACCTTCCAGCACTAATCAAACTTGAACCAAATAGTGTAAAAAACACTGCCAAAATGTTGCTTACAGAGCCAAAACCAGGCCATTGGAGACGCACACAGACGCTACTTTGAACAATGTGATTACTATTTCATTTCTTCTACTTTATTCTCTGCTTGGTTAGCCCAGAAATATGTGGAGCAAGACTAACTCACATTCAAAGGCTTAAGTCCACTGACCCGGCTGCGCCCGCTTGTTTACAGAAGGCCACACTTAACACTGCATTTGTCCTGTGCACGGAGCTGCTTACCGGAGAATATCTGGGTCAATGGACAGTGGGGAGACCTTGAATGTATAGGAGGAAGTAACTGTTTAATTTATTAGAGTCCATAAACGTTCATATATGTAGGAGAAGCAACAACAATGAAACATATGGCACATGTTATGATAATTTCACTTATCATTCTAAGGCTGTTTGAAGCGTTTCAATATGCTTATCCAGAAAGAAAAAGTTTGGCCGTCAAGTTGAACACATTATTGCCGCAGAGAATGATTCAGTCGAAGCAAATATTTATTTCTGTCAGCCGTGGCTTGCATCATCTTGTTTTCGTGTCGTGTTTTTCAGTTCTTGCGAAACCAAACAGCAGAATATTGACAAAATCAACTTATATTTTTCATGGTTCTAATTTAACCATATAAAATGTATTGGCTTCAAAAAACAGTGCATTTCTCATCTGAGTCTGAGCTGTATATTTTTCTGTACGTCAAATTGTGATTCACTGCATGTCTTGAGTAACTGGTCCAAATATTAAGATATGGTTGTCAGACACTGACAAGCATGTAATTCTAAAAAATAACTGTAGAACACAGACAATCACAGCTTGTGACTTAATCGCTGAGAAAGTGTGCAATTACTACGTGATATGCAGAAATTATAATCTTCTATTTATCTTCTTTAAGTCTACTTGGTATTTTTCTGAAGGCTGATATAAACAAAGCTCTTTAACAATGAAAAGGCACATTAAACACACAACAATCCAGTGAACATTCAATTTGTCTCCGTCTGTCAGTGAGTTAGTGAAAGGGTGACTGCTCAAGCTTGTTTTGTCTTTCAAAAATGTACTGTATTGGATTGTGGATTTTGTTGTTGTCATTCTTCATAATTACTATAATAGAGACTAGAGAATAGAGTATACCGAATAATCTAAAGCCTGGAATTATATGAGTAGTGGTCAATGTAAATGAAAACTATCCAGCGGTGGAAAAGTTCTTATGAGATTCTTTTCCAGTGAGTTGCACATATAGAAAAGGCATAGTATTGCGTATTAACTGACCTAACAGCAGCATGTAGAGATTGAACAGCAGAGGTCCCAGGGTTGACCCCTGTGGCACTCCATTGGTCAGAACCATATGATGAGACACAGTTTCCACTCTCAATGAAGTACTTCCTGTTTTCTAGAAAACTTTGTGTCTGCTAGATAATGTGTTGGATCATGTATTTCAAGCTGTATTGTTGTTTTTTATCCTATTTCTTGTTTTTGTAAGAAATATACAATTGAAATCAAAATAATTACTACTCTTGTGTGGACATATTTTTATCTTTTTTTCTTTTGATAATAATTCCTCAAAGTGTACAGTTAGGCATTATCATTTGATATAAAATGGAAACAGCACACTTTCTCCCTCCAATATCTCAAAGTCTTATTTTTATTGACCCGCTTTGTTGAGAAGAAATTATGTTTAGTCCCATCGGTGAACTGAGGAAAAACCACACAAACATGCACCTTTTTTCCTGCTATGCCAAAATTCTACCCAACAAAACACTTATTATTGTTGTGCTGTCCTTTCCAAAAGCGAAGATGAGAAAAATCTCCCATGTCTGCATATTCTCCACACCTAATACCTTTTTACTCGAACCGAAAAACAAAAACATAGTTTCCTCTCCACCTGTGAAGCCTGGAATGTGTCTGCATAATCTTACGGCACACTGGGGCAAGATCATCTTCTTAATCACTGAGAGATTCTCGAAAGAAGCGCCCGGTAATAACCTTAATTAGTCCAACGTGCACTATTGTCTGCCGCGGTGACATACAGTATATTCAAATTGCTATATCAAAGCTTATAGAGTAATTACTTAATGCATTCTCTATATTGAATCCGTGTCCGCAGGGTCCGTGTTAGACAGAAAACACTTTGACAAGGATTCCAGCAGGTGTTAAAGGATAGTCATGGCCAAAGGGAATTCCCAGCGCGCCGTTTAAATGTTGCAAATTTTAGAGTCGCTAATTGCTCTGATAATTGCCCGATGTTCTGGACTGGTTAAACAGCGGCGGGCGCATTTCTTGTTGCTGGAGCTTTGCAAGGTGACAGTCGAGAGATCAGAAGCGTTTAGTGAAATGTTCATGATTGGGGAGATCATGGCGGAGAGAAGTTCAGGATAAAAAGCAGAAAATGTTATTCAAAGTGTGTCATTCTTTGGATCAGAATTGATGAAAAAGAGGGGCAGAGGAGTGAGACAATACACAGCGGGGGAAGGGCATCTGTATGTGTATGTGTCGTTCTGTAATATTACTTAAGGGTACTTTAAGGGTATTTTTACTGTTACTCCAAATGAAAAATCATGTTAACCAATAACAACAAATGTGACCACCATGTTTTTGAATTGTTGTCATAAGCTTAGAATTTGACTTATAAATGTATGAGAGCTGGAGGACTCCGTGGTCAGCACTAGATCATATACGGAATCGGGACGGAAACGGAAGTAAATATAACCAACTACCTACTCATGCCTAAACGCAACCAGCCATTCCCATAGAACAGGCATGTCAAAGTAAAATACATCAGAGGGCCAAAAAAAAATGTTTGCTACGAGCCGAAGGCCGGACTGGTTCAATGTTTCTCAACATCCAGAGGCAGTGTTGGTGACACCTGTTGGCTTGATAAAATATGCTCTAAAGCCAATCCTCATACTGTACATATTAGATGTAATAGATATCTGAGAACATGAAAATAAAAAAACAAGCTCAAACTTGGTGAAATATAAAAGAGCAGTCTGGACCTCTTTTCGGGGCGTTTTCTGATTAAATCTGCAGAATGGATTATACTTTGGGAAATACAAGTGGATATTCTTCTTCAATGAACAGTTACGGAGAGAAAGAGACTAAGCAAGGATGGGGAACGTCTAATTTGTTGGAGCAGCAGAAGACGAAAGGTAAAAAACGAATACAGACGTGATTTATTTTGTGCTCATATTATGCGTTATATCTTTTTAATGCAATGTCTGACATCGTTAACACTTACATATAAATATAGCTGAGAAAATAAGCTTTAAAATGATATATAGTTTGTAGCTTATGAAGTTCAAAATACTGTACATCTGCTATTGCCAGCAGATGTATTTTTTTCCTTGTTTGCTCCCGCCGGCGGGGGCTAGCGAGCTTAAGGGATCAATACATTGCCTCAATAGCAGGCAATGTCCCGGGGGCCATAGATAATTCATTTGCGGGCCGGATTTGGCCCGCGGGCCTTGACTTTGACACATGTGCCATAGAATAACCCCAACCCACCCTTAACCCTAATCTTAACCATCTTACTCAGACACCTAAAGGACCACCTCTTAAGGACTTATTAGTCTAAAACTAATTTGAAAGTAGGATTGTTACTTCTGCTTTCGTCCCAATTCCGTATATGATCTAGTGCCGACAGACTCTCCATGTCAAAGCGCCATCTTGAAATACAGTGGTTG
The DNA here is from genome assembly GCA_964034765.1 of Knipowitschia caucasica. Classification (NCBI taxonomy): domain Eukaryota; kingdom Metazoa; phylum Chordata; class Actinopteri; order Gobiiformes; family Gobiidae; genus Knipowitschia; species Knipowitschia caucasica. The sequence continues at coordinate 10,736,691 of OZ035824.1, read as the reverse complement.
ATAAGGGACAAAAAGGAGTTCGACCGGGCGTTGGGGACTAGTGCCTTAGATTAAAATATATGATCTCAATGCTAGATGGGAGGAAAAACTACACAGTGTACCTTTAAAGCTGAAGGACCTAACACATGTTTTGAATGAGTCTTATTAAAGAAAGCTTTTGTGGTTTATCTACACCGCCGTGGTTAGTTCAGAGGACTACCGCAGTCTTTTTGCAGCCCTCAGTCCTGCTCCTCACCACTGTATCCTCTGCAGCAGTATGCAGGCACAGGATCCAAAGCTAGTATGGTTCTGATGGTTAGAAAAGTAAATAAAGTGTGTGGCGAGGGGTTTTACAGCCGTAATACATGCAGCTACTACTTTACAGATTGCTCTTTTTGAGTGATTATTAGACCGTAACCCAAACAAAAACAAGGGACCACTGTAAATGATAAAATCTATAACACGATCAAAAGTTGTGAAAAGTAATGCATGTTATCTCACCTTTAATGTCATGCATTAGAACCTGGCAAAACAATAACAGCTCCATGTGACATGCATGTATTGATTTGATTTTATAATAATGTCATTTTCTCAGCATCAGAAACAGCAGTATATAATGGAAGACCTATTGCTTCAGTGGGTTTGATAATGTCAACTGTAATCAGCACAATTTACACTAAGAGAATTCTAACAGACAAAGGCCGTATGAAACATCCTTGACATTTTCACACACTACTAAGGCTGCACAATAGGTGAGCCGTGGATGCATATTCATGAACCCAGAGGAGGTGAGTTTATCCTACAGTTTACTGAAGCTTCCACAAGTGCTGCTGTGTGGAGCAGAGGACTACCGCAGTGCAGCATCCAGGGACCACTCTCCACATCCGGAGCCAACGTCCATTTAATTCATAATGCACTTTTAAAATGTGTGTGAGTGGAAGGAACCAAATCAACAGGTCTGTCCTGTCACAATAATTATACAAAATACAGTGATTCTAAAATTTGTTTCTGCTCTCCCCTTTGGGATATTGCCATTTACTTTACTTTTATGATTGATAATGGGTTTGGATATTTTTGTCTAATACAAATTATGATTTATTTTGAAGTAAATAGTTCCACACAAACATAACTACTTTGTATTTAACCTATTTCTATCAATATCCATGAATAAATAACCTTAAAAATGTCGAAGAGGATAATGCTAAAATTAACATTATGCCCGGTCCATAGGCCGTATATCAGAAGTGGACTGATCGTGTGCTGATGTCACCATAGTTTTGCCGAATGTGGAAAAAGCCGATTTGAACATACGCTGGAGGTCATTTTCTCATAAGGCCTTTCTTCTACGTTTGCTTCGTGCCGTAACGTGTTGCTAAGACGGTTGTTAAGGCTAGCTGGAGTTTTCCCTGAGAATGAAGGGATCTGATTAAACAATCCTTATATGGCTCATATATGGTTAACTTTTCAATAAAAGTCAAAATGAGCCAGAGAGAGTTAGCGCAAAATGTTGTCCATGAGCAGTATTGGGCTTTATCTAAATAGATAATTAGCATTGTCCATCTACATACAGTGTGCCCCTGCCCTATGTTTATTTACAGCCATTTAATCTTCCACCATTTAATCGATCCTCAGCCCGGAAAAACTTGTAAACATTGTCATTGGTCTGAGGGGTTGTGCTTCACAGCAAGAAGATTTTGCGTTCCAGGGGGCTCGTCTGTGTGGATTTTGCATGTTCTCCCAGTGTCTGCATAGGTTTCTTCCCAGTGCTCCGATTTCCCCTCCCACTTAAAACTAGTACAATAGGTCTGAATGTAATGTAGAAGTGCATGGATGGTGATGGTCAGGGGCTTTGATGTGCCCATGTGTTCCACGTCACAACAACATATTGATACTCCAAAAACATTGTATAACGCGTCGCTTTGTGAGTCATTGGTCTGTGAAATGCACTATATAAATAAAGATGACTTACTTACTGCACACAGACAGCAGCAACACAGATGCTAAAGACAAAAACGGAGATATGCGCCGACAGAGGAGTGAACGGAGCCTCTCTGCTCCGATCATTTGCATTTGACAGATTGCAAAAAGTAAAAGGGGCGAACAAAGTAAAAACAGTGGGCTGTTGTTGGAAGAACCACGGAGAGCGTCTTGGTTTTAACACAATACATTTAATTACTCAAACATGAAAGAAAACAACTTTCAAAACAACGTTCAGTATGTAAATGACAAGGGGAAAGAAGTATAACGTAAAGCCGTCAGAAATCATCTCTGCATAAAATGTCCGCTTTAAGGGAAATGTTTGTATCGTTTTAGAATCAGTCTTACTACATTTCAAACTTGCTGGTTACTGTGGTTGAAGGAGGCTGCAGACAGGGTAGTGGACCCATAGATGGACTCTTTGGAGTTTTTGTGGGAGAGCGTCATTAGCCCGGTGCAGTGATCAGGACAGCTCTTAGACGAGCTGGCTCTTTTAAGGAGCTGTCCTCCCCGGAGACCACAGTTTTAAGGCTGCTTTATGACCATCAAGGACATTTGGTTGAAGGGGAAAAGTGGATTTTTTTTAACTGTGATCTAATTATCTGATCAGTCCCCCATCTGTATGGCACGCAGTGGTGAGAGGGTAGCAGCCATACTACACAGAACTGAAGAAAGTGATAAAAATAAGCACATTTTGCCTTAAAACACAATTTTCCAGGGATTTATTTATATTTTATCAATTTTTGCAGTGAAATAAAGATATGAGTTTGATCACATTCCAGCCCGAGTGCGTAGAATTTGCATGATTCTCCCCATGGTGGGTTTCCTCCAGGCAATCCGGTTTTCCACCCAAAACATGCACAAGGCTAGCATCCACATCGAGCCACCAACACTTCTGACTGCTGCTCTGGTGGCTATGATTGAGATTCAGAGGATATATTTCCCAATAGGCACAATAAAGTAATTTTTTCCCATAACCACTGGTACATGCCCATTGTTCCATCCAGCTTTGTATTTTCCTTAAACTTTGAAGAATTTGAAGCATGTATAATTCAGCACCATTGCAAAATCATTTGAATAAAAGTCTTTCTACCTGCTTTTATGAAACGTAACCAAACGGGATGGATGGATGTGTTTTTGCTGCAACTGGACACCTGAATTTCTCCTACTGGGATCAATAAAGTATCTATCTATAAATCAGTACATGGTTGTAAATTAAACATTGAGGTTTAAAAATATATGAAAATAATCCACCTATATCATAGAACTGAACAATCCAGCCGACTCAAGGAAAATCCACATGTGATCTGTCGTAACAGAAAGGTACATCAAAGAGAATTATTTGGTAATCATTTTAAAGCTGCATTATGAAGCTTTTTTGTTTGACATTGTGTTTGTTAGAATGATCTGTGTCCAAGTTACAGTACATGGTGAAGGACTAGAAAAGAATGGAATACGCACACGTTAAATGCCATACTGTGAAGGATAAAATAATGGACATTCTGAATATTAATTAGTTCATGATAGTGAGATTTGAAACAGTAACCCTCTGCTTTTTGCTTACATTTCTTTTGCCACAGTGGTTTTGGGAGTAAAAGTAAAAGTAAAACACGAAAGCAAGCATAATTCTGAAGAAGTGCACAGTCCACATTCTTGTGTTACTGACAACAACTACCGACCAGAAGCCATGCACTCATACAGAATACAAACCATATACTGTACATAGACAATGCTAACCCGCAAGCTCAATGAAGCCCAATGGGGGAAGTGCTCATGGACAAAGTTTTGCTCCAACTTGCTCTAGCTTATTTTGACTCCTCTCGCTCACTAACATCAGTGGTCTGGTGCTCTCTATAATCCTGGTTTATATTTTGTTCTCATGACTTTGTAAATCCAGAAATGTGCCAAATAATAATTCACCAACCAGGTATCTTCCTTCCCGGGGGAAACTCCAGCGGGCCTTTTCTGTCCATGTTATGGCGTGAAGTGAACGCCGTCAGAACAAATGCCCAAATAAAGAAATTGCTTCCAGATAGCTCATGTTCAAACTGTCTTCTTCCGCATTCAGCAAACACTAGAGCAGTGTTCCCCAACCTTTTTGAGCCGTGGCACATCCTTCTTAGTAAACAGCACACCACACAGTTGAAACTGATGCAAAACTGTAAAGCCTTCATTAAAATCACAAAGTCATTCTTATCAAAGTGTATTATGCAGAAAATTAAACATACACACAAAAGTCTTTCTAATCTTCTACATTCTACATTGTTTTTACCAAGTAGATGGAATTAGAAAATTTCCAAAGGCACACCAACGTTCCACGGCCCACTGATTGAAAAACACTGCACTAGAGAGAACTGTACACTGTATATTGGGAGTGAACTGACGGAGGCTGACGTGCTGAGGATTCAAACAGGCAAAGTGGGTGAATGGACAGGACAACAACGTGAGTGTATACAGGGCTCGCCAGCTTCGAAAGTTGAGAGTATAACTGTGTTTCCGCTCCATGTGGTGAAATATGAAGCACCTTTCCCCGGTCTGGACAGGTGCTGATGGCCGGGAGTGTGAGAGTTAGTGCTTCAGAGGGCCGTCTCCTCGTGTGTGTCCAGATAGAACTGTGAGCTGCTTTATGGCCGCACTTTAAACAAGGTGAAAGGGAGAATCTAGTCACAGCACACAAAGGACTCAAGAATGGGCTGATTTTTGTTCTGTAGACAGGCTTTGAAATAATGTTAGGCTTTGACAGACTGTTTGTAGATTTTTCAACTTGAGGTTACGTTTTTAAGTCTACAATCATGTCGTGATTTGTCTAGACTGGCTCCTTTGAACATAACTATGATTATTGTCAGGATTTTGAAGAGGGTTAGATGCTGAAGTGTTGGAATGCTCTTTTATATCAAAAAGAGACAGAGGGGTTCTTCCTGATGCCTGTGTCTATCCAAATATTGAAAACTAACTGAAGTAAACAAGATTTGTTTACTTTGAAAGCACTGCATGGTCATGAAGCTCTTCGCGAAAGTTCACTGTGGTAGACCCGGCCACTGCTGCCAGATCTACAAGCCTGCTCATCCTCTACTCATTACACCAGCACAACGCCCACATCTAATCCACCAATAACCACCAGGACAGCAAGTTAAAAGCCGGAGACGCCCACTTTCCCGGCCTTCTGAAGTTTGCAAAGCCTCCGCCGCCCCACCTCCTCCTTCTCTCATCGAAGCGTGCTTGCCTACTGCTTCTGCCGTCACCAGTGCCTAGGCCCCGGGGGGGATTATGCGCGCGAGCAAGCGCCGCACTCATCAGCATCTCTCCCGGGCCTAGGGCGCCAAACATACTCAATCAACAAACTTCTAACTGCATTTTCCCTCTTGGGTCTCTCCAAAGTGAACTGTTCCAGGTGAATCTATGAAATGTCTTCAACGTTTTTTTGTTGATACTAAAACACCTGCATGTTCAGGTGTTCCAGATGTATAATTACCCTCCACTTTGTTATGTAAGTTTTATTTTTGTTGTATTAGTTATAGAGCAGCTGGACACAAAGTTAATGACTCATCTATCCATCCTTTTTCCTCTGCTTTTTTCTTTGCCGGGTCGTATGGATGCTGTCCCAGCAGAGACTCCCAGACAAACCGATCCACATATACGTCCTCCAGCGTATCCAGGGGAATCACAAGGCGTTCCTAGGCCAACTGAGATACAGAGTCCCTCAGCGTGTCGTGGATCTTCCCGAGGGTTTCCTCCCATTGGGATGTGCCCGGAACACTTCCTCAAGGAGGCGTGCAGGAGGCATCGTAAACAGATGTCCAAGACACTAAAACTCGTTCATCTCCAGTGAATGACTCACCACATCAATGTTTTAACACTGTAACACAGATTTATCTATAGATTGATACTTCAGTTCATAAAGCACATACTTAGAGTTAACTTAACTTATACATAAGTCTATAGTTCTTGGCAGTTGAGTATAAACTTGTTTAAACACAAGTTTATACTTTATATGTTCAAGGATCAACATGTCCCTGTAGGGAACATGTTGCACGTCAGGTCCGAGAGTATTCTCTGTTTCTAAATGAAAATAAACAGAATTCCCAAATGTTCCAATACAAATAAGTGAAAGAAGTTCTGATTCACAATACTGGGCTGTGATTTTCTCAGATTTTTCTGATTTCCAAAAGCTTGTATGTCCAGTGATTAGGAAGAAGGAAGACATCCCAGACAGACAGGTGCAGAACACACAGTCCTTTCTCTCCAGTGTTCCAAACACATGGTTCTTATCTAATCGTAGTGGCCTGAGCTCACATTTACAGAGGATACTTCAAAGCACTCAAGAGTTGAAATCCTTCCTAACGTGGAGCAGAGAGGGGATGAGCCACACTGGGCTGGCTGTCTACATGATGTGTCCAGGACATAAACTAACCAGATATTTTATTACTGCCCTGTAGGTTACTGGTCATTTCTGCGAAGAGGCAAAAAAACTCCTGTAACCAAATATTGTACACTTTTGACACCAGACATTTACACCATCCATTTTAAGCAAAGTGAAAAGGGTCAAACCAAATGAGCCTTTACAGGTCACTTGAAAATGTTGGTTGGCGTTTGTTACACTTTGAGTAAAGCTGTGGACAGAGAAGACGCTGCGGGGAGCTCACTCATGCATTATTCAAAGTACAAAGCACACTTTAAGTCAGTTTGCGATCTTCCATCTGCTCACGGCGCAAAACACAGGAATACATTACAAAAGAAATGTGACTACAGTATTACATTGTGCAAGAGCAATGAAATGGGAGGTTTGTGGATTTGAGCTGATGTTGAAATGATTTACATGCATTTGAGAAGAAGTGTTTCGTAACATACTTCAACTTTTTGGGCTCTAGGGCAAGACTGTTAAAAACATACCCGATATATAAAATACGTTAATGAATTCATTGTTTGTGTGTTTATTTGAATGGGGCAGTGTGTGTAGTCTAATACAACCTGACTATGTCCATTGTCTCACAGTCTCACTCACACACACACACACACACACACACACACACACGCACACACACACACACACACACACACACAGACTATTGTCCATATCTTTAATGGTAGGAGAAACCGGAGCAGCCAGAGGGGAGAACATACAGGCTGGGTCAGGAGGTGGAATCGAACCCAGGACCTTCTTTCTTCATGGTAACAGCTGTTTAAGTTCATAAAGAGAAGGTGGACAATCTCAAAGCAGGACAAATCAATTTTCTCTTGTTCAAACTAAGCTGTGATAGGTATTTTTGCTTACTCTATTAGTGCTTTGAATGGCATTTTATATACAACTGTAGATTTCAGATTTTAAATGATTGTGATTATGTTATTTGCTTGTTCTCCTCGTGTTTGTGTAGGTGGCCTCTGGGTGCTCCGGTTTCCTCTACCACTAAAAACATCCCCAACCCCAGTCCCGCCTCCTGTCTGGAGCCAGAACTCCTCTAAAAAAGAGATTCTGAAATCTCAGTGGGACTTGGACCTGGATAAATAAAGGTCAGTGATGTTCTGAGCCACTCCAAGAGACAATATGAACTGGATTTTATATCTTGGGCTATCATTTTTTAAAGCCGAGTAGAAAAGTTGTCAGTGCTAAAAACAACAGCATGCTTTGGTGGTGGCTCGACACAAACAGGGTTTTATGGAAATTCAAAGCAGACTTCAAAAAGGTCTACATTCCACACTGAGGAAGATTATAGCCAAAAAGAATGTTACCATGGAAACGAGCAGAATGAAGCCGTGCGAGTCAGGTTTGTGAAGCAGTAAAGTTAGTCAACTTTTCGACCAAATGAAGCATATTTATTTTAGACCAGACAGAATAAAAGTTTGTACCTTTTCTCGTCAAATGTCCATAACTTTTTTACTGTAATTTTGGATCACTGTATATTTCCACTAATTTTCTAAATTTTTTCTCTTGTATTTTTGGATCCCAATACAGTATACACATTCTGAAAATTAATACTGTTTTGAATACAATTATGAATCATAGAGAAGAAAATAGTGCTTGTCCTGGGTTTGATTCAACCTCCAGACAAGGACTTTTTTGTGGAGTTTGCATGTTCTCCCTGTGTTTGCATAGGTTTCCCATATCACTAACAACTCATCATACAGTAAGTGAGGGTTGAATGAGTGTGTTTGTGTGACTACAAGTGGAAAATAGCTATAAAGCTGCAGTACAATCTGGTTTATTTACTTTTACAGTTACATTGATACGAGAAAAAGAAGGGTTAATTTAGGAAGGTCGTGGTCTTTCAAGCTCTTGATATTCCGTTTCAGTTAATCCTATAACCTACACATAAATGATCCAACACTGAAACCTGTAATATAGCCTTGCATAAAACCGTCAGTCATTTCTCGTTGATAGACAATACTTCCCTTTTAAGGATCACCCTCCCTGTACAGGGAGGATTCAGTTATTTTTCATTTAACAGCATCAGTATTAGAATTCACTTGTGTCAATATAGTCAAGTTATATCTCTTTTGAAAGCTTATTCCCACCTCTATACAAGTATTATGTTCAAATAAACATTAAATATAACCAAAAGTAAGAATAAGTAGTCAAACTGTATATATATTTAAAATATATATTGTCCTTTCTTACCTTGTCATGCTAATATTCTGGGGCAAATCACGTCTAATCCACACATGTGTGCATTCGTTTTGTTCGTTAGGGTCTAGAGAATAATTATATCCAGTTTTTTTTTCTTCAAAGTCATCCTTATAGTAGATATCCACTTGTAACAACATATTTGAGTATTGAAAGTTGCACAAACAAAAACAAAACCTGTTCTTTGCGCACTGTATGAAGAGGACATTTTACTGTTTAGCTAGCGTCACTGGGTATGTTCGTCTTCCTCTAAGCCTCCCCTTCAAAACAAGCACATTCCCGGACTTTTCAGTGCTATGGTTTGGAAGGTAGAGTAAGTTGAGTAAAACAAGCGCAGCTAGCTTTAGCGCTCCATTCACATAGATATCTGTGCGTCATGACAGCATTGTCTTGACTACCATTGGCCGATTTGGATGTCAATCAAATCATCTTGTAGCCAATAATCTCAGGTTTCAGGCGATGTGTCGGACTTCTAGCTTCCTCCCACTGTTCCCGTCATATTTGAATGCGTAAAGAGGAAGACGGAGCCTTTTTCACGGAGAACACGCGCTATAACTATATAAATAATAGCTTTTCTGCCAACATTTCAATATCTGGAAAAAATGCTATTTATAGCAAGAGTAATAGCCAAAAAATTATATAAATGGATTTTTGGTGTAAAAACATTGATAATTTGCATGTAAAACACTTTGGCACAGTTGGCACAAAAATGGACCACTTGTGCCGAATGTGCCCATTTGTTACAAAAAAGCCCCCAGCATCAAAATAGTTTCACCTAAAGGTCTAAAATTTCATACAGGTGTTTCCAACACCACAAACATCTGCTCTGGTGAGTTTGAACATCATACCATAAAGTATGTCTTCAGGAGAACCTTTTGAAGTTGCCTTCTTTTTTTTTGACAAAAAAAACTAACTTTGACTCATGTTTGAGAAGGTGTAGTGCAGACTGTGTCCTTCCTAACAAACTGTAACATACATTTTCAGAAACTAGAAGGTGTTACCTTTCAAATGAGGCATCATAACACAACATCAGACACAAGATGTCCACAAAATAAGCATTTCCATTTGGGTCTCATAATTCGAGAAGGAGCAGGCGAAATTAGGTGATCCTTAAAGGGTTAATATCATTTCCTTTGACTTGTCAATTACTTCCCATAACTCTAAACCCCATGCTTACTGTGAACTAATCCCTACATTTTATAACAGAGAAATCCTTAGTCTCCCCTCAAACCAAAGATGCAAGAAGAACAATCTCTAAACACAAAAGCAGGCGGTGTGGACAGGCTCCAAAACTGTGCGTGTAGTAGAAAGCAAAGTGCAGTCTCTTATCTGTGCATTGTGCTCAGCCGTCCGGGGAAAAGCGGAGAACAGCGGCACAGGTATCCGAGCCTAATCCGAGGTGACGGCGAGGGAAGGCTTAGCTCCCCATGTGTTTGGGAAAGGAGAGGAGAGTCCAGCCAGGGCAGGTGATAAGCAGCTGCAGAGGATGAGGACTATGGATGTATATAAGTGTGAATGTAACTCTGAAAATGAGAATATTAGTTCTGTGATTTAACTTTAACAGAAATTTGAAACTAATATGACTCAATAATGCAAAGTGAGGTATATCTTATACTGTATATTGGTTTCTTCCTACAGACTTTGGTTTCCAAATGCCACATTTTCCATGATCCAAAACCAGAATTTTCAACGACTGGGCAACAAACAAGGCTTCAGCCTTTATCCCACGTAAAACGCTTTGTGAGTAGTTCAAGAGAGGCAAGAAGAGGAACATTTGTAGCTGATGCCCATGATCCGTGTGTGGAGGCTTTTAATGCGCTGACTCCATCCTCAGCCTCAGGTCCCCCACACTTTAGAATGGTCTTTCCTGACAATCCTCTCCAGACTGTGGCAAACTCTGAGGCTTGTGCACTTTTTTCTTACACGTTTTTTCCTTTCTCTTAACTTTAGATTTGTGCTTTGATACAATCACAGATCATCCAGCTTATTTTTTCTAATACCCTTTGGGGCTTTCTCATGTCATTGATTGATGTCAATCAATCAATCAGACTTCATTTTTGAGCACTAAGTAAACATTAAAATCACACAGGGCATTAAAACAACCATTTGTCAATGATAATGATGTTTTTCTGCACAACTGTCAGGTCAACAGTCTTCCCCATGATGGTGAATGAGACTGTTTTACATCTGAGGCACCTTCTGCTGTTTGCGATCTATTAGCTGGGTAATCTAAGGTAATCCTTCTCACAATGTTGTGATCTTCTGAGATTTGGAATTTGGGTTTTTTCTAGCTGTAACCCGACAGGAAATACAGCGGAATACACTTGACTTGTTTTTGTGTGAGTATACTGTAGGGACAATGTCAAAGTAGTATATGGAATTTTTTGTATGATTTTGACTCCATCAAAATTTTGTTGTGATTAAATTCATTATATGTTAAAATAGACCGGATTTATTGAAATGCTTTCACCAAGTGTTGCTTGGGTTCACTTCCCACCTCTACACCTTCTCCACCGTCTCCCACTGATGACTGCTGTCGTTGTGTCCTTGGGCAAGACACTTAACCCCACTTTGCCCAAAGCCCCCACTGAAAGATCAAGGCTATGCTCACACTCAGAGAGCAGCCGTCCTCCTGTGGACTCACCACCTGCAGAGGGTCAGTGAGGGGCTGGTGCTATGAGACTTGGGTGGCATCTCTGACTGCCACCCCCCTGACCCAGAAATGGATTAAAGGGTAGAAAATGGATGGATGGATGGGCTTTCACCATCACGAGTCAAGACACACACACACACACACACACACACACACACACACACACACACACACACACACACACACACACACACACACACACACACACACACACACACACACACACACACACACACACACACACACACACACACACACACACACACACACACACACACACACACACACACACACACACACACACACACACACACACACACACACACAGAACATAACAAGCCTTTGCAGTGACCTTTTGTCCCTGCTGCAGTTATGCCACTTTCGAATAGTCAGCCACGGCCACACAAAATAAATTGTTGCAGCAAAAGGGAGAGAGTCAGTATAGTAATGAGTAAATGTATTCTGTAGAAACTTCTATTGGAAGTCAAGGTCGCACACTCATAAGAATCACAGTGACACATTGAGTCCAGTGGCCCGTTGATTTTGGAAGGAGGGAGCTGGGACGGGGCTCGAGTTTGCTCTCAATCTATCCCAATCGATCAAATTTCCCCAATCGATCAGTTTTGGTTCAATCCAAATGAACCAATACTGAGCCTTGTATGAAGTTATTTCATTCAGAAACATCCACCAGAAAAAAACAACCGCAAATGCAGAAGAGGAGTTGTAAGAAGACATTCCACTCAGTAAGTGCTGGAGACCTTGGTATAAAAGTATAGTCTGCAATAAAAATGGCCCGACGGATATCATGGTCAAAAAATGGTCATCAAACGTGCAAACATTGAGATAAGATCCTTTATTTGTGCCTCAGTGGAGAAATTGTCGCAGCTTACATACAGGACCGTAGTCAGAGCAATATAATGTACAAAATAAGTAGCTGTCGTGTTTCCTAGCTAGCTGTAAATGCTTCAATATAAATCTTTCAAAAATGAAAATACAAAAATATATCCCTATATATATATAATTACCTGAATTTGATTTAATACAGAACATTCAACTTGAGACATATGTCATTGTTTAATCAAAATGTCTCATTAGATTTCAATCCTCTTTGATGTCCACGAAGCCAAGACGGTAACCGCGCTCACCGAAAAAATACAAGCTTTCAAAACAATAAACAAAACAGCGATTTTTAACATCGACCCAATTTTTTCTCCCCTAGATCCCATGGTCTATTCTTTCAACCCTGAACACAAGGACGGGAAAGACAGCTCAAACTTCCTTTCCCATTTCCGGTGCCAGACACGGTGAAGTGTCCCTCTGAACTGGCGCCGAGATAGTAAAGCCTTTGTGAGTGTGAGCGGAACACTGTGGTGCACCTGCTGCCCTGGGCCGGAGCGCCTGACCCCCCTCTCACCTTACTCCACGCCTAATGAAAACCTACGAAGAGGTCTGGGGGAGGGGCCGCAGGGGAGCAGCCAGGGCATCAAAAGAGGGGAAGGGTCTTTAGAGGGTGTCAGCAGTATGGGAGGAGGGAGGATGGTATATTGAGAAATTGACTGCTGTTTAGGTCAACACATCTTCACAATAAAACGGCTTAAGGTCGGGTGATCACAGATTGTTGTGAAATATGGGGCAGGGGATTGGATGTTATGAGGCATAGTCTAGATGTAAGCTCCTGGTATAACGGTGAACATGGGGTGGAACAAAAGTGTAAAATGTAAAAACGTCTGTGCTTCCATTGAAATGTTCAAACAGCTGTTGTCTGTATTAGCCACTGATGGTCACCTGGATGTCCCCTTGTGGGATAAATAATTCAATTCAATTCAATTAAACTTCTTTATAGAGAACTTTAAAACAACACAATTGTCCAAAGTGCTGAACACAAGTCCAAAACCACAATTTGATATAAAAACATACACAAGAAAAAGAATAGCACAGAAAGTCAACCCACTGAGTAAGCCAAAGTGAAAGATGAGTCTTAAAGGGCCCACATTATGCTTTTTGACTTTTCTCTGGTTTAAACATGATTACAGTGCTATTCGTCCTCATACACATGCCCAGAGTAGTTTTTTCATGCTTTAGTTAGAGAGCGATCTTTCTTTCTCATTCTCGAGAGGCACAGAAACAAGCTGATTCAAATCGTGACGTGGCACAATCCGTGACGTCAAAAGCTTCACTGATTGACAGCGAGGAGAAACTGAACCTGCAAATCAGCGCCATCTATGGTCAGCCCATGCAGCCGCTCTCTGAGTCCTGCGTGTGGTGCATAGACAGTAAGTAAGAGTCTGTGCTTTTTTGTGTTAGCTTCATGTGACTTGGAGAAACCCACGAAAATTCTATTGCAACAACACATCATCAGTACAGGGTCAAACTAACCTGTCTCACGACGGTCTAACCCCAGCTCACGTTCCCTATTAGTGGGTTAGGGTTAGGGTTTGGAGTGTTGTGTAGTGTATCATCCAAAATATTATCACACATGGGCAAAGGATGGACTGTGAAAAATTAAGAAAAGCGAAATGTGGCACCTTTAAGAAGTGACTTAAAAACAGGAAATGAGTCTGCCATTCTAATGTGCCGAGGCAGTCCATTCCAAAGGCATTTACAAAGAATAGAATTAACAGTCTATTCAGTGGGACTATCAAGCCTGTGTGAGGTGTTTTTGATCAGCGTGCCCCAAGGAGAAGACGCTCCAGGCTCCAGAACTTGTAACAGTCCCTTGTTACTCAATCATCTAAACTGTAACTGTAAAAAAAGCTGCTTCAGCATAAATCATTGGATTTCAGCAGCGCTCTTAAAAGCAAAATGAGTACTGTTAAGGTTTGCTTTTGTTTTGTGTAAACAACAAAACTCATGCTGCGAGGGACTGTGTAGTGGCTCTGAACAAAATGAGTCGTTGTGTATGGCTCACTCTCACACTAAACTATACAACGCATCAATCTAACTTCAAGCGGCAATAAAACAAATGTATGAACCAAAAATGTTTGTACCTCATAATTCTTTAATACTATGAAACTTATAGATATACATAATCTCAGATGGGGAGCTCGAAATCGTTTCAAGAAAAATGGATGCCTTTCAAAAAAAATTCATTGAACTTTGGAGACACAATTGTTACAAACAGGAAGTGTGATGTTGGAGGACTTGTGAATGGAATATTTAACAAAACAGGGAAGACTATTTAATGGCTAATGGTTAGGCATATAACTATGATCTATCTCTAATTATAGATTATACATTATGTAGAAAAATATATTATTCAATAACTGCAGACAAACTGGGCGTTTTGAAAGTAACACTTTGCGTCCACTTATACAAATGTCTGGAGCGCTATAAACAGTACTGGAATGAACAAATCGGTGATTAAGTATAGTGGGTTCTTCACTGGACAAACAAGATGGGACAAAACAAGAGTGGGTGATGTGAACATTTGGCAGTAGCAGCCGCGGACTTTTCTGGACCTTTTTTGTGTCATTGAGCCAAATGTAACACATCGGTACAGTTTAGTTTGGAGTGAGCCGTATACTTTATATTGCTCGATGTCTCATTCCAATCTGATTGCCATGATTTCATGCAGCTCCGAAACGGCAGCAGCTCCTTCAAATGGACTGGTTTTTCACTCGACACACAAATTACATGCATTTTTTGAGAATTGAATGAAATTGCAGTTGGCAGAGAATTCGCTTTTCACTGGTGCTTTGTAAACACACTCAAGTCGGTCTCTCCAAGAAGAGTGACCAATATGTGTGAACTGCAGCTTTAGACCAACAAACAATACGTACAATGTTCTGCTGATGTCCCCTGAATTTGTAAAACAGATCCATGTGAGTTATTATAAGGAGCTTTGGGATGAGAGATGTAGGTTCAGTGAAAAATCGATTGATAAGTCGTGCAATTTCAGCGCAGAAGTGCCATTAGAAATCTTCTGGTGGTCGTAAACTTTCAACTTTCATCAAGTATAAGTCTCACTCACAAACACGTGGCAAAAACTGGGACATCTTTTCAACAAGTGGGACGAGGCCTCAATAACATTGCAGGGTATTCAAAAGCAGCAGACGGTCACTCTATGTTTGGGACATGAATCAATTATTCAAAAATAAAAGAAATATAAAAAGGTTGTGTAGAGAGTTGATTAAATATGGGCTCTTTTTGAGGGATATTTTCCAGCTTTGTATTAACATTTCACTTCACAGAACATTTCACAGACAAAGAATTCCGTCTTTATTCAGTGAAAAAATACGTCATCTGAATTTAAAATGGGACTATAGAAAACGTAATAGTTGTATGGCCAAAATCCTATCCCTTACACAGTAATTACAGTCTACATATTTACATGAGCAGTCTTATCCAACTCAATAGGACTCAGAGCCTTGAAGGTGTGGGGAAAGACGATTGTTGCCTTTTGGATAATGTTGGGAACAGACGTCTACTAGAATGCGTTTACTGGAGCAGCGATCATGAAGATAAGTAGAGCATAGTTTTATATTTGTTTATCGCAAACGGAAATAAAGATCACACAAGGCGATAGAACGCGGAAAAAAAGTCCATGGATTTCTTGATCAAAGCCGCAGATCTGAGCTTCACTGCCTCTTCATGAAACAAGCAGATAAGAGAAGCTTCATTCATCTCACTGGGAGATTTGTCTGAGTCGAAAGATTTTTTATTATGGAAAAATGTGAGTTTGGGTCAATGTAATGTGAAAATAATGCGTTTTTTTGGCATTTTAGTATGGAATATTTTCACATATTTTTTGCATTTTTTCCATTACTATTCCCCAGTTCACTTTTCGGTGTAAGGTTTTTAGTGTGCAATTTTGCGTGTTTTTTTTCACAGCCTGCTTCTCATCCGTCGTCTATGGGAAACTTTTGTAGCTTGAGTGCACCGCTGTGACTCTGCAGCGGTGTGTGCAAGGCTTTTGACAACTGCAGCAGCAATCAGACCTACATCGAACAGGTTTGAACTTGCATTTTAGCAGTCGTGAGTTCAGGCGGGTGGAAAAGTGTTTAAAGTGTGTGTGAGCCTTTAAAAATATAGTGTCTACTTCAAGGATTTTGATTATAGTGGGTTATTTTTAAAACAACACTGGGACAAACAAGGAACCACTATATACGTGCTTTTTGCAAATACCAGCTCCAACAACTATTCCCATTATGACCCTGATCCCATTCAGTCAGTGGCAGTGGAAGTACTCAGTTTCCTTCAGCTGCAAGACACTACCGGTACACCAGCATTGTGAGTAAGTAAATCTTCATTTATAGAGCGCCTGTCACAGACCAGAGTCGCAAAGCACTTTACAATTGTTGTGGGCATTTGTCTCACACTCCACACAAAGATGAAAGCAGAGTCGCCCTACAGGAGGCGCATGCCAGATACTGTTGTACATGTTTTTAGTGGTAGGGGAAACCTACGCAGACACAGGGAGAACATGCAAACTCCACCCCCTCTTGCTGCGAAGCACAAGCGCAAACAACTGCTCGACACAGCTTTGTGTGACCTTGATCTGTGAAATGCGCTATACAAATAATCGCCTTGTTTGACTTTATTACTAATTTACTTATTATAAATGAGATAGAGCCCAAAGTCGGAGCAATAACCAGAAACTTTCCTTTTTTCAGTATAATAATGACTTTAAAAAGTAAGACAATCGAAGACCGCTCTAAAACAGAAGGTTCATCAACTGATTAAACACCAGAGAACTAATAATATTTATAATGCATCCGTTTTTCAGGACACTCAAAAATGCGTCACATGTTATTATCCTTTCACTCGCGGTGGTGATGAACTACTAATTTAGCCACAACTGCCCTGGGGCACACTGACCAAAGTGAGGCAACCAGTATGTGCCATCAGCCCCTCCGATCACACACACGATTCATTCTAGGCAATGTGTTTGAAGTGTCTTGAAACAGTCAAACAACAGCAGCTTGGCACTTTACAGCCTGATGTTCCCAGAGGTCTCTCATCACAGTACTAACCAGGCCTTGCCATGCTTAGCTTCAAATGTCAGACGGGATCTGACTTTCACATGCAAGTATGACCACCTGATGAGCCCCTTCTCCTCATGATTGTTGCACTTTCTTGTATGGGCTAGTTTCACATTTTGAATTCAACGTGTTTGTGAAAGTATGTACGGAAAATATAGGTGGGGATGGGTGGTAGGTGAAACTAGCATTTACTGAGCTCTGACACCTTCCATTGATCAAACTAAAACTTTTGGTAAGATAGTGACGATAGAAACTTGATTAAAATCTAATTTCAAATACAGCTTTATGGGTAGCAATAAGTAAACTATGCACATGCAGATGGCTTCAGCACGATGAATTATTGAGAGGTCACGCTTCGCCACGATTGGTTAATTCCACTTTACTGCACCCAATGGAAATCCAGCTTCATTGAATTCTTTGAAATATGTATAATTCTGCTCTCTTCAATACAAACACACATATACACATATTTTGACTGAGTTTCATTTCTCCACAAACTCGATTAAACACAGAATTTGAACATAATCACCACAAAAGCGTCTGCCTATTCTGTTAAAAAATTAGCATAACATGTAAATCCCAGTCAATAAAATGCACACCTCAAGACTTTGCAGAGGGCATGTAAGGTTGATGCCCCTTGAATATGAAAGCTTTTCTGCAGCGAATATATTAATTACTAAGTCTGTATGCATGATCAAGTTCTTTTACAAACGCTCCATAAGAAATAGGCAATAGCTTAAACTGTAGATGGAGTTTGACATTGCAAAAACAAACTATTAGGACGGAACAAAGAGAGATTAAATTTAGAAATCAATAAAATAAAATGGGTTTGATAATAATACAGCAGCTATTAGACAAATATATATATTATGATTGCCCCAACTATTACTATGATTATAAACACATGTAAGTGAAATTTTGATGATTAGAATATACTTCAAAAGTCTATTTACTTCTGCAGTTCAGTTTACAATGTGAAACTAATATGGCAGCTTCATCACATACAAATAAGAGAGAAAATCATGCCTTTTTTGTAATAATATTGATAATAGGCTCAAAGCTGTAAAAACCCCAAATACAACATCTACAACACTTAGACTAATATTAAAAAAAAAAAAATGAAGCTATACATATTCATACAAGTTAAGGCTTGGCATGTGTATTCTATATCATAGTAAAACAGAAATAGACACACTTTTCAACAGTATTCTATTTTTTTGAGTTTCACGTGAAAGTAGATTTAATAATTTAACATTTTTCTCTCATTTTTATTAAAAAATGCTGCTATCTATACAGTAAAAGTTGGCCAGAATGTGTTTTTTAGAGTCTATATAGTCCGGATAACATTAGTGAACAACCCTTGCAGCTCTTGTATATACTGTTTTAAAAATCAAAAAAAAAATAAACACAAAAAGCGCTTTGTCCTACCTGAAAGCGACTTCTTAAGAATCCAATTCCATCACCAAACACATAACAGCAGTGGGTAGAAGTACTCCAAAAAGCACACAGGCAAAAGGGTATAGTTTTCTCGTCTACTGTATACACACATAGACACAGCGTCTGAAGCAGCAGCGTGCTCTCGGTCTCCCCGGCTGTGAGTGTGTGTTTGTGGGATAGGGGAGGGGGCACAGAGGAGGTGTTGCTGGTGGTGGTGGTGGAGGAGATGGTAAGAGGATCCTGCACCAGAGACCGAAAACAATACCTGTGTCCATTGAACTGCTGTGACGGGACAGAGCAGACTGAGAGGGGAGGGGGGTGCATGTGTGTGTGTGTGTGTGTGTGTGTGTGCTCAATGCTTCTTCTGTTTGTGAGGAGAGCGGAGGACGGAAGGAAAGAGAGTCTGTTAACAAGTGCTCTGTCATTATTAATAGCTCAGGAGGAGAAGGATCAATGAGAAACGCCTGCTTGCTTTTGGCAGATTAAATTAGCCGGAAACTGTTCATCGATATATGGTTTGCAGAGATAATGATTGGTCGACTAATAAATGAATTGGAGAGAGAAATTGTTAAATGATAAATTAACTGTATTGGCTCAAAAACACATGCCAAAACTTTGCCTTTGCACAGTTCTCAAAGTGGAGAAGTGAAAACATTTCTTCAGAATGTGCTGGTATATAGATCCAATACAATAGCCTATTAAAGCTATTCAGTATTATAGAATCTTAATCCCACAAAACATATAAATTAACGACGAAAAAAATTAAATATGCTGTGATATGGGTTTAGTTTAATGCTTAATATTGTTCCCCAGTGTGGTGACTTTAGCCTCAATTTGACCTGGATTCACAGGCATATGGTTTAGTAGGACATCTAATGGTAAAAATAAGTGAAAATACAGTTATTATGATGCATTGTTTTTTTTCCCTAGTAATAACCCCATCTATAGCAGACTAGAATATGATTTTTTTTTTTTTATCCCAACAGAAATTCTTGTCAATGTAAAATGTTTTGAACAAATCAGGCTATAACCATACTATCTTTTGCTTGGAGTGATGCTTTAAGCTGAGAGCTGCCTGGCTGGGTGAGGGGTGGTCCTCTCATTTTCACTTTTCTGTCTGAAAAAGCTGATCAAAAGATGTGACTGAGACCAAAAATAAAACCATGAAAGAACTCTGGTTGGATCTTAGTACGTGCATTTTTTTTGTGGTTTGAAAGTTATGTACCCCTGTTTTAACACAAAGCTTTGTTAAAAAAAACTATTCTTGAAAATAAGTCTCAAGTATTAGTTGTCTCACTCTGCAGTCTGGTTTGGAAAGCTTATACAACAGATATACTTTGAACCGTTTGTCCGTGAGAGAATAATCTTTCCCATTCCGCGGAGGTAACCAACACCGCCTTAAATAATTGAAGAATCCTTTTTTTGTGTTGGCCCTGCTATTGTTTATCTGCAGAGTGCCGTATTTACCCGTCCGGTGTCTCTATTCCCCTCACAGACCTCACAAACCTCTCACACTGCACCCGCACCAATACAAAACATACTGTACTTAAACACAGCCTTTCTATCTAGGCTCTTTCTCTTTCGCAAAAGGCCAGCTCTTGTCATTCGCATCAGTTAAACTCTGAGTCGTTAGCAGTCTGCCCTCAGTCCTCGCGAGCTTCCCATTGATCTTGTCTTAAATAGAGCCAAAAAACGACATTCTAGCGTATTCATGGAAAGACTGAACAAAGCTGAATGGAGTTGATTGGGTCACCTTGATGCCTTGTTTCAGCTCATCAGCGTCAAAAGCGCTTGGCATGCGGACGTTGAGTGGTATTAAGGGCTTAAATGCCAGGGTTAAAATGCGATATGGAAATGGTAAAGTGTTCATAGCGAGTGCAAAGTGATGGTCTAAATGTCGAAAGATTGAAAAAAAAAAAAACGGGAAGGATTGGTGCAGTTTGCGCATCAACAATGGCTGGAGGGGAAGAGAGCGTTTTTGTGAGTGTTTGACTGTTTGATGTTATAAGCCTGTTTATTTTAATTTGCATAATACAAATGACTCAATACATGCAATCCATATACATGAAGAGATGAGGTTATTTCATTCTATTTTTGATGGGCTTTCTATGGCTGGAATTTTGCAGCTTCAAACTTTACTTGTCTATGGACTAGAGCAACTGTTGAGGTTTTTAAAGGAGCAAAGAAAGGTTGCTCACCCATCATCTGTACTTCTGCAGGTTTTCCCAACGTTTCTTCCTTAATTCAAAAAACTTTTTCAAGGGAATGCAAGCTCAGGCTGCGAGTTGGAGATTTGTGGGTGTGGTTTTTAAAGGAGACATACTGTATTATGGTAAACTCGAATTTGATGAGCTTTAATCATGATACAAAAGCCTCTCATAAAAAACACACAACCATGCTTTGCACTGTACTGCAAAGCTGGAAAACGGCATCAAGTCCTGAGTAGCTCTGAAACAGTTGTTGTTTTGTGCTTTACAATTTTTATTCTTCTGCTTTTTTCTCCCTGAGATGTTGCTGCAGTACAGTGTTCATAGTTTTGCACTAGTCAAGACCGGAGATGATTCATGGTCCGAACCAAGCGGATCAGGTGAAAATCCATCGGAGGAATGCTAACTTTTTTTTAAATGCTAATGAAGCATTTAGCATTTTACTTTGGACTGGAGCAGAGAAAAGGGTCCGAACCAAGAGGCTACTCCACCTTGTGACCTGTCCTACTCCACCCAGAAGCTACTCCACCTCTGCTGCTGTGACCTGAAGTGCTGTTGCTGATTATTACTATTGTTAGCTTTTTAGAATGAACAATTTGATGTTTTATTTTTGCTTCTACTGGACACCTGAATATCTCCTACAGGGATCAGTAAAGTATCTACCTATCCTATAATAGTATGATATCACTTAACAACTATAGCCTCGTTTACACCAGTCCTGGCCTTACGCTACTCCGCTCTTAATGACGCTACTCTACCCCAACCAGTACCAGTTACTTTTTATTACCTGCTTGGTCCTGGTTCAAACTTGGCCGAGCAGGTTGCAATTCTCAATTCTGCAATTTTTTCAAGCATTTTTGTCAGAACACTTAAACTAAATTGGGGAAAAAAGACAATACCGTTATTTATTCTCCCAAAACACCATGTTGTTCTCATGAGCAGAAAAAGGCTTCCCGAAATTAAAAACGTTTTACTTTGATGACAAGCCTGCCGCCCATTCCTGACAAGAAATCCCCGCCATAATCAAAAAGGGCCCAATGCAATCTGACAGTCTCTACGTGTGGCCGTGATAGCTATTGATCACGCTTTGTTTGAAACTACTGCATTAGCATATTCAAAAAGACATGGGTTTAGCGCGCTTAAAAAGACACCGTGTTTGGAAGGTCACACACTAACCCCACTGATAACTACTAAATGAAACAGACCAATTCAATTTCAAACTGGGAAGAGAAGTCATTACTTGCTCTTGCTTCAATAAATTACCTCGCACCAATTACGCAACTATTCCTTCATGTAAAAAATTCTCTATAACAGGACCTCGTTACAGAACCGCTCGGCACGTTTTTTGACAAAAAAAAAAAACAAAAAAAAAAACCGTCCCGGCAAATGAAAGTGGAATTGAAGCCAAGTTGAACATCTACAGACTGACAATGCGGATAGACAGGGAATGGCTTTTATCGAGCGTGACACTGAGAGATGGGGCAGGAGTTGGTGGGCAGCCGACTGGTAATTGATTCGAGGGATCTCAATGTTTTCTCAAGTGAACCCCCTGTTACGGGCTATGGGAGCTGATATGCTGCATGATAGCTTAAATATCCAGCTAACGGGCGAGGGAAAGAGAGGACAGAGATGGGCACGGATTTGAGAGGCATGTGTGACACTGCTATGGCGCGAGAAGAGGCTGTTGAATAGATTATTTGTTGTGGTTAGGCAGCGGATAGATGGTGGTGATGGACGAGCTGAGGCACATACAGATGAGGCAAACATAAGAGCCATAAAAGCCATGGGAAACATGAAAAACATAAGTGCAGGTGAGAGAGCTGAGGAAGCACCATCCGAAGAGCTGTCTGTGTTGCTCTCTTGAATGACCAAACCAAAACAAAATTATTGGTTTCTTAGCAATGTTTATAGTCCATAGTTCAGAAATTTGAGGCACGCACATTTTGAAAGCACCTGTCTACACTCACTACATGTAAGTTGAGCTACATTTGTAGTCTGGCCCCATTCATAAATACGTGAATTTAATGAAACTAGTATGAGGATTAGATAGCTATATGACCTGTTCCGTTTCCGACCTGGGCCGGTGCACCCCCCCTTAGATGACCTGATAGTTCCGGGCTCCCCCGGGACTACCAGGTTCGATACCGAACTTAGGGCGGACACCCGATCGACACAGTCCACTGCAGCTCAGAGCTCCTGAGCTCAAACGCTCCTCCAGCCTCAGCCTCCCTGTAGCTTGGATTACAGGTGCACACCAGGTGGACAAACGCAAGACTCTACAAGGACTCTGATTGTGTATCCATGTTATGACTATAATATGCTCTGACTGTCTCTGAATGTGACACGTCTGTCTTTCCATGTGTGACGTATCTGTGACGTAACAATGACTATATAAATCATGTCCTGCCTTTATTCTGTCTGAAAAGATTGAAACAACTGAAACCACTGGAACCTGAGAGAAGAATAATTAAACTTCCAGAGCTTTGGTGCGCCATGCTCCCGTCTCTGTCTGTTTCATTCCTGACACTACGACCATTAATAGTGCACATGAGTTACATGATTGGACTATTTTAGCAGTGAATTATAGCTAATATCAAAATTGCATACATTCATTCAGAAATCTGACTGGAATTATTAAAATACAAATGATACATCTTTTTGATGGGCTACACCTGCAGGAGCAGAATGGTGCGAGCAGTAATATTGGACAAGAAAGGACCAATTGTGAATCGACAGATGCTGGCTTTTATGTCCTTTGATTATAACCAAATTAAGTGTCTTGTTATTTGAGTCCATTTTGACTAAAATAAACAAAACAAATCTAATCAGCCAATTTGTTGAAATAAATGTATGTGTTTAGTTGTTATATCATTGTTGTTTGCTTTGTTTCTCATAAAGCAGACAAGATTCTAAATGAAATGAGGAATAAGCAGTACATAAAAAATAAATATCAAGACAAAGAAGTAGTGAACTAGAATGTATTTTGTCTCATATCAGTGCTAGGCAGAGGATTGATAACACTCACAACCACAAGGTGCACCACTTTGAACAGATTTATTTAATTTATAATTTAGACAGCCCATTTCACAGACCACAATGTTCATGGAGCACTGGCATCCCCATTCCCCACCCGTTCACGCTCTCATTACAGTCAGACATAACGTACATGATGTGAGTGGTGTGGGAAACTGGAGCACCCGGAGGAAAACTTCACAGACACGTGGAGAACATATTTTGAATGAAAAGTCCATATAGTCATTGTTGCAAATAGCCTACTACATACAGGACCAGGTGTCTACAAATATGTTTCTACAGACAGAATGTTGGTTCAAATTCAGAAGAAAACACATTTCACGTACTTCAGAATAAAGTGTCGGGGCCTTAAGGGATCTTCAGACTTTGGTAACAGCTGCTCTGCTACATCTGGCCCTGTATTACGCTGTGAGACAAGTTCTCTCTCATGAACATATATTCCTTTGCCTTCCTTTGCCATATTTGATATGAATTTGTATATCTTAGAAGTGTATGCTGATTGTCTATTCTTTCCCTCTTTTCTTTGACTGTTGCACCGAGAGCCAAGGCAATTTTCCGTGACTTCCTGTTACTTACATGGCAATATAAATGATTCCGATTCTGATTCTGACTACACAAAGCCTTTTCTTAGGCCGACATGGGTGATTCCTGAGTTTGGGCCTAACAGTGACTTCCATATTTTCCCATAGGTTGTACATGAAAGCAGAAACAATGCATTATTCTTGGACCCATGGTAGCAACCAATATTAGATATGGTGGAAATATACCATAGTCAAGTTGCATATGAAGACACTGAGCTGGGAGAAGTATGGTATCTTATCACCATTATGACGTCAGCTGTAGTCTGTACATTGCTATTCACCCGCTGTCCCGATGTCTGTATCATGGCGGGATGAGGGGACCCCTGAACCCGGCCTCTTTCATCTGCACCTGTGGACTGGTCGCCCCCACGGTCGAGGGCTGCACGAGGAGGGTGCCACACAGCCTCAGTCCTTGTTCCAAAATGAGACTTTGAATGCGCTCCCCAGCAAGTGCTGCTTTGTCACTGGCCCGAAGCAGACGCAGAGAGAGACAAAGATTGTATAGAAAACACAAAATCGGAGGGCTCACAAAATGTACTTTATTTCTTGTTTTAACACCAATGAAATTACCGTATTTATTTCGAGTGTTGTGACTGAAATATCAAGGTATTTTAACAATCAATGTTTCCATTTTTTCCTTTCAAATATGATAATGATAATAATTTAGGGAAAAGAAAATTGCACGGTGGCTGAGTGGATAGCACTCTTGCTTCTCAGCAAGAAGATCCTGGGTTTGAATTCCGGTCGGAACAGGGCCTTTTTGAGTGGAGGGCCCTACGCAGAAACCTGTCTGCGTAGGTTTCCTCCGGGTGCTCCGGTTTCCTCTACCATTAAAAACATGTACAATAGGTCTGGCATGCGCCTCCTGTACTGGCGACCCTGCTCCCATATCTGTGTGGAGTGAGAGACAAATGCCCAAAAATAACAAATGTAAACCACTTTGTGACTCTGATCTGTGAAAGACTGTGTATAAATAAATTACTTACTTACTTACTTAAAATAATGAAATACATATTGTTATTGCCGTTCTTGACACCACAATCTCATATCACACTTTTTTCGAATACCGTGTAGCTCTATGTGGAATATTTTTTTAAAGACATTAGCTTTGCTTGTATCCCAGGGCTTTGACGAGATGGAAACAGTGCATCAAGTGAAGAGTATAGTGTTTGTAAATAATCAATAAATGTCACCAGTGCATCTTTAACAAGAGCCAAATGCCATTCTCGGCAACACAAAGACCACATGAATGCTTTATTATCCAGTGCAGATATTCAGTCTTTTTAATAATTCAATATCTTCCAACAAGCATGGAAACTCCACAACAGGACCAGTTAAGTGAGCTGCACACGCATGACTAAACTACAACTGCGTAAACCGCCGGAAAGACCCAATCCTTGCAGCCACTCGCTAATTGCTCCGCACAGTCAAAATGTAATTAGGCACTTTGCTCTTCATTTATGCCCTACTTCCTCAAACTAGATGTAATTATACCAGAGCGTTATAATGGGTATAAGAGGGATGAGTATTACTATGGGCGGACGGCAAAAACTCCATTAAAACGTAACGATGATGGGAAATAAGAGGACGAAGCGAACAAGTGGGAATGATTGACAGCTGCGAAATGACTTACTCCGTATCTTTTCATACCTCCAGGAACGTGGAAGCGAAAGAAGCAACGTCTGTCATCACCAGCTCATCCACACAAACTGCCGAATGGGAGCATAGTGATTAAATTAGCTTGTTTATTCTGCCTTCTTTCATATTTGGGTAGTCATTAGATTGTGCTGGATGTGCAGAGGGCTTGGAGGTTTCTAAGTGAAGAAGTTTGTTTGTGCGCATCGTCGGATCAGCCCTGGTTAAGTCCGTGTCAGACACTGATTTGATCCATGGCCTATGTCAGATCAACTCTATCCAGGGTTCACTGGCATTTCCCACATTGCCGTTGAAACCCCCGGAGAACAGTCCCTGATCGGTGCACTGTAAGATAAGATGAAAATAAGATAAGATAAGATAGACTTTATTGATCTCACACCGGGGAAATTCATATTTGGCATTGATAGAATCACTCAGGTTGTGCACAAGACAGAAGTGTGCAGTGTCCAGTACCTCTCCCAAGGACTCCAAGAAGGCCGAGTACTCTGCTCTGCTGTTTGGCTCGTAGGCCGTCACAACAGTGAGAGACTTGTCCCTCACCCTCACTTGTGAGGAAGTGATCTCACTTCCTCCTCCGTCGAGCAAAGACGTGTCTTAGTCCGCTCCTGCTTCTGACTGCTTGCTATCTCCTGTTTTTGTCTTTTTTCCTGGAGTTTTGCCACAGACAACTTTAACAGAATGGAAATGATTAATTGGTCCCTCAATGCAATTGATTCTATCTTTTCAACACGTAAGCGTGGGTCTGGAGAGCCCGTGTGCCCGGACGGGACCTCACCGGCGGGGTATACTCTTGACAGCTGGAACAAGTTTCAGCCCCTCTGTCTGTCGACCCTGTCCATTGAAGATTCGGAAGACGTATATATCTTTGGCATTTTGGTGGTGGGAATCCTCCTGTTTGGGTTTGGAGCGATCCTGTTCTACCACAAATTCGGTGGCATGGCAGTTCGCAAGATTCACGACCTGCTGGCCGACAAAATTGATGGGATGTACAAGGAGCTTAGCCGCGTCGTGGTTGAGAGTGCCGTGTCTGGACAAAGGAGAGTGGTGTTGGTGGAACAGTTGATCAAAGATCTCGCAGCTCGTTCACTCGATGGGCATAAAACTCTGGAATTGAGATTGAATGACATTGTTTGTCAGGCTTGAACTCTCTGACCCGGCTTGGATTTGCCCCTGTGTACGGAGGTCTGAGGGCGCCGTAATTCGGTTTAATTGGAATTAATAGAATATCTGCCTGCTTTTGATGCTACATTGCATATAATATTGTCCCTCTCAGGCGATGTGTGTTTCTCCTGCTGTGTCTTCTCCCCACTCTTATCTCACATTCCTTGACCAAGGCCATAAACAAGGTCCCACAATCTACAACAACTCACACTATTTCAGTCTCCAGCAAGGATCCCTCACCCCCGCCTCCCTCTACCTATCCATCTTGCTCCCTCCCTCCCCTCCATTCCTTATTGTTTTCCTACTCACCCCCTCCCTGATCCCGCCCCCCTCTGACAGCTACATTGGGCCGGCCGCCGGAGGTGCTCATCCCGAGAAAAAAATCCGTGGTTTATAAAAAGCACAATGTGTCTATCCAATTGTTTGTGAACTGTATGTTATTGCTCTCTGCTGTTTCTTGCTGCACACAGCGCCGCAAATGGCGAAGTGGCACGCTCTCTGCCAAGACAATTTCCAAGTGATAACTTTGTTACTCACGTGGCAATAAAAATGATTCTGATTCTGATTCTGATTCTGACCCGGAGACGGAGGGACACGACCCTCTCATTCACCAGGGAGAACTCCAGCACGTGGCGGCTGAGATGGGGGGCAATGAGTATGGGCACCCCCGCTCGCTGCCTCTCCCTGTTAGAAACACCAGAAAAGTGGAGCGTCCAACCTCTCTCAAAGAGTTGAGTCCAGAGCTCAAGCTGTGTCTGGAGGTGAGTCTATCTCTAGTCGGTATCCCTCAACCTACCCCACGAGCTCAGGCTCCTTCCCCCCCAGTGAGGTGATGATCCATGTCCCAACAGCCAGATGCTGTGTGCGTGGTCTGGGTTGTCGAGGTCTGTGCTTTCGACCACCTGCCAGTCCTCTGTGCACTCAGTCCCCGCGAATCCCTCTCAGGGTGGTGAGATGGGGGAAATATATATGATGGACTCATTACACGCAAAGGTACATATATCTAGTCCAAATTTGACATAATTTTGGTAAGTGGTTCACAGCTTCTAAAAACCACAAATTAAAAAGAATGATTAAAACACATACGGTAATTCAAGTTTCACCTGTATGTTTACTTACATGTAAATAATAATGTACAGTCCGAAAGTCACGTGTTAAATAAAAACATAACCTTTTACATGGTTCTACATAGTCATGGAGAAAGTTGTGGCACAGGTCGAACGCTTGAAAACACTAAAACCAATAAGATAAACTTTTTCAATTTTCATTTAGCGCAAGCTCACATTCCAACCCGCCAGCGTTCATTTGACTGAAATTCCGATGGCGAAATCAACACACAAATGTTTATCCCCGTGTACTGACGGTGCACAATTAACACATCAATTTTCACATGCCCATATTAGCCTACTCGCTGTCTCCCTCGCTTCATTATGTTCAAATATAAGATGGTCTGCTCGCCTGGCGCTCTGCTTCGGATCAAATGCTAATTGCTGCCATGAAACCCCACAGCCAAAGTTTGTGTGCTTTTTAATCAGCCTCCGAAAAGGGGCCAGTGTGATGCGGCACGGCGGGTCCCTGGTGTCTGCTCCAATTACAAATGATGACAATGCAAAATTCAAATCACAAAATGGGACCAGATTACCATTTACTGTGGCAGCCTTTACATGAATATGGAAATGCAGGAGGCGGGGAAGTGCGTTATCCACTGACAGAGCTTAGTAATACATTCCGACAGTGTTGTTTACAATCAAAGCAAGAGGTTCGGTGCCCCCGGAGGACGCGTGGGGCCGGTGCACTTCTCAAGGTGAGTGCTACATTAGCCGAGGGAGCCTGCGTAATGAAGCTCTGCGGGAATTTAGATCTTGTTGCACTAATCGAGGTTTTTAAGCTCTTGCTCTCAACATATGCTAGGTACCGCAAACAGCAACAATGGGCTTTGCATTTCAAGTGGGCAAGCTGTATTCGGAATAAACTAGGGCTGTAACAAGGTAATTGATTATTGACATAGTTAATGGATATTTTGTGCTCCTTTCACAAACTTGAAAATGCTGAGAAGTGGTTTTAGGGCACAGATCATTCTAATTTTAATTATCCATCCATCCATCCATTTTCTTCCGCTTCATCCGTTGCCGGGTCGCGGGGGCAGCAGTCTAAGCAGAGACGCCCAGACTTCCCTATCCACACACACTTCCTCCAGCTCGTCCGGGGGGACCCCAAGGCGTTCCCAGGCCAGCTGAGAGACATTGTACCTCCAGCGTGTCCTGGGTCTTCCCCGGGGCCTCCTCCCGGTGGGACGTGGGATAATTTTAATTATACAAGTCCCATATACAGTATGAAGATGTTCAAATCAAATCAAATCAAATTTTATTTATGAAGCGCTTTTCATACAAAAGATGCAACACAAAGTGCTTTACAGTTTGGTTAAAAACAATCCCGCCGGCCCATGTCCCCTCCCCCCGACCACCCAACAGACCCATCCCAAACCACAGACAAACACACACACGCTCCCATGCACACTCTCTGACACACACACACACACATACACACACACACACACACACACACACACACACACACACACACACACACACACACACACACACACACACACACACACACACACACACACACACACACACACACACACACACACACACACACACACACACACACACACACACACACACACACACACACACACACACACACACACACACACACACACACACACACACACACACACACACACACACACACACACCGCACGCACACACACACACACACACACACACACACACACACACAAGTAAAACAGTAAAACAATGATGAGAGACTTGGCAGGGTTCGGATGCAACCAGTTGAAAAAGCGTCATCCTAGGAGCCGTCTGCACCAGGAGCAGAGAGCCGCCTGTAGCCACAGGGGACGACACAGGATCTAGAGGAGACCCGAAACCGAGGCCCCAGGCCCCCACCAGGTCCAAGAGTCCGACCCCCACAGCCATGCCGACCACCGCTCCCAGTGCAGAGGGCTCCTCCAGAGGAAACACTGGGTACACTAAAAACAATACAATAACAATACAATATGTAAAACACAAAAATGTTAAACTAAAATGAACTAACACACAATACATGAATAAAAGCAATAGCAATACAATAAATAATAGAAGATAAATAGAATATATAAAATGAAATAGTAAAAACTAATCAAAAGCTAATCTAAAAAGATGTGTCTTGAGCCTGCTTTTAAAAATATGAACGTTCTCTGCGGCCCTGAGCTCCTCCGGCAGACTGTTCCAGAGACGGGGGCCGTAGTGCTGGAAAGATGCCTCACCGTGAGTGTGTGTCCTGACTTTGGGGATAGTTAGGAGTCTGCTGCCGGAGGAGCGCAGGGGCCGGGAAGGCTCATAGGATAAAAGCAAATCTGAAAGATAAGAAGGCCCAAGACCATTAAGACATTTAAAAACCATTAAAAGAACCTTAAAATCGATCCTGAAACACACGGGGAGCCAATGCAGCGATTTTAAAACCGGTGTAATGTGGTCCCGCCCCCTGGTCTTAGTCAGGACACGTGCGGCCGAGTTTTGGAGTAATTGTAAACCTGAAATGTTCTTTTTGAGAAGACCAGAGAGCAGGGCATTACAGTAGTCAATGCGACTGGTTATAAAAGCATGCATCAGCGTCTCCGTGTTGCCCCGAGAGAGAATGGGGCGGACTCTGGCGATGTTCTTTAGATGATAAAAACCTATTTTTGTGATGTTCTTGATGTGAGGAATAAAAGTCAGCTCAGAGTCAAAGATTACGCCCAGGTTTCTCACTTGTGATGATGGATTAAAAGAGTGTGATTGGAGTTTTGATAAAAGTTTCTCTCTCTGGGCCTCAGGACCGATGACTAAAACCTCAGTTTTGTCCTGGTTGAGCTGGAGAAAGTTTTCTGCCATCCAGGATTTCAGGTCTAAAATGCAGTTAAAAAGAGCATCCATTGGCCTGGTGTCGTCAGGAGACATGGAGATGTACAGCTGAGTATCATCTGCATAGCTGTGGAAGTTAATTCCATGTCAGGAGACATGGAGATGTACAGCTGAGTATCATCTGCATAGCTGTGGAAGTTAATTCCATGTCTCCTGACGACACCGCCAAGAGGGAGCATGTACAGGTTAAAAAGGACTGGACCTAAAATGGAACCCTGGGGCACACCACATGTGATTTTATGGACCTGAGAGGAGCAGGTATCCAAACTTACCATGAAGGATCTGTCTGTTAAATAAGAAGTGAACCATTTGTGGACAGCACCAGAGAGGCCGAGGTGTTTCAGGCGGGATAAACGAATGGTGTGGTCTACTGTATCAAAGGCAGCGCTTAGATCCAGTAGAACCAACACGGTCACCTTTTTAGAATCATAACTTAGTCTAAAATCATTTAAAATCTTTAAAAGAGCAGTCTCTGTACTGTGGTTCACCCTAAAACCTGATTGAAATTTCTCTAAAATTTGCTGCTGATCTAAAAAGGCATTGAGCTGGGTAAAAACAAGTTTTTCTAAAATTTTGCTTAAAAATGGCCGGTTGGATACCGGTCTGTAGTTGTTAAAATCATTAAAATCTAAATTGCTCTTCTTCAGAAGGGGTCTCACCAAGCCGCTTTGAAGGCTGCAGGAAAGACCCCAGTCTGCAGAGAGCAATTCATCAGGTTTAAAAGCTCCTCTCTAAAAGATTCATAAAATGACTTAAAAAATGGAGTGGGGACTGGATCTAAAAGACATGTGGTGGGCCTCACTGAGGAGAAAACTTTATCAAGCATCTCAGCATCAACCAGGACAAAACTGTCCAGTGTTTCCTCTGGCGAAGACAAACAATCAGATGTGTTAAAAACAGTTGTGCGGTTGGATAAAATGTTACATCTGATTGTGTTTATCTTCCCCGTGAAGTGGACTGCAAAATCCTCACAGAGGGAGTCTGTGGGGGTTAAAAGAGACATGCTAAAATCAGGGTTTAAAATGGTGTCGATGGTTGAAAAGAGGACCTTTGGGTTATTTTTATTTTGGGTGATTAGCTTTGCAAAGTATTTGTTCTTATGATTTCTAATTGTGTTATTGTATGCTTTTTGATTGCTTTTATATAGTTCGTAGTTGATTGTTATTTTATCTTTCCTCCACCTTCGTTCTGCCACCCTGCACTCTCGTTTCATTTTCCGTACTTCCTCATTTCTCCATGGGGGTACAGATTTTGTTTTTATGATTTTTGTTTTTAAAGGAGCGACTTGATCCAATGCGGAACTAAGTCTACTGTTAAAATCATTTGCTATAAAATCACAGGGGGCAGGTAAAACCAAGTGGGGAGTGTTGTTTAGGATGTCGATAAAATTTGCAGCCACTTCAGGGGTTAGATGTCGCTTCCTCACGGTTCTCACAGAGGTCTCACGCTGAATAAAACCAGTGATGTTAAAAAACACACAGTAGTGGTCCGAGACAGCCAAGTCGACAACAGAGGACACATCCTCTGTTGTCCTCTGTTGAGTGGTTATTATACAAATAACCACTCAAAATAATACTTGGGAGACATTATTATAATCTTTAGAAAATCCATTTTAATTTAAGTTTTCTAATGTCTATCTTGAAAGGGTTTGTAGATTTGAAGTGTCTTGCTCATGGACACAAGATTAGTATCTGCCAAAATAATATTGTTTTGTAAATACGTAAAAAGAAAACAACATGTATAACCGTAACTATTTAATTGTCGGTGAAGACTTACTTATACAGTATATTCTGACAACCAAACCCAGCACACCATCGCTACCCACGGCAGGAAAGTCAACCAAAGGATAATGGGAAGTGACTTCATTAAGTGACTAAAAGTGCTGCATTTAAGCAGCAGCCAATCCTGGTGTTCGCACGTTTCGGATGAATCCACTAGCCTTTGGGAGTTAGAACTTCACCCATGAAAGTAGAGAACAAATAGTCACACCGCCGACTTTTAAACAGAGAAGTAAATATGATATCTGTTGAGTGCTTGACAGGTCTGAAGTAAGAGCCGTCTCACCATAAGACATAAATTATGAAAGCTGAGAGCGATACTGTCAAGGTTTAAGCAGATAAACAAGTATAAACAAGACGCATTTTTCTCTGTTTTGAAAACCGCCAATATCCGGCTGTCCTTAATATAATTTACATTTCGTACTAAGGTCTGGAGGTGCTCCATTGAGCTCTGCTTACAGATAGGAGGGGTTAACTCCTTTTACAGATTGAAGCGATTGGATCCGAGTTTACCGTGACGTATGTAATGCGTCCGAGTGAATCGTTAGCATTTAGCCTTTAGCCTAGCCATCTCCTTTGCTGCTAACGGAGCCCGTGGGGAGTAGCGCCACAACAATTACATTTGATAAACATTCCTCTTGCTCCGGCTTCAATTTCTTGCTAGAACCAGACCGGATTACTTTACTATCGCATTCTTCGCCATTGCCAAACTACAACCTTCCCGTTCGGCGCAAACTCTTGACATCACCCACAACTAACTACACCACCCGCCTCCCGCGTTCGCTGATTGGTCGGATGGAATTCAACCGATTGTAATCGCAAACACAGGGACCAGACCCAGACGTTACATGCAGGCAAATGATGATTGACAGTGTACGGCTAAGGCCAGGCTATTACAGCTACATTGTTACATAAATGGATGTATCATTTCCGTGCACTATTTGAAAATGAGGCCAGGGAGTGCTTGTATCTCCGAACAGCTTTGGGAGCGTCTTTCATCCTATGCCAGGTTATCTCTTGTACCGACAAATATGAATATGAATCCAAATCGATGGGACCCTGAGCGTGTGTCTCCTCTTACCTCCTCGGTCCCGTCTGCTGGCTGCGTGAGGAGACGTGACTTTGGGGAGCAGCTTGGCTGTGTGGCAGCAGATGAAATGCCGGAGGGTATAGTGGAAAGATGGCAGCGGGCACCGGGGCACTCGGGCGTCTTTTCATTAGAATATGAGCCAGCAGCTGTGGAGGAAATGTTTGCAGCAAGGGCAGGTCGACGTCCCCATCCAGAGTCTTTATCAGAGGCGAGGCGCTATAATGAAGCACAAGCACATTTATACTCAAATGCAAGCTGCCACAGCAAGTTTTCAGCGTTTGAAGGGCGTTATGAAAGATGTTACGTGCCTAGAACTGCAAGAGGAACAAGCCGCAGGTAAAGTTTTAAAATAACTAGAGATGCTGTTGACCGAGGAAAAAAACATTACCCTGACGGACCATTAGTCATCTAAAAAGGGTGCGTGAAAAAGGCTCTAAAAATTACTACATTATCTGACCCAAACTGCAAAAAAGTTACATTATTTAGAAATAAAATCCCTGAAATGTTAGTCATGATTAGACAATATTAATATTAATATTAATATTATGAGGACCCCCTCGGAAACGAGATGTTTCATCTCAAGGGGTTATTCCTCTTAATAAATGTTAATAATAATAATAATTAATTAAACATGAAAATTAAAGGTGATATCTGCAACTTCAATTGTTTAAATGTATTTTTGACCCTGTAGTACATAAAAAACAATAATAAATACATACATTTCCCCACTCTTATTATTATTATTATTGAAGATATTTGAAACAGTTACTTCCCTTGGGCTCCCCCTCACCTGTAAAATTATTTGGTGGAGATTTGTTAGAGTTAGACTAACGATGAGGAGCCTAAGATCTCTGTCAAGGATTTCAATTATTTTCAACCAATCAGGAAGCAGTGGGGGCGGGTTTAACTGGTGCTTCCATTCAAAAAATGTTTCTCCAGCTTTACAACTTAAAAAGTAACCGACCTTCAATCAAGAGTTCGATCTGGCTTATGAATGTCAAAAGGAAATACCAAAATGCAATAACCATTTCATTTCTATAGCTGTACAAAAATACTTGACTGATACAATATCCGGTTGACTGAGAAACCAATTAATCGACCAAGTCACTACAGCAACTTCATAGAAATAACATCCAATACTGTCTTTTTTGAGTTATTTACCCTTATCATTTACACACTCAAAGATGTTTAGTTTAATTCATGCACTATTTTTACTTTAAATTTTTTGTTCTCTTCTGAATCTGCAATTTGTGGATTCTTGCATTGATTGAAGCAAAAACATTGGGCAGATGAATCATTGTGAAAGCCCCTCACTTGTTAAATGGTGAATATAAAATCCTTCCTTAAGGGGTTTTTGGGATCACAAGTTTAAAAGCAACAGGTACAAACTCTCATTTTATCATTGGCACGAACTGTAGTCGTCTTTGTTGTTTGAACAGATGCATTTGAACTGTGTTTGCCGCTGTGGGCAGTAAGGCCCGTGGCAATGTCCCCTTAGAGACAAGAAAGTTTATCTTATCTATTGTATTTGAAATGGCTTTGTGGGGGGGATAACTGACACAATAATCCCAAAGAAAACAGTTCTTTCAATAGTTTGGTTTATCGCCACCTTTTAATAAATCAATATTGAGCGGGGACCCGAACCTCTGAGACAAGCCAAATGTCAAATATGAAGAACTTGAAATATGTCAAGCTATTAGTGTTAAACATATTTTTTTCTTTTCCCCCCATATATACATTGTAAAGAACCTCCCTGTTCCTTTTTTTGTTGTGTTTTGTTCTTCATTTGTTGCTCATGTAAGTGTGTGCAGTGCTTTCTGTATGGCGCAGAATGTTATCATTTTGTATGGCTCAAAATAAAGTATACAAATCAAATCAAATCAACATGTCATATGTAAACAATGTTGGTTTAACACGGATCAACTTTTCCTGCAGAGCCCATGTTGGCATAACGTAGGAGAATTAGAAGTTTTTTTTTTTCTTCTTGGCTGCACTCATTCACCGTTCTCTCCCAAAGCTTCCACACAGCAGTGCCCTCGTGGACTGAAGGCAACAACATGACTGACTTTGTGTTGCCCAAGGATCAGACCATCAACTTTCCAATGCACTCCTGCCTCCGTCTCCATGGTAACGGCGCTGTATGTAAAGATGGCTGTAGGACCTGATCCCTGTGAGTTTAAGAGGGGCAGTCTGTGCAGTGAACTCAGCCAAGAACACTCAGTGGAACATTGTGTTGGTTTGAAATGGACAGTGGATTATACCTACTTTGGGAAGAGAACAGAAAACAATGGGATAATGCCATCGCAAAACATCTATCTATCTATCTACAGTATCTATATCTATCTAACACATAACACACATACTTTATCAATCCATGGCTCAAACCATCAACTGGGTTCTTAAAAGTATGTAAGTCGTTATTTATATAGCACATTTTACAGACCCTACAGTCTTTTAGACTTTTTAGGTAAATTTCATTCAGTTCACTCAAAAATGAGGCACCAAGAAACTAATGCATCTGCTCACTCATTACAGTATCTTAAAATCAAACTGTATGAAGGTGCAATTTCACAACTCAGATCTGCAATATTCCATGCTTGAATCAAGACTAAAATTATTATCTTCAAGGCCACAAACAAAACTGCAGAACCATTGTTAAATTGTTGATTGGTTCAATCAAACTATAATTCAATTAAACCTCTTTACAGTGTTTGAAAATGCAGCTGTAAACAGAGCCGAGACATCCCAGCATGCAACACACTTGTACATATTGCGCAATTTCTATAATTGGAGTTCCAGGGCACAGTCGTTGTAATTGATTGAGGTTTAATGTAATGAAGTCAGTGACGATTGCGATTACATTTCAAGGCAGTTTCAGCTTAATGATAATATAACTAGATGTTTTTAATGTATTGTATAAGTTATCTATCAATGCATAATACTGTTGTTTCCTTGGGCAACACACTGCAGCAGTGTCTGGTACAGATTTGATCAACCTTTACATTTAATATACAACAAAAATCTCTAAAATATCCATAAATATGCAATGTAATCCCACAATGTTGTAAATTAAATACATAAAAATAAACAAATAGCAGACTTAAATTACAAAATTAAGGAAGTTCCAAATGGAACAGGTCTCAAGAAACACAAACATTGTCTAATAATTATATATATATTTTTAAATTGTATGCAAGTCAACAATACCCAGCCTTGTCCTTTAGTTCTGTTTCAATCCAAGCACATCTGTTCTCATTTTGTTCAGGAAAAAAACAACCACAATTTCATGCATTCCATTTTCATAAAAAATTATTATTTGTTTAACATATTTATTTACTAATTCGAAAGACAGAGGCACAAAAATCAGCATTGTCCACATAAAGTTGGCAGTGGACATTCATGAAGAGACCAAACAGCAGCGGTCCCAGAATGGAACCTTGTTGTAATCCCGGAATATCATTTATAACGGCTGATTTACCCAAATATATATAAAAAAGATTATCACAAAAAAAAACACAGGAAAAAGTTAAACAATAAACAAACTTTTGGAGGGGACATACTGTATCGGCAAAATACAGCCGATATACAGAACGTTGCCTTCTGACTTCAAATAAACATAACTCATATTATACAAGCGGTTATATGATGTTGTATATGATGTTGTTGGAGGAGCACCAGTAAAAAAGAATTCAAAAATTGCAGAAAAAATCTGCTAGAAAGCAAGGTATTGCCCATACAGTAAGAATATTGTATCCTGATTCCTGACCCATCATTTATCATATCTTGAGGAACCCAGAGATTCCCAGCCTTAACAAGGACTATCAAACGTAACAATCAGTGATATCGAGCTATAAAAGCATTGCACAAGCATCATGTAGAAATAACATCTCAATCCTCTCGCAGCGACAGGTGGGATTGCAAACAGCGGCCAACAGCTTCCTCAAACATTTATGAGTTTTTGGGCTCATGTTGCTCCGCCGCGGCCTGTTAGATTTCATTGCATAATTTGGTGCTCTCCTCCAGCAGCTCGTACAGTACTCTGCCAAGAACCCCAGCTCCAGTTCATTCACCAGTACTTCCCCCTTCGCTGTACTCACAAAGACTAGAAAACAATGACTTTTCATCACCAAACGCACTGCTTAATCCTTCCATTATTCTTGACAAAAGCCCAACCTTCAGTCTCGCTATGTCTCCCCGCAGCATTGCCGGTTTCGTGATCATTCGTTTTAATCTTGCGTTCGCCTTCACTCTAATTACACGGGTTATGGAATACGGTTATTTACAATATTGCAGTTTCTCTCGGGTAATCACAAAATAATAGCAAGTGTGTTCATTTAGAAGCAATCTGCTGTCTGGGTAAAAGGCTAAATAAAAATCATTCTGTCTAAATTGTGTGTGCCAATGTTGCATAAGCAAATATTAATCCAAGATTCTCCTTTTGTGCAGGGTACAATAAAAATATGATTAAACATCAAAAGCCAGTGGAACTAATTGCAGCAAGGGGAGGCATCTGTCTCCTTCTTCTTCTTCATTTTTTCTTTTTTCTTTTTTTTTTTACAAAGATGAAAGATAGAGTGGAAAATGTAAGGCAATGGCTCCCACTACAGGTTTGTGAGCAGAAGCAGAAGCAGAATCCAGAATAGGATTTCACACTTGAATTCATGGGTGCATGTTGCTAATATTGTGTGAAAATGAAATAGCGGGCTATCAGTTACAGCGTGTTCACAACCTGCTGGGCTAAATAAACACCGTCTGTGGAAGAATGTGAGCACTCAAAACAGAAAACTATAGTGGCAATACAAAGGATTGTATGTAGGGTTACAGATGGATGTTGTATACGTGCAAACTATACTCAAATTGGGCAAACTGAAATGAGGATAGGCTGTGACTCTGAGGAGCACAGGGACTGGCCTCCTGCTGGGGCTCTGAGGAGCACAGGGACTGGCCCCCTGCTGGGGCTCTGAGGAGCACAGGGACTGGCCTCCTGCTGGGGCTCTGAGGAGCACAGGGACTGGCCTCCTGCTGGGGCTCTGAGGAGCACAGGGACTGGCCCCCAGCTGGGGCTCTGAGGAGCACAGGGACTGGCCCCCAGCTGGGGCTCTGAGGAGCACAGGGACTGGCCTCCAGCTGGGGCTCTGAGGAGCACAGGGACTGGCCTCCAGCTGGGGCTCTGAGGAGCACAGGGACTGGCCTGCTGTGACTCTGAGGTGCACAGGGACTGGCCTCCAGCTGTGACTCTAAGGAGCACAGGGACTGGCCTCCTGCTGTGACTTCGAAGGGCTCCGGGACTAGAGCCAGGATTAAACATGGATAGAAAGTGTAGCTAAGATCTGGGAGACTATGTTCACCTGTCCAGGGACTGCAGATGAAAAAATGCCTACTTGGCTAATGCATTTACAGAAATGTTTATTAATACACAATGTCCCTGTCAAATAAACTAATACAACAACAACAATCAGTCTTACTGAGCTTGTAAGGCAAGCCACATCCTGGGAATGTTTGAGGCCAGGTCCAAAACTTTAATTTTAAATCAACTTTGGGTAACATAGTATGAATTGCTTTATAAATACTTTTTTGTAAGTACAAATTAGCTGGACTATAAGCCGCTACTGATTTTCAAGTTTGCAGTCTCTGTATGTCTTGTTATTGTGATAGAGTGTGTCCAAATAATTTGGACACATGTGTCTGAGGAACCCTACACTAAGAAGCAGAGAAACATGCGAAGTCCACAGAGACGCCACGACCCAGTCCCCTGGGAAGATAAAATCAAGTCAAAAGACTTTTGTTATCATAAATATAATATTAGTTTTTTAGATTTTATTTCATACATAATGGGACTCTTTTACAAAGATGAAAGATAGAGTGGAAAATGTAAGGCAATGGCTCCCACTACAGGTTTGTGAGCAGAAGCAGAAGCAGAATCCAGAATAGGATTTCACACTTGAATTCATGGGTGCATGTTGCTAATATTGTGTGAAAATGAAATAGCGGGCTATCAGTTACAGCGTGTTCACAACCTGCTGGGCTAAATAAACACCGTCTGTGGAAGAATGTGAGCACTCAAAACAGAAAACTATAGTGGCAATACAAAGGATTGTATGTAGGGTTACAGATGGATGTTGTATACGTGCAAACTATACTCAAATTGGGCAAACTGAAATGAGGATAGGCTGTGACTCTGAGGAGCACAGGGACTGGCCTCCTGCTGGGGCTCTGAGGAGCACAGGGACTGGCCCCCTGCTGGGGCTCTGAGGAGCACAGGGACTGGCCTCCTGCTGGGGCTCTGAGGAGCACAGGGACTGGCCTCCTGCTGGGGCTCTGAGGAGCACAGGGACTGGCCCCCAGCTGGGGCTCTGAGGAGCACAGGGACTGGCCCCCAGCTGGGGCTCTGAGGAGCACAGGGACTGGCCTCCAGCTGGGGCTCTGAGGAGCACAGGGACTGGCCTCCAGCTGGGGCTCTGAGGAGCACAGGGACTGGCCTGCTGTGACTCTGAGGTGCACAGGGACTGGCCTCCAGCTGTGACTCTAAGGAGCACAGGGACTGGCCTCCTGCTGTGACTTCGAAGGGCTCCGGGACTAGAGCCAGGATTAAACATGGATAGAAAGTGTAGCTAAGATCTGGGAGACTATGTTCACCTGTCCAGGGACTGCAGATGAAAAAATGCCTACTTGGCTAATGCATTTACAGAAATGTTTATTAATACACAATGTCCCTGTCAAATAAACTAATACAACAACAACAATCAGTCTTACTGAGCTTGTAAGGCAAGCCACATCCTGGGAATGTTTGAGGCCAGGTCCAAAACTTTAATTTTAAATCAACTTTGGGTAACATAGTATGAATTGCTTTATAAATACTTTTTTGTAAGTACAAATTAGCTGGACTATAAGCCGCTACTGATTTTCAAGTTTGCAGTCTCTGTATGTCTTGTTATTGTGATAGAGTGTGTCCAAATAATTTGGACACATGTGTCTGAGGAACCCTACACTAAGAAGCAGAGAAACATGCGAAGTCCACAGAGACGCCACGACCCAGTCCCCTGGGAAGATAAAATCAAGTCAAAAGACTTTTGTTATCATAAATATAATATTAGTTTTTTAGATTTTATTTCATACATAATGGGACTCTGGCAGGAGCAAACACGTTTTAACGGTAACACGTATAAAAAAACAATTGTGCATCTTTAATCCAAACATTGTGAGAGAGAGATAAAGAAGACACATGCTGTCTGCCTCAGGTCTAACTCCAAAATAGTGAGTTTAGGTGAAAGAACAAATCCTCCTTTTCAGCCCACGTCAATAATTTAGGATGAGAAAAGATGAGCTCGCACAGCCCTGATTGTCTAATTTTTGGAAAATATTGATTGATTTAATGTTTTAGCCTCGGGCCCAAACCATCATTAAGACTAGACCAGTGTAATGTGCTTTCTGTTGATTAATCTGTAACAGTAGAGAATACACATCCACCTCTACAGGTGCACGTGAACGGCCGGAGCCAGACAACAGATATGTGCAGTAGATATACTTCTTCATGGTCTTGCAGCCCTAGACTTCAGAGGGTTAATAACTTTGGATAAAAGAAATGAATTATTACTGTGGCAAAAATGGCTCACCACATGTCTCTCCACAACATAGCATTAATGTCCAATGATATTCGAATGCATCAAAGATAATGCTTTGTGGAGAGGCTTCTCGATGATAATGACGAACCTCATTTATGTCACTGAATTTGTTGTTAAACAGCACTTTTTAGCTTTTCAATAATGGACTGTTTAAAAATAGAGTAAAACAAGGATGATTCAAACCTGGTTATTATCAATGTACAGACCACTACTTTGGGGTTAAAGCTGGGGTACATAGCTCCATAAATTCATAAGAGTATATTTTTATGGACAATTCGGACCAGAATGTCAGATGTCTTCTATTTTTAAGATGAAGCCCATTAGGGAAGTGCTCATGGATAAAGTTTTGCAAATAAACTCTGCTTCACATGACTTCCGTGCAAACAGCGCACCCAGCACACACAATCAACAAGACGAAAACAAAACACTTGAGGAACAACTAACAAACTGGTGTAATTTCAGTCTTAGATGTGTGGTTTCTCCCGCCGAACATTCCGTGCACAGCGAGTGGGAACACCACTTTGTTGTGCCTTTAGCTACTTCCTCCCTGTTGCGTGTTTATCATTGCCAAGCACTCACTTCCACTGCTCCACGTTGAAAAGGTCACATGAGTGCTTGCTTACTCACTCCCCTGGTGCAGCTCAGGTTATGTCATCCCCTTAAATGCTCTGTCTGGCAGACACCTTCACAAGCCATTACAGCTGGAAAAGCCGCTGCTCTCATTACTCTGAATTATTGCCTTCTAATTAATTCCACTCCCAGGTATTTGGCCGCAAGCTTCAGGACCAAAATATACTCAGCGTTTCCCTAGATAAAAATGTGACAAGTTAAAAGCAGAGATAGAAGAGGGCTTGCCATCTTACCATATTTCAAGTGAACACCTGCTGAGGATGGAGGGATGTGGATGGATTGTGGATGGATGGTTTCTCTCCAGTGGTTGCATCATGTTTGCGTGCACAGATGCAGACCGGCTGGGGTTTGAAAGATAAGATGAAAGTAGCTGGAGCAGAGAAGCAGCATCTTCAAAATAAAGCAAAGGGGTTTCAATTCAGAGGCAGACTGTCTGCGATCTCAGGATAGTTTTTAGTACTTGAAGTATTCCTTAAGATTTGCAAGTAGTGCACTTAAAAGTACAGCTGCGTATCCCAACTGCATGAATAGATGAAAGATAGGCCACTTTATAACTTGTATGTCACCATGTAAATTGTTTTTAGGAATCAAAAATATACCACTATTACAATTATTATTATTATTATGTTTTTCAGTAAACTTTTCAATGTATTTTTTGTTTCAGTTAGTTGAAGCTTTTCCACACCATCGTCAGCGGAACTGTCCGTGACCTTCAATCCCAACAAAATACATTTCTATTATTCGAATTATTCTTTCAAATATAAAAAAA
This sequence comes from Knipowitschia caucasica, assembly GCA_964034765.1. Lineage (NCBI taxonomy): Eukaryota > Metazoa > Chordata > Actinopteri > Gobiiformes > Gobiidae > Knipowitschia > Knipowitschia caucasica. Next base: position 10,693,550 of record OZ035824.1, on the reverse strand, counting down.
AAAGATGTATTATACAGAATATTCAACTTTTAAACATACCTCACACTGAAAGGTAATTTAAAAATGTCAAAAACAAACCAGCAGGAATTTAAAGCGGTATTTCATTAATTAATGTGTATAATACTTGCAAGCGAAAGCAAAATATTGTCAGACCTCTAAATCTGTGCAAAGCTGGGCCTGGTTAGTACTGTGATGGGAGACCTCTGGGAACAATAGAAGACATAGTGGGGCAGCCGCGGCTGTAAAGTGCAAAACTGTTTTTTGTGTCATTAGGCAAGACAGTTCACCCACATGGCCAAGAATGAGTCTGGTGTGTAAATGGCTGGTGGTAGACGTAGGGCCCGATAGGACATACTGGTTGCTTCACTTGTGCACCTGTGGCTACAGTAGTAGTTTTTCACCACTGTGTATGGAATGAAAGACAAATGACATGTGAAGCATCTTTGAGTGTCCGGAAAAGTGCTATATAAAACCGATGCATTATTATCATTTATGCAAAATAAAAGCAAAAAAAAAGTTTTAAGAGTAACATAAACTCTGTCTATTCACCAAATTCTTACCGCTTTATGTGCTAATTAAAGGAATCCATTGCTATCTTACAAACACCACGTATTGTATTTGAAACTACAAGACTGAATCTAGAACATGGCCAGAATATAGTATGTCTATAGATTTAGTATTCATGCTTTATAAATGTGTGGGGAAACTCAGGCTGCATCTGCATTCAGAACACACAACTCCTTCCTTGTGTTTCTATAACCTTTTTATTGACATTGGTGAAATTTAATGAGATAAACGGTATTAAATAAAACATAATAAGGTCTGAAAAAATTACTTGATAGGAAATGTAAGGTTAAAAAGGTATTTAGTCTGAATGTGGAGTGGACGCACTCTAAACTAGAGTGAAGAGGTTAGTCTTGGCATTTCGTCCATGGCAGAGTGAAACAATAAAACTTTGTTGCCTTTTTTTTATTAAAATGTGTACACAAACGTCAAAAAAGATTGAGGTTAGGGTTAGAAAAAAATTATTCGGTTAAAATTGGGGATAACTATGGTATGGGTTGAATGGGACGGAATACCAAGATATAAGCGCACGCGCCAAGGCTATCATTCCACACCACGTGACATTGTTTTGCTTCCGTGTTTCCTCCTCTCATGTTACTGTTTCAAAAAACCCTCTGATCTCTCATAGGTTTGTTTTAAAAGCTCTGCGCTCTCTCCTGCCCGGATGTAGCTGACTATGGCTCCCCTCCGAGCTGTCATCTTTACATACCTGCTGTTGTTAGGTCCGGCCGCAGCCTCTCAGCCAAATCTGGTGCTGATCTTCGCCGATGATCTGGGCTTCGGGGACCTGGGCAGTTACGGTCACCCCACGTCCCTGACCCCCAACCTCGACAAGCTAGCGGAGGGAGGACTGCGCTTCACCGACTTCTACTGCACCAGCCCCGTGTGTAGCCCCTCCAGGTGAGCCCGCTGGGACTGTCTCCAGTTTACACAGTTTCATATTTAAATGTCAGACTGATTACGGCTCGTACCAAAATGATAAGCACGTTGGCCAGATCTACTGATTTTATGATTACAAGTTAAACTTCAAGATACAGTTATCTATCTTCAAAGTATCAACTATTTGATTATCCAAAAAGTCTGGAGTGTGACTGCTATTACATGTATGTACACAGTAATGGTTATACAATACATGAATACAGTGTGTTTATATTACACATATAAATAGCTCTGTGAACACAACATCACAAGATTTGTTAAACTATTTGAAGAACTGAACTTGGAACTTGGCTTTTGTACATTTCAAAAAATGTTCAAAAGCCATTTTGAAAAATGGACTCTCTAAGGCCACTTTTGCAGTTTAATGAATTGCTATTGGAATCTATTTATTTTTTTGTAATTGTTTTTCTTAAAATAGACCTTTTATATGTTTTATTGACTAAAATATTGTTGGAATCTAACAATGCACTATATAGAAGCTACACAAACTAGTCTCCTTTTGTTTTGAAAAATTCTCTCCTTCAAAACTAGGCTCCATTGTATTAAAATATCATCTGCTTCAAAGGTCATCTTTACTGACGGGACGTTACCAGACCCGCACAGGCATCTACCCTGGCGTGCTGTACCCAGACTCTGTGGGGGGTCTGCCGCTGAATGAAATCACCATTGCAGAGATTTTGAAGCCTGCAGGCTATGCCACCGCAGCCATGGGCAAGTGGCACCTGGGCTACGGGGCCAATGGGACGTACCTCCCAACCAACCAGGGCTTTGACCACTACTTGGGGATCCCCTATTCCCACGACATGGTGTGTGTGTGTTTGTGTCTCTCCGACTTTCCTCTGTCTATACAAATTGTAGTTTTTGCTGTAATTTTTCAGCCCTCTATGTAATATTATTTTTTTTAACCACTATCTATTCCCCCAGGGCCCTTGTCAAAATCTAACCTGCTTCCCTCCTGACGTGAAGTGCTTTGGTCACTGCGACGTTGGCACTGTAACCGTCCCGGTGATGAGAAATGACAAAATCATTCAGCAACCAGCCAACTTCCTGGAGCTGGAAAAAGCATACAGCAATTTTGCAACGAATTTCATTCTATCATCGGCCCAGAAGAACCAGTCTTTCTTCCTGTACTACCCCTCCCATGTAAGCGTCACTCTATAACGTGCACAGCCTGTGGGAGAATGCTGCCGGAGCACTAATCTCTGCTTGTATGTTATAGCACACGCACTACCCTCAGTACGCAGGCCGAAGAGCTGCTGGGAGGACTCCGAGGGGGCCTTTTGGAGACGCTCTAGTTGAGTTGGACGATACAATAGGAGACATTATGATCACCCTGGAGAAAGCGGGAGTCATCAAAAATACACTTGTCTTTTTCACCGCAGACAACGGGTGGGCGTCCATTTTTATTTTACACTGTTTTAGTCTCACATATTTTCATCAATGTTCAAGTCAGAGGCAACATGCAGGCCAAGTTTCACATCTCTCAAAGACTGGAGAACAACAACAATTATTTTTTAAAGCCCTAAATTGCACCAGTAGTTATTCGCCAAAACACAGAACAGAGAATCAGTTCAAACACAGGGCAATGACTAAAAACTATCCATGCCAAATGTGACATGTAAATTTCTCCTCTGTGAGATAAATAAAGCTTATCTTATCTTATCTTAACATATAGAACCATAAGTCTGTATCTAAGTGAGGCTTACATGTGGATAAAAACATACTTTGTTTTAAAAATGTACCTGGTGTGCTTAATAGTCCAGAAAATACAGTAAACAAACAATATATTTTAGGAAGATAAAAATAATCATTATCAGGGCTCGACATTAACGGTTGTCCGCTTGCCCGGGGCAACTAAAGATTTGGGACGGGCAAGTGCGCTGTTTTAGCGAGTTGCCCGATCGGGCAAATTAAGTATTACTTTAACCCATTCAATGCGGGAATGAATTCCTGCATTTCTTCCTCCGGAGCCGGGAGCAGACGCGTCTGTTTATCTTTTTTTGACCAGTTCTCTCCAAATTTTCCATGGATCCGCAATTCCCGACTGTATTCCGTTGAAAATGTCATTTGGTTGCATACCGAGCAACCAAATGACATTTGGTTCTGTCCGCGGACCATGGACACGCGGACAGAACCATAGACGCGCAGACAGGTCCATATGCACACGCGTTCAGGACCATCCCCAGCTTGATGCAAGTGAGGGTCTCCCCCGTGACTCCTGCCTATGCACAACCAAAACTCACAACATTAAAGCTCAGGCACCTAAATTTCTTCTTGCATTAAAAATGAATGTTGGTTGTGCACAAAAGTAAACTGTTGTTTACAAATCAAACAGAACACACCATGACAGGCGTCTTCTATTTCATTTTGCAAACTTAAGAGCCCTGGGAGTCATTATTTGACTTTTTGGGATGAGAGTGGATTTTTTATTTTTTCCACACAGTTAGTGCCACTTTATTGCCAAACTCTTGTTAACTCATTGTATTGAAAAATATTTGGGCAAGTAACTTTTGTACATTGGGCAAGTAAAATATAAATGGCACTTGCCCTTGGCAAGGCCTGATTATATAAAATACTGAATGGTTAAATCATCCTTCAGAGCAGTGTTGGCACCAGGCACAAACATTCCTGTGTAAAACTAGTGCAGGAGTTAGTTCTGCGCAGCTGACATGAAACAGATTCACATAATTTTGAGTTTAACTGCTTCTTTTATAATACATTCAAGTATTATAAATTCACTCAGTAATGACACAGTACATACTTGGAAAAATGTTACTTGTCATAAGCACTTAAAGCAGTATGTGCTTGTTGTACTTCAGACCTGAACTGATGAGAAGGTCCAGAGGAGGAAACGCTGGCCTGCTGAAATGTGGCAAAGGGACCACTTATGAAGGCGGCATGAGGGAGCCCGCCATCGCCTATTGGCCTGGAACTATTGCACCAGGTATGTGCATCTGTACAATGGTCCCTCGCTTATTGCAAGGGTTACGGTCTAAAAAGAACCCACAAAAAGAAAAATCAGAAAAGTAAGCTATTAGTTTTAAGGCTGTTAAACCTTCACCTCACACTTTATACAATACCACACCCACCTGAATTCATGACTACTGAAGTGCGGTAGAAGATATCAAACTTGTTTATTGCACGTCTGAGCGCTGCTGCAGCTGCCAAAGAGGACACAGCGTTGAGGGGCAGGAGCAGGACTGGTGCATTATACTACGGTAGTCCTCTGAACTAATCACAGCGGTGCACTAAAGCCACAAGTCTTCTTCTGACTTTTAATAAAGGTAACTGTTATACTAGCAATATATGATGTTGTTGAAGTATACACGGGCGGTGGATGATGAAGCTCGCAAAATCTTCAAAACATCGGGGCAACGAAAGGTGAACCGCGTTACAGCAAGGGACTTATGGACTCCATTTATGTGAACGTGAATATTCCCTGATCATAATAATCCTCCATGTTGTAGGTGTGACTCATGAAATGGGCAGCATTCTGGACATCCTGCCGACCTTTGCCTCGCTGGCCGGGGCTAAACTTCCCTCAGTCATACTGGACGGAGTGGATCTGACTCAAGTTCTCATTCATCGAGGAATGGTGGGGAGATATTTGATTTCACTTATTTATGTAGTCACTAGATTGGGACAAAACAAATACACAGAATACTCATTTGGGGAAATATCATCTCATTTGGATGTTCCTATCAGTATAGATCCACAAGGGAGTAGCTATCCAGAGATTTTACTTTATTTTGTTTAGAAAGTCAGATTTTGTCATGGACAACACCAAGTGACACACACTTGTGTTGGAGAAAAAGCCGGTTTCCGGGAAAGAATGTTGAAAACATATCTTGATTTGGCACATCTTTATCATTGAAACAATCACATCACCAGCTGAAACTGAAACTCTGCAGCCTTTATTAACAACGCAAAGTCATTCTCATAAATCCTAACAAGCACAAAAATGTTTACACACATTATCTTTTTGACCAATGAGATTACATTGGTTCAACATCATCTCGAGGCACACTAATGCACACTGGTCAAAACATTTGAAATCTTTCTTTTCTTGAATATCTTAGGTCAGTTATTTTTTTTACCTTATTCCTTTGAATGGCTCTATGCCACAATATGGAGAGAGCTCATTATTCTATATATTACTCTCCACATCAGAAGTTTGATTTCAGACTTTGATTATAATTAAAACAGTTTCACCCAGTTATCTGCAGCAGAATGTAATATCCCACCTGTACCACTAGATGGGAGTGTTGCTCAACATAGTCATCTCTTACCTCTCTGAACACCCATATATATTTGTACTTCAGAAAGTATTTCACATTTTAAAACTTGAAATTCTAAAGTTAACGTTTTCAAAATCAAAATCAAAAGGAGACATAAACATACACTTCTCTTTTGGCCATGTTGTAGTTGTTGTGGTTGTTTTCCCTGTCATTTAGACTCTTTTCAGGACCACTCATGCATGTTTGTGTTATTCATATCATATGCGACGCACTGCTTTTACTCTCCCCTCGGTCGTCTGACTCCACCCCCTGCTCCTCCCCCTGGTTTTACAGCGTTTCTTTGACAGTTATCTGAATCCATGATATGAGGAGGATTCCCCTGCCTCGAGCGGTCATTTTTGCTCAAAGAAAAAATATACAATTGCATCGTAACTTTGTCTGCGGAGGGTTACATGTACGTTTCGCACTCCACTGAAGGGGCGGGGCTAGGAGAGAAAAGTGGACTCTTGTATAACATTGTTTTACCTGAATCAAAACATTTCACATGAACCATATCTATGAAGAGCTACGTAATATCATAGAGAACAGAATCAGGCTATTTCCCCTTAAAAGAATTGTCTCTTCTCTACTTGGTGATTTCATTTTAAATAACTTGTGTTTGCAGAGTGAGCGTGAGACGATGATGTTCTATCCGACGGACCCCAGTGAAAAGTACAGCCTTTTTGCTGTGAGGTACAAACAGTACAAGGCACACTTCTATACAAGAGGTAGAGTCCACTCCAGTCCACTGTTAAGTCAATAATGAAACCAAACATGATAAATGAGTCGTTTTCACCAGGTGCCTCTCACAGCGCGACCACGCCTGACGCGGACTGCCCTGCGTTAGCGTTCCTGAAGGCTCACGACCCTCCTCTGCTCTTCAATGTGGAGACGGACCCCTCAGAGCACTATCCGCTGTCGCTGTCAGACAAACCTGAGCTGATGAACATTGTGGAGAAGATAAAGCAGCTGAAAGCCCAGTTTGAAGACACTATGGTCTTTGCACCGAGTGAGATATCAAAGGGAACGGACCGCTCTCTGGTGCCCTGTTGTAATCCTGAGTGCAGCCCCAAACCAACCTGTTGCAGATGTGAATAAAATACTGTCTCAATCACTTTAACTCAGGAAAAAAACAGACGTTTTTTTCACTTTAGAGGTTATAACAGTAACTGCCTCTGTTTGGTGTAGCTCTCAAAACAGATATGAGGAAACCAGCAAAACATTAACTTTTTGTATGTAATAAAAATGCTTTAAAGAAACGAGGAACAAATGGAAAAGGAAGTGTTGCGGTGACTTGTCATAATACTGTACAATCTGCACTGTAATTTTGAACTTTTTTTTACGGGATGAACTACTATTGGAACAGTAATGCAATGTTGGAATTGTTTACAGTTCTCATATACAAATGAATAATGTAGATTATGTTTTAAATTTGTATTAAAAACAGTACAATTAAAATGTGTGTCATTAAAATCAACGTTTTGACTGAATAAATGTAAAAATTTAGGATTACCGATCAAAACTGCTACTTATGTATTTTTTTATTATTATTTCTTTAGCAAAGTGAACTTGTGGACACGTGACATAGCACCAGGAACAGCGCGTGACTTTCCGGAAGTAGTAGTAAACAAGAAGTAGAATAACCATAATAAATCATATATACACTTCTGGAAACATATAATATAGCATTATTAAATCATGTTTTACACGAAGGATTATCACATTTAGATCACGAATGATTCCAGAGATGAATAAACACAAACTTTTCTCACGTGGCGGTGGAACTGAAAGCAAACAAACAGGTTCCGTCCCATAGACCGTATTGTCCTCACGTCACTTCACTTTCCCGCAGCAGGTGACTGATGAGGATGGCGTACAGCATTATTGTCTTTGTGAATGTTTTATATCTGTGCATGAGCTCCGCGGCGCCCCCAAACTTTGTGATTTTTTTCGCCGATGACTTGGGTTTTGGAGATCTGAGCAGTTACGGACATCCCTCCTCCCTGACCCGGAGCCTGGACGCGCTGGCGGAGGGAGGACTGCGCTTCACCGACTTCTACGTCACTGTCGGCGGCTGCAGTCCCTCCAGGTGAGCGCTGACTTCGTATCTAATCCTTCTTTTAGTCTAATTAAGTTTGACTGTTTACTGAAAGATCTGTACCATGTTTTGTTATACTTGAATAATAATAATTAAAAAAATACTAATAAAAAAAGGTGTTATCCCCACTCATCGTTAATGATTGTGTGAAGCCATACATTGGCAAATAAATGTGTTTTCTATTTTTAAATTATGGCGTAATTAAGCCAATCTGTGGAGAGGTCAAACGTACAGTTCATGCAAGGCTGCCCAGGAATTTACTGGAACTGGTTGCGTCTTGCCAATGAGCTTTGACCACACAACCTCATCCACAACTACCACAAAAGACCCCAAGCTTTCATCGATGTTAACGGGGAATACACACTGTTGAGACTTCTAATCAGGGACAGAGGTTGAGTTTCTGTTGTCATTGTGATCATGAAAAGATATTTACTTGAGAATATATCTTTCACACAATAATTCATAATTATGTAAGTTTTGGCTCGGGGGTGTAAACTTTCAAGCACAGCATTGATCTCATCCTTCAGGAGGAGAATGATGTGGCATATTTTTTTGTTTTATATACATACATTCATAAAAAGTGTGTGCATGTGTGAGATAGAGAGAGCTAGTTATGAGTGTGTGTATAGAGATGAAGTGAAGAATGGGGACTAGGTAGTTTAATCATTACTTTTATGGTAAATTAAATTGTAATTTCTCTCTGATAGTGTATGTGCATGTATCCATCTACTTGTATATTATTGTTTTAAATTAGCACTCCTACTACAACCTGGTACAATGCATGTCTCCTTTTGACTAATCTTTATTGTTCACTACCCTTGTAAAAACAAAAATCATACCCTGTCGTACCATACCCCACCATACCATACCATACCCTACCATACCCTACCATACCCCACCATACCCCACCATACCAGTGAAAGGCCTGAAGACACACGAGTGAAGACCCTTGCACTTCTACTGTCGTACTATTGCTGTTTTTCACCGCGACTCTCCAAAAATCAAAACATTTTAGGCATAGATTAATGGTACAGTTCTATTCTATACTCTACTACCCTATGATTTACCAAGACTGTGAAATGAAACCTCTTTAATTACAAGCATGCCATTCTCAGTTTCTACAAGCTTACAAAGCAAGTTTTCTATCCATCCATCTTCTTCCCCTTATTCCATTTCTGGGTCGGGGGGGCGGCAGTCAGAGCTGCACCCAATTCACTGAGCACCAGCCCCTCACTGATCCTCCTGCAGGTGGTGAGTCCACAGGAGGATGGCTGCTCTGTCAGTGACGATACAGCCTTGATTTTTCAGCTAAAGCTTCAGGCAATGTCAGGTTAAGTGTCTTGCCCATGGACACAACGACAGCAGACATTAGTGGGAGTCGGTGGAGAAGGTTCCGTGGTGGGCTCGAACTCACAACCTTCAGGCTCAAAGGCCAATGCTCTACCAACTGAGCTACTGTCGCCACAAGTTTTCTAAATTCACCATCATACAATTGGGTTAGAGAGTGTACAGACAAGTAAGGTTAAAAGTTGGCTAACTGGGTATTTGTTTCTCATAACTTGCCTGCTGCATTCTGTGGTGCATATTCATTATTTATGTGCATATCCAAACATGGAACTATGCTATCTTAACTATGCTCTAGTTAAAACCCGGGCACCAAATGTCTTAGGAGTGAACTGGCGGATTGAATCCAGTGAAACAAGTTCTTTCACTTGTCATGTGCTCTTTACTGTATTTAACTATCAATTCATACTTAATATCACTAGTTTAACGTCGCTTGGCGGTGCAATATTACCCTGTCCTGACTTGTTGCGGTCCACAGAGCTGCTTTGCTGACAGGCCGGCATGAGACGCGCTCAGGGATCTACCCTGGAGTTCTGTACCCCGGCTCCATCGGGGGGCTTCCTCTGAATGAGACCACCATCGCTACTATGCTGAAGCCCCTGGGTTATGCCACCGCTGCTGTCGGGAAGTGGCATCTGGGGCTTGGAGCCAATGGGACCTACCTTCCAACCAATCATGGGTTTGATCACTTCCTGGGGATCCCATACTCTCACGATCAGGTCTTGGCCTGCATTTACCAAACATACCATTATAATCCTTCTTTTCTAGTTTCTTCTTGTGATGGTTCTAAATATTTGTTTTCCCCCTAGTTTTTGATTAATTTACACATTATTATCCTTCTTAGGTTTATATATACAAAATAGTTTATCTTATTATGTAATAATAATTATTTAATATAGTCTTATTTAATATAATCTTTTGTAACCATTTTACAATATTTATAACAATGCCTGGATGTAATTTACCAATGCATTTTTCTTTATACATGTACATGTACTTGTTTATCCATTAAGGCTCTATTTCAGTTTTTTCTCTTTAGTACAACATAAGAAAATAACTTTAAACTTTACACAAACGTAAACAATTGTTAAGTCCTTGTTGCTGACAGAACTGCTGTGCGATGGTTCCAGGGTCCCTGTGCAAACCTGACCTGCTTCCCTCCGGATGTCAAATGTTTTGGACATTGTGACCTCGGAACCGTGCCCGTCCCGCTGATGAAGGACGACAAGATCATTCAGCAACCGGTGGACTTCCTGCAGCTGGAGAAGTCGTACAGTCTCTTTGCAACTGATTTCATTAAGACGTCTGTCCAGAATAAACAGCCCTTTTTCCTCTATTACCCTTCCCATGTAAGTACTAGGACTGGCTTTCAGAGAATCTTTTTTTGAAATGTAAAACATCTTAGTAGAAAAATGTCAGAACTCATTGGCTGAGAGTTTTTACTTTTCTGTCTGGAAGTTGATCTAGAGATGTGATAGAGGCCAGAATTATATGTGTGTGAAACCTAGTGATAGAACCCACCTGTTTTGAGATTGAGTAACTAGTTAAATTAGTTAAATGCTATCCCTCTCTCAGCTCGGGTCCTCTTTTATATAATATTCTATCTATATTATATTTTTATGTGTAAAAAAAATTAAGCCTTAAAAAAACACATTGGAACTTAAATCTGGCCCCCACAGCAGGCTGATTATCAAAGTAGCTTCTGGAGGAAAGGTTTGCTCATGCCTGATCCACGCATAATGCAATGACATACACTGTACTTCTATCAATAGATGGGGAGGCTGTCAGTATTAATCATAGACTGTATATAGATGGACAATGCTAACCAACTAGCGCAATGAAGCCCAATAGGGAAGTGCTCGTCGTGGATGAAGTTTTTGCTACAACTTGCTCTGGCTCCTATCGACTTACATTTAAGAGTAAACTCCTCCCAATCGTTTCAATCTGCAAAAGGGGTTAACCTCTCCTACCTGTTAACAGAGCTCAATGGAGCAAATCCAGACCTTACTACAAAATGTAATTTGTACTATGGTGTGGTAAGACCAGGCTACTTCTGCCCCTGTTTTGCTGGGAAGTAAATTGGCTCAAATTAGTTCAATTTCAATTGGCTTCTTCTGTCCGCTCCTACAATACAGTCTATGGTATTTGTCCATATGATTAAAGAACAATTATTATTATAAGAGATCCATACAACCCTGCATTTTTTTCAAGGCTGATTTACTGGATTTCACTGTTGAATGATAAGATCTTTTGTAATCTCCCATAATAATAAGCACCCTATATTTTTCTTTTCTGTGCAGCATACACATTACCCCCAGTTTGCGGGCAGCAGGGCAGCTGGGAGGACGTCCAGGGGTCCTTTTGGAGACGCCCTTCTAGAGTTTGACACCAGCATCGGAGAAGTCATGGATGCGCTGGCGATGAGCGGGGTCATCCAGAACACTCTGGTCTTCTTCTCCTCAGACAACGGGTCAGTGACTCTGTATACAGATACAAGCACAGCTGACTGGACCTGACTTTTGATTTTGGGTGTCTCAGGGCTTTTTCAACATACAAAACACACAAACAAAGTATAATCACACAATAAAACAGTTGAGAACATACAGTTATGTTTATACAATTCTAAAACCATATTGTTATCATGGGAAAGTGTAATCCCAGTTTGTCCAACTTTTCAAAAGTTGAAAAGTAAATGTTCCTGTGATCTTGTGTTTGTAGAGTGCTAGAGGTCAGTTAATCGGGCAGTTTTTTCATTCGTCCTTTGTAAATAAATGTAACGCAATGTTGCTTTATTCTAACAAACATTCTGAAACCGGTTGTGTGCATGGATTGGTTTTTTTCTGTTCAATATTTAGAAAAGTTATCTTAAAGGTGCAGTAAAGGATTCAGGTTAGCTTAGCAGTAGCATGTCCTTCGGATGTCCCGATGTTGACTTGAGTTTTCGCCCTGGCTGCATCCTCCTTATACGACGCCTTTTCCTCATCGGATTATCGTTTCATGGCCACAACGGGGCGAGTGGGTTGCAAACATGAATTTGCCAGTTTATTTAAGTCTTTTTAGGTGTTTTAGAAATCCATCCCATTGGTTTCGTTCTTTCAGTCTGTTCTAAAATATTTAAGATTTATTTTTTGAGATCTGGTCTTGTCCATTCCTATTTGAAAACACATGATAACTTGACTACTTTTGGAGTTTGGGAACGTTTCCCATAGTATTTTAAGAAATAGCGTCTGGATAAATCATTCTCAAATATCCTCAAATTCAGTATTTATTTTCTATTTGCATTCTATATCAGCTGTACATTTTGCAACAAAGATTCTAGGTTGTTGCTAATTCCATAGTATAAAAAAATATGTTTTTATTTTTTGTGCTTGAAGTTTTATTCCTATTTTTGTATAGGCCTAAAACACACCAGTAGCGATCCCAAAGGCCTTTACAAAGTTGTGGTTTTGCCAGCACAGAATCAAACAGTTCAAACACCGAGAAATACAAGCCACATATAGCCATTGGTCCAATAAATGTCTATAGAACTTTAAGTTGAAGGTCATTCTTTTTTGATTTTAGAAATAAAAGAAGAAATCTGGTTTAAGTTCATGGTTAAAGCGATCGATTGTGATGATGATGAAGTGAGGATTTCCCGTGTCTAAAAACCCTGATTCTGTATAAATGCTGATGAGTGCTTCTGCCTCCAGGCCGGAGATGTTGCGGAGGTCCCGTGGGGGCACAGCTGGCCTTCTGAAGTGCGGTAAAGCCACCACTTACGAGGGCGGAGTGAGGGAACCTGCCATCGCCTTCTGGCCCGGGAAAGTCTCTCCGGGTCAGTACATTATCAGTATAAGAACTGTTCAAAGGAAATTTGTATAGCACAGTTCATACACAAGGAAACTCAAAGTGCAAACCGGTCTACGAGATTTTGACCGGGCTTTAACGGTTTTCATCATCTGTTTCTAATTTTAGTCGAGAGTAATTCATGTTTGAGTCATTTATATTGTGCTGTCAAATCATCAATCATCAAACTGTTCTAGTTTTCACTTTTGCAGTTTGATTTTTAAAACGCATTTTAACTATTTTACAGCCAGGCCTTTCACAACGCAGTAACCCCTTTTTCACAGACAAAGGTATTGGTGAAATGATAAGAGAACCTTTATTCGTTCCACAGTGGGGGAAGTTTTATACTCATCTTGTCATGATCATATTGTGTTGACTCCATTAAGTTCTTGTAGGGATGGGAAGCAGATTTATTGTCAAATTTAGATAATATTTACTATAGTGCTTTGATGATCACGTCGTCTCTCATATAATCGTTTTGCTCCGTCAGCTGTTGGTTAAGTGTTACATTACATTACATTACTTTCTTTTAAAAATGTTCGGAATATTTTGTATAATTGACAAAGTGAACAGACAAAAATTCATGATAGGTACTTCTGAACCATAGACAGTAAATACTAATAGACGTAGTGACTATCTCCATTGTTGAAATGTATGGTTATCACTTTTCACACTTTTCAGTCCACTGAGGCTTAACTAGACTGGTCCAGAAAAAAAACTCCCCTCAGCATTGATACACATCTGGAACATAGCGTTGAGCTGGGACCCGCCCCCGCTGTTCTCAACACAGCTATTTTTACCCACATTTTGAGTCACTTATTCAGAAGCAGCAGCACTTTTTTCTGATTATTATTATTCCACGTTCTGTTTCTGTCAGGTGTTACTCACGCACTGGCCAGCACCCTGGACATCCTCCCTACTGTGGCCAAGTTGTCTGGAGCGACACTGCCCCCGGTGGCCCTGGACGGAGTGGACATATCGGAGACCCTTTTCCGTCAGGCCCCGGTGCTCATGTCTTTCCACGCGTTGGTTTTGTAAATGCATTTTTGTGACGGCTGAACGAGCATGTGCATTTTTTCTTTCGCAGAGTAAAAGACAATCCATGATGTTCTGGTCCTTGAATCCCAGTAAGCAGATAGGGCTTCATGCTCTGAGGCTGGGGCAGTACAAGGCCTACTTCTACACACACGGTACGCACAACTGCACAAACTGGACAACATTCGGTCAGTTACAGAATGTTTTCCAGTTCTTTAAACCCTGCGGCACGTATACTGTATGGAGGCAGGAGGAGATTCAGACACAGCTCTATCAGCTCTATCATAGCACACATTCCTGCTCCCTGGTGTGTTTATGTGAACAACAGAGAGAGACAACAATGCAGAGAAATACATCAGACTTTTAAATTTGATTAGGATTATTGTGAGAGCTTTAGGGATTCACATGCAGCCTACTGTATATGTGGTCATACAGGCTGCTTCTCTTCAAGCAAGTACTGTACTTACTTTAAATTTCGATTTTTTTTTTGTTAATTAATGAAAGCTTTCAGTTCATGTTATGAAGCAAGAGATCTTTGGTCAACTTCATTTTCTGGTGTGAAAGCTCAAAACTTGTGAAACTGGTTTTGATAACAAATAAAAAGTCTATAACGTACAGTAAACTGGACCTGAAAACATTAAACTTGATTAGAATTTTTCACTACAGGTTCTTTCCAGACTAAGTAACTACTAAAATATGTCTTCGGAGATTACAGACACTAAAACAAAAACATGTCATTTTTTTGATAAAAGATAAACTCAATTCAAACTCTAGTCTCTTTGGAATGTTGCTGTGTCACATCAATCAATCAAATTTATTCGTAAGGCACAATTTCGGGAATATCATATTAGATAACAGTCTATTAGCAACCAAAGTGCTCTAATAATCATAATAATCCTAATATCAGAATTAAAACTGTATTGAACGCAACCTACTGACAGGGGCCACTGGTCTTATTGCCACTTCCTCTCACAGGTTCAGATAAGAGCAGCACCGGGCCGGACCCTGACTGCGTGGCCCCTATGGCGTCCCACAATCCTCCCCTCGTCTTCGACCTGGACAGCGACCCCTCAGAGCTGTACAGCCTCTCGATGAAGGACCGGCCCGACCTGCTGGACCGCATCATGGCCGCCAAAGCCAGCCTGGAGGCCTCCATGGAGTTCGGGGAGAGCCAGATCGACAAGGGAAGAGACCCACACCTAGAGCCGTGCTGTAACCCAGAGTGTAGCCCCAAACCCAGCTGCTGCCGCTGTCCACAAGCTCAGCCAGAGCAAGGGCAGAGACCCCCACCTAGAGTCGTGCTGTAATCCAGACTGAAACCTCAAACCCTCGAATCAAACTTGGGACGGGCTCTATTTCAGGTTCCAGTATTCTTGAGTCAATTGTTCAGAATACTATACTGGTTTTATGAGATTATAACTTTACTTTTGGGATGAGTCATCTACAATCTATTTTTTAATTGAGCAAAGTGGACATTATGAAAAAAATTAGGAAAGAATGACTTACATTTAAACGTACATATACAAGATTCAGATTCATTTATTTGCCATTTGCAGTAAAACCACATTGGAAAAACTGTGCAAGACTACCCCAGTGTGCACCAGACGACACACACCAGAGCTCTTGCCACGGCGCCATCTTTACGGCGCCATGCGACAAACAGTAGAATAAACAACAGAGAGCAATAACATACAGTTTCAGAGACAATTGGATAGACACATTGTGCTTTGTATAAACCAGGGATTTTTTTTCTCGGGATGAGCACCTCCGACTGCCGGCCCAATGTGGCTGTCAGAGGGGGGCAGGGTCAGGGAGGGGGTGAGTCGGAAACACAATGAGGAGTGGAGGGGAGGGAGGGAGCAAGATGGATAGGTAGAGGGAGGCGGGGGGAGCGGGATTCGTGCTGGAGACTGAATAGTGTGAGTTGTTGTAGATGGGGACCTTGTTTTATGGCCTTGGCAGAGGAATGTGAGATAAGAGTGGAGAGAAGACACAGCAGGAGAAAAACACATCGCCTGAGAGGGACAATATTATATGCAATATAATAGTGTCCTATCACAACTATGCAGACGACACTCAGATCTATGTCTCACTGACTGCAGGAGAACATGGACCAGTGGACTCACTCCTTCACTGTATCCAACAGATCAGTGAGTGGATGCAAAACAACTTCCTTCAGCTAAATGCAGACAAAACTGAAATGATTGTCTTTGGTCCCGAGAAACAAAGAGAGAGCGTCATCTGTCACCTCCAGTCTCTCTCCCTAAAACCTTCAAACAAGGTCAGAAATCTAGGGGTAATACTGGACTCAGACTTAAATTTTAATAGCCACATCAAATCAATAACATCAGCAGCTTTTTACCATCTAAAAAACATTGCCAGGATCAAAAACATAGTGTCTAGGGCAGACTTGGAGATTCTTATCCATGCATTTGTCTCCAGTAGGTTACACTACTGCAATGGCCTGCTCACAGGTCTGTCCAAACAGGCTGTAAAACAGCTGCAGTACATTCAAAATGCAGCAGCTCGAGTCCTGACTAGAACCAGGAAGTACGACCATATTAGTCCGGTCCTCAGGTCTCTGCACTGGCTTCCTGTGGCTCAGAGAATAGACTTTAAAACAGCTCTGCTTGTGTACAAGTCTCTCCATGGCCTCGCACCAAAATATATTAGTGACATGTTAGTCCCATATGAACCAGCCCGGACTCTGAGGAGCACAGGGACTGGACTCCTGTTAGTGCCCAGAGTCAGAACTAAACATGGGGAGGCCGCTTTTCAGATTCATGCTGCTAAAATCTGGAACAATCTTCCTGAAGATGTGAGACAGGCCTCCTCTCTGACAATGTTTAAAACCCGGTTAAAGACAGTTCTGTTTAGTTGTGCATACAACTGAGGGATTTTATGTTTTTATCTTTCTTTTTAATGTTCTGTGATTATTTATGATTTTAATGCTTTCTTGTTTTGTTCAGCACTTTGAGTTGCCTTGTGTATGAATTGTGCTATACAAATAAACTTGCCTTGCCTTGCCATGCAATGTAGCAGTCAAAAGCAGGCAGATATTCTATTATCTAATAATAGATAATAGATATCTAGATTCTAGATCCTAGATCTAGATCTAGATCTAGATAATAGATATTCTATTATCTGCCTGCTCTAAAAAAGAGCGGTGAGAAGCCAATGTTCCTAACCCTGCTCACATGTGCCACCTGGTGGTTGTTTGGGTCATTGCAGCATCACTGGGGAAAAAAAAAAATAAGACGCGTGTTTCACACGTGAGTCTCGTGCTATTCACGCGTGAAAGGCGACAAAACGAAATGGGACCTACTGTAGCTGCTCTTACAACAGTGTAATGTTGCCCATGTCCATATATGTATATCTTTGTGTATTGTATTTTTCTTGTATGTACTGTATTGTAAAATGCATTTGGGTAATCTGAATTCAAAAAGTATTCTTCCCAACACTGCATTAATACATTTGAAACAAACCGATTCTAATCACAGTCAACATTGTGACTGTCAAAAACATACAGTATCTAATTTATAAAGCAGTTATGATGCAGTCCTTGTATTGGACTGTTATGGTGAAGAGGGAGCAGCGTCTGCAGTCAGAGCTATACACACAGTTGTGGCAAAGAGGGAGCTGAGTCGAAAGGCAGAGCTCTTGATTTACCGCTTTGGTGGCGACGAAAGGATGAGATCGCACGGCAGGAGCTCAGAGTAGAGTCATTACTTCTTGTTGAGGTGGAGGAGACCAGAGGAAGATCCAGGACACGGTGAAGGGACTGTCTTTCAGCTAACCTGGAAATGCCTCAGAATTCACCCAGATGACCTGGAGCGGCTCGGCAACGGATAAAGCAGAAGAAATGCATGGATAGATCTCTCTTCTAAGTTTGAATTGTATTTTTCTTAGCCCTCCTTGTATTCACACTGTTCTTATGGTGACACTTCCCCAGTGCGAGACAAATACAAGCTTTCTTATCCTGAAGTCAAACAAACCAATGAACACACACACACAAATAAGAGAGATTTCAGACATCAAGCATATAATTTATTCAGAAGACCAAACCCATGACAAGGCAGAGTGATGTAACGCTTTTTTTTGTACTTTTTGTTTTCAATTTACAAGTCTCATTTTGAAGTTAGAAGATAGGAAATGTATGCTGTTTGTCACATAGTCGTCTGCTCTAAAGTACAGTGAAGGATCCTGCTGAGGTTTTGGTTATTGTTCATGTGGTGCCTATGGACGCGTCTTCAAAGTCTCGAAGCTGTAGCTCTGTGCAAAATAAAGTTATCAGATAACAAGACTGCTGGATGCACTGTGAGATCATAGTTCTCCTCTGCGAATGGCTCATTTCTGAATATTTCTTGACAATTGAGGGATTTGAGTGGGGGAATTTGGTTTTCCAAGACACAATATAATATTCATTAAAAAGTATCGAACTGTAGAGTAGGAGTTGCTGCTTTTTATTGATGTCACAATAGAAAAATCTAATTTGGCTTTTGTCATTTGAAGCCTCTTTATTTGGACTTTTCCGCCGTTTCCTTCATAATTTATGCAGCCTTCTGTCATCAATGCAACTAATAGGCTACTTCACAGCTATTGAGAAACTACAAAGCATTTACCCACTTTTATTTCTGAGGGAGGAGGCTGCGGCAGACTGATGGGAAGAAGAATCTCAGTCCAGTAATATTTAAGTCATTTCTTTCTTAAAGCTGAGGTACCATACATATTCATAAACCATAAATACTGCATTGGAAAAAAAACAAAAAACATGCTATTGTTTGCATACTTGTAAGTAAAAAGCCCTGGGTCACTATTGGATGCTTTGAGCTGAGAGCTGATTGGCTGAGTGAGGGTGGTCCTTTCATTTTCAGCCGGATACAAAAGTGACAGGCCAAAATGACATGCATGTGACAACTGTTATGAGAGTGAGAAACTATCGATATAGTTGTAAATATAGTGAAAAATTGTGTGCATTGAAAGTTAGGCACCCCAGCTTTAACAAAACATAAAATCCTTAAGATGTCTGTCTTCCTGCTTACAAATTTGACCTCATTATCAGCAGCTTTTGGTAAAAATTAGGGTTTACATCCGCATTATTGAATACTTATACAATATTCCAAATTGAACTAAAGACATCCAGGTCTGTTCAATCAAGACACATATACAGAAATAAGGCCATTATCAGTTTTTGGGTGGCAATCGCTCCGCTCCCAGTCCGCCTTCCGTCACACTGACCGCATATTTGATGATTAGAAAAACATATGCGACACAGAAATACCCGACATGTGCTGCTGCGGCCCACAAGCGTTTCTTTTTTCATATATAAAACCAAACAAAAGTAAGACATTCGTGAACTTACATTATTGCAAATCACAGACGTTGGTTGTGTGGTTTTCGTCATTCCTCGTCGAAACGTCTTTGGAATCCGCGTTGCTTTTCGGCACAACATAAATGAAGACAGCACATACTTTTTTTTTCTTTTCTTGAGTCTAGATTCTAACAATATACATGAGCTAGTCCACAGCAACACGTACATAATAACATGAAGGCCTTCTGCTAAGTCACTTCACAGGAATAGCCTTTCGTTTTGCAGCCAGGATTCGGGACAGACGTGTAAATTTGCAGGCTAGATTATTAAAACCAGTCCAGATATGTGGGTTTTATAAGCTACAGTGAGTATTGAGTACTGCTTGTTAACTTATTTCCTTGTATAACTGGCTCCCCACTGTGAATTTCAGCAAGCGGTGCATCCCCAAAGTGGACAAAAAGTACAATGTTTATAATATACAGACAAACGGACGATGACTGCTCGTTACAATCTATAGAAAACGCCTGTTACACTGTTTTTCCGTTATTTCTCATCGCTTCCCTTGCCTCTCCACAGTCTACATACTTTCTATACATCTATTTACAACACACACTTACGCTTTTGTAGACCATTGACTTTGCCCATCTCTCTACGCTCCGCTATTGGTTGAAAATAAAAAGAAAAAAACAAAAAAAACGAAACATATTTACACACCATTTTCCACTGTTCCCCCGGATACTGTATGTGTTCTTGTGTCTACTAGCCATGCATTGAGAAGTGAAACAGCAGTAGGTACAGTATATTGTAAATATTTCAAAATAAAACTCTTTTGAAAGAGCTGCTCAGCATTGGAGTTTTGTATAATAGAAAAAGAGAACGGAAAAAGGCGATCGGAGAGGGTTGGGTGTTGTCAGTCAAATGCCTGTAGCATGTTGGAGAGGTGACCGGTCCCAGTCTCGAAGGGCCCTCACTGACGGCGCCCTCTGGTGGCAAGCTTTGTGATTGACAATCTGCAGAGAGGCATGGTGGTTGTCATGGCGACGTCCTACTCCAGGTAGATGTCCTCTGTGGGGCAGGCGTACTCCAGGTGCTCGTGGTAGTACTCTTGGAAGGCCCGTCTGCAACCAAAATACAAAAATAACATTTATTAGGGATGTACCGATCCGATATTCAGTATCGGGGGCCGATATGAGTATTTTGTAAGGATCGGATATTATCGGATTTGTTAAATATCAGGGAGTTTTGTGGTCATTCAGTCATGTACCAGCTCTTTTCTTTTTGTTATACTGAATGTTCAGGGCAGATTTTTGATAAATGTTCCTCTTTGATATTTCTTTTATATCAAGTTTATTTTAAAGGTGAAATATTCAATACTGATGTGATTCTTACCTATGACCTAACTCAGTAGGTCTGTTAAGCAAAAGCCAAACACAATTTTTTTGTTCTAAACATTTTTAATTAAAGTGTATTTATTTTTTAAAACATTTTAAAGTAATACCGGTGGCAAAAAAAATTATGCTTTGAAAATATTAGAAAAAATTTGACCGGTATAGGATCGGTAAAGGGCAAAACAATATTTAGGAATATCGGAATCGGATCACAAAAAAATCTGGATCGGTACATCCCTAACATTTATAACATCAGACAGTACACTGCAGTATGATTTTAGACATGAGTGACGGACCAAAACGATAACAAACGATCACTTAAGCTGCTAAGAAAGAGTGAATTTTCCATGGCCCCATTGAAAAAAGCATAGAAATCCCACACTATGAAAGAGTCCCTAACTTTGAAACCACAATGTAATACGATGCAACTGTTTACTCATGCATGTATTGTTTGCCACATCATTGTAAGTAAGTATCTCCATTTATATTTCACAGATCAAGGTCACACGAGGCGGTATTTTTCCATTCATTCCACACAAAGTGATGACAGAAGCGAGAAGCCGAACACACCCAAACACCCTGACCATCAGCTTCCATTCACTTTCTCACTACAATCATTCCTATTGCACATGTTTTCAGTAGTAGGGAAAACCAGAGCATCCATAGGAACCTACACAGACACAGGGAGAACATGCAAACTCTGCAAAGAACGGCCTGGAAGTGGAATCAAACGCAGGATTTTAACGCTGTGAACCACTTTGCGTCCGGGTTTTTGAATGAAAAAGAGAGTATGGGACTCACCCGACACACTCTGCTACGGGGCGCATGGACTCCTGGGACACAAATACGTGGCAGGCGAAGCGGCTGAGCGTGGGGTGTTTGGTGATGAAGCCGAAGTAGCTGCGGAGACAAACGTTATGATGTCACAGTGCAGCTCCATCATGCTGCTATGATACATGGAGGGGAGGGAGTGATGCCCCCAGCACAGAGCAAGTAATGGCAGAGATAGGGTCTATATGTGTATGTGTGTGTGTGTGTCTGTGTGTGTGTGTGTGTGTGTATACGTGGGTGTGTATACAGTATGTGGGTGTATGTACTGTATGTATGTGTGTGTATACAGTATGGTGTGTGTATACGTGGGTGTGTATACAGTATGTGGGTGTATGTACTGTATGTATGTGTGTGTATACAGTATGTGGGTGTATGTATGCATGTGTGTGTATACAGTATGTGTGTGTATGTACTGTATGTATGTGTGTGTATACAGTATGTGGGTGTATGTATGCATGTGTGTGTATACAGTATGTGTGTGTATGTACTGTATGTATATGCGTGTATACAAGGGTGTGTATATAGTATTTGGGTGTATGTATGTATGTGAGTGTATACATGGGTTTGTATACAGTATGTATGTACGTGTGTGTATACGTGGGTGTGTATACAGTATGTATGTACGTGTGTGTATACGTGGGTGTGTATACAGTAAGTGGGTGTATGTATGTATGTGTGTGTATACATTATGTGGGTGTATGTATTTGTATAGGGGGCGTGTATACAGTATGTGTGTGTATGTACTGTATGTATGTGTGTGCATATGTGGGTGTGTATACAGTATGTTTGTGTATGTATGTGTGTGTATACAGTAAGTGGGTGTATGTACGTATGTGTGTGTATACATGGGTGTGTACACAAGGTCAACTAAAGCGCTTTACAATGCACTTTCTACTACTACTACACTCACCAGTTATTCCTGGGATGACAGCCGCAAAACGAGATGTTCTTCATCTGGAAGAAGTGACTACATCTGTCGAACTGTGCACAAGATGAAAAATGTGACATAAATATGTTGCTAAAAAATATTACAACAACAGAAAAACATTGGGCAAGATTCTGATGCACACACGCAGTTTTATATCATCTACTATTCCCACAAAATAAATTAAAGAAATAAATTAAAGAAAAAGAAAACAATTAGTAAAACCATTCTGCTTTACCATTTTAATTTCAATATGCTTTTGACATCCATAATTAAAAAAGGCAAACAGCTTCAATGTCAGGCAACAATTCACTTACAGTCTATGGTAAGTCCTGGAGGGTTTTGCGTGTGAGGTAGTGTGGGTCCAGAGGATGTGTGTGTACCTCATTGAAGGAGTCGTAGTCGTCCTCCAGACTCATGATGAGCTTCACTCCCTGCAGACTGATCTCCAGCTCACACAGAGAGGGCGGCCGCACGTGCACCGTCCGCTTCCGAGACATGGCGATCTGCAGCAACAGTCACCACGGCAACAGGGAATGAGGAAAACCATGCTCTTTCAAATGATCTCGCTAAGTAAAAAGTGCCTCAGATCACTAGAATGGAAAGCATTTAAGTCCATTTATCAGTCATACATATGCTTCCAATGTAAACAATTATTATAAGGCAAGGCTATTTTATTTGTGTAGAACTTTTCACAAACTCAAAGTGCTTCACAAAAATAAGAGTCACTTAAAATATTTACCAATCCCTATTAGACAGCTGCACTCTCTGTTGCTTGTTATTGCTGTGGACTTAAGTGTTTGTCTGAGCTTGTGTAGTTGTGTTGTGTTGGAGCCGGATACAGCAGAGGGCGCTCTGGGGGTGTATCTTCCACCGAGAGCATAAAAGAAGCAATAACCATGATTCAGGAGTGGTGCAGAGGACAAACTGTTTTTTACCATGTCAAGTGTTAAAGGTATATCATTTTCTGTCATTTCCTCATGTCTTGTTATTGTTTTCGGACATATTCTTCTCAATAAAATGTTTGGAATAACTTCATAATTAATACTTCTTTTTTTATATTTTTCTGTCACAAGTGGCAAAAAAATTGTTTTTATGATCTATGCTGCTCAAATGATTTGCCCCTGGTGCGATTAAAAAGTAAATCTGAATCGGAATTAAAGTGTCTATACAGTAAATAATCACGCAACATACTTTACATTCATGTAGTTATAGTTATTGTGACCTAGTACTGCAGGTAAACCTTTTTATTTTATTTTTTTCCGACTGGACACAGGAAGCACTGAATCACCAATTTTCATTATTTCATTAAATTGAGACGATCTTACGTACAACATAACCACTGTCTTTTCACAATAGTCATCAAATAAAAAATAACATTGTAAGATTCCTGATGCATTTGTCCACTTTACCTTTTGCATGGCCGCGCACAGAATGCCGTTTCCTTGGTGATAAGGGACCTCCACTGACCCCAGGAACTGTACACAGAAAGTCTCCATCCAGGCTGGGTTCCTCTTCACTCCTACACAAGACACAAGGCTTTAGATGCTCCAGTCAACTATGATAATGAAACACAGTACTGCACTTAAAGAAATATACTGTGAATACTTGTACTCTTACGTAATGTACATTCGACTGCCCTATAGGATTATTTTCTACACATTCAAACTTTGTGTCATTCTCTTGAGTTCAGGCATCAAAACATGTTTACACATGGATTCAAATATCAGTCATTTATTTGCAAATAATTTCTAGCCATAAACTTGTTAATGTGAACACATCGTTTCAAAATTTAAGTCCAAAACATAATATAGGGTAAAACATATGAAGGGTAAAAAAAAGGCTTTCCCAATAAACTAAACTGTTTTTTTCAAAGTTTACCGACTGCAAACCCAGCCATGAGAAGAAGGTTATTTCACTTGAGAAAACGGCTTTGAGTATGATGTCATAGTGGTACAATGACATCATACTCTTACAGAACTGACAGGAGCGTTTAGACAGAGGGGGCGGAGCTAATTGTCTCTGCAAGAAGTTCCTGATATTAAAGCAGATGGATCTAGAAACAACTCCAGGTCTGTTTTTGATGAGGTAATAATGTTTAAATGTGGACAAAAGTCGATTTAGCATAATGTGTCCTCTTTACAAAGATGATGAATAACTAAAATAAAATAAAAACTGTACTCAATACTACTGTACAACAAAAGCGATTACACACATGCACACAAACACTCTGTATTTCCCCACACACCAATGGCATCTTTGGCCTGGCTCATGACCTCGGTGGCGTAGAAGGCTGGGAAGATGCCCTTCTCCCCCGTGCGCATGTTGTAGCCTCTGTACCAGTAGTCATCCTCCTCTTCCTCCACAAACAGAGGGTCGTCCACATCCAGCTCCAGCTCGTCTGCATGTCTTGGTATGAACCTGCAGAGGGCGCCACACACACAAACACTTCACTCAGAATACTGTCTCATGTGCTGAATGCAAGATGGTGGATGGATGGCAGTTTAGTGGTGGCAGTGCCGGTCCCAGTCTTCAGGGGGCCCTAAGAAAGTTTCAGTTCCAGAGACCCCACTCCACCACAACTCACTCAGGCTTAGAGATGAAAAGTCACATTTCACAACATGACAGGCAGCCAGGAGCGCTTCATTTTTGGTATTTTCCTTTACTCCCTTGAGGTCGGGAAGCATTACTCTTTTGACTTTTTTCTTTATGATGGTAATGTATTGGAATGTTTAGAGTTTAGCATGTAAGAGTGATGATTTTGATTGGTGTTCAATGTCACAATTTCTTTTTAAAAAGGACTGCTTTCATGCGATCTTGAAAACGCAGAGTTATCTACGTAATCTCCCGACTTCCCAAAATCGGAGTGTTCGGAGTGACAGTGGTGACATATACACTGAGCAGTGTGCATTCCCATTTTTCTGAGAGGGAAGATGTAAAAGTTTCTGAGATTGCATGAAAGCAGCATAACACTCTGCAAGAATGATTTTATTTTCTGACAAATCCCATATTTATGAACTATTTATGAACTATTATTTTTGGATGATGTTTTTACGTTTAGCACCTAGACTGACAACTGCTCTGGTCAAACAAAAATATATATTGTGGGCTATTTCTGTCATTGTTTGTGTATACACTATTTCACACAAGCGTATTTCACAAAAAA
Source organism: Knipowitschia caucasica (assembly GCA_964034765.1). Taxonomy (NCBI): domain Eukaryota; kingdom Metazoa; phylum Chordata; class Actinopteri; order Gobiiformes; family Gobiidae; genus Knipowitschia; species Knipowitschia caucasica. Next base: position 10,667,847 of record OZ035824.1, on the reverse strand, counting down.
TTCATAGGAAAAAGAATGGAATTACATAAATATTAAACCTTTCACCAAATTAATAAAACACATATCAGACTTTACATGTTGACCCAGTGCTGGGATTAATGTGGAGCCTTTCTCCACCATGACTCCAGACCATAGACTACATGTGTATATTTTACTATAAGATTGTTAAATTATCCTCAGCTCTATAACTGGAGAGTCTTAGTCGTTCCTCCTTCACTGAACAGAATCAATTTAGTCAAATGTCCTTTGCATTTTCACTGGATTTGGGAAACATCTGCCGGGATCTGGTTCATTATCCTGCTCTACATGTATTGTTGAACCATACGGGCTTTAGAAATGTGCACTCCAGATACAGCTGGTGCCTCATGTGCTCATTAACATGTCCTCCTCAAGCTGCTGCAGCAAAGACGTCAGCTCTTTCTAATGTCATTAAGGCCCCGTGCTGCAGGAAATTTACATAAGTGAAAAACACTGATTATTTGGCCGTGTCCGCGTTTAATAAGTGATGCTAATATCAATTTAGCCAACCCTTTATGAATTGCCACGGTCCCATTAATTTCAAATACTAATATGTATTCTTACTTGTGTGGAGAATTGTTTTAAATTAATATTGTCAAATGGAAACAAATGATGGAATACAGATAAGTTTTAATTCTTTTTAGTGTATGCATTGCTCAATGGAATACAGAGACAGCTCAGGATCACAACTTTCTGAAAACCCCCTCTTTGGCCTTGAAAACATTTTAAATTAATCGACATCATGGTCCAGGAGTCAGGCCGACCAGGCAGGGTTTTACCTGTAGACCGCTCTGTGAGTCTGGTCTCGCTCTTCCCCGTTGATGGTGCAGGAAAACAAGCCAAAAGATTCTGTGCCTTTGGGAGAAAAGAGAAATTCACATAAGAATCTATTTTTAAATATGTAAAATTGAGACATTGTCTGATTAAACCAATAGCCGTTCTTGCACACAGTCTTTGACTTCACTAAGTTATGTAATTTTGAAAACGACTCTCAAAATCATCATGGACTAAAACTGGTTCTTACTGGACGAGCGCGTGGTGCTGTTGACAAAGACGTTGAGGAACTTCTTGGAGAACGGCAGGTCTGCTTCAGGAGAGGAGTCTTCAGAGGAGCTGAGTTCAGGCCGGCCTTCCTCCTCTTCATCCTCTCTGCCGTAGATCCCATCTCTGGACCTCAGCGGCTCCTCATCGCAGATTGTAGAGAGCTCACTGTCGTCACTGAGGACTGAGGTGCATCTGACATACACACAATACAACTTATAGTTCAAAACAAAAGGACATGCGACAGAAAACATTTCCAAAAAACCTTTTTCAAGTTTCAGAGAAATCTTGCCTTGTTTTCTCATGTTTGAGATACCCATGTAGACAATATGATACAGTATTCCTAATATTGTACAATTACACTTATTACTACAGGCGAATGACATAGACTCAATGTTTATTGTACAGTCTGACACCCTTATCTCTTGTGTTCAGCTTTTCTCTAAGTTTTGTAATGGACAATATTCAACTTTTTTCCTTTGTATTTTTGTCTCAAGCTGACACAAATGAACTTTCTTAGAGAACATCTAGATATGTTTAGCATGGCTCCTATCCTAACCAAGTGAAAAAGAGGGCAAATGTCACCTGCTACACGCACTATAATTTCTCTATATGTAATTCTATATTGCTATGTTCTGTCGTCACCATCTCTATTGCCATTCTAGAGTGTGGATTCTCAGTCTGTTTTGGTCCAGTTGAGTTCCATAATAGCTGTAATTTACCTTTTGAGGCTGACCAGTTCGAGAGTGGTGTTCTCGTCCACCACCAGAGTGTACTTCATGGAGTCATAGGCCAGTCCATCGTCCTCGCTCTGCTGCTGTTCTCTCGCACACAGTGGAAGGTCATGGTCAGTGGGCACAGGCTCCGGAACACTGCAGTCGATAGGAGGTGAACTGTCTAACTCCAGGCCACTGTAAGCAAAGGTGGGTGGAATGGTTCAAGTAAGAGCCCTTCCAAAGTAACAAAGTAAAATCAATTATGGTCCTGATGTAACTAACTATGAACCCTGGTAAATGTAAAGTTTTTGACATCAAGTCATCACTCAAACATAAAAGCTCAAAGTCTCCAGCAGATAGTAAGACATCTAAAACACAGTGGATGTAAATTTGACTCCACACACCTCTGCCTGTAAGACGTCTGACTCTTCGTGTTGGTCAGGTAAGGGTACGACTCTTCATTGTCCTCCTCTTCATCATTGTCTGTAGAGTATGTGAGGCTAAAGCAGCGGTTGGTCTGGGAGGTGGGCAGATCCAGGGTCAAGCTGTTTTTCACCTCTGTAATGCGCTCGAGGGAAGCCGACGATCGCGTGGTGACCTGGGGGTCTGTTTCTCTACCTTCGTCCTTGTCACTAATCACGCTCTCTGTGAGGCTGGGTGAGTCGAGATCCCTCCTTTGCTGCAGCATCATCAAGTCATTATTGGGCTCTTCTACTTCTTCCTCCTGCCTTGAGTTCTTACATAACCTGTCAGACTTGTTCTTCTCCGAAGCCCTTGCTTGTTGTTCCATCAGATTGGTCAAGTACAGATTTGGGACTGTTCTAGTTCCTGCTTCCTTTACATCTTGACTTTCGTCCGTATCTTCATCAGCAAGATCCCCGTCTCCGATATCTGAAGATGGTGAGATCGTATCGGACATTGATGGCTTCCTCTTCAAGCACTCTTCCGGACAGCTGATTGGGTATGAACCTTCTGACATCAGCCTGTTCACAAGGTTACTAAGCAGCCATGGAGAATCAGAGTTCTCGCTTAATTCATCCTCGCTGTCTGAATCAGACTCTCCCTCGCTCGTCCCATCGTAGTCTTCTGAACTGGGCACAAGTCTTGGACCTACTGGAAGGTAAAAAGAACGTTTGAAACTTTCCAAGCCGTGGTCTGGTTCTATCTGGAGGACCATCTGTCGGGAAAGACTGTCCTCGCAGAGTTCTGCTGGGGGTAGCGTCTCATCTGGATCTGCTTGGTGCTCACAACTTTGCTCATCCTCCGAGTTCTCTTGGTAGGGTTCAGGAGGTAGAAGTGGGGAATCTGGGGTAGCAATAGTGGGAGATGGCAATGGAGATGGCGACGGAACCATGGAACCTTCTTTGATAGGATCGGGTTGACCGAGGAGAAGAGTTTCTTTCAGTCCGACAATGCCGCTATCCTGTTCCAACTCTGTGTCTGGATCAAGTTCCTGGTCTGACGTAGGAGAACTGGCTTCTTCGATGGAGTTCGTAAGATGGGAGGAGCGTCCACTGCTGCTTTCATCGCTTGTCAAATCGATTTCCGTTTCAGAGATAGAAGAGATCATATTGGAGACCACTGGCCCGTTAGCGAAGGCTTCTTCAATCTCTTCTTCCACTTCTGAGTCCGACCCCGGAGAACTTAAATCTCTATCACGATCTGAGTTCATGTATCCTTGCTGGTTCATGTCCGCAATCCCAGGGTCTGAAGATGGGGAGGTGTACTCGTTTGCCGGAGCTTGCATTCCAGGAACCAATGAACCATTGATGGAATTGTAAGAGGCATCAATGACTTTGGAGGACAGGTAAGTTGAGTAAGTTGCAGGCTGGGACGGCTCGATAGGAGGGAATTCCACATATGCTGAACGGTTTTCCTTGCACAAGTTATTACACTCAGCTTCAAAGTCCTTGTCCAGCTCTTCGTCAGACAGCGGGGTATCTGCTCCTTCGGTGGTTCCCATGGGTGCGGTGGAAGACAGGCAGCGGCTGGTTCCATCTGGATCCATGTCCGTCTCAGGCTCCATGGCGGACTCGCTGGTGATAGTGTAGGTGTCTGTGGGGCATCTGTTGTTGGAGTGCTTCAGATTGTGGTCGCTGTTTAAGTCGTGGTCCACCTCAGTGTCAGAACATTGCGAGTTCTCGTCCACAGAGGATACCCTGTTTTTGTGGATGGAAGGATCGGCTTTGATTTCGCCATGGGATTTGTGGTGACCGAATGAACCTGTGGAGGGAGAAAAAATAAAAAGTAGATTAATATGCAGCAAAATAAGTACAAGATCAATTAACTCTTTACAACTACTGTAAAATGTTATACAGATAAATAAGTAGATAATTACTGAAAACTAACCCAAAATTCTGAATTTTCAATTCTCATATCTCAACCCAATCCTGGGTGAGATATCGTTCTTTTAAAGACATGCATTGAAATTCAGGTGTAGTATTTATAAACTTAAGCCTTTATCATTATTCATGGATAATTTCATTTTCTTCCCTCAGTCATCAATCCGTTTTAATACCACAGTCAGCATATGTATGTTTTATCAATCGGCTGGACCATGTTTTACATTTTGTTCAATGATAATCATGATGTTGTTCAAAAACAACATACAAATTCAATAATAATATAATATAATGAATAGCCAAGTACTAAAAACTAAAGAAAACAAGCCCTATTTTGTGATAGGGTACACAATGTAGTCCTTTGTTTTGACAAAGTAAAGCGATGAATAAGTTAATATCCAGATGGTGAAATAATACTTTAGTCATTGACAGCAGATATAAGCAGCAGATATATAATAATCATGGATGATTGTATGATGCAATAATGTTTCATGCCATAATTACAACAACCACACAACACAACACAGGACGAGACGCACAGCACTGCACAACAGCCATCTAAGCCTTCTGGTCGGCCATGTTGTTACCGTAAACGGGCCTCTCCCGTCTGTTGCCCTCCATGTCACACAGGAGGGGCCGGTGTGGGGAGTGGGACTTCCCGCCCTCCCCTGCATGTTTGGGGGGAGTACCTTTGTTCTGGGGCCCCGGTGCCTGGATGATCGGAGAGGCTGGGCACTGGCCTGTGACGTGGCTGCCGTCCTCCAGACATGAGTGGGTAGGAGACAGATTGCCTACGGTAAAAAAACATGTGATTGCGTCAGTATGTTGTAGCCTCTCAGTCGTTTGACACCAATGAGTAATGACAATAACACTAAATGATATGATTCATTCTTGATATTTGGTTGGAATTATGATTGATAGGATTACATGGTGAGAAGGATTTAACAAATCCCACAGACTTGTATTATCATATTCTAGTTTTACGTAATTTTAGGATCGGGGGCTTGTCCTAATTTTGTATTATACAACTTGTTTTCCAATAGCTACTCAAAGTAAACCGTATAGCCTAGTAAATAGTCCAGTTACATAAGCAAAACCTTGTCCAATAAAACACTTGGGATAGGAGCCAATACCCGAGATCACTATTGATATTCCAAAAGACAACGAGAGCAATTAATCATGATCAGTCAAGTGTTCCCTCCTATTGTTCCATTTGTTCTTAGTATTTTAGACACTGGAGCAAAAATCCATTCCTGTGTGGTGATGCAAGAGGCTGTCTCATTCTGTTATCCTATTATTTCATTAGCAGTGACATTGAGCGGGGGACGGTACCCTGTGATGTCGGGTTCCGTAGAGAGTCCTGCCAGCTTCCTTTCTTTGGGGAGAGGCTGCTGTTGTTGTTCAGCGAGTCCTGTGAGACAAAACCCATGTCATGTGAATATCAAATCAATAGATACCATAAGTAAAGGTGATTCAAATGATTTTTTTTTAAAGTTCAAACAGTTACAGATGGCCAAGTCAACCCAGTTCAATTATTATTGTGCATGCATTTTCAAAGGATTAATATTATGGATTAATTTATTTATGATGCTTGGATTTTGAGTTATGTCTGATCATTCAATCCCCTCAAATGTGTTGCTAATAATAATCTGCATCACATTTTTATTTCAAGGTTTCAAAGGCACTTTAATTTAGAGTTTCCCTAAACCAGGCTTAACTTCAGATCAATTAAAGTTGTGCTCTTTTACTGAAGGCTGGACCAGGTCAATAATTGGCACCAATAATGTTTTGAACAATATTATTCCTGAACTTTGTAAAAGTTTTGTATCATTAGCTGAAAACTTCAATAATTAGGGGGGGCGACTCCATTTACAGTACTTAGTGAACTAAAGCAGCTACTTTTAGAGCATTATTTTTTTTAACTTTGCAGCCTATGTAGAGATACAGTCATGCATTTTTATTGTATTAGTCAGTCCCCTGGAGGAACGGCTCTGGACACAGCTCTATCAGCTCGATCAGGTATGATATAGCACACACTTAAGGTTCCCGGTGTGTTTATGTGAACAGCAGAAATACATGAGCAAGTGCAAATTCACAGAACCTTTTTATGTGATTAGGGCTTCAGACAGGACAGACTTTATAGACTAATTATTTTGACTCAAGTTTCAGGAGCGACATGAAGCACATTTATTGTCAACATAGTGCTGCATCACGAGTCAACAGTCAAAACATGTTGTGACCAGTAAAAACGGTCGTCTATCTATTTGTTTTGCTCCATCAGTTTTACATTACAACACGAAAACCCGCAGCTTATATTCAATTGTATTGTATTGTGTATTGTATTGTCGAAGTGTGGCCTATATGTGGTCAGAATTTAGCTGTTTTAAAATGCTGGTGTGGTTAAAGGTGCGCTTAACAGTTCTGCAAGTACTGTAAATATTTTTGTGGACAATATGTTGGATACACCTGTAAGTGGAAGGAAATGCACAATCTATAGGCCAAAATAAAGGACATTATATTTTGTTGTGTAATGTTCAATACTGACTAATTATTTGCATATTAGTAAGGTTTGGACACTAGAGGTATACTGTAGCTAATACTGACACATTTACAGAAATGCTGATTAATGTGTACTGTCCCTATTCAAATAAACAATGAAATAAATAGTTTTGACGTCCATAAAAAAGTTGTTACATTCACATTACTACCTTAACTTAATTCTCTTCATCTCTGGTTCAGTATGATCAATCAGTAAAGTGTTATTATCAGGGCAGGTAGTTGAGATCCCCCAAAGGTTCTATCTCTGCTCCCTTCCCCATCATCGTACCTGTGACACAGCGGTGGTCAGGTTCAGGGTGGTGGGCCGGCTCTTCAGGGTGCCGAAAGTGGGTGAGGGAGGCGGAGAGCCGAAGGGTGAGGGGGGTGCGTCTTCATCGTCCTCCTCTTCCTCCTCCTCCTCTTCATCGTCGATCATCTCAAACTCCTGGAAGTCGTCCTGGAAGGAGCAGATTGGGTGGTGGAGGTCGCTCTTCTCCAGGATCAGAGAGTCCTGGACACAGAAGGAAGAACCACGCTCATTAGATCCTTTTAAAACAATAGTAGTGTAATCTGGAATGTGCTCATCATTTTGGAAGTTGGTTTTTGAACCGTTTTCTTGGCTTTTTTTTTTTAGTTTCACTTCTTGTTCAATCAGTTTGTCAGCTCCACCCCAATGTGTTTCACTTGTATCTCTCAGTTAAAAACCCAGGGCTCTTGTAGCTTTCGTGAATTTTCGGAAACTCAGATGTCTACAGAAATCCCCTGACTTCATGAGGAGGTGACGCGGATGACAGACACACAGCAGCAGCAAAAATAACAATACAAAAAATGTGCAGAAATGTACCTGGATTCTTTTTGTTTTTCATGAGAAAGCCAAAGAATCGTTTACTGTTGTGATATGAGACATACAAGAGCAGATATGTACTTCCTCAAAGTTCTCACACATACTGTATACAATCTCAGATGGTTCTACAGAAATGTTGTGGCCTTGAAGTTATAATTGTGTCCCTATCAAAATCTGACACATGTCCAGTGGCGCTAACTCAGGGACCATGGATCCAGCCCGATTTTTTGAGTTGAAGTTCTGAAGTTGAGCAGCATTTATTCCCATTCTTCCAAGTGGAATGTCGGAACTTCTGAGTTTCCAAGATCGCATTTCTCACTCATGCTGTCGGTTCATTGTTTTTGCTGTTGCTGGGTTTGTTCAATTTTGCCATTTCAGTTCTGTTTTGACATTTTTACGCACTGGACTTTATTTTTGTTTTGGGTTTTTTTAAACACCACTTGTATTTGGGCAGTCCTGCAATTTTGGTCCTTCCTCAGTTTCATTACATAACAAGACAACTGGAAATTGTTTGTTTGAAAATAAGAAATAAAACCAGGCAGGGTGGATATACTGGATTTCATTTTGGTTGTGGCAGTAAAGTAGTTTGCAAGCTGTATCTATTAAATAAAATGCAACTAGTTATATCATTTGCCACATGAATCCATTATTTTGTGAATCTTACATTATAATCATGATAATAATAGCAGTGCTGAGTATAATGAGTGTGTCCAACTAGGGAGTCTACCATTTCTATGATCAACATGATTATTTATGGCTGTCGTCGGCCAAAAGAAAGGCAGGTATATTTGTATAACACAATTCACACAGGACACCTCAACAATCTTTAGAAAACAAGAAAGGAGAGATTCAAATCATTCAATCATAAATCAAGTTAAAGATACAGTACATTCTGGCACAACAAAAGACAATCTCTGTGCAATAGTCGACAAAAATGACAGCGGTCTGATTCTAAAGGCGCTGAGAGTACACAGCATGTTCTTCAGCACAGAAACTCCCACACGCTCTAAATACTGTCTCAGAATGTACCAGAGGACATGTGCTGAGTTGACTGATGAGAGCTTTTAAACATGTGCGAACGCTTTTCTCTTTTCATTCACCCACTGGAGCTGGAGTGAGAGTGATTCATGCATGATTGAGTGATATTTATCACTCACTTTATTATATTAAGCCATAGACTGTCTGCATGTGTTACTTATTGGTAAATTGAGTCAAATTTCAGACAAAATAATGCAAACTAATTGACACTCGCTCAAACCATTATCCTCTGAAATCAAGATTTTAAGGTAGCCCCTAGAATTAAATTTTTGAGTTGATTAGTTTATTACAATTATTATCCATTGACCGAGTATTAGAAGGAGACTGACCGAGTGCTGACGTCACCTTTACGATTGTGTTTTTGTAAAATGCAGAAGGAGGCGATTGTCTAACTGGAGCCAATTTCCTTATGCAGGCAGATGTGTTGCTAAGATAGATGTTAAAGCAAGCTGGAGTTTGCCCTGCGAATGAAGGCATCTGATTGGTCAATTCTTATGGAGCTCATCACTGCATTTACAAAGACACTACCAAAATGTAAACACCAGAATCACAGAGAACCATGAACTCCAAAATGGTGAGTGTGAGACAGAGGAGTTTGCTTTTCAGTTTAAGTCAAAATCCAGAGCAAGTTGGGGCAACACTGCGTTCATGAGCACTTCCCTATTGGGCTTCATTGAACTAGCAGGTTTGCATTGTCCACCTATATGCATGGTTCTATCCCGAGTCACTCTCTATTACAGCACTTTGCATTTACATTTGAAAGAATTAGTAAAAGAAGCAGTGAAACTTTATTTGTATGGCACTAAAATATACCTGGCTTTTAAATAATCTATGGTGAAAAGCAAAATGTACGTCTTTCAAATAGTTTTCTATTGGCTGTTTTTTTTTTTAAATGAACCGTCTAATTGATCAGTGCATTCTTCCATTGTGTCATTGGGCAACACACTTCACATTTTACCCATGTTTGGATGTGTTAACTTTTATGCTGGGCAAGCCATTTGTCTGCCTCAAGCACTCTCCTTGTTATGTCCGCTTCGTTTAAGTCAAAACAAGCCACTGAGCCTCATTAACATGAATTTGCATTATAAAGTACACAAGAAAAAACAAGAGGCGGTAACAGCACATCTGTCGCACAACGGTACACACACAAGCTATGTTTAAAAACAAAATGACTGCAGAGGTAAGCGAAGTGTAAAACAGCCCTAAAGCCTGGATATTGATCGTGTGATTGAACGAGCATCTGATAGATCTGTGTGGCTTTTATCTGTTTGCGTTCTGCTGACGTTGGGAGTTCTATAGCCACAAAGATAGACACGCATTTACCCCCAGAGCGCATCAGATGTGATTTACAGAATGTGTTTGTCATGTGTAATATATTATATGCGAGATACAAATGATCAAAAACTGTTTTCATCCAAGTACGGGTTTGCATTGTCCACGTTTATGCAGTCTATGGTTTTATCCCTTGTCTCCACTCTCTGATGTAGAGGTCAGCAGTATTGCAACAGTATTTTGCAGTACATTGGAAAGAAAAAGCAATGAAATATTATTTGTACAGCACTAAAATATATCCCCTAAAAGCCTCATACACTTCATGGTCTATACCTACTGATTAGCAGCTCACTATTTTCTCCGCTAAACCTGACATTCAAGTGGATACGGACAGTTATTAATCATTAGGGCTGTAATTCACGATTGTTTTGATAATTGGTTCATTGGCCAGCTATACTTTTGATTCATTGATTAGTTGTTTTAAAAAAAATCCCATATTCACTGACTTTTCAGAATCCAAACCCCTGGAGAACACTTTTCGAAGAGACGACTTGTTACACTTTGGGTTGTCTAATGAAAACTACATTTTCATTTCATTCTAAGTAAGTAAGTAAGTAATCTTTATTTATATAGATTAATGACAGACCAGAGTCACAAAGCGCTTTACAATTGTGGGCATTTGTCTGTCCCTCCACGCAGACATGGAGCGAGGTCGCCAGTACAGTGTTTTTAGTGGTAGAGGAAACCGAAGCACCCGGAGGAAACCGACGCAGACTCCGCTCAGAAAGGCCCTGTTCTGACCGGTATTCAAACCCAAGCGAGAGTCACTGTGCTCCCTTAAAACCTCTTTGCAGCATGTTTAAGTTTTTGTGAGGATACAAAAAATATGAATCTATTATTAAATTAGCTTACAATCGATTTACTGGCCCTATTAATCTTACGGAAAAATCAATAAACATAGAAATAGAGCGGATTTTCAGCTTTGTGTCTGTAATTGGAAAGCATTAACAGTACGGCTGCATGATATTTTAATAATAATAGTAATGTTGGAACAGGAGTATTTTAGGAACAAATTGTTGCTGCTCTCATCTTTTCTCTCATCTCTTCTCCCGCCATATTGTGTTTTTTTCTTTCCAGAGAGTTTGTGGGCAAGGTTTGTTTGGTAATTTGGTTTTCTTGTGAGTTTTGAAGCGTGTTAAACCCCAGTTGTTGACTCTCTGTAAACGATGAGCTGCTATAGTGCGGCTTTGAAGCTACATTTTTGTTGTTGTGATATTTGTTGAAGAAAAGCCCTTTGCACCATGGATGACGACAACACGGTGCATGTACTGCAGTCTTCGCCCCCGCAGTGTGCGCCGGTTGTCGGCGCTACTATCAGACTCCACGTAGTCGGCAAGAGGCGTTATCTCAGGAGCGCTAAAAATAAACCTCCTGCTGCCATTCGAAGGTGATGGTACTGAACGGTTCTCAAGTTGGGCTCGTCTCTCTGAGGTTGCTGTGGAGGTTTTAAGAGTTGACCTGATATGGATTATTTTGCCATAAAGTTTTCAAACCTTCCTACTAAACTCTCCGATGCTGTATATTTCGCTCAGGGACAACTTACCTTCAGCAACTTAATCAAAGAATAGCTGGGTGAAGTGTTTGTCCCAAGGTATTCCCTGCCCTTGCATGTTTTTGTCAGCCTGGGGAGAGCGTGGATGTTAACGGTGCAGCACCCAACACTTCAGGCTACTTCAGCCGTGGGCAAAGGACACTGAGGAGGACAAGTCGCTGCGAGAGGGCACATGTGGCTTTCCAGTTAAATCCCAGAGACCACATGCACAAGGTCACACCTACTGAGCAGTAACCATGGTTCCATCCATCCATTTTCTTACCCTAATCCGATTCTGGGTCGAGGAGGTGGCGATCAGCTGCCACAGAATCCGAAAAGCACCACCCCCAAGCAGGGAGCAGTAGCCATGGTTGATAAGACTAATTACGGCTTCTACTACTACTAGCATTGGTTTTATAAACGCTTTTTTGGACACTCAAAGGCTGACGGCATGTTTTCTACTAAAAATATTACTTCTCATTCTAAAACATGACAAAAAAAACCGCTTAGAGATGCATAATATGTCTCCTTTAGAAATATGAGGACCACTCCAACTACAGATATATACATGCATTTAACGAGAGATCAATGAAACGGAGTATAATAAATTGTCTTTTCATAACCTTTAACTGATTAACTGAACTAATATTGTCCAGGAGACAATATAAGACAGTCCATTCATACAGACAACAGACATACAATACGTTTAAGAGTCGTGCATCCGCCGCGATCAATAGCACTCATATTACCAAGGACATTACGCTGCATTCTCTGCATCTGTTTTATATCAGGCAGAGAAGGCAGCGCTGCTCCCTTAGCCACGTTCTAATCCGGTGTAGCTAATTGTGCGCATGGCAAACAGACATAGCAACAACGCCTGGTACTAAGCAGGTCATGAAGCACAGTATTGAAGTGCAAATGCAAAACCTGCTTCTTGAGTGTCCAGAGGTTGCGTATGGAGGGCATGGTCATATTTACTGCGAGTTCCGTGTGTAGTTGTGACATTATTGTGATGTACAAGTGTGTTTTTTATATGCATGTTCCATGTAAATCCTAAATAATCCTAGAATTGTGAATTATGATGTAATGTGGCAGGAGATTATTATAAACCCTTCAAATCAAGACTTGGCTTGTAGCTGGGATAATGAGGTTTTGTGTTTTGTCATATCAGCGGACATATCTTCAGATGTGAAGGCATTTTGAATTGTTGGTGATTGGTGATTCAATTCAATTTATTTTTGTATAGCTGTACATCACAACAGCAGTCGGATCATCATTGTCCTCAGAGCCTCCTAAAAAAAAAAAAACATGGAATTTTTTTTTTTAATAGAAATCTCAGAGAGGCCCATAGTGAGTGAGGGATCTTCTCCCACGGACAGCAGGCTACAGATCCAAGACTCAGTTTTGCTTGGTTTGTCATGATTCTAAGATTTGTCATGATGCTAACCCTAACCCTAACTCTAATACATTAAAATAAAACTCCATCCATCCATTGTCTACCCCTCAATCCATTTCTAGGTCGGGGGGAGGCAGTCAGAGAGTACCAACCCCTCACTGATCCTCCTGCAGGTGGAGAGTCCACAGGAGGACAGGTGCTCTGTCAGAGAGAGCACAGCCTTGATTTTTCAGCTGGGGCTTCAGGCAAAGTGGGGTTGAGTGTCTTGCCCAAGGACACAACAGCAGCATACAGTATTAGTGGGAGTCAAAAAGAAATAAAATTGAAACCTAAAATGTCTTAAGATTACAATGTATACTATTCATAGTATTGCATACAGAAATACCAGTGCTGGAGCTTAGTAATTATCAAGAACGTTGACTGCAAATCAGCACCAACAATAACAATTGGCAAGTGAAAATTTTAGAACAGTAAGAAATCACATTTCTATGACGATAAAACATGTCCTCTCTTAAATATTTAGCTGCTGCAGTGGCAAATTGCAAGCAGATCTAAAATACTGACTCAGTGCAGTCCTATACTGCATCTCCAGTCCATCAGACTTTATAACCCTCTCATACACACACACACACACACACACACACACACACACACACACACACACACACACACACACACACACACACACACACACACACACACACGCACACGCACAGACCGGTGTGAGGTGGCTGTCTGAATAATGCATGATGTGGTGGCAGGATTCACTGGGGACTACAGAGTTAAACTGGAGACAGGAAGACAGGATCAGAGAGGAGAGAAACACAGCTGTATATGGGGCGTGTTACTGGGAATAAAGATGAGAAAAGACTTGAATTGTTTCTACAACTGTATTTTAGAGAGGCAGGGTTACAGTGACACACAGCTTGTTTGATGATAATGATCAAGAAACATTTGTTAAATTAAATGCATGTCTTGCAGTACCAGACACAGACCAGACAATCTTCAGGTAGTTTAATGTACTATAGCCAGGTGTGTACAGGTGGGAGTAGACTCTGGGGCAGACCCACTTCGGAGATTCTTTGGATGAGTGCATCTTATATAAACAATTAGATTATTTTAATCTACAATTCAGTCAATAGATCATAGATAATAGAATAGATCACAAGCATAGTCTGAGCATAATGCATACATTTATCTCTATCCAATACAAATGGCATGTTTCAGTGTGAGCAGTTCTGATCACATGTTCATACCCGTGTGCCTCCCTTCTTTAGAAATGACTCTGGGGGGGATGAGGATTGTGAGTAATCCCTGATATGAATGCCTAAAGAGTGTAAACATCAAAAAGACTCATTTAACCAATCAGACAGCCTTGTTTCCGTACACTATGACCTCTGCTGCGTGTCCACAGAGCAACATGGAGTAAAACCACTCAGTAATCTCAGAATATAGAATCCATCAAGCTTTTATTAATGGAACATAATTATTGACTTATGTCACACATTTCTGCTGCGACCAATGACCAGCAACAGCAATAGAAATGTTTTAAACGTTTAACCATGTTACGACATTGTTCCATCGTCACGTTAATATGAGAAACAATATGAGGAAGACGGAAGTATTCGTCGAAACATGTCAAGGGAATAACATCGCAAAACCTTGTATTGCTTGGTATAGAAGAATCCAATACTTTTAATTCTTCTAAAAAGGCAAGATAAATCTTCCTAAACTATGATAAACACAACCCCTTGTCCCTTCTGCCATGAATGCTCTGTTTTTAAACCCAGTGCAGCCTTAGACCAGTGGTCTGCAACCGTATGATTTAAAAGAGCCATTTTCCCCGTCTCTTGTCAAATATCCGCAGAATATTTTCTATTTTTTATTTGTAGATCTTTTTTAGTTTGATTTTAATCAAACTAAAAAGTAATCACAATGCACCATTGTGGTTTAGTGTATTGTTCCAATCAAAGACAGAAATTGAACATTTTTGTCAAGGTCAAAGGAGTCTTTGAAGGACGCTGAGGAGCCGCTGGTTCCCTCCCCCTGCTTTAGACTAGGGCCATATCTGCATTTTAAAAACAAAAGTATTGCTTCCAAATTGGCATGAAAATGTCTCCAGTGATATAATATCTTTTCCACCTGCTGCCTTCAACTAGACCATATTGGATGCTTCATATAAAAGACAAATGCTATCTCCAATCGTTGACAATATTGGGGTGCTGATCCTCACCTTGTCTTTATGGGGAGTATATGTTTATCAATATAATGTTCTACTTAAAAAAAATTTCAAAAAAGAATTAACAATATGTGAAAATAGATATTCACAATTATAATCACGGCCCAAATGACAACAAATATTACATAGTATGATCTGATTTCAACTCTTTATTTTGTACATTACAGCTGCCATTTGATTCACCGTTGGCACATGTCTGTTTTATCACAGCATTAAAATGAGGAATAGCGTTTGCTGCAGTGAACGAGGTAGTCCCCTTCAGGTCAGTGACGTAGGGATTTGATCGTGGCCCGCTCTGCTCTGCTCTGCTCTCTCTAAATGTGTGAATTTCAAGGGAATATCCCGCACACTGAGAAGTAACAGACAAAATGGCGTTGTTGCATTGTTGTGAAGGATTAGAGGAGACTTAAAAAGCATTGCCCTTCACGGAGAGCTTCAGCACCAGGAGCTGAATATGGAGGCGCGTAACTCACCAGAAGAGACAGTTCAAGGAGAAATCTTTGCTTGTCATGTTAATTTACTTGGTTTTATTATGTGCAAAGTTATGATTAATAGAGCTGTTCACTTTGGAAATAACAAAACATTTCACAGTTGTTTACATATATTTAGCAGTCCTGGTTCCAGAGCGTAATGGTTTCAGGGCCTATTTATGAGCTAATCCCTCCAAAATTGATAACAAATCAGACAAAAAATGATCAAGTTTGGCAAAAGATAACCCTAACCCTAACCCACTGCATTAAAACAATATTTGCCAATGAGACAAGAACAATTATCTTTTTAACAAGATACAACAGTTATGGAAATCAGACTTAATGACTTTGTCCCATTGGCTTGTTTTAAGACAGTCAGAATGTACTCAATTTAAGATAAAAACCACTCCATTCACGTGTAGGGACTTTTATATATACATGTTTTGGTAAATAAAGATGCAGTAAATGCTGGACTAGAAGCTGATACTTTTTATGGTTTTTTCAACACCGCAACAAGGAAATGATTAGGGCCCATTTCAGAGCAGAGTTTATGGACTGTTATTGTGTCTCCATCATCTCCATTTTGGAAGGAGTGGGAGGCACGTTTAGGGTCAAACTAACTTTGGTCTTCACGAGTCAACAGTGCGCAGACAGGCAGCATTTCAGATTCATGCAGCTAAAATCTGCAGCTGAAGTATTCCTGAAAATGTGAGACAGGCTTCTACTCTGACAATGTTCAAATCCAGGTTCAAAACAGAACTGAGGAATTCAATCTTATGTGAATTATTTATGAGTTGAATGACTTGTTTGATTGTGCGGCATGTATGTGGACAAAATGTACTTTCTTTGAAATGTTGCTGGTGCGGTTTCTAAACAGGTGCGCTTAATAGTCCAGCAAGTCCTGTACGAACTGAATAGAGAGGAGGAGTTTATACTGAATATATTTTTTGGTGGTGGGGAAACCAATGATATAGAGCCTAAGTGTCACCTTTGAGTTTGTGTCTCACTTTTATGGAGCTGACACGTTGCAGAGTTTTGGAATCCGGATCAGCCGAAAATCGAATCTATAGCTTACATATTTAAAGAGAAATTATCTATTTTTTATCAGCCATAAACACTTGGACGAAGCATATGTTGAAACAAAATATTAAACCCTAACCCTATAACTATTATGATATCAAGGGCCACTGAGACTTTTTACAGTTATCAATATCAAACAGTTATTTAATAACGTGTGGATTCTGGAATACAATACAACAAGTTAATAACGTGTTCGCATTGGGTAGGGTAGATATCCAAAGATATGTTTTAAATCTGTAAAAATCTGTGACATCTCAGCCAATTACCAAAGTGTCACAAGACTTCACCTACAGAACAACAGTATAATCCAATATCATGAAGTCCTCGCTTCGTAAGAGGGTTGCAATGGTCATGATACTTCATGTTTTTTTGTTTAAAATACATTTATAAAAGCATTGTCTACTTCTAAAACATAAAACTCAATTGTAATCACCCTCATAATGAATTATCTACAAACAGCCAGCCCGAGAGCCAAGAACCCTGCAGCAGTGTGAGAAGTTGGCACTGGAAGTAGTTTAGTAGAAAATGGGTCTATTCTGCTGTGTGAGGAGATGTGGCGGAGAGGGCGTGGAGCAGAGGAAATGTGAGCTCTGTCTCTAAGCAACAACCCCTGTGCACCCGAGCAGAGGCTCTGCATAGCAGCAAACTGCACTGGGTCATCCCCAGTGCTGCAGACCCACAGGCCCAGGGGACAGACCAGTCCATACCTGCATTAGGACGAGCTGTCCAGTGGGAGAGCAGGGAATGGGACCAGCCAGAACATGAGGAATAAGACATTAACAGAAAGCTATTCTGTCTAACACAGACATTTTGAACTCAGAACTTAGAAGTAAAGTCTGTCTTTATTTAATTTTCTATTTTTTACATATTGATGGGATGGTACTTGTTTCACAAATCAAGACATAATTTGATTTGATTTTTTTTTTTCAAATTGTACAGAAATAGAGCTAGTGTTGTGCTATACTTAATAGTCATTTATCTTATGTTGTGTGCTCCCCATTCCAACTGAAATGTGTTCAATGAATCACTGTCCAATGTCTCATTCCAATCCGATTGCTATGCGTACATCTCAACCCACATTAGATTTGGCACTAGTCCCTCTGAATGGACTGCTTTTTCACACCTCAATTGGCGCGCACGTGTTTACATGTGTCTTTATCAATAGAATGAAATGGAAGTAGGTTGAGAGTTCAGTTTTCACACCTGCTTCTCTGTATGGCATGAATGAATAATGCCAATGGAAGTCTCTTTGAGTGTCCAGAAAAGCTAGATATAAAACAAAGGATCTTTATTCAAACACCGTATTTTCCCAAACCTGAAACCCAGGGAACTACCAATCACCTACAGTATATATGGGCATTTCACAACTGTCCTATTGTCTAAAAATAATTGATGCATACATTCAAGGAGCTCAGAGTATATCACGGTTTCTCTTTTCCAAGTCGTTATCATAAATTGAATCTCTATCATGTATGCTTTTTGCCACATAATGTACCGCTAATACTGACGTGAGCCCTCACCTTCTCATAGGGGTCCGAGTCATAGTTGAGGCCAATCCCACAGTCGTCAGTGATCTCAGACAGGTCCTCATCATCAAACTCCTCCAGGCTGATGTCATGGGCCGCCGGTCTGCACAGGAGCAAAGACAGAGACCATTAGTGCATTTACAAGTCATTAGAATTCAGCTCACGTTGCACTGGGTCAATAGGTATTCATGGGTTTCAGTTTCCCGTTACATGCCGCATTGTGAGACATTTCTCCAATTCAAAACAGATGACAAAGAATTGCGCATTATCATTTTGTCGTAGAAGCATTGTAAAAAATACTACGCTTTTCTTTGTTACGGTAGTTTTCAGAATGACACTGAGATTACATAGTTTAAGCTATACAGTGGTTCCGCGTTTTCCCGAGGGTTACGTGATGACAGTAAAACGCAATAAGCGAAATCCGCAAAGTAGCAGCTGTATGTTTTAAGGCTGAAAAACCTAACACCGCACAATTTATACACTTTTCACTTTTTTTCAACTCGCAACTGCTGAGTTCAGGAGATATCTCTGTGATCGCAAAGATATCGAACCTACTCGTTGTATGTCTGAATGCTGCTGCAGCTGTAAAAAGCCGTGTATATACTGTACTGTACAATACACTTGCAGAAGACACTGAGGGGGCTATGGGAAGACAGTGGTAGAGCTAATCACAGCACAGCACAACCCTAACCCTAACCCAAAAGTTTTTTTCTGACTTGAAATAAAGGCCACTGTCATGTTATACTAGCTGTTATATGATGTTGTATATGACGTGTTTGGATTATAGAGAGGCTCAGGTGAAACAGCGAGGCCACAAAAGGTGAATCACATTGGGGTGATGGACCACAGTATTTCAATTACAAAATTCAACAACAAAACAAAATTAACAGAAATTAATTTACTCTTACTTAAAGTGAGTTACTTAACAAATTCTTAAGAAAGAGAAAGAATAAATCAAGCAGGTCCGTTAAGCCCACCCATGCATTGATCGACCATTCTCCTCCAGCAAACATAAATGATCCTGGTTTTGTGAAAAGGAGGGACTATTTTAACTCATTACTTTTGATATAAACTTATTTCCTCAATACTTAATGTACATGACACTACGGGGTCAAATGGTCACAAATGTGCATTCTTCTAAAACTAAAGTTTTATCTGTTGACATCATCATTAAAACACTGATCCTTACTTAGTCATTATTGTACTTCCTAGTGTTCATCTGGACAATGTATATTGTTTTTCAAGACGCTCCTTAGTATCAGTTAGCACTACTGTATACTGCACTACTTGTTTACGTAGAACGGTTTCACATGGGAATGTTCATTTAAATAACTTTTCTCCTGTCCCCAGCACGCACACTGCTGGGTCTAACTTGGAATGAGACTTTTGAGTGTTGTCAAAGAGCCGACTTCAGCACAGATCTATGCTGGTGTGAAATGAGGCGTGGTATTGAGAGCTTCCTGATGGGATGTCGCTCTCGCTCTCCTCATCTTCATGCTGTTAATTCAGGCTTTCTGTCACAACATTCTTTTCCATGTGGGAAAAAATGCTGCATTGCAGGTCCCACCCACAGTATTGAGATAGATGCAAACTAAGAGTAAGTCTCTATAGGTTGATGTATACACTGGCTGTACCTGCAATGTCACGTCTGTGGAGCAGAGAAGGACGTGTGCAAGAACAGGGTCAAAAGTCCACGTACCAGGGTTTACATTAGTCAGCAGTGCAGACAGTGGAAGTGTGCAGATAGAAAGTACACAAAATAATAATAATAATATACAGGGAGTTACAAACTAATGTATGCAGAACTAAAATAAAAAGTAGACACGTTCAGATGAAATAATATTTACAAGATTATATATTTGTTTAATGTTTTGTTACTAAAGACCCCCCCTGCACACAAGGGCATAAGTCCATGAGTGCAGGATGGTAAGAAGAACCTCTCTCTCCAGGTGAGTGCCACCACAGACTGTATTATCCTTTGTAGACGATAGTAGGACTAGGAGTGCTGACATCACTCATAGTGTTTGGCTTCTCCAGAAGAAAACATTTAGAGCTAACTCAAACAGGCTCCATGAGCGGGAATCTGGAGCCATATTTGTAGGAAACAACAACGCAGCACTCAAAGAGGCAATCAGGAGCTGGTCTGTCCCTGTTCCCCTTTTCGCTAGTTGAAGCTGAAGTTAAAGGAATAGGCCACCGTTTTTACATACTGACATATCTTCTTACCTTACCTTAGACTAGTTGATATGTACCTATCTGTTCTTTGTCTGTGCGCTCTGTCATGCAAACGGAGCACAAATGCAGCCTCTTCAACATACTGTATAGTACCAAATCAGCTCCCGTTAGAAGCTACCAAACTCTTCCACGTTTTCCCTATTTAAATACAGTTACGTGACGTGTTACACTACAAAGTATAGTAACACAGAAATGTAACATGTCGATTTTCTCAGCGGATAAAAAGTCACGCTGCTTCTATTGACGGAAGTGAGCGGGAGAGAAGTCTTTAGGAGTTAGTGCGCGGACGTAGTGCTCCTCGTAATATTACGCCTCACAATATAGTACCCCTTTTTATACGCAGAGAAAATCGACATGTTACATTTCTGTGTTACTATACCTTGTAGTGTAACACGTCACGTAACTGTATTTAACTGTATTTAAAAACTTGTAAGAGGCTGCATTTGTGCTCCGTTTGCATGACAGAGCGCACGGACAAAGACCAGACAGGTACATATCAACTAGTCTAAGGTAAAGTCAGTAAAAACGGTGGCCTATTCCTTTAAGGATGGAAGATGCCAGTTATTAGGACTCAAACATGGATTCACAAAAAAATATCCAAATATAAACACCAAGATCATACAGATCGGTGAATCGCAGATCTTTAAGCAAAAGGGCAAACGTCTGTCCTTTTATTACTATTATTTCAATCTGACAGCGGTATCAGATTTAGGCAAGGACATCAGAGACTGTAAATTAGAAAATGTAAACAAATAATTACAAATTCTAGTTGGTCACTAACTATCCCTCACGTGTGGCGGTGCTAGGAGACAGAATGCACACTGAAGGACAGGTCAAAGAGAGTAACTTCAAATATTTGCATGTATACTGAAGCACAATGTTTGTTTTGGCCCAGGGGCTTCACCGTGGACCATTGTGCTGACCACAAACAGACAACCCAAGCAGACGCAAACAGAAAAAGGAACGGGTCAGCATGCATTTCCACACACATTGTCATATTTAATTATCTACCAGTAGTGAATGTGTCTGAATAGTGCACACATGCATTCAGTGTTTGCACTTTTGACATTTTAAATAACTTCTGAAGGATAATATACACTGGATCAGACACCACTAAGGATCTCTGTAAAAGTACATCAGTATTTACAGGAACATAAAAAACAACACATACTATTACCGCTACTGAACGTATAGCTGGTCTATGGAAGCCCGTTTCCGCCATGTAAAAAAAAAAAAAAAGCCTACAGAAAGTCAAAATTTCGACTTTAAAAGTCAAAATTTCGACTTTAAAAGTCAAAATTTCGACTTTAAAAGTCAAAATTACGACTTTAAAAGTCAAAATTTCGACTTTTAAAAGTCAAAATTTCGACTTTAAAAGTCAAAATTACGACTTTAAAAGTCAAAATTTCGACTTTAAAAGTCAAAATTTTGACTTTTAAAAGTCAAAATTTCGACTTTAAAAGTCAAAATTTATGAGTGTGTGTTGTTGTCTGGAACGGTCTCTGGACGTCCTGCACCTGCAGATTATGTGAAGATATTGCCTACAGCGACCACTGCATCCTTGAAGTAGCCAGAAATAATGTTGTTTGATTGATTCTGTAAAACGTTCCTGTTTAAGCCCCAGACCGCGGTCGTAGGAGGCAGGGAGGAGCTGTCTTTTTATTTATTTATGTTAAATTCAATTTACATATATACAGCATTTAAATCAAACGACTTCTTATTTCGACATAGTAACAAATAATGTGAGCAATACGTTTTTATAATAAATCAAAGGAAAATGAGCCATCGAGACATTCCAATCCAATCTGCTATAGACCACTCTGACCAGACGATGGCGCCACACGGAGCGAGTATTTCCACGGCTGAAAGGATGCGCTTTCTACGTGTTGAGTACGGGGTTTTATTCATGCATCTATAATGGGTTTATCTATTTCTAACCCTTTTCAAAGACCCTCACTGTTATCTGCGGAGTTATTTCTCCGGATTGTTGCTAAAAGAGTCGTGGGCTTTATTTTGTCACAATAAAATAATCAGACAAGGTACTTATTCCCTGTATGTCTCTGTGTTCTTGCTCATACGCCAACAACTTTACCCGCACGCTCCATCAGCTCACCCCCGCATGCACGCAAACACGTCACATACTCTTCAATGCACTGATCGCAATTCCAAAAGGGTATTATTGTCAGTGCCCGTGACTGTGGTTCTCCTGCCTCTGTCTGTGGTTCTCCTGCCTCTGTCTGCGGACCTCCCTCACTGTCCTGTAATCGCGAACGGTCTCTCTGTCAGTCACAATATTATTCACTGCATTTCTGGTGCATCCATTGATAGCCGTGATACTGACCAGATGTCACCAGTTGATGCTCAATGACTTTGAACAGCCACATGTGTTTTATTATTAATCTTCCACAGTCCGTTTAGGATAAACTAAATAGAGGCTTCTGAAGCGGATTCTAATCATAAACGGAGAGACCGTTTGCATTTTAACGCGATTACTACCACAACATTATTGCTGCTACTTCATGGATGTGGTCACTGTCTGTAGGCAAAATCTTCACATAATCTGCAGGTAGAGGATGACCCATGGTCATGGATCTATAACAGGGATGACCAGAGACCGTTCCAGACAGCAACACATACGAGTTTTCAACTGCACATGCGCAGTTGAAAACTCGTAATTTTGACTTTTAAAGTCAAAATTTTGACTTTTAAAGTCGAAATTTTGACTTTTAAAGTCGAAATTTTGACTTTTAAAGTCGAAATTTTGACTTTTAAAAGTCGAAATTTTGACTTTTAAAGTCAAAATTTTGACTTTCTGTAGGCTTTTTTTTTTTTTTTACATGGCGGAAACGGGCTTCCATACTGGTCTCATACAGATGTGGAAAAGAGGAAAGGGTTTCAGATGACATCATGTCCCTGCGTTGTGATTGGTCGATTGATTAGCACATTACCGTAATATGGTGTAGCCTCTGGGGAAAACGTCAGGCTAAAGGATTTACTTATCTACATTTTGTGGCATATTGGATATGCTGTAACATTTTAGTGTTTGTCATTCATTACATCAATTCAACAATAAAACATTTAAAAGACTTTTGACAAAAATCCGACAGTTGTTTAATTGAGTAAACTGGACAAACTGTTGATGACTTTTTTAACTGGACACAACATGATTTAGTCACAAGGTGTTTTAATGCACTGTTGAGTGTGATAATCAATTGGAAATATATTTAATCCACTCTACTTTGACTATAGACGAGCGTCCTATCGCTGCTAAAAGTTGATGGATTTGAAATAATAAATAGTAAGTCCATAAACTCTGACAGCCCAAAACATTTTTCCAGTATCAGCTCTTTGCTGTTCACATAAACCCATCGGGAAGCAGGACTGTGTGCTATGTCGTGAGCTGTGTTCAAATTCCTTCTTAACAATTATGGTAATTGCAGTGGTAGTCAAGATAAATACATGTTTTTAAAAATTCAATCATTTCAAATGCTCATCAATATATCACTTTTATGTATTTCTAATATTCTTGTGTAGTATCAGTGTGGCCTTCTGTCACCATATTTCAATAATATTTGTTAAAAATAATGTACAATTATTGAATACGTAAAAAAAACCCCATGCCAATATTTAGCTTGCTTACTGATCAACTACTTAACTTTCCCCATGAAGCAAGGCCAGGTTTGTCCAGCAGAGAGAAAAGTAAAATGTTACAAATGTGAACAAATCAGGTCACAACATGCTGCCTTCATTTAATTAGAAAACATGTCATCTCTTGCATATATACTTGTGGGAATGACGTATTACATAGCTATAAATTTGTTTTGAGAGTGAGGTACACAAGCTTTAAACAACCGCCACAAACAAATCAGCATATTCTGGCACATGGCTGGTACAAAGCAGTTTGGCTCGACACATTTCTATGTCAACACTGCTTAGCGATTATGTTTTTACACATTACACATGCATCAGTGAATCATCCACAATTCAACCCAGGCAGTTTGGACGTTCACACAGTGGAGCCAGAGCATCACAACGGCCCAAAATCTTGGCATTCTCAGCAAAAAGTCAGCAGAAACGGCTGTCAAACTGCTGCATGAGTTGTTCCAAAAGACAGCAGCACAGCCTTTCTCCGCTAAAACACCCAGTGATAGGCTGACAGAAAGACGTGGAGGTTAAATAGAGTTCCGAAAGCAAATTTAAATAGTTGAAGAGCAAAGTCTTTTGTTTGTTAGAGCTAGGAGGTTAATTAGCATTGTCCATCTATATAGTCTATGGACCAGAGAGGATTTTTGGTACCTGACTGTTTCAACATCTGGCTCTGCTTGTCCTGTTATTCATTTTGCTTACCTTTGTGTAATATTGTGTGATAGCATATGCTGTGAATCCTAACTGCATCATTCAATATTGTGTTACGGTTTCTGATTGGTCCTTAACATGTATTTTACATGACCTGTGTTGTAGCTCCGCCTGACGGTGCATTCTGTTCCTTTACGCTAAACTCTGCCAGTAAACAGCACAACCAGAAGCTGAGTGTCATACTGACGCTTTGTATATAGTAAGTAAGTACGTAATGTTTATTTATATAGCGCATTTTACAGACCAAGGTCACCCAAAGCACTTTAAAATTGTTCAGAGTTCAGATATTATTCCAATCATTCCACACACGGTGATGACAGAAGCGAGTCGCCGAACTCACTGGACCATCAACCTCCAATCAACACCATCCATTCACTCTCTCATTTACATTCATACCTATTGTGCATGTTTTTAGTGGTAGGGGAAACCGGAGCACCCGGAGGAAACCTACACAGACACGGGGAGAACATGCAAACTCCACTCAGAAAGGCCGCCGTGTCACAAGAGATGTATACTACTGTACATCTATTTTAAACATAATAACAACCTTGTGATCCATTACGTATTTACAATCGGGGACATTGATGTATAATTCATCTGTTATAAGAAGTACAAGGACTATGAACCGGGACGAGGGGGCTTGTTCATTCCCACACACCTGGGGATTCTGTCCTGAAGAGATGGGACTGCAGATGGCGCTGTCGTCCTGCCTCTGTGGTGAAACAGAGAAAAGAGTGGAAATATGCTCTCCCGCAGTCCCCCCCCCCCCCACACACACACACCCCCATCTCCCACACCCCCACAGTGGCTTCAAAGAGCCTCCCATCTGCAAGAGGGGAAAGTGGAGCATCGCCTTCTTATGTGAGATTTGCAACACAGAAATCTAACTCATGGGGAAATGAGAGCAGCTCCGCGTGAATAAGTGAACCAATTGGAGATAAATTCTGCCAAAAAATGCAAATATGAAAAAGGAACAGAGCAGTAATTACTCCTTTGAACACATTTTGAGGTGATAAAGACAGAAAATGTAAGTCCTGGTCTATGTCAGAAAGATACAACTCATAAGGAGATTTTTTTTTATTGGCTGTAAATTTTTAGTTACGATGATTTTGCAGTATTTTATTCAGGACTACTTTATTATTATTATTTTTTACTTTAGTTAGAAAGGTAAGTCTATTTATCTAGGACAATTCATACACAAGTCAACTCAAAGTGTTTAACATCTTTAACATAAAAGGCCACATTCTCACTGCTAAACTGGGGCACAAATGCTTTGTAGATTTGCTTCAAAAGATGTCAAATATCTTATTGGACTCTAGTGGACATATGTGGACCAGAAATGGTCCAGTTAAAGTGAATCAGGTCAACAAGTGTGAACGCACCCTAAAGTGCCCTTTGTAACATTCTGTATTATCTTTATCTTGTCTGTTTTTTCTTCAACCAAGTCTAGTATTGACCTACTACCTTTAACATTACGATTGTATAAAGCCTGTTATTCTTTTCCCCAAAGATGTTGAGCATATGGGAGTAGCCCAAGTGCAATCACGGCAAATCTTGAAATTCTAAAGCAGGGATGTCATAGTCAAATACATCAGACAGCCAAAAATAATAATTTGCTACAAGCTGAGGGCCGGACTGGTTCAAAGTTTATTAAAACATATTTAAAATGATTGCATATAACCTAATGAACCAAGACCTAGCACAGTGTACCATATTTTATTTTTCTACAGGCTCACAGACAAAATCAAACTTCCGTCAAAGAGAAAACATTGAGCATTGAATTAAAAAACCAATAATTTCTTATGGCTCTGTGCAGGCCATTTCAAATACTAATCATATATCACCCTGGGGCCCAAGATAATGCATTTGCGGGCCGGATCTGGTCCCCGGGCCTGGACTTTGACACCCATGTTCTAAAGAGATCACATGCAAAATGCTGAAAATCATGTGTTTCACAAAAGGGCCTCACTCTCAGTATGGGTAACTTTCATGGGCACAAATCAGGACAGTTCACAGTGTCCATCATAACACTTGAGTCGTACCACTCAGAATGAGCCATGACGAGGTCCTGATCATGAGCCAGGCTGGGGCAGCTGTCTTTGGGGTGAGTCCATGGATACATCAAAACAATCCCAGCCATTTGAGGAATGTCACATGACCTACGCGATTGGCACAGTAAGAAAATTATATGTATTCCTAAAAAACTTCCATTGACTTTCACTTTCAGTATCTGGGAAAATGGAACACAAATGTCAGAATACACATTTATTTTAAGTTTTCACACAATTCGTTGAGGAGGAGAGACATGATAGTACATTCCACAGACAGAATAAGCATTGGAAAGGAACAAAACATTAATAATATTACTACATCTTCTTCTTTTATAACACTTTTGAGGACATTTTGTCATTCTAACAGTATGTAGGACTCTCTGTTTGTCTGTTTTGTCTTGTGTAAAGCCCTGTGCACACTGAAAATCTTTGGTCATGTCGCTTTAACATCAATAAAACATGTCTTCTGCTGGACACGACCCCAGACCTCCGCATCTTTTGTCCGTTTTCCTCAATCTGATCATTTGCAATATAACGTAAACCATGTTAAACATAAGACCTGCAGTAAAAGACGATACAGCCAACAACAAAGTAAAATAGTAAAGCAGACTGTTCCGTGGCAGGTCACAAAGAGATTAATGATCCAGTTCCATCAGTTCGATTCACTGATTCATTCACAATTTCACAACCTACAGTATAATACACAATACACAAATACAGCACAATGTGGCGTTTAAATTGTAAAGATGAGTCATTTTGTCTTTTTTTTTTCTCTCTGAAGCCGCTTGTGATTCTATGGAATGCCCCCATCACATGATTGAATCCGCGCACAGACCATTGACTTGATTGAATGCTCGCTCTGCTATTGAACAGTTTGTCATTGAGCCCCCGGCCCTCTGTCGTCCTGCAGGAAATACTGTGAGAAATGTGGAAAATGTCTGATTCCACGGAGGAAAGACCAACGGCTTCAGTGGATTATACACTTCCAGTTAAAAAGAGATTTCCATTATCATGAACGCTCGGCACCCGACAGACAAAGGGAAAAAGAAAAAGAGGTGCAGACTGAAATATTGCAAGGATGTGTAATGAGGCTGACTGTTGCGGTGAATTGTGTGGACAGGGCAAAATGCATGTCTGTTTCACAAAGCGTGGTATGGTTATTATAAAATTGTGATTTTGATTATAAAAGCATTTGAAGCTTTTTTGGTTAAAAGTAAGCTTGTCATTCTAACAGTAAATGCAGGAGTCTATAATTTTCCACTTAGGCCGAAGCTAACATATCTCTTGCACCGTCACACGAGCTCAGAGGAGTGTCTATGATTCTTCCGTAGTATAAAATCACTGCTGTAAAATTTTTGTTTGTGTCGGTATAACATCAATAAAATGTCGTCTGCATCTATGACACAATCCCAGACCTCTGCATGGTTTGTCATTTTCTTCACAGTGAACCAATCTTTTTTTTCCTGATTAAAAGTAAAATGTTTTGAACCAATCAGGCCACTTAAAGATTCCAACAAACTAGAGATAGAACTAAACTGTTTTAGAGTGAGATCAATTTCATTACCTGGGCTTACCTCTTATTCTATATTGTGGTTAGAGAACTAAGAGCTTATTTTTATATTATCTAAGTATTTCAATCAGATACAAGTTTTCTGTAATTCGCAATCCTTAAGCCAAAAATTGAGGAATACTCAATTACTGTCTATGGTCTCTGTACTTCTACTGCTTCATTAAGTAAAACTAATGAAAAAGAGTAACTCGATTTTCAGGCCTTTATTAGCTCTTTGAATGCACCTTAGATGTATTATATTATCTGGATAGCATACTTGCTGCAAAACCCATCTCCACATGGACAAGGGGCCCCCCACCGCACTGCTGCCTGAATTCACATGGGCTGAAAGGAGATTTTGCCATAGACCTCAGTGTTAACTAAAACAGCTCGCCCTCAGTTGACAGGGAATCTATACAGCTTTCACAAAGGTTGGGTTTTGTGAGGATCTTAGTATTCCTTCTCATTACTTTAGTGCAAAAACCCGGCTCTCTATCATCTTGGTCTAGCACCATTCTAACCCACAGTCAGCGTTGATTGGTCGGAACGCTCACAAGTGTCTCTGGCCCTGCGGAAGTAAAACCACTGCACATCTACTGCGGAAGAAACAGAGAGCTAGTCAAAATATGTCACCTGCTAATATGGGCGAGGTAGATGGTGCGAGCATATGCTAATAATGTGAATTATCAGTGATATTTGGGACCATAGACTGTAAATATTAACGGACGTAGCGACGCCTTTTGTCCTTCGTTGAAATGTATATGTGCCACAGACATGGGCAGATTCCATGCAGGCAGCTCCTCCCACAGGAAAACGCATATCTGTCAGCGCACATGCTCCATGAGAACATGTGCTCATGTGTATGTGCTGTCATGCACATGAGCACATACACATGCTGACAGACTTGCAACACCACCCCGGTCCGGTGGGGGTGTACCCAGAAAGAGAATTATCCAATGCTTTGTATGACGTCTTCTTTACTCTGGAAAACGGCTGTACAGGATGGTCCAAAAGTCGGCTCTTGGCCCAAAGCCACGTTCCAGACGTGTGTCACTGCTAAGGGGAGTGTAAGAATGTATTTTTGTGTCAGAATGTCAAGTCTGGTCTGAGAGCTGAATTCCCACAAAGATTGTATGGCGTCTGCTGACGTTGTTACCCCATTAGTTTAAATAACTATTCAAACTCCTCCCTGGTACTTAGAGTCATTACTATTTTGCACCCCTGCGTTTTGGTTCTTCCTTGACTTCCCCACGTGACAATGTCCATAGGTTTTCATAAAGTCCATAAACGCTGTTGAATGTTTTGGATCATCACCATTGTCCTTAGACCTGTCCATAAACATTGGCAAGGAAAAACTCTAAAAGCCCAGTGAGAGAAAATGAGAGACCTCAGGGATGCCCACATTGAAGGAAGGCTCCGCTCCCACAGACGGATGTGCTATTGATCCACGACTCAGACTGTACAACGAGGACCGTGGACTTTTCAATGCAGGACTGAGGCTGCATGGAGAACGAGGACCGAGGCCACGCGATGCAGGACTGAGGCTGTATGTCTCCCCATTGTTCTCATCATGGTACATTAAAGATGAGCTCAGATTACTGCCCACTGCTCTGAATTCAATATTGATGCACTGAGAGCCTGAGGTCACTGCTGGTGGTCAGGCAAAAACTATCGATCAGACTCGAGCGGTCATGAGATAAGAATGACCTGTTCTAAATCAGCAGATAGAGGGGGACATCATGGACCAGGTACAACAGGAAACATACTCTGCTTTTATCCACTCAGGGTGTTCGAGGAAGGAACGCACAATAAATTGATAAATCACTCCTAAATGAGTTTTTAAAATATATGAGAATCATTTTAGTAATTAATAAATTGTTAACTGCTTTTCATACAGATTCTAACATGAATGTTATTTTAAGATAAAGACAAAGACAGCACCTACATAAAAATGTCAAAGTGGAGATGTGTTTTATCAACTTGATGAGATTTGAATTATGGTTTATACTATCCAAGCTACTTCACTGTTTTCTAAGTAATGTATTCTGAGGAGCACAGGGAGTGGCCTCCTGCAGAGACTTGGAGGAGCAGGGACTGGCCTCTTACTGGGACTCTGAGGAGCACAGGGACTGGCCTCCTGCTGGTGTCGGGAGTCAGGACTAAACATGGGGAGGCAGCATTTCAGATTTGTGCAGCTAAAACCTGGTACAGTCTTACTTAGACTTCTTCTCTGACAATATACATATATACATATATATATATATATATTTACATTTTTACACAGTTCTTGTTAGCTGTGCATACAACCGAAAGATTGTACCTCTCTTTTGTACAGTATGTACTGTTGCCTTGTGTATGAATGAACTGTGTTATACAAATAAACACACCTTGCCATTGTGTTTTGTTCACTTTGGCTGTACATAAAGAGGGTTCAGGATGTGAGAGTGCTGATGGTGGTAAAAGGCTGAGATAAAACAGTACAATATATACAGTATGAAATGTTTCAAAATTGGGTCAAGAAATATAATCGTTTTGATATTATTTATTGTGGCATTGTCTTGTTCTCCTTGAATGTTTTGCTCGGTCTTTGGGACTATGCTCCATCCCTAAAATCAATACCACTGTAGTCATTTGATCCTTCAGTTATAGAGGCTGCATATTATGGGATACAGTGGCACAATGTTACGCTATTGTCTCATTGTGCTTCTTATGTGCGTGGACATCTGTAAGATTGTCTCCAGCCAAGTTCATGAATGACTTATGAATCATATCAACAGCTATGAGTATATTGCATTCAGCTAACTCGAAAACACATTTTTGAGAGGCTGAGCAGGTCATTGAAATTAAGTCAAAATGTGTTCCAATATCTGTACATACACCACAATGAATGCCACCTCAACCTCAACCCTGACTCTGCTTCAAATATGATCTGAATCTGATTTGATCTTGACTGAATGTCTATTGAATATCATCCCTGAGAAACCAAGTGGAGTCGGCTGATTACCAAACAAACATAAGCACATGTGCAGTATACTAGAGAATATAGGACAATTGTTTTGTTAATTTTCAGTGAGCCAATACACAAGATGCAAGTTTTAAACAAACCCCAGACTTTGACTTTTTGAGAAGATTAACAAACTCAAATGTGATTATACAAAACAGTTCAAAGTGATGTTGAAATAACTGTAAAATTACAAGCAACACGTCCGAGACTAACAACTATAATGGCATCACAGGGTGGAACCAGCATGTTGAGCTATTTTTTTTTACAAAACAAATACCCCATGCAGATACAGTGATCAGGGAACATCAGGAAATCTTAATATTACAACATAAAATAGGCCCTTTAGGGAGCATCACAGAGCTTGAACATCAAAATCAAACTAAAGCTAATTCATGTGTGCCTAAATCTTGACATTCATATATAGATCAATAGACACTGCACTTAAAGGCCAGAGTTTCTTTTATAACCTGAAGTCAGCATATTGACTTTTCGCTGAGTAGAAGGCCAGTCACTTTGTCCTTTCCATTCAATGACAACATGTGGACATATTGTTTGTGACCCAGGGGCAGATTACACGCGTTTTAAAGCCTTCTAGAGCAGTGTGTAATTCATTCTCTGCCCTCAACAGGGCGTGGGCCTCTTTTGGCACTGAGACTGCGCAGGGCGTGTGTGCATCTCAACTCCCTCACGTCATATGTCAGCCTCAAAAACAAATATTGCACAAACGTAGAGGCTGGTGCTATTTTCAACCGCTTTTTTGAGTCATTCATGTCAGACGGGTACTCAATCGGTTTCAGTCTCTCTCAGAAATCATACAGATGATCACGTTTCGCTGCGCTGTCTCAACATCCAGGCCCGTTCAGCTTCATCTAGCATCACATTTGACTGTTTTAGCATCGCCATGTCTCACCATCTCCCCCGCCAATGCCACTGCGTAAAACAGCGACAGTCTATAGCGCAGTCTCCACCGCGCTTTTACGCACCATCGCTTTTACTGCAATAGGAAAACAGCACATACCTGCATCCGGGAGGAGAGAGCGAATGGAAAGTGGAGAGGGAAAACATCTCTGCCCTGTCCGCCATCTTCTCAGTTCACCACAAATGACTCACACACGTTTACAGGGGAGACTGCAGAGAACCAGGCGGGCACAGTCCATCCACGGATGCGAGGGTCTGGGTGGACAAGCGCGCAGATGTTGTTGTTGTTATTGTGATCAAGCGGGTGGATCCAGCTCGGAGAGTGGGGCCCCCAGCCAGCTCTGATGCTCTTCGGCCGAGAGCCTTCAATCACTTGCTCAGCACCATCAGATTTGCGGTCAAACATCCACACGCAGCGGTCAGGCGCAAGAGACAGAAGCGAGAAGACACCGGTGTTGAGAGGGAATGGTCTCAAACCCAACCCCCTATAAAAAAAATTACAATAAAAGATAAAAGTAATGGCAGCACCGCGGTGTCCAGCAGTGCTCCCACAGACGGACCGAAAACGCGTGGTGCTGATGCGAGCCAACAGTGCGGAGATCCGAGAGGAGAGGATGAGGGAGGGAGGGAGGGAGGGAGGGAGGAGGAGGGACTGACGGTGGCGGCTGATGCGAAAGAAGGAACCACTTAGGTATAGGCAGATATTGAAAGCTATATCTTTTAAATGCAGACAAACGTATTGGCTGAAACTGTTTTATTGCATTACGCTGATTATTTTTTATCAACATTGTCATTGGGGTTTATCAACATGAGAGCGGTGAGCTGTCCAGAGAAAAGTCATTTTTTTTAGAGCAAATAATCTGTAGCTCATTATATGTTTTCGAATACCATTCATGAGAAGTAGGTATGAGACAAAATGTTACAACGTCAGGCCACTCAATGTAGACTCATTTTCTGCATGAATTAATGATCTCTTCATCTTAAATCTTACTACTACTTTTTGTGTTGCTTTGTTATCAGTCAATAAAAGAAATCGATATTTCTGTTCTTTTATGTGGTTTTACTCTGGGTTAAGAGTTTTTTATTTCCAGGACAGTGAGATACAGGACATTTACGGACTTTGGTGAAACATGGGCAAATGACTCTAATCTCTTTTATCGATTGCATTTTATTTGGTTCTGCTTGGTTCACAAATTAGTTGGTGGATTGACACTTATGTAATGTCCACCAATTTTGAGCCGATATTCCTATTTGATTATATTTGTGAGTGACCTGGAGACAGGGATCTCCAAGTGCCAGAGCCCTTAATCCTGGTTATATAAATTCATTTCAAAATGTTTACAATATAGGTTATTTAGTTTATTTTTTGTGGCATTTTGCTGCAAAAATAATGCTGTTTTGGAATAGGATTTGACCATAGGTGTCATGGTGTGGCTTTTATTTTTGTACTTTGGTTTTATTTTGACATTTTCTCTGTGGTTTGGTTTTGAGTTTGACTTCTTGTGGTGTTCCCCTGTCTTGATTGTCTGCCCCGCCCTGATGTGTTTCACCTGTGTCTGTGTCTATATGTACCCTGTGCTCCTTTCCCCTTGTTGCTGGTCCATTGTATTGTCAACCTCCGTCTTCTCTTGTCATGTCTGTTCCTGTTTCGTTGCTGCTTGTGCCTTTTGGATTTTTGAGTTTTAACCTGGACTTTTATTTTGTTATCATTAAATAATTATTTTTTGGCATTCCTGCTTTTTGAGTCCTCATCCTTCTCAGCACGTGACAATAGGTTTCTTTAAATCATTGACAAGGGTGTGATCCACTCTTGATAAACACAACGCCACAGGAAATGAGACCAAAGAGAGATCAAAACCATACAATGCCAAAGCCAAAACCACTATTTAGCCATGAGCAACAGAAATAACTATAATATCTTTATTACTAGGTTATAATAGCTGTATTGTGAAGTAAGCATTCGGTGTCTGTTTTACCTCTGTCTATGGTGCTGAAAATCAGATGCGGAAGAGCTGCAGTTTTGCAAAGTGGCCACTAGTAGGTGCTACAAGTCTGTGCTGTCCTGCCTTGTCACGTAACAAATCCACGCTGGTCACCCAATTTTCCTGTGCAAACTGTGTCTCATAAGTAAAACCTGCTAAAGTAAAAGTATATAAATGTCCGATATCAGATTTGGAGATCTGTTGAAAGTTAAGTTGGGAGAAATGAATCGAGAAATGTTACATTGCATAGTAGCAGGGACGGTAACAAGTCAATTGAAATCCGTATGTTTTATTTGCATAATGAAGTATGAATTATTAGAAAAAAATAAGACATATTTAGTGAAAGCTTTTTTGTGTTTAATATTATTTCTATTTATTTGAGCACCTGTTATAACACATGCAAGACATTCATGTAAATTAACAAGTAAATTAACCCAGGACCTTTGCTGTAAAGCACAAGCGCTAACCACCGCACCACCATGCCACCCTGTGGAGGTTACTAAGGTTACTTTTACTGAAAAGTGATACCCTACAAATACAGCCATCCCATCACTGATTGCATTTCCATCCATGTGGTGTATATATATATATATATATATATATATATATATATATATATATAGATTATAGCCTTGAATAAAGAAGTATCAACGAAATTCACAAAACAAATGGGGTGGACTATACCATTAGGATCAAAGTCAGGTAACTAGAATGCCTTTTTAAAACTCTTAATTGATATCCAATATACAGTTGTATAATGCACCCTATTTCAGGCTAGTTGGAATTCCGCTCAACTGCTACAGAAGGCGCCAAAGGAGTCGTCGGGTGGAGAAGATCGACGAGATACTGGGAGCCATAGGAAAAAGGAATTTTAGGCAAATAATATCAATGCTTGAATTCTGACGCAGCTTTGTTACTACATTTGACTACAATTAGTCTTTTCTTTTGATCATTTTATGATTTTTTTGACACACTTGTCATTATAGGTTGGAACTTGACAGTGTGGCAGTTGAGAGCTTAAAAGGAAAGATTGAAGTAAAATCTCAAACTATGCTGAAATATGTAAGGATTAAACAACGCTGTGCATTATACAGTTATAATGTTTGACGCGGAATCTAGAACACCACAATGTTTAGCTTTTAGTTCAAACTGAGGTATAATTAATGTTCAGTAATTTGAGTATTCAAAAACTCTAATTTATGTCATTTTGTATGACAAAGAACTGCCTCTCCACATGAGAGCTCCACAAATGCTTGACCATCTTAAAACTCTACACTGTTGGAGTAAAAATCTGAGATTTTCATGATTTCTTTCCTGTTCATTATGTATATCTGTAGATCTTTACTGTGGTCAACAGCAGTTGTTTTTAAATGTGCTATATAAATACATTCGATTTTATTGGATAAAAGTTAACAAAAGAGCCAAAGAACCATTAGGTGTGCAGCCAGATTGCTATGGCTAAACATTAAAGTATAAGGTTAATTCAGTAGTGTGAGTTCTATGAATTTTAAATATCAGTCATCATCTGTACTTAGTTGTTTTGTAATTGAAGTCATGCTTTTTTTTAGCAGCCTTCACACCTTTGTGGATGCTGAAAGCCCAAACTCATCTAATGCGTCTTAATATAAGATACTCTTTCCAAACTGCGAGGGTTCGTTTAAAAATACAGATGGCCGTTTTCCGTCTCAGTAGAAAAAACAGTGGGAAATGTACAAAAACTTATTTACAGAGCACAGTTAAAAGTCTACAGGCAAAAAGGATATTTACAAAAAATATACATGACTTCAACACTAAGTCTCTTTTTCCTTAGCTTTTCACTCAAGATCCTGCAGTCCACATTACCTTTTCTGTAACTGTCACGACTCCCATGGGGCAGACAAGCACACCTGATGAACCCTGCTTGTCCCTCTCACATTACATTGATAATATCAATCATCCTACTTTTACACCATATCTACACTACATGGGTATTTTACATTCGTGATTCATGATTGCATATTACTGTTACACATTGTCACATTTCCAATAAAATACATGATGAGCTACACATTACGGAGATTCCAAATGTGTATGCAAATGAGCTGTGGTCCACATGATCCACAGACAGGTGCATTTAAACCACTGGCTCCTTATGTCAGGTCTTCTGTCGAGAAGTGCACCCTTGTCGAGATTTGCACCCTTTGTTGAAATGTGCATCCCCACCCGCCGAAAGCAACTTTCCATAGCTTAGTCATAATGAATGTTTACTTATTAAACATGTCAACATATTTATGATTTATTAGATTTAATAACCCGCCGAAAGAGAACACGTTATCACCACTTTATGAGCCAGTATTTTGATCTTTTAAAAAGGAAAAGCGAGTAGCTTAGAATGTTATATACGTGCATACTACATCTTTATTATCTTACTGCACAATTGTGCAATAGTTGCTAATGCAGAAGTCCAGACGCCAACTTAAGACGTATATTTATTTACATTATTGTCCACATCTTCACGTGAATTTGAACTAGTACTACATCACTGTAATGTCTAGTGCCATAGTGTTCAGCACAAAATACACGAGTGTAATCTTGTTTATTGTAAATAAAACTACTCATGTGAAGCTGGAGATGCAAAATCCGATGGCTCGGTAACCCTACTTTGATACATGCGCAGATGCACTAGGACTAGGTAATATGTTTCGACGGGGGGAGGGGGCTAATCATGGACTTCTATCCAATGGTCACTGATTGAGCAGACACCAGCAGTCTTTTCTGGCTACAGTAAGTAAAACATAGGATCTTAAGAACAGTACCCTGTTAATTTATCAAATATCAATTTGTCCAGAGCTGTAATTGGACAGTGTATGTGCGATAAACTGGCACCAAGCTCTGTTCCTGATGTGGCTTATTGTGTATTAAATTAAAAAATGCTGTATTTTAATGCATTTTTAAAACTATAATTTCTTTACAATGTTATTACTTTTTTGTGTTACAGTCAAACATTTTCAAGAAACTTAGCAAGAGACTCCAAAACAAAAAGACTCCAAAAAAATGGCAAGGAGCTACACCTTCGAGAGGCAATGGGAAAAGAAGACGCTTTTCATTTGGGAACACTCCAGACATGGAACTCGCAGATGAGCCAGAAGAGCTGGTCATGGACTTGAGCCCATCTGTTTCTAATCTCTCTCCAAGAAGCACAACTTGCACCTCAGAGAAGCCACAGGTTCTCTGGGGTCTCTAGAACCTAGTTAAACTACTGTAGGCAAGTCACCTCTAGCAACAAAAGAACAACAATTTAAGTTTGGTACCGTTAATGTGATAGCCCAGTCAGTAATAATACAACCTTTGTTATTGTTATAACTTTGGTATTAAAATATATTATGAGTATTGGTATCAAGAGTAGTGTTCATGTATCTAAATTATTGGTTTTGAAATTTTAGTTTTACTTTTAATATGTACAATGGCTTAATTGTATGATTCTGATATTGCTCTTGAGATTTTGATTATGATGATCATTTTTAGTCCATATCTCAATTCAATTATTTTCTATTACATTTTGGTGTAGGTCCAGAACTGCAAGACAGCAGAATTTCCCAGGCCAGACACCAGAAAACACTGCAAGAAATGTATCAAGTCAAAGCAAGACAAGGAAGCAGTTGCCCAACTTTTGAATTTAGAATTTGAAGCAAGAAGAAAGTTCATAGATGCAGACCTGCTGAAAGAGTCAGATAAGGCAGCAAAGATAACTGACGCTTATCCCTGCTTCAAAGACATTGTCCATGTACGTTTTTTTGGTATAATTTGGCTGATACTCTCTGGCTATTGTCATTTGCATAAATTCCACTAATGCTTTGCAGGTGAAACTCGGAATATTAGAATATGTTTCAAATGTTCATTTATTTCTGTTATTCAACTGTATTGAGACTAAATGCAAGTTGGCCATTTTATACTCATAACCATTAGGACATGCTTGGAACATGTAGGGGAGGAAAATACATAATTATATCATTTTTAAACTCCATATAGTCCCTTTCAATGTGAAATTAATACACAATATATACTCATTACATGCAAAGTGACCTATGTCAAGCCTTTGTTATTATTTGTTCTTCTGTGTGTTCTTCAAGTGTGTAAACCAAACCAGACAAACAACCTAATCATATGCTAAATTGAAGTAGAGTGTTTTAAGCCTGGCCTTGAATATGGAGACCGTATCTGCTTCCTTAACATAAATGGGAAGCTGATTCCACAGTAAAGGAGCTTGGTAGCTATGCTCTGCCACCGACAGTGCTTTTTGAGACCTTAAGAACCACCAGACGTCTAGCATTTTGCGAGCACAATGCTCGGCTTGGTTGATATGACACTAACGTGTCTTGAAGATAAGAAGGAGACAAGCCATTTATGGCTTTGTATGTTAAAAGAAGGATTTAAAACTTTATTCTGTACTCCACAGGGAGCCAGTGGAGTGATTTTAACACCGGGGTTATATGCTCCCTCCTTTTGGTACCCGTTAAGACAGAACACCGGCGCTTCCAATATGCAGACTATACGCAGTATGCGTAGGGCCTGCAGCTACAGTAGAAGGGCCCCGGAGTGCAGACTCTTATTTTTTATATTTTTGTCATCGCTCTTACTTGTGCAGTTACGAGGCCCGTCTTATTCGGAATCACCCATTTCATTAGTTGTTAAAGTTGTCACTTGCTGTCTTCCATGATCCTCATACGTTACGTTCTTGCGTCGCACTTTCAACCCTCCCCTCCCTCCACCTCGTTGTTGTCAGTCGCGCAGCGACAGGCAGAGGCTGAGACGCAATGAAGCCCAGTTATGAAAATAGGAAAAAAAAGACTGCGAACTGCGGGAACAACAGTCGGGTAAAAAAAACTTGTGGTTGCCGACCCGACGCATTGACTGTTTGCAAAGATTGACATCTTTCATTTCTGTTTTTAACGAGTCCCAAAACAACTTCATTAGTCAAGCTTTTTGTTATGAGTGGAAGCGGGTTCTTTATAGTAATGTATAACACATGCTCTGGAAAGAGAGAGAAAAACAATTAGAATCATGAGACTTTCTTTACTTTTTTTGTCTTATTAAAAGAACTTTCTCGGCCTTCAACATCGGAGGACAAAATTAACTTTTTTTATTTTTTTTTTATTTTTTATTTTTTTTATTTATATACACACATGTATATACACATACATACATACATTATACATATATATATATATATACACACATGTACATACAACATTTTATTATTTTTTTTTTTTTTTTCAAAACAATAAGCATGTCCAAAGGCACTGAAAACCCTGGCAACTAAAGTAAAATACTTGAAAAAACCTTTGACATTTTTCTACACTTCATTTCTCGGAAATTATTCCTCAGGACGTGATGTCAACATAACCTTTGAGGTCCGACCGGGATTCGTAACCGGTTCTCTTAAACGCGAGGCGAGAGCGCTAGTCCACTCATCCACCATGCCTGACTAGATATTCCGTTTCAAACTAAATCTTGATTGTAGAAAAGCGTGGGAAATGTACATTCAAACATTGCCTTATTTGCTTGTTATTTGCAGTATCACACTGCAGATATACTTCTTTTATAGTGGCAGGTTCCATTTGATGCGGTAAAATGGATTTTTTCCTTTTGAAAGGGTTATATTCTTTTCTGAGAGCGGTTCCATACGGAGACACTTCAGATGTTAACTCATTCACTGCCCATGACGACAAAAGTCGTTCTATTGTATAGTAACGCTCCTGCCCAAGACGACTTAGACGACTTTTTCATGTTATTACACGGGAGGCTACAGTAATGTCTGGCGCACCTTGTGAATGACCCACAATACTGATATATAGTGCAATTATGTACCTGTAATGATAAATCAACACCAGTAGGATGCAGTATTGCACCACAGGAGAGGTCATAAGTCAGTGGAGAGGAGGAGGAGGAGTGTGGGAGTGTTTGGAGAGCGTGCTGCTGTAGCAGAGCGATGATAGCGTAGCATTGAGACGGATCAGTGATCTAGTTTAGCGATAGTATAGCAAGAGTGATGGCGAAAAAGAATAGTTCAGAGATTGACTCGCGGATCAGTGAGTGAGGTCGAGAGGGGAGAGAGCCGGGGTCTCCCCCCGGTGGAGGTCCGTCTCTGCAGCCACATTTGCGCGGAGCAAGAGCCCGGAGCAGGGACACACCTTCCGCCTCTCGCAGCGTATCAGCTGCTGTTGTTACTGATGCCTCGGATTCGTTCAGCAAACCTGATCATGATTTATCGGATGAGTGGTTGCAGTCTCAATCCAGCAGAGCATCCTCTCCAGAAGCTCCACAAAGAGTCGAAGGTAAGAACTTGCTAAATTGCCTAGAATATGCTAACTTGAGAGGAGGGAAAGGCGCGGAAACTTGCTCTGATCTGCTAAGTAACACAACGCTCAAATCCTACTGTTTCTTTAGTAAATGCCAGTTATGCGTTTTATCATTGTTGTATTTATTATTTTTATGTTTAGTTATTTCATACTTGAACATCTTGTTGCAGTGACATAGCTCTGACTAAATGAAATGTGTCCATTCACAGATTCTGATAAAAGAGCCCTCCCCCATTGGGGTTGACAGAGCATGGAGGTAAAGATGATTCCTCCTCATACCATTGTACATATTATTGTATATATTCTCCTGGTATAGTGATTTACAAATTTATATTATTTACAGGTGGTGCATCAAGAGGCAGTTGCTGTGCACAAAAAAGGTAAAAGGACTACTATTTCTATTCTTGTACATCCATGGCAATATAATATAATAATAATATAGTATACTGTGTTTGGTCCAAAAGTAGTCAGTCGATAATGTGGGAGGATGGCCTTCATTGTATTTTGTGTATTGATTTATTGTAACAAATTCACTGTATAATATAGTTATTGTGTGTATCCATTTTCCAGCACGTTCGTCACCCAGAAGCTCTGGGGAAGATGGCTGACAGGAGGATCCGTGGGAGCCGAGTCAGTTGCCCTTCACAGGAGCTCCTGGACCACAGAGGCTGCGGACAGAAGCTGCGAAGCTGGATTCATCTGATCCAGACTTTCTGGAGCTGGATTCATCTGATCCAGACTTTCTGGAGCTCTTCTTCACTGAGGGAGAACTACAAATGGTACACAGCGTGTCGTGTTC
Organism: Knipowitschia caucasica; assembly: GCA_964034765.1. NCBI lineage: Eukaryota > Metazoa > Chordata > Actinopteri > Gobiiformes > Gobiidae > Knipowitschia > Knipowitschia caucasica. The sequence continues at coordinate 10,626,504 of OZ035824.1, read as the reverse complement.
CGTTGCACACAGTGTTTCAACCTCTACAACTCAAAGCTGAACTACTGGGAGGACTGAAAAAGCTGATAAACTCACTCATACACACACTCACGAACACTCACACGCACTCACTCACTCACTCACGCACACAGACACACACGCACTCACTCACGCACACAGACACTCACTCGCACACTGACATTCACACACACAGACACTCACTCACACAGACACTCACTCGCACACTGACATTCACACACACACACACACACACTCAAATTCACATGCTTCATTCTATTTTATACATCTATAGTTTTATTGATCTTTGTGGTGTTGTTGTTTGACGTTTTGGTTGATGGTATAGAAGAAAGTTAAATTTTCTATCTGTGAATAAATTGCCAACAATTTGCCATCAAAAGTATTATTTCAGAGTCATGTTTTTATAATTTTTGTAATGGAACAAGTGTGAAGATATTTTGAGTTGTCACTAAAGCAGCAAAAATGCATCTAAAAGTCTCTTTTCTGCTTGATATGTTCCTGTTTACATACAGCTCCTTTTCTCTGTTTTCTTGCTCAGACCAGGTGTTATGGGTGAAAGTATGCTTTGTTCTATGGCGAATAGCTCAAGAACGGTAAGAGGTAGAAACAAACTGTTTTTTTCAGAGTAAAGCAGAGAGGTTAATCTTTAATTTGGTGCCCTTGGTGTTTACATCGTCTAAAAAATGAATATTCTGTGGCACTTCAAAGTTGGGTCAAATCACCTGAAATTGTTGGCAGAATGCACTTCTCAAATCTGAAAATGCCTGGCAGTCAGTGAGTTAAGTGTTGCACCATGACTGAGCTCACCATGTTAATTGATAGGGTCCTATGCTTTCAGTGTGTTATGCAGTCTAATGTTAAATCTGCAATAAAACTGCCTTTTCTGGGTCTTGCGGTGTATGTGGCAAGAGTTGAGCAAAGAAACTGTATCTCCCGTGACTTATTTGACTAAAACGTCACAATACATACGAGTTTTCAACTGCTCATGCGCAGTTGAAAACTCGTAATTTTGACTTTTAAAGTCGAAATTTTGACTTTTAAAGTCGAAGCGTTGCATGTTGTGTTACGTCTCGTTACATGTTTCATTCACTCGCCTGTGTGCTGGCGTGGTTGTTGCGTCTCCATGTTGCGTTTTGGCAAACCCGGACATAAGGAGCCAGTGGTTTAAATGTTATTATAATAGATCCATGTTTAAATGCACCTGTCTGTGGATCATGTGGACCACAGCTCATTTGCATAAACATTTGGAATCTCCATAATGTGTAGCTCAGCATGTATTTTATTGGAAATGTGACAATGTGTAACAGTAATATGCAATCATGAATCACGAATGAAAAATATCCATGTAGTGTAGATATGGTGTAAAAGTAGGATGATTGATATTATCAATGTAATGTGGGAGGGGCAAGCAGGGTACATAAGGTGTGCTTGTCTGCCCCATGGGAGTCGTGACAGTTACAGAAAAGGTAACGTAGACTGCAGGACCTTGAGTGAAAAGCTAAGGAAAAAGAGACATAGTGTTTGTAGGAGACACGTTTGGGCACTGTGTGAATGAATGGATGTTTGGCTGATGGAGTGATGTGTTGTGGGCGTGCATGTATGTGTGAGTGTGTGCGTGAGAGCCTGTCTGTGTGTGTGTGTGTAGGCGTGTGTGTGGGGGCGTGCATGTGTGTTTGGGCGCGGTAAACGAAATTATGAATGAGCATACACCTGTGGGGGCACGGGAAAGGGGAGAGAGGTCTGTTTGGGAGGCCATAATTTTTGTTGACCGCTATTATAGTTTGTTTGATTTATTTTTGCTATTTGGCTTAAGTTTATTCACAATTTTTGTCTGTATAATCACCACGCATTTTTGGCCTGTGACCGCTGCGTTTATTATTAATTAAATCAATGTCATCGCAACTGGATCCAGCCTTAGTTTGTTTTCTATACTAATTTAGCGCGTCATACAATTTTACCGGACCCAACTCGCCTCTCCGCGGCTGTAGGCAACAGGCAGCCGCTATAGTGTTGAAGTCATGTATATTTTTTGTGAATATCCTTTTTGCCTGAAGACTTTTCACCGAGCTCTGTAAATACGTTTTTGTACATTTCCCACAGTTTTTTTCTACTGAGAGGTTTTAATTAAAAAACCCTGAAAACGGCCATCTGTATTTCAATCTGGAGAGACTGGAGAAGACAAAATGCATTTTGAATGTTTTTATTGAAAGGTGGTTTGGCGCCCTAGGCCCTGGTGCAGCGTTCAGTCCAGTGGGGGCGGGTCCCAGCTCAAAAGTGGCCAAATGACGTGCGCTGACATGCTTGCAATACCACCCCGGGCCGATGGGGGTGGACCCAGAAGTAGAATTAGCCAATGCTAACATATAGCATTGGCAGACCTCTCAAAAACGTCTTTACAGGATGGACCAAAAGTTGGCTCTTGGCCCAAAGCTCCGTTCCACATGTGTGTCAATTAGGGGTGTGACGATATATCGATTTTTCGATATATCGCGATACTTTCTCCCGCGATTTGATTATCGATATGCATTTGCCAAGTATCGATATCGATTTTGAAAAAAACAATTTAATTTTTTTTATTTTATTTGCATCAATACTTAATATATGGCTACATTACGCATCTCCATTCTATTAACCATGAAATCAAGAGTATTTGTTCTTTTATTTATGCCATAAATTGGCATATTGTATATTTCTGACCAATATATCAATAATCGTCATATTGTGATAAAATTGTTATCGTAATATCGTTATTGTGATATTATCGTTATTGTGAGCTTTGTATCGTGTATCGTATCGTATCGTGAGGTACCCTTAGGTTCCCACCCCTAGTGTCAATGCTGAGGGGGGGGATTTTTTTGGTCCACTCTAGTTTACTTGCTGTGAATTTTTTAAGTCTCTCGTTCAAATGAATGGAGTTGCACCGGCTTACGCATGCGCAGATGCGTTTTTTTCCCGCCCACAATTTTCTTGTGGGCGGGACCACTCGCGGCCATTTTGGATTGCTCCAGTAGAGCACATTTTTTGGCCCATTAGTTAGAACGGCAGAGATAGGCGTGACTCTGTCCATTAATATATACAGTCTATGGTTCAGTCAGCGAGGCTCCTGCGTGTGTGTGCGCACAATCCCCCTGGGACCTATAGGCACTGGTGGTGGCATTCGGGCAGCAGGAAAGAGGCATGCTTGAGGAAGGGTGAGAAAAGGAGGAGGAGGGGAGGCGGTGGTTTGCAAGGCTTCGAGAACCTGACCTTGACCTGCATAGGTTGGTAGGAAATGGGCGTTTGCTTGTGCGATAGGCTGAGGATACGAGGCCGCCTGGAAGGGATGGCTTTAGCAGTCAGTCTTCCAAAGTTGAATTTCTGCGAGGCTGCATTTTTAAACGAACCCTCACAGATAGGAAAGAGTATTTTATATTAAGACGCATTAGATGAGTTTTGTCACAACCCAGTCCTGAGACTTGACTTCCTGTTTTATTTTGTACTTACCTTGTGTGTCTCATTGCAGAGCTGTTCACTTCCCGGTCCTTGTCTGCCTTCCCACCTGTGATTACCAGCCCCGCCCTAATGTGTTTTACCTGGGTCCCTTTGTCTACTCCCTCCAGTGTACTTAAACCCCCTGTTTCATTGTTTCTGTGCCAGATTGTCTTGTACCCTGTGTGTAAGCCATCAAGCCTTATTTTGTATTAAAAGTATTCTGGAGTCGTTGCATTTTGAGTCCTTCCGTTTTTGTGGTTCTGATAAGTTTGGGCTTTCAGCATCCACAAAGGTCTGAAGGCTGCTAAAAAAAAGCATGACTTTGATTACAAAATAACCAAATACATATACTTTAAAGTTTAGCCATAGCAATCTGGCTGCACACCTAATGGTTCTTTGGCTCTTTTGTTAACTTTTATTAAATAAAATCGAATGTATTTATATAGCACATTTAAAAACAACTGCTGTTGACCACAGTAAAGATCTACAGTAAAAAATACATAATGAACAGGAAAGAAATCATGAAAATTTCAGATTCTTACTCCATATTTTTACTCCAACACTGTTGGAGTGAAAATATGTATTAAGTAGGGTTTTAAGATGGTCAAGCATTTGTGGAACTCTTATGTGGAGAGGCAGTTCTTTGTCATACAAAATTACATGCATTTAGTTTATTACATAAATTTAGTTTATTATACCTTATTACACAGCTCCATTACACTTCTACACAGAAGTAGAACGCTCCATTGATTTTAATGTAATTTCAAAACGTTCTACCGGTCATTATTTTCTATAACGGACCTCTCAAAACAATAAGGACCGCTGCCCGTGGCAACGCACTCTCTGCTTGTATTTCAGATGTGTGGATAACACCGCAAGTAGTTCCGGCCACTCCGGAGCTAGCCACGCCCAATAAACGCAAATGCCAATCAATCAACACAATGAAATGTTAATTGGAGAGTACATTATACATATACATTCTTAATACAAGTGCACAGAAGTTTTCAGAATTTTCCGTTTACGTTTTCATGACAAAAACACTGATGTAATGCAAGAAAAGGCGATCCCAAAAAACCCGGAAGTAGATATCGGCACGGCTTTTTAGGTTCTTCTAATAAGACAATTAAAGCAAAAAAAGCTACTGCTTAAATACCTGACATGTTTCGGCGGTACACTTCCGCCTTCATCAGAGGTGACACGTGATGGTGTGACGCGTCTCTTATCAGCTGTTGTTGCCGGAAGCCGTCAGTCTGACAGATCTCACAGATCCATCAGACTGTTTAATTGTCTTATTAGAAGAACCTAAAAAGCCGTAAACATAAGAAGACAGAATGAATTTTCCACATTTAGATATTGGCACATTTTAAGATACCGGCACATTATTGGACACATTTGCAGAGGATCGAATTATGGATTTAGGTTAGGTTTATGTTTGGGTCACTCACCGCTGATGTTCAGAATTCTTTGTTCAGTTTTCATGCAGTCCCAGGGAGTTCTATTCTGGAAGTTGATAGCCTAACTGTTGCTAGCATAGCCACGGGAAAGCCTTTGGGAACTATTGTATTATCTGTCATTAAATAAACCTTTCGGCATCCCTAAAAGTGGACTGAAGTTTATGTTTGTGTGTTCTGTTGGTATAAAGCCGTATAATAAGCGGGATAACGTATATTACGCAGGTCAAATAAGTACCTTCAGGGCGAAGCGGACCCCTCCGCGTCGGGGTCCGCTTCGGCCTGCCGGTACTTATTTTCTGATAATGACCTGCGTAATATACTTTATCCCTTACATAATGCACAGCGTTGTTCAACCCTTAGATATTTCAGCATAGTTTGAGATTTTACTTCAATCTTACCTTTTAAGCTCTCAACATTGTCAAGTTCCAACCTATAATGAAAAGTGTGTCAAAATAATCATAAAATGACTGTACAAGTTATTGTCCTTTTTTTTCACAAAACATGTTTATCTCTAGTTAAAAACATTACCAGTCTTCTCCAGCACAATGGCACGATGTCTGGCTTGCACACGCCATCAGCTTAAAAAAAAAACAGGGAACAAAAAAATAATTGTCCAATTAAAAAAAACTCTGGAATATTACATATTGTGCCTTCTTTCTTCCAAAATTAATGAATACACTTCTTTTTTAAAGTAAATCCATAAATTTAACATAAAATATGTTAGCTAGTTAGCCAGGCTAATGCTAAATGAGTTAACGTAACGTTATCTAACTAATTATCCAGTCTAATGGGACGAGTCATTTAACTCGTCAATGATCAAAAGAAAAGACTAATTGTAGTCAAATATAGTAACAAAGCTGCGTCAGAATTCAAGCATTGATATTATTTGCCTAAAATTCCTTGGCTCCCAGTATCTTATTGATCTTCTCCACCCGACGACTCTTTTGGCGCCTTCTGTAGCAGTTGAGCGAGAATTCCAACTAGCCTGAAATAGGGGTGCATTTTCTGTGTTAGGACAAACCAGGAATTAAAGGTCTCGATGGTATTGGAACATGCACTAATACTTTTAGGTGATACACAAACTGTATATTGGATATCAATTAAGAGTTTTAAAAAGGCATTTTAGTAATCAGACTATGTTCCTAATGGTATAGTCCACCCCATTTGTTTTGTGAATTTTGTTGATACTTTTTAAACGGCTATAATCTATAATATATATACCACATGGATGAAAATGCAATCAGTGATGGGATGGCTGTATTTGTAGGGTATCACATTTCAGTAAAAATAAGATTTTATTTAAATGTAGTGATAAGTTACTTAGTAACCTCCACAGGGTGGCATGGTGGTGCAGTGGTTAGCGCTTGTGCTTTACAGCAAAAGTCCCGGGTTAATTTCCGCCTTTATTCCTTTTTTTGTGAGATGAATGTCTTGCATGTGTTATAACAGGTGCTCAAATAAATAGAAATAATAGTAAACACAAAAAAGCTTTCACTAAATATGTCTTACTTTTTCAAAATAATTCATAGTTCATTATGCAAATAAAACATATGGATTTCAATTGACTTGTTACCGTCCCTGCTACTATGCAATCTGTAATATTTCTCGATTCATTTCTCCCAACTTAACTTTAAACTTATCTCCAAATCTGATATCGGACATTTATATACTTTTACTTTAGCAGGTTTTACTTATGAGACACAGTTTGCACAGGAAAATTGGGTGACCAGCGTGGATTTGTTACGTGACATGGCAGGACAGCACAGACTTGTAGCACCCACTAGTGGCCACTTTGCAAAACTGCAGCTCTTCCGCATCTGATTTTCAGCACCATAGACAGAGGTAAAACAGACACCGAATGCTTACATTCACAATACAGCTATTATAACCTAGTAATAAAGATATTATAGTTATTTCTGTTGCTGTTATGGCTAAATAGTGTTTTTGGCTTTGGCATTGTATGGTTTTGATCTCACTTTGGTCTCATTTCCTGTGGCATTGTGTTTAGATCACACCCTTGTCAATGATTTAAAAAAACCTATGGTCAAATCCTGTTCCAAAACAGCATTATTTTTGCAGCAAAATGCCACAAAAAATAAACAAAATAACCTATATTGTAAACATTTTGAAATGAATTTATACAACCAGGATTAAGGGCTATGGCACTTGGAGATCCCTGTCTCCAGGTCACTCGCAAAGGACTTTACAGAAGTGTCAACCCACCAACTAATTTGTGAACCAAGCAGAACAAAATAAAGTGCTATTGCTAAAAGAGATTAGAGTCATTTGCCCATGCGGATGCAGGTTTCACCAAAGTCCGTAAATGTCTGTATCATCACTGTCCTGGAAAGAAAAAAACTCTTAACCCAGAGTAAAACAACACAAAACAAAGAACAGAAATATCGAAAGTCTACATTGAGTGGCCTGACGTTGTAACATTTTGTCTCATACCTACTTCTCATGGATGGTACTGGAAAACATAATGAGCTACAGATTATTTGCTCTAAAAAATGACTTTTCTCTGGACAGCTCACCGCTCTCATGTTGATAAACCCCAATGACAATGGGGATAAATAAATCAACGTAATGCAATACCATAGTTTCAGCCAATAAATCTGTCTGCATTTAAAAGATATAGGTCTCAATATCTGCCTATACCTAAGTGGTTCCTTCTTTCGCATCAGCCTTAGCCACCGTCAGCCCCTCCTCCCTCCTCCCTCCCTCCCTCCCTCCCTCCCTCCCTCCCTCCCTCATCCTCTCCTCTCGGATCTCCGCACTGTTGGCTCGCATCAGCACCACGCGTTTTCGGTCCGTCTGTGGGAGCACTGCTGGACACCGCGGTGCTGCCATTACTTTTATCTTTTATTATAATTTTTTTTATAGGGGGTTGGGTTTGAGACCATTCCCTTTCAACACCGGTGTCTTCTCGCTTCTGTCTCTTGCGCCTGACCGCTGCGTGTGGATGTTTGACCGCAAATCTGATGGTGCTGAGCAAGTGATTGAAGGCTCTCGGCCGAAGAGCATCAGAGCTGGCTGGGGGCCCGACTCTCGGAGCTGGAACCACCCGCTTGATCACAATAACAACAACAACATCTGCGCGCTTGTCCACCCAGACCCTCGCATCCGTGGATGGACTGTGCCCGCCTGGTTCTCTGCAGTCTCCCCTGTAAACGTGTGTGAGTCATTTGTGGTGAACTGAGAAGATGGCGGACAGGGCAGAGATGTTTTCCCTCTCCACTTTCCATTCGCTCTCTCCTCCCGGATGCAGGTATGTGCTGTTTTCCTATTGCAGTAAAAGCGATGGTGCGTAAAAGCGCGGTGGAGACTGCGCTATAGACTGTCGCTGTTTTACGCAGTGGCATTGGCGGGGGAGATGGTGAGACATGGCGATGCTAAAACAGTCAAATGTGATGCTAGATGAAGCTGAACGGGCCTGGATGTTGAGACAGCGCAGCGAAATGTGATCATCTGTATGATTTCTGAAAGAGACTGAAACCGATTGAGTACCTGTCTGACATGAATGACTCAAAAAACGGGTTGAAAATACAGTAGCACCAGCCTCTACGTTTGTGCAATATTTGTTTTTGAGGCTGACATATGACGTGAGGGAGTTGAGATGGCACACACGCCCTGCGCAGTCTCAGTGCCAAAAGAGGCCCACGCCCTGTTGAGGGCAGAGAATGAATTACACACTGCTCTAGAAGGCTTTAAAACGCGTGTAATCTGCCCCTGGGTCACAAACAATATGTCCACATGTTGTCATTGAATGGAAAGGACAAAGTGACTGGCCTTCTACTCAGCAAAAAGTCAATATGCTGACTTGAGGTTATAAAAGAAACTCTGGCCTTTAAGTGCAGTGTCTATTGATCTATATATGAATGTCAAGATTTAGGCACACATGAATTAGCTTTAGTTTGATTTTGATGTTCAAGCTCTGTGATGCTCCCTAAAGGGCCTATTTTATGTTGTAATATTAAGATTTCCTGATGTTCCCTGATCACTGTATCTGCATGGGGTATTTGTTTTGTAAAAAAAATAAAAAATAGCTCAAGATGCTGGTTCCACCCTGTGATGTCATTATAGTTGTTAGTCTAGGATGTGTTGCTTGTGATTTTAATGTTTTTTCAACATCACTTCGAACTGTTTTGTATAATCACATTTGAGTTTGTTAATCTTCTCAAAAAGTCAAAGTCTGGGGTTTGTTTGAAACTTGCATCTTGTGTATTGGCTCACTGAAAATTAACAAAACAAATGTCCTATATTCTCTAGTATACTGCACATGTGTTTATGGTTGTTTGGTAATCAGCCGACTCCACTTGGTTCTCAGGGATGATATTCAATAGACATCAGTCAAGATCAAATCAGATTCACATCATATTTGAGGGCAGAGTCAGGGTTGAGGTTGAGGTGGCATTCCTTGTGGTGTATGTACAGATATTGGAACACATTTTGACTTAATTACAATGACCTGCTCAGCCTCTCAAAAATGTGTTTTCGAGTTAGCTGAATGCAATATACTCATAGCTGTTGATATGATTCATAAGTCATTCATGAACTTGGCTGGAGACAATATTACAGATGTCCACGCACATAAGAAGCACAATGAGACAATAGCGTAACATTGTGCCACTGTATCCCATAATATGCAGCCTCTATAACTGAAGGATCAAATGACTACAGTGGTATTGATTTTAGGGATGGAGCATAGTCCCAAAGACCGAGCAAAACCTTAAAGGAGAACAAGACAAGGCCACAATAAATAATATCAAAAAGATTATATTTCTTGACCCAATTTTGAAACATTTCATACTGTATATATTGTACTGTTTTATCTTAGCCTTTTACCACCATCAGCACTCCCACATCCTGAACCCTCTTTATGTACAGGCAAAGTGAACAAAACACTATGGCAAGGCGTGTTTATTTGTATAACACAGTTCATTCATACACAAGGCAACAGTAAATACAAAAGAGAGGTACAATCTTTCGGTTGTATGCACAGCTAACAAGAACTGTGTAAAAATATAAATATATATACAGTATATATATATACTGTATATTGTTTTAGCTGCTTTAGCTGCACAAATCTGAAATGCCTCCCCATGTTTAGTCCTGACTCCCGACACCAGCAGGAGGCCAGTCCCTGTGCTCCTCAGAGTCCCAGTAAGAGGCCAGTCCCTGTGCTCCTCAGAATACATTACTTAGAAAACTGAAGTAGCTTGGATAGTATAAACCATAATTCAAATCTCATCAAGTTGATAAAACACATCTCCACTTTGACAATTTTATGTGGGTGCTGTCTTTGTCTTTATCTTAAAAAAAACATTCATGTTAGAATCTGTATGTAAAGCAGTTAACAATTTATTAATTACTAAAATGATTTTCATATATTTTAAAAACTAATTTAGAAGTTATTTATCAATTTATTGTGCGTTCCTTAAGATAAGATTGGATACGATAATAAGCCTTTATTTGTTTTGGGCATCAGAAGCGTAAGAATGTAAATGTGCTTTAAATGTGACTCAAAATTGTATCGAAATTGTAAAAAAAATATTTAATTTGTGCTTTTACGACTCAAACACCTGAACTCCTCAGTATCGAGCCACAGAGCCTGGACCAAAAACATGGAGAGAACTGTATAATAACTGTTTTATATTTACCCAGTTAACTATTTTATCCTGCACCCAAGTTTGGAGTTTTGAGATCCCAATAATATTCCACGTTGGATCAATATTGTGGTTTAAATGTCAGAATCTCAGGGTGTATTCGAACACCCTGAGTGGATAAAAGCAGAGTATGTTTCCTGTTGTACCTGGTCCATGATGTCCCCCTGTATCTGCTGATTTAGAACAGGTCATTCTTATCTCATGACCGCTCGAGTCTGATCGATAGTTTTTGCCTGACCACCAGCAGTGACCTAAGGCTCTCAGTGCATCAATATTGAATTCAGAGCAGTGGGCAGTAATCTGAGCTCATCTTTAATGTACCGTGATGAGAACAAAGGGGAGACATACAGCCTCAGTCCTGCATCGCGTGGCCTCGGTCCTCGTTCTCCAGCCTCAGTCCTGCATTGAAAAGTCCACGGTCCTCGTTGTACAGGCTGAGTCGTGGATCTACAGCACATCCGTCTGTGGGAGCGGAGCCTTCCTTCAATGTGGGCATCCCTGAGGTCTCTCATTTTCTCTCACTGGGCTTTTAGAGTTTTTCCTTGCCAATGTTTATGGACAGGTCTAAGGACAATGGTGATGATCCAAAACATTCAACAGCATTTATGGACTTAGAACCTGTGGACATTGTCACTTGGGGAACTCAAGGAAGAACCAAAACGCAGGGGTACAAAATAGTAATGACTGTAAGAGGAGTTTGAATAGTTATTTAAACTAATGGGGTAACAACGTCAGCAGACGCTATACAATCTTTGTGGGAATTCAGCTCTCAGACCAGACTTGACATTCTTACACTCCCCTCAGCAGTGACACACGTCTGGAACGTGGCTTTGGGCCAAGAGCCGACTTTTGGACCATCCTGTACAGCCGTTTTCCAGAGTAAAGAAGACGTCATACAAAAGCATTGGATAATTCTCTTTCTGGGTACACCCCCACTGGACCGGGGTGGTGTTGCAAGTCTGTCAGCACATGTTCTCATGGAGCATGTGCGCTGACAGATACTGTATGCGTTTTCCTGTGGGAGGAGCTGCCTGCATGGAATCTGCCCATGTCTGTGGCACATATACATTTCAACGAAGGACAAAAGGCGTCGCTACGTCCGTTAATATTTACAGTCTATGGTCCCAAGATATCTGACAATTCACATTATTAGCACATGCTTGCACCATCTACCTCGCCCATATTAGCAGGTGACATATTTTGGCTAGCTCTCTGTTTCTTCCGCAGTAGATGTGCAGTGGTTTTACTTCCGCAGGGCCAGAGACACTTGTGAGCGTTCCGACCAATCAGCGCTGATTGTGGGTTAGAATGGTGCTAGACCAAGATGATAGAGAGCCGGGTTTTTTGCACTAAAGTAATGAGAAGGGATACTAAGGTCCTCACAAAACCCAACCTTTGTGAAAGCTGTATAGATTCCCTGTCAGCTGAGGGCGAGCTGTTTTAGTTAACACTGAGGTCTATGGCAAAATCTCCTTTCAGCCCATGTGTATTCAGGCAGCAGTGTGGTGGGTGGCCCCTTGTCCATGTGGAGATGGGTTTTGCAGCAAGTATACTATCCAGATAATATGATACATCTAAGGTGCATTCAAAGAGCTAATAAAGGCCTGAAAATCGAGTTACTCTTTTTCATTAGTTTTACTTAATGAAGCAGAAGTACAGAAACAATAGTCAGTAATTGAGTTTTCCTCAATTTTTGGCTTAAGGATTGCGAATTACAGAAAACTTGTATCTGATTGAAATACTTAGATAATATAAAAATAATTCTTAGTTCTCTAACCACAATATAGAACAAGAGGTAAGCCCAGGTAATAAAATTGATCTCACTCTAAAACTGTTTGGTTCTATCACTAGTTTTCACATTCATACATGTTTGTTGGAATCTTTAAGTGGCCGGATTGGTTCAAAACATTTTACGTTTAATCAGGAAAAAGAAGCTTGGTTCACTGTGAAGAAAATGACAAACGATGCAGAGGTCTGGGATTGTGTCATATGTTGCCCCTCTTGAGCCCAAGAGGGGTGAGAATTGTAAACCCTGAGAAAGGAAAACAGGAGACCAAATGAGTTCGTCTTGTCTCATCAACGGCAGGGTTTATTCTCCCGTTCTACAACTTTAAACATATTTATACATGCATTGTTTAATCAATTAAATAGCAAATCTATCAAAACTATGACTGCATTAACCTATAATGTTTCTGTTCTCACCAGAAAATCTAAGAAAACGATTAGCATTTAGATTTGCCTAACATGTAATAACACCATTATAACCTTTAACATGGCGGCCCTTCTCAAACAGTAACCTGCCACAAATACGCTTGTCCTTGAAAAAAAAGTATTATTACATTCTGTATGCTTACTGCTTGTACACTGTTTCTCTAGTGACATTTACCTTTGAACATTCTGCCTAATATTCCTACTCAGTAAGTTAGCTTGAACATCTCCGCTAGCTTAGCATGTTAGCATTCAACTACCAACAGTTTACTATCTGTCCATTCACCTCAGAACATGTCAACGTGTTGATATTTACACAAGTCCATTTACAAGGTTTTAACCAAAACAACAGTGCTGATTTTATATGCTTCTGCAAACATTTAACAAACCTGAGAAAGGAAAACAGGAGACCAAATGAGTTCGTCTTGTCTCATCAACGGCAGGGTTTATTCTGCCGTTCTGTCCTTTCTCCTATCTAATGTTGCTCATGCGCCCCCTTGTGGCGGGTCGAAGTATTGCATAATACAGTTAGCTGCACGTTTATCCATATGAACAGTTTACTATTTAAAAAAATAGTAGGGTGTCTGGTTTTAACGACTGAAAATACTTATGAATTTTGTGAATTATATTTTAGCTGTTTTTAACCACTTTTAGTATATATATCTTTAAAATTATGAGCCTTACACTCTCCCCTGCTTAAATAAATGTCTCCTGACATTTGTCAACAAAGCATGTTCAATACACTTGTGAATAACATAAATATGGCTGGCCCACATAAGGAAGGACAACAGTGCTTGTAATGGGATAACCTGGTATCAAAGAGTTCACTCCTGGATTCCACTGGTGATAAGTTGGTTGTCCCAATGCATCATAGGTAAACATCTCTCTGGTCCTGATGTTCCGCTGGGATCTCCTGAGGCTGATCCCAGGATGTTCCTCCTCTTGTGGCACCAGCTCTTCCGGTGATCTCTCTCGTGGTTGTTCCTCTACTTGATGTTCTGGATCAACAGGGTCTTGTACATTGTCCATCACCTGCAATGTATCGTCTCTTTGGACCTGCTTGTCTTGTGGCAGTGTCGAATGGAATTCTCGAGCAGTAGCATTTAGTCTCTCATCAGTTGGATGGCTTTGCTCAGCCTGCCCTCTCCTTCTGAGTCTGTAGCAAGGAACACTTGTATATGTGTAGTTTTCCTCCTCTGAATCAGAGGTCTCTTTGGTGTTTTCAAGCATCTTGATTTTAGTTTGTTGTTCGCATTTCTTTTTCTTTGGACTAAAAGCTGGAATGTCCACCTCAATAGGTAGGTCGTTGACAGGAAGCAGCAAGTTTCTGTGGAGCACACGCAGCGTATTGGAGCCCTTTTCTGCTCGCACCTTGTACACAGGTCCATCATCAAGTCTTTCCACTACCCTGTGCACTACCTGTTCCCAGTACGAGCGTAGCTTGCCAGGCCCCCCTCTCTCTGATAGGTTCCTGACTAACACTCTGTCCCCTGGCTGGAGAACTACACCCCTGACCGATTTGTCATATTGTTTTTTTCCTTTGGCCGAGGACTTTTCGCTATTTCTTTCAGCAATGTCATAAGCAGTCCGCATCCTCTCTGCCCATTTCTGTGCATATGCCTGTCTGTCATTTGTATCTGTGTCTTTCTGAGAAGGAAACAGTAAGTCTATAGGTAAGCGTGGATGTCGTCCATATAACAGAAAAAATGGAGAGAAACCAGTGGATTCATGCCTTGCACAATTATACGCATGTAATACATGGTTGAGGTGGTCTTTCCATTTACTTTTTTTCTCGTCCTCCAACGTGCGCAGCATCTGCAATATTGTGCGGTTCAGTCTCTCCACCGGATTACACTGTGGGTGGTAGGGTGTAGTCCGAGAGTGTCCAATACCTGCTAAATGCTCAAGCCTGTTAAACAAACTGTTCTCAAATTCCTTTCCTTGGTCATGATGGATTTTGTCAGGGCAACCAAAACGAGGAATAAAATCATGAAAGATCTTGTCCGCAGCAGTTTTTCCTGACTTGTTTCGTGTCGGGTAAGCTTGCGCAAATCTTGTAAAGTGATCAACAAGTACAAGTATGTACTCATAGCCTTGGCTTGGCTCCAAGTGGAGATAATCAATGGACAAAAGTTCAAAAGGGCTACTTGTGGAAATGTGTCCCATCGGTGCTCGTTGAGGAAAAGTTGGCCGTTTTTGCTTGATACAGGAGCATTTCTTGTTAACATAGTCCTCTATCTCCTGTTGCATGTTCGGCCAATAAAACCGTTCCCTCGCCAGATGAGTGACCTTTTCAGCACCTAGATGACTCATGTCATTATGTAGTGACTTCAAGATTATGATTTTCAAATTTTCAGGAACCACCAGCTGTTTGTGTCTATCTGTCTTCCTGTAAAGTATTCCATTCTCCACTTCTAGCTTTGTCCATTCGTAAAGCAATTTCCTTGTCTCTTTTGTCATGTTTTTTCTGTCTTTCTCATTTGGAATCCAGTTGTTCTTTTTCAAAAACACAACTTCTTTTATTGCCATGTCCTCTTGTTGTGCGTTTTCCAAATCGACTGGTTCGAAGCCTTGCACATTCCCTTGTGACTCGGTGCCGGTGTAGGTATCATCCACTTGTAGAGCTGCGGCTGAAGGCACGTTGTCTTCTTGAACTGCTTTGCTGCCTTGCCACACCGCTGTCACCATGTCTGCTGGGATGCTGCCTATGTGGTCATTCATACTTTTCTGTAGTTCTAAAGGGTAACGGGACAATGTGTCAGCATCACTATTCATTTTTCCTGGCCTGTATTTCACATCAAAATGAAAATCCGCTAACTCTCCCACCCATCTGTGCCCCACAGCGTTAAGTCTTGCAGTGCTAAGAACATATGTTAGAGGATTGTTATCTGTATAGACTGTAAATGTGGGTGCATAATACAGATAATCTCTAAATTTGTCACATATGGCCCACTTTAACGCCAAAAACTCGAGTTTGCCTGAGTGAAGATGGTAATTTCTCTCAGCCGGTGTTAACGTTCTTGACCCATAACCAATAACACAAAGTTTGCTGTTCTGCCTTTGGTATAATACTGCACCTAACCCTTCATTAGACGCATCGGTATGAAGAATGAATGGAAGGTCAAAGTTTGGGTAAGCAAGGACGGGGGGATTTACCAAAATCTCTATAAGTTTAGCTACCACCCTTTTGTGTTCTTCGGTCCATGTTATGTGTGTTTTAGAAGGTAACTGTCCCTTATCTCCATTCCTGTATTTTACCTTTCATTGTTTGTGTCTTGTTCTGACTATGATTCGTGTCTGGGTTCGATTGTTGCAGCAACTCAAATAGTGGTTTGGCTACACGGGAAAAATCTTGGATGAAGGAGCGATAGTAACCTAGGAAGCCTAAGAGTGACTTGACATCCCCTACAGTTTGTGGCTCTCTGTCTCTAAGTGCCAAGACAGCATTCAAGTCCTGTGGGTCCATCTTAACTCCGTCTCCAGACACTAAGCGTCCAAGATAACGAACCTCTCTTTTGAACATTTCACATTTAGCGGGTCTCAACTTGATTCCATGTTCTCTCATGCGCCACAGAACTTGTTTTAGTTGATTTACATGGTCCTCAAATGTCTTTG